>ML681964.1:33911496-34116488 GCA_007922195.1 Podocnemis expansa | reverse complement strand
CTCGTGGGGTCCCTTCCAACCCTATGATTCTATGATTCTATGAACGTTACCCTTTGCACTGCTCTGCCCTGGGTTCTGTTCTGCAATAGGCTCGTCTCCCAGCAAAGGTCTAAGGTGTTGTTTTGGCAATGGGAGACCACTGCAGTCCAGGAAAACCCTCCCAATGCCCTTTCCTTTGGCCATCAGCAACAGAGAAGGGGGTGATGTAAGATCTTCTATATCAGCTCTATGCCATCCAAGGATTCCCCTCCACAGGTGAGACCCTGGAATGCCTTTATCTACTAGAGTTTGGACTGCTTTGTGCTGGTGCACTTGTACCTAGCAGCCACAATGTGGCCCCACAGGATCCAATATGTACACCTCCAGATGGTATCTATGTCTTTCAGTTACACATCTTCCCTCATTACCTTCCCTAGGTTGTCAGCTGTGTATGGAGCAGTTGTGTCTTTAGCCTTTTATAAAACCATAAAGTGAAGGAACCACATGGGCTCCAAATAACCATGATCAAGCTACATACCTCACATAAGATATAGTTACATGTACACACTGCTGTGCTTGTAGAGATCAGGTCAGGTGGCTTCTGCATATTTTGTATGTGGCTGGGGGAGGAGGTGTCTCAACATCCTGTATTCACATGGTGCCACTGATGTGCATCTGATGAATAAATTGTTTGTGACAAAAAATTAAGTAATTATTCTTAAATCAGAAAGGAGTATTTTCTGAATGAAGCCAAACTTTATTTCACAGTGCTTGTAGAAAGTTGATGTTTTAATACATTTTTGAAGTTTATTCAGAAGTGCATTTTAAAAATTATTTATCATTTTACAGTTTCCATGTTAAGCTTAGTTGTGTAATGGCTTTGATTACTATTATTTTAACTTAGTAAGGCCCAAAACAACTATATTTAATGCCTACTTTCTCCAATTTAAACAACTCGGCCAACAACCGCAGCATTGGACATACTGTCCTGAATTTTTCCATCTATTTTTGGTGGCAGTATCAGAAATGAAAAGAAAGTGAGCAAACTTTTCCAAGTTATTCTACAGGGCTGAGAGTAGTAGAAAAAAAAAGATGAACTAATTAATTTACTTAGAAAACATGAAATGGAAATCTTAAAAGGGGCCACAAGTATTCTGTCACTAAGGACAGAAATCAGTCAGCTGGTGAATAATGAAACTTGGCTTTTAAAAGGTGAAATGTACTCCACTAGCATAAAGACCATGACATTGGGCTCTTTGCAGGTGGACAGCAGAGAGATAAAATTCCTCCTTCTCCCAGTACAGAGTTCACAGCTGCTCCACATCTCCTCCACAGCTTCTATCTGTGGGATGGAATGGCAGCTACAGCCCCTCTCTGCTTGCGGTACAGGCATTGGGGCTATTGGGGCCACATAGAGGGATGAATCCAGTGTCCCTTCCCTGGCTATCCCTTCCAGATCACCTTCCAAGCAACCTGTGCCACAGACCTGTACAGACCAGCTCTGTATCCTGCAAGGAAGGCATAGGTGGCTCCATGGAGACATTCGGTTGGCTGACACCTAAGGGGACCAAAATGGTATGGGAGTCTTGCCTGACCCTCAGAATCGGGGTTGGAATTTGCTTACATGTATTCATCCAAAGCTCTCAAAGCACTTTGCAAAGAATATTATCTTGATCTCTCCTGCTCCTACCCCACCATTTTTACACATGAGGAAAAGGAGACATGGAAGCGTTCCAAGTCTGATCTGGGAAGAAAATCCAGTTCTCCTAACTCCCAGTCCATTGTCCTAGCCACTAGATCATGCTGCCTGCTACATGGATTATTTAATGACCATAAGCACAGTGTAGAGATCTGAGGTATGGTGCCAGCACTAGGAAGTAGCTGAGAGGGGGTTTGGTTGGAATTAAAAAAGAGCCAAGAGATATGAAAAGGAGCTGAAACTCTGAAGAGATTACTCACCTTTCTGTCTGTCATCTTAACCTGTGCTTAAGTACACAGTTTAAATTCCTCACATAGTTTACAATAAATAATAAATAAAATGAGAGAGTGAGAGAGAGAGAGAGAGCGAGCGAGTGAGCAGTGCAGAGTAGTGCACAAAAGCAGTTAATGAATTATTCAGCTCAATCCCACGACTCTGCATTAATACATGAAGTCTCTGACCCCCACCTCCCCTCCTTTTTAGTGCTTAACAAGCATTCTGGCATAAATAGGTCAAACTCAGAACTTTCGTCACCATCTGAGTCTGTGCTGATAGATGTTCTTTTCTTAATTATAAAATCTCAGAAACTGGGAAATGCAGAGGTGCCTAAAATCCTATAAATAACACATAGCTGCAATGGGGTTTCTCAGGTGATGTCACGTTCTGAACTCTGCAACCAGCATCCATCATATATTAATAATCAAGGGGGCACATTGCAGTAGATAAAATATGGGAATAATATAAGAGATAAGGGAAAGAATGATGAATGCACACAACTTTCATCTGACAGTGGGCCTGATCCTGCAATGCCTGAGCAAATAAAAATCCCATTTTGGGCTTTGATACTGAAGCAATAAGTGTCTTGTAAATCATGGCTAAGCTAGTTCCAGGTAGCTTTGAAGATAGTTGGAAGAGTGATCTGCATAAGTGCTAAATGACCAGACGTCTTGGGATGATTGCATTTGTGACTTGGCAAAAATAAAAGTGATACCTTTCCAGCTTTGTTTTCCAGACATGATCCCTGTCGTCATGTAGCATTTTGTGTTTGCTTTTACAGACAGAAAGAATAAATGTGCCTCAGGATACCTTTAGGAAATTCAAGGGAAGATAGTTGACAACATTCACTACTTACTAAGCTCTCAACTGATCTTGAAGCTGAGCCAGAGACAACCAGAAGGATTCTTGTGTGCTGGACAAAGGGCTAAGAAGCTGTGGTCCAAAAGTCACATATGTCTTGCGGGCACTGTTACTAATTGCATTTTCATACCAGTCCAGACCCTCATGACTGAAAGTGTACCATGAGTGATCATTTCAAACATTTCTATGACAGAGGATCCAGGATCTCTCAAAAATTTATATTTCTGTAACCCTCCTGTGGACCCAGATGGCAGTAGCAAAGGGCTGGGTTCTATATCTAGGGGTTCCCAAACAGTATTACAACACCAACCAGTTCAAGCCCCCACTCAGCCTCTTAGGAAATCACACACTACTCCCTGGGCACCCTAAAGGGTCAATGCTTCCCCTCTTGCAAGCACAAGTCAGAGTGTAGTACATTAAACTTCTAATAGTAACATAAAGAGACTAGATAGAGGCAATATCAAAACTTCACCTCTTCATTAACCCCATACTGATCATCGTAGTTTTAGGCTGTGTTCACACACGGGCATTATTTCCATACAAGTTGTGTCGAAACAACTTGTATCGAAATAATGCCTTATTTCAAAATAACTTAATTCGAATTAACAGTTTGTTAATTCGAATTAAGGAAAAAAGCTCAAAGCGAAATGGCAGTTTCAGGCAACAGTTATTTCGAAACAAGTCACTTGTTTTGAAACAACATGTTCGGACAGCATTGTTTCGAAACAATTGTTTCGAAACAACATTGTTTCATCCCCACATGGGGTTTAAGTTGTTTCAAAACAACGAGTGCCGTTGTTTTGAAACAACCATGCGTCGTGTGAACAGGGTATTTCTTATTTCGAAACAACCTCTGTTGTTTCAAAATAAGAGTGCTGTGTGAACACAGCCTTAGTGTCCACGTTTCAGAAGGGGAGGGCTCAGCCAGCTCCCTCCAGTTGTCGTCTGGGAAACAGAATGCCATTAACTAAATTCATTTAGGCTCATTTGTGAAATTGTTACATTATAATACAATGTACATATTTACATAGTACCCTCGGGGAATAGATAAGAACTACATAGGAAAGAACAAAAACAGAATAACAAAAGACAAAGCTACATTATAGAAAGGGAAAAAGAGAATAAAGATTCTCTTCCCCCCCCCCCTTTTTTAAAGTCTAAACTTGATCCATACCAGCTTTGTATAAGGAAATTTTCCATATTGGCTGAAACTTGGCAGATCTTTTTTATTTGGTTTTAGCAACTGCTTGTGTTTGGTTAAAACACTAGTGATTACATCTTATACCAAGAGGAAATTCTTTGTAGTCACCATGAGACATTAGTCCAGGAAAAGAATATGAATGGTGCCAAAGGAAAGAACAAAGAAACGCCGCATTATAAAATAGATCTTCTTCTTAACCCAGCACAACCACAATCTCTACTGGGAGTGACCTGCTCAGAAAACTACACTACTTTTATTTAGAGATGCAAAATTTGAATCTAGATTTTAAACACCACCAAAACTTGGCAGTGTACAGAGCTGGGGGTTTAGTTCAACCAATTACAGAAACTGTGTCCAGAAGGGAATATCTTTTTTCACATAAAATATGTATTTACACAAATAAATGACAAATAACGTGGACACATTGGCTATGTCCACATGTACAGGCTTAAATTGATTTAAGTTAAATCGATTTAAGCTAATTCAAAATAAAAATAATTAGATATATTTAACTTAAATCGATTTAAACAAGAACACCAAATCGAAATAGCAAGTCCAGACACAGTAATTGCTATTTCAGTTCAGGAGAGGGGTACCATGTGAGGTGTGGCAACATGGCCCCCTGGCAGGGCCATGTTGCCACCCAATTGCATAAAAGCAGGACCTGACCTCAGCTCCCTGTCCATTGTAGCTGGCAGAAGACTGCAAGAGAGATGGCTATGGATGCTCCCCGGCTCCCATGCCATCCTCAAGCACTAGCTAGACCCTCTGCTAGCCTGCAGGGTGCTCCCCTGCAGTGGGACATACCAAGCCTGAACTCCTGACCATCGTTTCGCTGGCCCTCACAGTGGCCTTAGCTGCCCACTCCCCTTCTGTGCAACATCGCATCTGGGCACAGGACACCAGCACAGATTGATGGGAGCGGGTTGTCCTTCGAACTTGGAGCAACGAGCTGTGGAGGAAGAACCTCCGCGTGAACAGGGAGACTTTCACGCATCTGGTCACTGAGCTTGCCCCAGTCCTCTGCCGAAGGGACACAGTGATGAGAGCAGCCATCCCCGTGGACATAAGAGTGGCCATCACTCCCTGGAAGATGGCCACTCTCAAGTCCCACAGGTCCATTGCCCATCTCTTCAGCGTTGGGAGGACCACCGTTGGTGATGTGCTGCTGCAGGTCACCCACTCCATCAACACAGTCCTGCTGCCATGCCTCATCACCCAGCGAGCGATGCAGGACACCATCACTGGCCTTGCCGCCCTGGAGTTTCCAAACTGTGTGGGGGATACTCGATGCCACCCACATCCCCATGCAAGTCCCAGAGCACCATGCAGCCAAGTATCAGAACAGGAAGGGATACCACTCGGTCATCCTTCAGGTGCTTGTGGACCACCGGGGCATCTTTCAAAATTGCTACGCTAGATGGCTGGGGAGGGCACATGATGCCAGGGTTCTGCGCAACTCCTCCCTGTACCGGGGCATGGAGGTGGGTACCTTCTTCCCCCCACATAATATCACCATTGGGGAAGTCAAGGTGCCTGTCCTTATTGTTGCTGATGTGGCCTACCCCCTCCACCCCTGTTCATGCGCCCGTACATGGGACCTCTCAATGCCAGACAGCAGCTTTTCAACTGCTGCGTCAGCCACTGCTGCCAGGTGGTTGAGTGGGCATTCGGCAGACTGAAAGCCCACTGGAGGCTCCTCCTCACATGCCTGCACCTCATCAAGGACACAATCGCGGAGGTCATCAGTCCCTGCGTGGCAATGCATAACCTCTGTGAGCTCCAGGGGGAGACAGTAGCCGCCACATGGGAGGCTGAGACAGAGCTAGTCAGTGCCTGGTTCCAGCAGCCAGAGGTTTTGGCCCCAAGGGAGCGAGTGCCACAAAGAACAACCATTGTGTGCGAGGCACTAACGAGCCTGTTCCTGACTGAGGACCTGTGAGGACTAGGACTGCCGTCCCACACCCCTGCACCTCCGCCCAGCCACAGCCAGCCCCCACCCACACCCAGAACCCCACCCAATAAAAGTACACATTGCATTATTTTCAGTGTTCTGATTTTTATTTACAATGGGGGAGGGTTGGGGCAACAAAGGGCCTGGTCAGCAGGTATGGGATGTAGAACTTTGGAGGGGGAATCGGGGGGGACCCATGAACTGGGAAATAGAAAGTGCGTAGGGGGAAAAGCGGGAGGGGCCATGAACTGGGAGATGGGACATGGGTAGGGTGAGAACCTGGGGGGCCATGAACTGAGAGATGGGAAGTAGGTAGGGGTTTGGGGACTTTAAAAGATGGAGGGGGCTATGGGGTGGCCATCCCAGGCCCATGGCCCTCTCTGCCTCGGCCTTGCCCAAGGCTGCTCTGGGTCTGGGAGCGTCAACAGCAAGGGACAGCTCCCTGTCGCTGAGGCACTCCCTCAGGTGCCAGGGGAACAAGTTGTTGTGCAATTTGTCGCAGGGTTGAGGCAACATCCTGCACAGCACCACCAAGGGTCTGCAGCATGTTGCCCTGCTGCTCCAGAGCCACAGCCTGCCACTCCATTGCTGCAGCCTGCCGCTCCATTGCAGTGACTATGCAGTCATCTGCTTTGGCTGCGTGCTGGAGCTGGCGGTTGGCAGCTTCCTGGCACCTGCCCTGCTGTTCCATCCAAGCCTGGGTTGACTCCTCCGCTCAGTGGCCCAGCTCAAAGAGGCTACTGAGGATGTCGTCCCTGGTCCAGCGGGCTCTCTTCTTCTGCCTCTCAGTGGTCCATGGACTCTGCGGAGCAAGATGGTGGGTCTGTGGCTGAGCTGCTGTGGTGAAGCATGAAAAAGGTTAGCGCCCCTCTACCTGACGGCCTTGCCTGTGTGCAGCCTCTCTGCAGCAAACCCCTCCACCCTGATTGTCACCAGCACTCCCCATCTGTGTCCTGTGGGACGCTGCACAAAGGGCGCACATGGCCTTATGGTGCCCACAGCAGTGGGCTGTGTTCAGCAGGATGTGGGCCAGGAAGTTTCCAGAGGCCACGTGCCAGCGGTCTGGCTTGCATGCTCTCTGACCTGGATGCTGGCACACCTGCCTAGTGGCACCTCCCTGATGAGCATCCCCCGCCTCGCTGGGTCCTGGGATCCTGGCATACATGTCCCTCTGCCACCAGCACTCATGGGAGGGCTCTTGTGCCCCCCCCAGCCCCATGCCACGCGTGTTCCAGGGCTGTTCACCCTACGTACCCATGCTGTTGGCAGGCTCTGCCCTACCTGCCTGGAGGGGAGAGGAACACTCACCAGCAGGCACTCCTAATGTTCATCTTGATGTCCCCTCCTCCAGGTCAGACATGCCTGGTGGCTCCTCAGTCTCCCCTTCTTGCTCTTCCTCCTCAGGGCTGGCAGTCCCCTCCTCCCAAGCAGGGAAGAGCTTGGGACTAGCCGGCGGGGCTTCAGGTGGTCGGGCACTCCCAGGTCGGCTGACATCACCGACGTCGAGGGATGCCTCCCTGTCCGAGGGGCCTCCCTCAGTGGATGTGGCCACAGGGGTGGGCTCCCAAGAGTCAACGGTCCTGGATGGGACACCACTGGGCTCTCCCCTCAGGAAGGTTTCAAGCTACTCATAAAAGGGGCAGCTGGTGGTGCAAGCTGCCCCTGGAGCCGCCTTGCCTCCCTGATGTGTGTATAGACCTGGCACAGGACTTTTATTCTAGAACGTACCTGCTCCATTGTGCGTTTGTGCCCCTGTCCAGTCAGTGCCTCTGCAATGTCTGCATAGACATCGCAGCTGCGATGCCTAGCGCAGAACCGGGCACGGATGTCCTCTCTGCCCCATATCTCAAGGAGGCAGAGGACCTCCTCCTGTGCCCACACAGGTGCCCAGTGTCGCCCCTGGGCCATGGCAGCATGTGGCTCAGCCATGCTGCACCAGACTCCAGGCATATGGCAGCAATGGGGCTGGGCACCCTGAGAGGAGGAAGGGCAATCCAAGCCAGAATCAAAACAACCGCCATTTTGAAACAACGCGTCCAAATGGTGTTGTTTTGAAATGGCCATTTTGATTAATCTCCAGGTTTTGTTGTTTCAATTTCAGTTCTGTTTTTTCGAAATGATGAGCTCCATCATTTTGAAACAACAGAATGTCATGTGGACATAACTTTTTTTAAAGCAAAACAACAGTGGTTGTTTCACTTTAAAAACAATGTGTGGACCTTGCCATTCATGTTTATTAAGCAGGCAAAAAGCAGCGTCTGTACATTTTGCAGGCATGTTTTGGAAGACCAGCTGAAAATTTACTCCAGTCACACTCAATGGTTTATCCCTTAGAAGAACTGAAATTGCCTTCAACCAAGTACTCCATCCACTGGAGTACACTGCCTCTCGAAATAAATTTGTTGTGGGTCTTGTTGGTTGCAGTGTATGTTAAGATTCTCTGCAGATCTTTGAAGTTTGTACATGGTCACTAGAGAAAAACATGGCTTCTCAACCTTACTTTTATAATGGAACCATAAACAATGTACAGTAGCAGCATTTTATATATTTGGTGTTTACATGTTACTAAAATAGACTCCATACACACTTGAACTTGGAGATAGAACTAATTCCAGTTATCAGTTCCAGAGGGGCAGCCATGTTAGTCTAGTTCAGCAAAACAAACAAAGAGTCCTGTGGCACTTTTAAGACTAACAAATGTATTTATCACATGAACTTTTGTGGGTAGAACCCCACTTCATCACATGCATGAAATGAGAACTGTGGTATTTTAGGTGTATATATACATGCAGAGAAGGATAAGTCACAAGGTCAGTTCTGTCTTTTTCAGCAAACCAAAAAAATTATTTTGATTCAAACAGTATGGAGCAATAGATGAGAAGGATAAACACAGAAGAATAAAAACGTAATGAACTTATCTCAAACCAAATCAGGTAATCTATCAGGGACTCATTCACCTGCTCATCTACCAATGTGACATATGCCATGATATGCCAACAATCCCCTCTACCTTATACATTGGACAAAATGGACAGTATCTGTGCAAAAGAATAAATGGATGCAAATCATACATAAGAATGGTAACATTCAAAAACCAGTTGGGGAGCTCTTCAACCCCCCTAGACATTTTGGAGAAGACATGCCAGTTTCAGTAAGTACTTTAAAAAAAATCTTTAAAACTAGACTTCAACATGAAACTTCAGAGCTGGAATTCAAATGCAAATTTGACACCATCAGATTAGGTCTGAAAAGGAACTTGGAATGGCTAACTCATTATTAAAGGTAATTTTCCCCTCGTTTAACATTCTTAGCTTCTCATCTATTGTTCCACACCGTTTGAATGAAAACAATTTATTTGGTTTGCTGAAAAAGACAGAACTGACTTGCGACTAACCCTTCTATGCATGTATATATACACCTAACACACTATGGTTTCCATTTGATGCATCTGATGAAGTGGCACTATAGCCATGAAAGCTCATATGATAAATAAATTTGTTCGTCTAAAGGGTTAAAGTACATGGGAATGCCTAGAAGCACCATTCCTGGACCCCACAAATCTGACAGCCATTTGCACTGTGGGAACCTTTAAAGTACATCAAATCATGGTTACTTTTAAATCAGAGCAGCAACTAGCACTCAGGGTCTCTTAAGAAAGACTGTCCTTCAAGAAGAAGGTGTAGCAATGAAATCACTGTGGCAGACAATGAACAAATATTAATTGATTTTATAAACTGTTTTGGTTGAAGTTAGCTTCAGCCAAAATGTATGTATAGTAACCTTGGGGAGGAAGGGATTAACACTGTAGTCAGTAAGTCTCAAGAGAGCCAATAGAAACAGAGTGCAGGTTTTGAATTGGAGCAGCAGCCTTGCCTGTGCCTGTTTGGTGGCAGCAGAGCTCCTGGAAGGATCAGGAAGAGGTCAGAGAGACAGGCTTGAAGGATCCAGGGACATGTTTGCCTAAGATGGGCTCAACTCTGTAACTGACCAGGTGTGAGTAGAACTAGGAATGTTTAGCTAGACATGGTCAGGTTATTTCTTTGTTTTGATTATTTTTTGGATTTCACTGTGCTGACCACATGTACCCTCTCCCACTATCCTGTAAATATCTAAGCAAAATTTCAGAGAAGCAACTCTGTGTGTTTCTTATCCATTCTTTTAATTAAAGATATACCCCTTTGAAATAAGCTCTGGTTCTGTGTCCTAAAAGGCAAGGGGTTTTGTGTGCATGTGCCTCAGACTGCACAGCCATTACTAAAGGGGATTCTGGCTACCCCATTTTCAGCTCATATCCCAGCTGGGGTTCATTCGCTCTCCTGAGGGAGGAATAAAAGCGATTGAGGATACCTCGGAGGAAGGAATTCCTAAGTGCACCTTCCTGGGTTTTCAAGAGATTTTTGCATTTGGGTGGTGGCAGCAATACCATTCCAAGGCCAGGGAACTGGCAGCCTTGGAGAACTTAAGACAAGGCTTTAGGGCCAGTGGGTTTTAAGGCCTTTTACAGGCCCCCATCTTCTGCACTCAAAGGGTCTGTCTACACTGGAGGCTCTGTTAAGTTGACTTAACAAGGTCGACTTTAAGTTGACTTAAAGTCGACCTTGTTAAATCGATTTAGAGCATCCACTCTGAAAACTCCTGTCAACTGCCTGCATCCAGACCAGCATGTGCTAGGTCGACTCTTCCTGGTGGCCAGGAACTCTGGGAGGGGGTCTGGAGGTCAATTAAGTCAACCTTCCTAATCTCTGGGCCCTCTTCCCATATTGCCTGGGCTCCCTTCATGCATGTGTGGGCCCGAGCCTAGGTAGGCATTTGCAACCACTTCTCAGTACCATATGGATCAGAACTACCTATGAACCCTAACTGATGAATGAGTACATATTCTAGTCAGCCTGTACCTCTTTCTGAACGCTCTTCTCTCCTTGTCATTCCCTCTACAACTTTACTACCAGCATGGCCTCCAGTCTTGGTTGGAACATCTCAAATGAACTGAACCCACTGACTTTGCAGTGTTGACCATTATATATTCACTGAACAGTAGTACATGCCCATCAAAACCAAACATTTTAAATGGCCATATATATTTTATAAAGTAATATGTCATTTCTCTTCTGAAATAGCCAGATAATATAATGCAAATATTAGAAATAATGTAAAGATTTCATAGTAAGTTCAATATGAATTTATCCTGACTAAGGAGTTCAGGGCTTGGTAACATGATTATCTCTATATCGTTCCTTATTCTGAAGCTGTATGAAATGGAGAGGTGGTGGTCACTTGCTACCAGAAGGTATTGACCTCACCAAATCTTACTGATTTGCAACAACATGCGTTACTCCAGCAAGTGATAGGTGATCATCACTAACCAATGAAGCCTCTTCTTTTTGCCTTTCTATGGAAGACAAATCAATTCCAACTGAATAAGCTGTGGAAGAAACTGGTCAATGTCTCCCTTTGAGTCCAATTGATCACCTTTGATCAATGCTGCTTTAACACCACAATAACTAAGGCACATAAGAGTAAACACACATGCTTCACATTTGTAAGTGAAAAACTATGCTTTGTGAAATGGAAAATACAACACGGGATGAATAGATTTAAAGGGAAGGAGAAATGTTTTGCTTTCTCTTCTTCCAAAATGTGTCATTTCACAGACTGGCATTAAAAGCACACATTGAGTTTCCAGGGGTACATCTACACTGGAGCCTAGGTCAACTTAAGAAAGCTTAAGTCTACCTACAGACCCCTGCGGCGAAACTGGGCTTTTATTAAGTCGACTTAAGCACTCCCTTAAGTTGACTTCTTAAGGTCGACTTAAGGTCGACTCCCTTAAGTTGACTACCTCTTAAGGTCGACTTAACACTTACATTGACCTTATTAAGTCAATTTAAGCCAGTGTATATGGGGAATAGCCCTTAAGTTGACTTAACTGGCCTCCAGGCCCCCTCCCAGAATTTCTGGCCACCAGGAAGTGTTCACCTAGCACCTGCCAGTGTGGACACAGGCAGTCAATAGACCTTTTCAGTGTGGATGATCTAAGTTGACTTAACAAGGTTGACTTTAAGTTGACGTAAAGTCTATCTTGTTAAGTAGACTTAACAGAGCATCCAGTGTTGACATGCCTCAGGAGTGTAATACTAACACTGAATTTCTTACCAGAACAGTGGAATTCTTCAGTCATTCCTTGCTTTGATTGCTAAAGATGTAGAACTGTCTCATCCTATGCGCCAATGTCACGAGACCAGCAACTGCAAATCATTCGGTATCTGTATGGCATACTGGCCCTTCAAATATTAGACGTCTCCTTTAAACATATTTTCTTTGAGATCAGTTTTCCTTATGGAGGTATAATGTGATACCACTTATCTGGTGTAGTTATTTTCTAGTTTTTGATTTCACAGGTATTATGGGTTCAATATTATAAAATGATTACTATTTCCTATGACAGCCCACCAAAATGAATAGACAGTGAGGGCGCTCAGCACCTCACAGGAGGCACTCACAAGCTTTGTAGGGCTGCTTTCTGAACCCAGCCATAACATGGCAGCTATCATCTTTTAAAACAATCTCTGTTTTCCTCAGTCACCATTAAAAGCATGACAATTCCATTGTCATACATGGTATATCATACAGTTGCACATTCTATGAATATTCACAAGGTAGGTTGTGTACATTGGACCTGATGAAACACTGAACTGGTTAAAAATCCCTTCCTCATTGCCTTCCCTGATACTTAAGGGGATGCACAGGCCACACTGTCCTTTAGGGAGATATTGCAGTTGGCTTTCCAGTGCGTCTTGGCTCCAGAAGGCAGAAGACAGGAGAGGGCCATGTCACTTTCTCCCTGCTTTGAAATGAAGTGTGCTCCATGGAGGAGCAGGCTCTGCCCTTGTTTTTGATCCTTATTCCGTGCCTGGAAGTCAGATAGGCAACTTGTATCCTTCCTGTACAAGAGCCAAGAATAATCTGGTCCTAGGTACGGGCAAGTCACGAAGACTCCAGCTAAATTAATCTTGCCTCCTCATTGCTATTGTCAATTGGTAGTGGTGATCACTGTAGTTTACTGGAATTCCTTTGGACTAGTGCTCCTTTTAAAATGAGAACACTGAAGAATGCTTTTTAATAGTGCTATGAATATGTAGGACATATTCAAAGGCACAAAGGGCAGGTAGGCCCATCTCCCATGGAAAGTGACTAGGAATTGGGCACCCCAAATCCCCTTTAGTGCTTTATTTCCTTTGAAAATGTCCCCCATGGAATATGTAGATATCATAGCCATACTTATTGTTCACATTCCAGGGCTATAGAAAGGTTAATCTGTAAATGGATTTGGATATTCAGGCCTTGCTCAGTTACAGTGACAGTTTAAAATAAGCAATATATATTGCAGATGTCAAACAAAATCCCTTCACATCGCTTACACTGTAAATATTAGTAGCTGTGATATAAATTACATTTAACATCCAATTACACTCAACTAAGTGCCTGATCTAGTAGCAGAGAATTGAATGCATCATGCAGAGATTAAGCAGGCACATTTAGACTGTACTAATCCTTCTTGAAATCAGTCATGTTTTTGAACTCTTGCTAGTTTTATGAGCTATATTAACAGAAAAAGATCCATTCATTTGCATTAGTGACTCTTGGAATTCTGTTTTCTTATTTGTAGCATTGATTAATTGTATTTTACTTATTTACCAACAGTGGCTAGAAATTGTAACATAACTCTCTTGAATGTTAAAGTATTCACCTTGAGCTCTCAGAGTGGTCTGTTAATACACATACAAAAGATCTGACATTCTCAGGGTTTTATATTTGATATACGTCATATACTTGTTCCTAGCAGACATGCTAGAGGACTATCAGTTATCTAAAACTAAATCCATACACACTGAGGACAAAAAGCTTTGAGCCTAAATAGTACTGCACCGTACATTTTCCAGCACTAAGCTCAATGTAGTAATCTTTAAAAGTGTTTTTTAAACACCCTAACAATAGCTACCCTTCCCATATGTTTAAGTTTCATATAAAGACAGGTAGGAAATTGGCAGTTGGTCTGATTTACTGCTGTGTTTATGATTGTGGACAAGTTCACTGGATGTTATGAATGTGGCATACACAGCTCAGTGAAGGCTGAGTAAAACACATGGACAGAATGACTCACTGCAATTATATGTAAGTTCAATAGGCAATATCCCTTACAGTTTCAATTAAAATGGAAGATTTTTTATATAGCATGGATAGAATAGAAATCTGCAGTAGTTACTAATAGATGGAATTATTTTTATATGTAATGGCCAGAAATTTCATCCTTGTGTGTTTACAGTTAGACATCTAAAACCATATTTATGTGTCTACATTTTGTCTAGATGCCTGAATTGAGGCACATATATTTGAAAATTATGGCCTAACTATACAATATTATTGCTGTGCATTATGCTTTTCTAATAACCAAAGTTCAAGTTCCAGCCACTAGACCATATTAACTAAGCAGAAGCAGAAGCCATATTACCTGAGATATTTCAAACTAGGCTGAAAAAGTACAAGAAAATATATCACCAGGAACAATTCTGTACTGTCAGGAAGAAAGGACTAGATGACCTACAGGGGCTTTTTCATCTTTTATTGATGTGGTCTTCTACATCACAGTCAAGCATTTGAAATGTGTTATTTTTCATTTGCTTTTATACACTGAGCTTTCCCTTTCCCATTCACATGGCTCATTTAAAAATGATTTCTCCATTTTGGCTATTTCAGTATAATTGAGCCAAAAATTAACTATATTTATCCAGTGAATTAATGTCTAGCTACTGCTGGGCTTTAATATATAATTAACATTAAGGAAATTATTTGTTTAATTACTACCCATAAAGGAGACAAATATTGTGATGCAAAATATAAATAAAAGGTGTGCACCTTTCTGTATCATGTTTAGCCCACAAGAACTAACCTGATTCATATAAATCTGCTATATATAGAGAGAGCAGTAAATATTCAATATAGAAGGGACATAAGTAAAACAAAGAAATGGCTTGTCTGGATTGTAATAGTGAAATCCTTTAAAACTAAACTGTTTTTATAATGATGCATATTATGTGAGTTGACTGAAGAATGCATTGAATCCAAGCCACCACCCAATGTTATACTACCATTTCAAACTTTTTGCAGTATTCTCATTTGTCCTTTATAACCTGCGGTTTTGAGACATTTTAAACTCATTTACTCTGGGTGAAATATGACATATAAGAACAAATAAAAAAGAGATGCTTACACTGAACAAGCGAAATATGATGCTAAGGTTGCAAACAGCTAATTGCATGTAATTATTATTTGCACCCTAAGCCCCAATCTTTCCAGTGTGCTGGTTGTGCTATAGCCCTCAAATAAAATGACTTTCTTCACACAAACTATTCGATGTGAGTGGATAACTTTGCCAGGGCTTTGGGGGTTAGGGTGAAATTTGCTGGAAGGGTGTAAAACAGGGACATATTGATAGGAGACTGTGAAATACAATAGAGGGCAAAGGAAGCAGGAAGATAAGAGTGACAAGAATGAAAACACAATGTTATATATTAGCTAAGTATTCTTATATTAATAGGATGTTCCATGTCTATGAACACCATCTGTTGTATTCTATAGGTTAATAGGCAATCTTTTGGCATCCCCAGAAGGAGACTGTGCCCTGCATGTCCAGTGAAAGGGAGAATGACTTAATAGATATAATGGGACATATTTTGCTCATGATGTGTCTGTGCGGAACTGCACCCAAGAAATAAGAAATAAATGACAAAAAAAAAATCAATGACTTGGTTTCACTGGGATGTGTGCTCTGAATACAGTCCTGATTTCTCTGCAGTTATGTACAGAGATGATTCACTTTCCATGTGCACTGAGTACAGCTTTCTCCTGATGATAAATGTTAATTTTGCTGAATTTTATTTGGAGTCAGGTTCAGCAAAGGCATCAAAATGTGTGCTGCTTGCTGAAGATTATGCTGAGTCAACAAAATTCATTGCCTCCAAAGCATATTGGTATGCTGTTTTTTCAACCAAAGAGCCAAGAGGTGAAAAGCTAGTCCTTTTATCCAGTAAACCAGCCAGTCATCTGAGCAATTACTTGGTTAAAGCAAATGATGTGATGATACTGCAGGATGATAAAGTTAAAAGTCAATTCATTAAAAATACTGTTCTCCTTCAAGAAATAATTTGTTTTTTTGAAGTAAATTGAACATAAGGAGCAGGAAGGAAGAAGAAAAATGTAAAAATTTATCATATCATTTCAAGTTTGATTATGTCACAGAAAAAGTAAATGGCAATAGAGTATAAAGGAACCTAATCTATAAAGGAAGTGAAAAAGGTTATAGAAGTCAACAGTAATTAAATGGTGATTGAAGCTGAAAGAAAATTGATCTGTGTTAGCTGAAGGCCATTCTTGCCTTTTGGGATGTTATGCATTGGTGAAGAGGGGAAAGAAAGGTTTTTGCTGTTTTGATATGGAAATATATGTCACATCTTCTTAGCCTATGGTGTTTTGACCCAAGACAGCAGTGGATTTCTGGAACACTGATTCTAGTGTCCTAAACATGCTTGTGGGTATTGTGTAAAGATAAGATGCTCTAACAAAGATTGATGAGGTCAAAAGTCATGGAAGCTTCAACAGTTTGCATACTGTTTTGTATCAGGCAAGAAAGTAAAGGAAACCGAAGCAGTAGAACGTAAATGGGGTGAACACTGACACTTCGAAGCTATACTGTATCCAGAACTCAGAGTAATGCAACTAGTCATTAAAATCTAGACATATGGTGTAATGTTCTAGAGGTGTATAGTCTGTAGTAGCTATTTTTCAGATGTGTTCGCTTTCACTGATATGATGTGAATAGCTACATACATTTAGTTTCAAAAGGAAGTTAAAAAATTAACTCCACTGCCCCTTTCTTACAAGTTTAGTATATCAAACACTAAAATCTCAGATAAAATGAACACAAAGGTTAATAAACAAACAGATACAGGGTAAATGGTTGAGAGGTTACTATGATTTAGGTTTCTATCTTTGTATCAAGAATTAAAGCTAAACGAACCACTCTAGCGAAGTTTAACAAGATTCATTCTATATAACCAAAATATTGACAATTGTCACTAAAAATGTTACTTTTTAGACCATGAAAAATAATCAAATTTCCTAAAATTTGAATAATTTTGCAAAGACCTGTCCTCTTCCAGATATTCATGTAGGACTTGATGCTACAAGGTGTACAATATTTCTTGTGAGGTTTGAGAAGCCTCCGCTCCCTCATTAACATGTGTCAGGGGGATGTTGAGAAACTTGTAGGATCAGGCCAGTAAAGTTTAAACTGGATGATTGCTTGTTTATAGGTGGTAGCTGTTGGAGAAGGAAAACAAAACCATGCCATTGATTTAAGTAAAATTTAGCGAAGTTTATTGACTAGGGGCCAAATCTGGCAGTCCTTACTCAGCCCATAATGTCCATTGAGGTCCATGGGAGTTTTGAATGAGGAAGGGGCTCAATATGCTGGACTGCAGGATTTGACTCTAGCTATGTTGATTTGTGAAGAGCAGCAAATTAAAAGAAAAAAATCAAGTAATTTGCATGACTTAAAAAATAATAGGCAACTACTAAATGCTCTTAGCTACAGTTTTATGAGCTTTTTGTCACCAGAGAGCTATAGATACATATAATTAATAACATTTATGTTAAAAGGCATTAATTCCTCCCTTGGTGAAGAATTAGGACAAATAACAAATAAAACATGCCAATCTTTTCTCCTCCCAAAAATCTAGTGGGAATATTTTCCATTCTGCAGTTTATATGGCACTACATGCCTGCCTATGTCTTCTTCAAGCTTGGCACCTGTGACAAAGACAATAATCATTTGAAAGGGCAGCTTCATCAAACAGCTCAAAAAGAAAAGCTAATTTATTATAAAAAGAAGTATATTTCTTGCAACCAACTTCTGCTTGTAGAAAAAGAGACATTTATATTTGAAATTAAGCCCTTCCTGAACATTAACGTTGGCTATGTCTGCACTACAGGGCTCGGGTAAGCCAGCTTAATAAAGTCTGCTTAAAGTAGACCTTATTAAGCCGCCTTAGCACATCCACACTCAAAATGCCAGGAGACTGCCCGCATCCACACCACTGTTCCCTTTAAGCTGCACGGCTGTGCGGCCGCGCAGCCCGCCAAGCCCCCCCGTGCAGGGAAGGCTGCTGGCTGCGCAGGGCCGGCAGCCAGAGGCCCTGCTCACAGCTCCTGTGGGGCAGGGAGTTATTAAAACTCCTGCCCACAGAAGCTCTAACGGAGCATGCCCAGAATATCTGAGCATGCTCCGTTTGTGCTTCTCTGGCCCAGGAGCTGTGGCAGGGCCATGCAAGGTAAGCGGGGGGCGCCAGGATCGGGCCCGTGCAGGGGGTGGGGGGGGCCACGCAGTGAGCAACAGGAGTTGCTCAGCTGCCGGTGGGTCTTAGAGGGAACTGGCAGCTGCTAGGTCGCCCTACGAGTGGTGCACTGTGGGTACCTGGCCCACAGTGCACCACAGCAGAGGTGCCCCTCTCTTCCGGCCACTCCTTTACTACCAGAAGTGAGTGAACACACCACCCTCCATACTGTGTGTGGCAACAGGGAGGCCAGGGAGCGTGACATAGCTCAGCGATGTGCCAGCGCAGCACTCCATACCCTCCCTGCATTGCCCAGACTCCTCTGGCTCTGGAACAGGTGCTGCAGGGCAAATGCCAGTGCAGGGGCAGGGTGCAGCAGTTGTTTAGACTCAAACACCAGGTAACAGCACATAGAGGAACGTGAAGTCGAATCACCTGTTATAATGGGAAAAAAAAATCCACAGTCATGATTAAATCCTGCTTTCACACCATCTAATCTAAAAAAAAAAAAAATAGCAACTTTCTTTCTTTCTCTTTCCATGTGCTGTTTGTTTCCCAGTGTTTGAATCTTAACAACTGCTTTGATTTGCTGTTAGTCTGTGACCTGATCCTATGTCTAACACTCCCCTGCATTTATTTCCCACCATTCTGTAAATTCTTCCATCTTCAAATTGATGAAGTGGGATTTTTCTCCCATGAAAGCTCATCCAATAAATAAAGTGTTAGTCTTAAACAGTGCCTCTGGACTCCCTGTTTGGTTTACAACACTATCAGGGGGTCCTTTGAGAAGCGGAGACACACAGGGTTGGTGGGAGAAGGGGAGAGAAAGGCAGGGTCAGGCTGAAAAAGGCAAGGAGGAGACACACAGGTTTGGGCAGAGAAGGGGGAGACACACAGGGCTGGGCAGAGAAGGGCAGGGGGGAGATACAC
Source organism: Podocnemis expansa (assembly GCA_007922195.1). NCBI lineage: Eukaryota > Metazoa > Chordata > Testudines > Podocnemididae > Podocnemis > Podocnemis expansa. The sequence continues at coordinate 34,097,199 of ML681964.1, read as the reverse complement.
AGGTTTGGGCAGAGAAGGGCAGGGGGGAGACACACAGGGTCAGGCAGAGAAGGGCAGGGGGGAGATACACAGGTTTGGACAGAGAAGGGGGAGACACCAAGGACTGGGCTGAAAAGGGCAAGGGGAGAGACACATGGGTTTTGGCAGAGAAGGAGTGAGTCAGGCAGGGTCAGGCTCAGAATGGGGGAGACAAGTGGGGTCAGGCTAAGAACGGGGGAGACATGTAAGGCAGGCAAAGAATAGGGGAGACATGTGGGCTTAGGCTAAGAATGGAGGAGACGTGGGGTTGGGCTAAGAACAGGGGAGATGTGCGGTCTGTCTAAGAACAGGAAAGACAGGCAGGGCTGGGCTAAGAACAGGGGAGATGCTGGGGTCGGGCTGCGACGTGGGGAGGTGCCAGGTCAGGCTGTGATACGGGGAGACGCTGGGGTCAAGCTGCGATGCAGGGAGATGCTGGGTTTGGCTGCGGGGGTCGGGGGGGAGATGCTGGGGTCGGGCTGAGATGCTGGATCAGGCTACGATGCGGGGAGATGCCGGGTCGGGCTGCAATGTGAGGAGATGCTGAGGTCGGGCTGAGATGCCAGGTTGGGCTTAGATGCTGGGGTTGGGCTGAGATGAAGGGAGATGCCAGTTTAGGCTGAGATGCTCGGGTCACGCTGTGATGCAGGCAGATGTTGAGGTCCAGCTGCAATGGGGGGAGATCATAGAATCATAGGGTTGGAAGGGACCCCACGAGGTCATCTAGTCCAACCCCCTGCCAAAAAAGCAGGAACACTCCCACTAGATTATCCCAGCCAGGGTTTTGTCCAGCTGGGCCTTGAACACCTCCAAAGACGGAGAATCCACCACCTCCATAGGCAGCTTATTCCAATGCTTCACCACTTGCCTAGTAAGGAAGTTTTTCCTAATATCCAGTCTGGACCTCCCCAGCTGTAACTTGAAACCATCGCTCCTTGTTCTGTCCTCTGTTACTACTGAGAACAGTTGAGCTCCATCCTCCTTGGAGCATCCCTTCAGGTAGTTGAAGGTTGCTATCAAATCCCCCCTCAGTCTTCTCTTCTGCAGGCTAAATAAGCCTAGTTCCTTCAGTCCTTCTTCACAGGGCTTGTGCTCCAGCCCTTTGATCATTTTGGTTGCCCTCCGCTGGACTCTCTCTAATTTGTCCATGTCCTTTTTGTAGTGGGGAGCCCAAAACTGAACACAGTATTCTAGATGGGGCCTTACCAGTGCAGAATAGAGGGGAATGATTACATCCCTCGATCTGCTGGCAACACTTCTTCTGATGCAACCCAGCATGCCATTGGCCTTTTTGGAAGCAAGAGCACACTGCTGACTCATATCCAGCTTCCCATCCACCATGACTCCCAGGTCCTTTTTTCCAGTGCTGCTATTTAGCTGATCACTCCCCAGCCTGTAGCAGTACATGGTGTTTTTTTGTCCCAAGTGCAGCATTTTGCACTTGTCCTAGTTGAACCTCATGGGTATGTTCACACAGGGCTTTTATTTCGAAACAACACTGGTTGTTTTGAAATAAAAGTCCCTATGTCCAAACGACGTTTTCTTGTTTCGAAAGGAGGAAGCTCCTCATTTTGAAACAAGAGCCTCCTTTTGAAACAGCTTAAATCCACTTTGCTTTCGAAAGGAGGGTTATTTCGAAACCAGTGGTTTCGAAATAAGCTGTTTGGACATGTTATTTCGAAACAAAGAGTGTTTCGAAATAACAAGGACCTTCCTCTCAGGGTGCATAGCACCCTGGTGGGAGGTCCCACCCCCCCAGCACCCTGGCCAGGGTGCTGAGTGGGGTGCAGGGGGTTGGAGGGTGCCCCAGCCGGCTTCCCCCCCTTCCTCTTGCTGGGAGCAGGGGGGGACGGGAACCTCAGCCCCCTTCAGCCCCCTACCCCCAGCAAGGGGAAGGGGGGAAGCCAGCTGAGGCTGCCCCCAAGCCTGGGGCACCCCACCCCCAGGCTTCCTCTGCCCCCCCCCACAGCCTCTGCCGGGCGCGAGGGGGCTTCCTCTGCCCCTCCTGTGGCTGCTGCCATGCAGGGGCCGCAGGGGGGCAGAGGAAACCCCCTCGCACCGGGCGGGGGCCGCTGGGGGGGCGGAGGAAGCCCCCTGCACATGGCAGGAGGGGGGGCAGGGGAATCCCAGGGGTGGGGCCTCCGGGCCCAGCACAGAGTCCCCCTCTCCCTCCCCTCTCCTATTTCGAAATAGCATGTCACACTGGACATGCTATTTCAATTCCCTTCTTTTCCCTTATTTCGAAAACACATTTTTTTTATTTTGAAATAATTTGTTTCGAAATAAGGCTTTATTTCAAAACAGCTTGTTTTGAAACATCTTGTTTCGAAACAAGCACTTTGTGTGTGAACATAGCCCATGAGATTTCTATTGGCCCACTGCTCCAATTTATGTAGGTCTCCCTGAATCCTGTCCCTGCCCTCCAGGGTGTCTACCGTTCCCCCTAGTTTGGTATCATCTGCAAACTTACTAAGTGTGCAATCTATCCAATCATCCAGATCATTAATGAAGATGTTGAACAGAACTGGCTCCAGGACCGACCCCTGGGGCACACCACTCATTACTGGTTGCCAACTTGACATGGAGCCATTGATTCCTACACGCTGAAACCGTTGATCTTGCCAGTTTTCTATCCACCTTACGGTCCATGCATCCAACCCATTCTTCCTTAATTTGCCAATGAGAATGCTGTGGGAAACTGTATCAAAAGCCTTGCTAAAGTCAACGTATATCACATCAACGGCTCTTCCCGCATCCACAAATCCAGTCATCTCATCATAGAAGCTGATGAGGTTGGTCAGGCACGATTTACCCTTGGTGAATCCATGCTGACTGTTCCTGATCACTCTATTTTCCTCCAGGTGTTTCAGGATTCTTTGAAAAGCTGCTCCATGATTTTTCCAGGGATTGAGGTGAGGCTGACAGATCTGTAATTCCCTGGATCCTCCTTTTTCCCTTTCTTGAAGATCGGCACTATATTTGCATTTTTCCAGTTCTCTTGCACCTCACCTGTTCACCATGAGTTTTCAAAGATAATGGCCAATGGTACTGCTATCTCATGAGCCAGCTCCCTCAGCACCCTCGGATGCAGTTCATCCAGCCCCATGGACTTGTGCCCATCTAGTTTCTTTAAGTAGTCCCTAACCTGACCTTCCATCACCAAGGGCCTCTCTTCTTCTCTCCAATCTACCATACCTAGTGTAGTGGGCTGGGAGCTGACCCTGCCTGTGAAAACTGAAGTAAAAAAAGCATTGAGCACTTCGGCTTTTTCCTCATCCTCTGTCACTAGGATTCCTGCCCCATTCAGTAAAGGACCTACACCATCCTTGATCCTCTTCTTGTTATTGATATACTTGTAGAACCCCTTCCTGTTATCCTTCACATCCCTTGCTCGCCGCAACTCCATTTGTCCTTTGGCCTGTCTGATTTTATCCCTGCAGTCCCGAGCAATGTCTTTATATGCCTCCTTAGTCTATCTGTCCTAGCTTCCACTTCCTGTAAACGTCCTTTTTATGCTTCAGCTCAGTGCAGAGCTCTCTGTTAAGCCACTCTGGGAGCCTTCCACATTTGCTGTACTTTCTCTTTATCGGAATGGTATCTTCCTGTGCCCTTAATAGGGTTTCTCTAAAATGCAGCCAACTCTCTTGGACACACTTCTCCTTCAGATCAGCCTCCCAAGGGATCCTGCCCATCAGTTCCTGGAGGAAGCCAAAATCTGCTTTTCTGAAGTCCAGGGTCTGCATTTTGCTTCTTTCCTTCTTTCCTTTAATCAGCATCTTGAACTCAATCATCTCATAGTCACTGCTACCCAGGTTGCCATTCACTTCTACTTCCCTAATCAATTCTTCGCTATTTGTGAGCAGCAGGTCGAGAGGTGCAAGGCCCCTAGTTGGTTCCTCCAGCATTTGTACCAGGAAGTTGTCCTCAACACTCTCCAAAAACTCCCTGGATTGCCTGTGCACTGCTGTATTAGCCTCCCAGCAGACATCAGGGTAACTGAAGTCCCCCATGAGAACCAGGGCCTGTGATCTGGAAACTTCTGCCAGTTGTCCACAGAATGCCTCATCCACCTCCTCCTTCTGGTCTGGTGGTCTATAGCAGACACCCACCATGACATGCCCCTTGTTGCTCTCCCCTCTAAACTTAACCCACAGACTTTCAACTGGCTTATTTCCACTTTCATAATGAAGCTCTGAGCAGTCATAGAGCTCTTTTACATATAGTGCTACTCCTCCCTGTCTCCTTCCCTGCCTGTCCTTCCTGAACAGTTTATACCCATCCATTGCAGAGCTCCAGTCATACAAACTATCCCACCACGTCTCTGTTAACCCAATTATATCATAGTTCTTTGTCTGCGCCAGTACTACCAATTCTTCCTGCTTGTTTCCCAGGCTCCTCGCATTCATGTATAGGCACCTAAGATACCAGGCCCATTGCCCTACTTTCCCATTTTGATTTTCAATTCTATTGTATCTACCTCCCTGCATTTTCTCTTGGTGTTGACCCCCCCCCCACTTGCCTCAGGTATTAGGGCTTCATTAGACCACCTAAGATGATTATTTGATTCCCCCTGCATGTTCCAACTACCCTCTCTTCTATCCCTGGAGTTACAGCCCTGGCACCTCCAAAGTTCCACCCCTTCCCCCTGGTCTCCCGCATTGTCACTTACTTGTGGGCTTTGGTCTCCTTCCCCTGTCATACCTAGTTTAAAGCCCTCCTCACTAGGTCAGCCAGTTGACGTCCGAATATGCTCTTCCCCTTCCTCGAAAGATGGAGTCCATCTCTGCCTAGCAGTCCTTCCTGAAACAGCAACCCATGGTCAAGGAAGCCAAAGCCCTCCTGACGACACCATCTTCGCAGCCAGGCGTCCAGCTGAGATGCTGGGGTCGGGCTGAGAACGCGGGAAATGCCAGGGTCAGGCTGTGATGGCTGGTCAGGCTCAGAACAGGAGAGATGTCAGATCAGATCAGGGAACATGGGGAGTTTGGCTGTGGTCCACACAGCTCGGAATGCTCCCAGCTGTGTTGTGCCTTCTAGCCAGCCCTCATCCCCATGTTTTCTGTGTTTGGGAGGCCAATTAAGTTGAGTTAAGGCAACTCCCACTCCACATTGCCTTAAGTCGACTGTAAAGTCAACTTTATAAGTGGGAGTTATAAAGTTGACATTACTTGATGCTGAAGTCAACTTTAGTGCCCTGCGATGTAGACAGGGCTTTGTTTAAGTCAACTTAAGGGCCCTTAAGTCGACTTAAACACACAGTGTAGACATACCCATTCAGCTTTTCACCAGTTAAGCTGGCATGTCTTCCAGAAAATTCCTTATGTCAGTCCTGGAGATACTGATGTAAAATAAAATAGCATCTGTTGAACCAGTGACTCAGTAAGTGGTAATGTTTTGGACTTATTCTAGACAGGAAGTCATATGCACTTCTAGGAGTTTTATAAACATCAAGTTCATGTTATAGGGGCACAGTGATATCACCATTTATGTTCCTCTTCAGTGACATATAAGTAAAATATTGAATCTTATTGATCTACCCTGATCATGCAATACTTGCTCATGTTAGTGATTACTTATTCACATCAACACACAGACTTCAATGAGTTTCATATAAGTGTGCAAGAGTTGTACAGTTGTGCTCTAAATCCATATTTAAATAAGTGGGTGACAAGGACACCCAATCTGACTCCCACTGACTCCAATGAGAGCTGGACTGGACCCTTCATGCACTTTTAGGAGACTCATAGATTTTAAGGTCAGAAGAGACCAGTACAATCATCTAATCTGACCTCCTAAACAATGCACATCCACTCCAACCTAACCAACCCACTCCTATAACAAATCTCTAACCTATAATTGAGTTATTAAAGTTCTCAAATCATGATTTAAAGACATCAGAATACAAAGAATCCACCAGCAAGTGAGCCATGTCCCATTCTATAGAGGAAGGTGAAAGACATGCAGACTTAAGTAAATGTGTAGACAAATTTTAGGATATTTTCTAACAGATTTATTTATTGATTTTCTCCAATGAAAGCTCATGTGATAAATGAATCTGTTAGTCTTTAAGTGCCACAAGACTCCTTGCTTTTTTTGCTTTACTAAACTAACACAGCTGCCCCTTTGGAACTTGGTAGGATATTTTCTGTTTTTTTGCCCCAGTAGAAAAACCTTTCACTCAAGGATCTTTGGCTTTATCTACACTAGGAAAAGTTAGTGTGAATTTGTTAATTTGAACCAATAAATTCAAGTTTAGTTAGAACTAAACTCAAACTTATTAGTTTGAATTAACAATGTGGACTAACTTTGTTAATTCGAACTAACTGCCCTTAGTTCGACCTTATTAAGTGTAATTTACTAAATTCGAACTAAGGGTTAATCCTTGTCTACATCATCCTCATTTTGAACTAACGATCGAACTAAGGGCTTAGTTCGAACTAACTGGCAGCACTTACTAGTTCGAACTAAGCTTTCATTAGTTTGAATTAAGGAATTCCTTAGTTCGAACTAATGAAAGCCTAGTGTAGACAGGTACTAAGTTAGTTCGAATTAAGCCTCCTTAATTCGAACTAATTTGCAAGTGTAGACATACCCTTGGTAAGTAAGGAAATATAAGGAAGCCATTTGGCTTGAATTAGAAACGAACATCCTTTCACCTACACTTTGCTGATTTCAATCCAAGTGAGATTACCAACTAAAGCTACAGGAACTGTTTAGAGTGAACAATGTGTTCAATGAACTTATTTCCTATTCAGTTTATAAATTGCTCTTGCTGACAGTTTCACAGGAAGGAAAACAGAGACTGAATGGGCATGAAGAAGGAACTATCCATTCTTCAACTGTTTAAGCTTTACTTGTTTTGCACATAAACAGAAACAATATTCAACCATATATGATAAGTTGAATATAACTGATTCTTCTGTAGTATTTGGCGTTTTCACAGAAATCCTTTGCCCTGAAAATCAGGTCTAGTGTGCTTTGGTCATTAGAGATATAGCTAGACATGGTTCCAACCAGCTTGAGCTCTGTTACTAGAGCCAGCCACATTCCTTTTAGCTTACCCTCCTATTATTAAACATAAAGACTTTCCCTCTTCCTGGTGGTGAGATCTCCAGTACTGATAAGTTGATCTCCCTGCAATAGTAGCCTTTCAACATTTAGAAATATTATTCTGGATGAATTTTTGTTGCAATATAGTTCCATGTTTAGCACTCAGTGATATTTCCAAACATCAGCACAATGGTGTATTCAAAGACAGAAGAGAAAATAATTTCTTCTGTGCAAAATATACATGTTTTACTGTCATCTCATTGGGCTTTCCAATGAATTGCCCCTCAGGAAGTTCCAACTCCTGCTTGTACTCTGGTGGTGGTTCCTTGTGCTCTGATCCAGCAAAGCATTTAGGTACATGCTTATCTTTAAGCACATATGTAATCCCTTTGGGTATGTCTACACTGGGGCTTTAAGTCAACTTAAGGGCCCTTAAATCAACTTAAATAAAGCCCTGTCTATATTTAGAAATCATTAAGTCAACTTAAGCAAGTGCTTAAGTGGACTTAATATCTCCTGCCCTGTAAATCAGCTTAAGCTTTTAAGGCACCTTTACAGGGCAGGGCCCTCCCCCTTCCCCGCCGCTGGATGTGATTGGGCCTGATACGGTTTCTGCCCTGCGGTGAGGAGCTGGGGCCTGATTGGCTGCTAGCCACTCACTGCAAGCAACCAGGGGTGCGGGTCCTGACATCACTCCTGGCTGCCTGCATGCAGCAGGCGCGGGATGCGACATCGCCCCTGGCTGCCTACCAAGCCATGTCGGATCCCGTGCCCCTGACTGATTGCAGGCAGCCAAGGGTGATGTCTGTACCCCAGCTCCTGGCAGGCAGCTCCGCAACCTGGTCAATTTCACAGAAGTGAAATACAGCCATCCTGCAGCCTGGTCAATTTCACGCCTGTGAAATTGACCCAGCTGGGGAGCCTTCTGCCCTGATAAGTGAGGGGGAACAAATTTGCCCTCCCCCACTTGTCAGGGCTGGCAGGAGCCAGAACCCCCCACTGCCAGTAAAGAGGAGTTGGAAGCAAGGTCAAGCTCCTAGCCCGTCTTTGCTGGCCCTGGCAGAAAGGGGCTGGGAGCAGGACCCAGCCCCCAGCTCCTCCTTAGAGGGCAGGAGCCAGATCAGCCCCTGTCAGGATTGGGCCCTGGGAGCCCATTGGGCTTAGGGTACCCAATCCAGACAAGGGGGCGGGGTAGGAGGAGCTGCACGCTGGGTATGTCTGTTCTCTGTCTACACAGACATACCCCAAAGTCAACCTTGTTAAGTCGACTTCCAGGGCCCCCCACAGTGTAGACATAGCCATTGACTCCAAATCAGAGGAACTACTCACATGCCTAAAATTAAAATCATGCTGAGGTGTTTTTCTGGACAGGATCCATAATCACCTGGAATTTTCATTTGACATCATTCAGAAAATACAAGCTCTGCCTCCTTAGTGTTGCTAATACAGGGCAGATTATACTACTCTCATTCATGCTGAGCTGTACTTTACTCTGTAATAGTCCCATTGAAATCAATACAGCTGCTCATGGAGAAAGATGCTATTCACTGCAGCTATGTTTGCTAAACTCTGAACCGTAGTTAAGGGAAAAAATCTTTATCAGCCAGACCGTAAGGAGGACATTTTAGTTATGAAGCTCAGGCCTAGTTGAGGTGTATAAAAAAAACTATTCACAAAAAAATCATTTGTTGATTGACAATAACAAATAATGAATAAATTGTTTGACAAATGTCAAGTCTTAAAGCTGATCAAATAGTGGGAGGAATTTGTTCTTTCATAATTTACCCAGTAATTGATAGGTAGGCCAAGTATCAAATAAACTGTTTACCATTACTGTAAGACTAGCTTATCAGGAACATGTGCATGACCGCAGCTGCTCTTGTGGTAACAAACAATGAAACCTGTATAAGAGTTCATCATTATTAAGCAATAGCCAGTCTTAAGAGACAACAACCAAAGCGTGCCCGAAGCATATATGGTTTAGTTGTACTCTATTTGTGTTAGTAGGCCACCTCCATGAAAAAGCCAATTTTTGTCACTTCCTTGAATGATCTCGAGACAAATTTCACCATGTATGGTAACTATCATTCCATTGTAGGAGAGCAATCCTCCATTAATGATTAATACTAATATATTAACAATAATGGAGCTTAGAGCTTGTCACTCCACATGTACCACCCTGAAAGTGCACTCCTACTGTAAGTGCCTTTGGAAGGCAATTGTGATCTGAAGAAATTCTTCATTCTTGAAAGAACTCTTTTTATTCACGGTGGAACACTTTGGAATTTTACAGATCATCACAGAAAAAAGTTTTTGTTAATAGTTAGTGAAATAAGCCTAAGGAAAACGTGTACCTAATCCTATTAGTTGAGTTAATATAGAATTATTAAAAGCCTTGATACACAGGATTTAACACAATCTTTCTGGCAGGGTGTGATGTAATCTATTTTTGTTCCTCAGTTAGCAGATGGCTTACCTTTAAGTAATTTCCAATATGTTAGGAGATCAAAAGCCATCCTCATGCCACCGAGGCAGTAATCGTTCCTCTCTGCTGGGGGTTGCTTGGTACTGTGGTGGGGATATGCAAAGGCTGTTGGCATTTCCACACATAGAAGGCCGACATTTCTTGAGACTTTGAAGTTAATAATCCTTCAGAAGTTGAAAAACTGAGGGATTTTCAAAACGCTTTTAATGTTTTATATGCCATGTGCTAAAGTAAATATCTTGAAGTAATCACTGAAGCTGATGCTAGGAAGTACTTTACAACACAAAGCACTGTACCCAACTGCACCCTATTGCAGGGTGTGCAGACTAGAGTACACTATATTTAGCTCCGGTAATGGTATTCTTAGAAAGAAGAAAGTGCCTACTATGTTGTATGATCCACTGTCAAGAATGTTCCAATAAGTCTAATGCACACAGAAAGGCTTGAGTGCAACCACACCATTAATACTATAAAGTAGACCTAAACATGGCCTCAAAGTGATCTATTTTTATATGCTTTTATTTTTGAAAAAAAATTGTGCTAATATGACATAATAATATGACATAATTCCTCTCTGCAGGAACAATATTTTGTTTTTCTACAGACGGGAGACTTAGGTCTAAAATGTGTTTAATGGAGTTGTTTCAGACAATAAAGTAAACATGATTAGCATTTGTAGTTACACTCTCACTTGGTATGTCTACACTGGAGCCTTAGGTCAACTTAAGGAAGGTTAAGTTGACCTACAGACTCCTGTGGCCACTCTGGGCTTTTATTAAGTTCACTTAAGTGCTTCCTTAAGTTGACTTAATAACACCACTTCTTAAGGTCCACTTGATGCTGAAGTCAACTTTATTAAGTTGACTTAATCCAATGTAGACCAGGAAACCCCTTAAGTTGACCTAACTGGCACTTTTCTGGTGCAATGTGGGACAGATACCCACAATGCACCACTCCTCCGTTGATCTAGCACCTGCCAGTAAGGATGTAAGTAGTTGACAGGAGTTTTCAATGTGGACTCTCTAAATCAACTTAATTAGGTTGACTTTCAGGTCTGCTACTGAGTGTCCAGGGTGATTGACATGTTCTCCTTCTGGTTTATGGATGTTGCCATTTTTATGTCCAATTTGTGTCCATTTATCCATTTGCGCAAGGACAGTTCGGTTTGGCCAATCTACATGGCAGAGAGGCATTGCTGGTACATGATAGCATATACCACATTAGTGGATGTGCAGGTGAATGAGCCCTTGATGACGTGACCGATGTGGTTGGAACCTGTAATGGTATCACTGGAGTTGATGTGTGAGCAGAGTTGGCAACAGGGTTTGTTGCAGGCATACATTCCTGGATTAGTGTTCTTGTTGTATGATGTTTAGTTGCTGATGAGTATTTGCTTCAGGTTGGCGGGCTGTCTGTAAGCAAGGATAGGCCTGCCTCCCAAGGCTTGAGAGAGTGTGGATCTTCTTCTAGGATAAGTTGTAGACCTCTGATGATGTGTTGGAGAGATTTTTAGCTGGGGGCTGTAGGTGATGGCCAGTGGTGTTCTGTTGTTTTCTTTGTTGGGTCTATCTTCTAGTAGGTGGCTTCTGGGTACCCATCTGGCTGTGTTGATCTGTTTTTTCACTTCCCTGGGTGGGTGCTGTAGTTTTAAGAATGCTTGATAGAGCTCTTGTAGGTGTTTGTCTCTGTCTGAGGGATCAGAGCAGATCTGGTTGTAACTTAAGGCTTGGCTGTAGACAATGGATTGTGTAATGTGTCCTGGGTGGAAGCTGGAAGCATGTAGGTATGCACTGCAGTCAGGTGGTTTTCGGTATAGGTTGGTGTTAATGTGTCCATCCCTTGTACATAGAGTAGTGTCCAAGAACTGGATTTGTTGTGTGGACTGGTCCAGACTGAGGTTGATGGTGGGATGGAAATCGTTGAAGTCCCAGTGAAGTTCTTCAAGGGACTCTTTCCTGAGGGTCTAGATGATGAAAATGTCATCAATGTAACATAGGTGAAGGAGAGGCAATTGTGGATGAGATTTGAGGAAATGATGTTCTAGGTTGGCCACAAAGATGTTGGCATGCTGTGGGGCCATGAGGTTATCCATAGCCATGCCACTGACTTGAAGGTATAGATCATTCCTAAATCTGAAGTAATTTTGGGTTGGGACAAAGTCACAAAGTTCTGTTACCTGGTATGCCTTGTCATCATCCAGGAAACTGTTCTTGAGGGCTTGCAGTCCATCTTTGTGAGGAATGTTTGTGTAGAAGGCTTCTACATCTATAGTGGCTAGGATAGTGTTTTCTGGGAGATCACTGATGGGTTGTAGTTTTTTTCAGGAAGTCAGTGGTGTCATGGAGATAGCTAGGAGAACTGGTGGCGTAGGGCCTGAGGAAAGAGTCCACATAGCCAGACTATTCTGCTGTGCAAGTGGCAGTGCCCGAGAGGATGGGGCATCCAGGATCCTTGGGTTTGTGGGTCTTGGGTAATAGAAAAATACCCCTGGTCGGGGTTCTTGGTGTGTGTCCGTGTTGATGTGTTCCTGTGCTTCCTCAGGGAGTTTCTTAAGCAGATGTTGTAGTTGTTCCCCCCTACAAACTGCTCACTTTCTTGTTGACTCCAGTAAATGCACATATTCTTTGTATATTAAACTCTCCTAGCAAGAGAACTATCTAAAAAAAAAAATACTGGGGCAGGGCAGTGCCAAGATGTCACAGCTAAAACAAAATTATACTAAAGCATGTCCAGAAGCGTAATGTAGGTCCAGCTACGGAAATTGAGGTTTCAGTAAAAAGAGCTATGTTTACAATATGTTTATGGTCTCTGGAATCAATTCTTTGCCTAAATATGAGTAGAGAAATATTGATCATTGCAAGCTCCGTGGCAGAATTCAAGAACCACGCACAAAGAACAGAAAATGCGACATCCACCATCACAAGAAATGTAGTGTTCTCAGCTTCCAGCATGCAATCTCTTCAGAGACATCATATCAAACAATAGGTAGGTCAGCCAATTAATAATGTACATGGAAACACACAGGAAAAGAGTCTTCCATTCCATTTTAGGAGGACCTCCTGTTATAATTGTGGGATATCAAATGAGAGTTCCTTTCTTGGCTCTCCTCTTGAAGAAACATTTGAGCACAGGGGAGTCCCTTTCGGATGCAACAGCATGGGAAATCAAAAGTCTAAAACCCCTGCAAGTTAACAATAGGTATCTCAGAAGGAACATGAATCTTGTAGTTATTAAAATTCTTCCCTCCAGTCTGCTCTTGGATTTCTATTTCACTTCCTGTGCTCATTCCATACACAGACAGTATGTGTTCCTGAGATATATATGTTGCACTGGATACAAAGTCAAAGGTCTATGCCCGATGGAAAAGAAAGGATGGAGTCCATCACAGGGGATAAAGATGGTAAACAGAGAATATTCTCCAAGTATTCCCAGTTAACAAAGAGCTTGTCCTCAAGTTCAGAAAAAGTAGCTCAGTGTCTAGGGTTCAAGTCCCTTCACCTGAGAAACAGCTTATAACAGCCATGCACTCTAGAGATTATTCACATATATATACTGCTGCATAGAATTTTAACTTAATACCTTCAGGTTTAAAAGGGCTGGCATATTATCTAGAGCTAAAAGAAACCGCTTTCCTACCCACACCAATACAGGGAACAATTATTCACAGAAATCCTTCTGATAACATATTCCGGTACAGGCCAATGGCACATTTACACACAAGCCATTCTATCCCGCAGATTCCTCGACTTGAAGGGCTTGTCAAAATGAATACTGTATGTCTGTATATATAGAAAAAGCATAGCACAGCAGTGACTGCACAGCACTTTCTGTATTCCTACTGTGTACCAGGCAAAGATTTTTCACTTCATACATCATTCACAACTTGCTACAGGGATTCCACAAAGCCAGTACATACCCTTTACACAAAGAAAGAAAAAAAATGAAAAGAATAGATTCAGGAAAGAAAAGATTCTGAAAGAATGTTTGCTGGACGAGGAGTAGTCAGTGTCAGGACACTAACAATACACAAAACCTACCAAGAAGCAAAATAAATAAGTCAGCAAGAGTGCAGTTCCCATATTTTCAGGTCACTCTGAAATATCCAGAACATTTCAGTCTAAATTGTTGTGTGAAAATGGTACTCCCTCACCAAGTACTGGTGTCATAAAGAGAGGAGCCAAAGGAGACCGCAACATTGAAGCCCCCCCAATCCGCCCACCACCAACTTCAGTTCCCAGAAGATATATGTAGGGCCATTTGCACTATTTGCCATGTAAATTACCAGTTAATGAAGGAAGGACAGATGTTAGGAGTGGGTGTGAGATGTGAAATGCCACAAAATTTCTTCTTGTAAATGCCATGGCTGCTATCTTGGCCATGGACTGAAATGAGGGCAGGGGCAGTCCTTCCAGCCAACATTTAAGGGAGGTTTGGATGAAGAATTATGCTTATAGGTCATCTCAGCACAAGCAATTGGTTCTTCTCTCCCTACCTTAAGAACTGGGACCCAAATCCCAGCACCGGTGCCCCAGACCTAGTGCCCCCCCCCTCGGTCTCTAGCCCGATTGGACCAGAGATCCAGGTCCCAGCCACTGGTGGCCGCGGCGGCCCCCTCCCCAGCCGGGGATCAGGGGCCAGGCTGGCCGCAGTGGTGGTCCCGTCCCCAGCTGGGGCTGTGGGACCTAGCCACCTGCAGCCATTTCCGGCCCCATCCCCAGGCAGGGATGTGGAGCCCGGCCACCTATGGCTGCTTCTGGCCCTGTCCCCAGTTGGGGATGCAGGGCCTAGCTGCCCGCGGTGGTGTAGTGGCTTCTGGCCCTGTCCCTGGCCAGGGGGTGGGGCCTGTGGGCTGGTCCTGGGCCTGTGCCCCAGGTCCCTCCCCAGGGCAGTGACACCCCTGCCATGATCTAGAAAATCCAGTTTTCAACTAGCATATGGATAGCAGTCTGGGTGGGAGGAAGATTGGGAGAGTAGTAACTTCAAAGGGTTGATAACAGAGGAAGTAATATTAGCATCCCCCTCCTCCTAGAGAAGGTACATACAAGGCACCTACAATGGTATTAACTCTAATTTAATAAAGTTTAAAGTTCGTCTTAATTCCATAAGGTTTGTTCAGGATGTTACAGGATGTTGTCCATGTAACCTTACTGCCAGGCCAAGACAGCAGCAGCAAAGGGCTAGATTCTGTATCTAGGGGTCCCTAACAATGTTACAACACCAACTGGCTTGAGTCCCCACCCAGTCTCCTGGGCAATCATGCACTATTCCCTGGGTGTCCTAGAGGGCAATGCTTCTCTTCTTGCAAGCACAAGTCAGAGTATAGTACATAAAACTTGTAATAATAATATAAAGAAAATATATAAATGCAATATCAAAATGGGCATTGATTTGGGGAGACAGTGCAGTGCAGAATTCACCCAAAACCCAATACGCAGAACTCACCCTACCCCAGTATATGCAGAGTATGTTATTCATTTCTTCATTAACCCCATAATGACCATCATAGTTTTAGCTTCCACCTCTTGACAGCAATTGTGGGGCTTCAGCCACTCCTGTCTGGTAATCTTCTGCCACCTTTTGGTCCCAACAAGTCCTGTCTACCGTGTCTTTCCATCAATAGATGGTGACCACATGGGGCTCCTGCTGCCTGCTGGCACCACTGTCACAGATTCCACCTGCTGGCCACTGGTGCCATCTTCTGGTTGCTGGCACCACCCACTGACACCATCCACTGGCGCTGGCCATGGGTGCCATCCACAGGTGCTGTCCACTCATACCATCCACTGGTCACTTGAACCATCTACTGGCACCCTCTGCTCCCACCGTCTGTGGAAAGCTGTTCTCCTGCCAGAGGCTAGGCCTCAGTCAGGGTCTCTCCTAGGCCTCAGTCAGCTTTTTAGTGATTTCAGCATTTGGGACACGAGACATGTCCATGATCAAAATAACAAAAGACTCCACAAGGAATCCTTAGGTCTATCTTTTAATAATATGAGGGGAATTAGGCACTGCCTGGGACACAGTTCTTCAACAGAGCTCATGCTGCCCTTCCTTTCTCTTTTTTTCAGCACTGTAAAACAGGGTCTGTCAGTCTTCTGAGCTCTTTGTTGCTGAGGGCGTGACCTTTCCATCAGAGCAGGCTAACACAGTTTATACAGTTAAAGGACAGCATAGAATGGAAAAAGCAATATTTCATTTCCCCATTCAGCTAAAACAGGAATTTGTAACCCAAAACTGTGATACATATCATTTCTCATCATACCCAGCACCTGGGTGGATTACTACATATATACTGAAATTATGTTAAGTACTTAATTTTACCCATGCACATACAAAGCCCATGCAAATAAGGGGCCACCTTTTTGCTGACTGAGCAGGGAAGTGCCCAGTAATTAGGTCTTGCTCACCTCAGCCTTTCATAGAATCATAGCACTATGTGCTTCTTCCATTTTCCCTATCTTCCACATGTGGGACACTTAATTTGACCTTTAATATTCAAATATCAGTCATTAGATCTATGTATGCTTTTCACACAGGGCATGGGTCTTTCACATAATAGGGAGAGAAAAACATTTTTTTTAAACACAAGAAAATGTGATTTTAAAAAACTCATTGGCAGTGGGCTTTCAAAGCAGATGTAATACTTGTGTAACCTTGGATTAGTTTGGGCATGCAAATACACTTGTCGGTGTAAGGCAGGCTTAGAGGCTGTGCCTAACAGCTTCTGGGTGGGGCACCTAATCTGCTTGGGTCCTATATTAGCATGAACACAAAGAGTACAATTAGGTATTAGCATACTGGGTGCAGGACATAGGAGGTAATGGTATTTGGGGTTAATCTGATCACAAATCTGTCAATATCTGTAATACTACTGAGGGGAAATATAAAATACTGTCTTTTTGTGAATTGCTACTCTCTGTTTGTTTCAAATCTGTCTGGGTTAGTTAAAGGGTAAAAACTACCCTTAGTTAAGAAGAGGCTTGTAGGAAACGCGTCTGCGTGTTTCAGCCTGAAAGAAGCTGAAAGATGGGCTTGGGGCTAAGGCTATTTTTTGTCTCTCTCCCTATTGCCTTCCCTGTCTAATGATAGATCTGGCTAGGCTTCTTCTGAGGCCTTTGTCATTTAAACAGAGGTAGCTGTTTGCAGCTACTTGAAGTTAAAACCTAGAATTACTAAAGAGAGATGCAAACTCTCTCTGAGCTGAGAGAGAGCAAGCAAACCAGCCCTTTCTCTAAGCTAAAATTACTGAAAAGGAGCAGCAGATGAAGAAGCTAGTGAACTGTGAGAGCAGAGAGCTTAGCAATGTGAGTGACCAGTGGGTATAGCCAGCAGACAGTGAGAACAGCAAGCTGGACAGCATAAGCTGTTATGATACATGGGATCGTGTTGGAGGCCTGATTAGCATTGATTCCCCAGATCAGTGCTGGTTTTGCCATTAAGTCTTGAATGTTCTGTTATGCAGTACGGGTTGTTGGGAACTTTACTTTGTAGTGATTTGCTAGATCAGTGCTGATTTCTGTTATTTAGACTTTTACTTTCTGTTTTACTACAATTAAAAGTTTTGTTTACTACACCCAGAAAACAGTGCAGGATTTCCCAGAAGTCTGGGTGGGGGCTTGAGCCAGTTGGTGGTGTTACATTATTGGAAAACCCCTAGGTATAAAACTGAGCCCTTGTTCTGCCAGCCTGCCCTGGCAGAAGGGTTACATCAGTAAAATGGGTTCTTTTACTCAGGTGACTGTAAGAAATATTATTGGGTTTAAGACTGGTGAAGCATATAGAGACTTTAAGAGCTTTTGTTGGTATACGTATAAATGAAGTCATACGAAAATAAGATAGAGAGTACAAAAGATGTAGTAAAATACCCCCCCTAGATCATGCATACTTACAGCTCTAGGATGGTACAAGATAAAGCAGTGACCTCTTTCCTCCCCCCACCATTGACATACTAACAACCTTGTGTTTATAATGTTAAGGAGACCATTAGAAGTGAAGATGGAAAGAAGAGTAAGTGGAGATCACCATACATGATGATGACAGTGTTGGCTGCTGCCTATTATGTCATTCTGATTCTCCTTGGTAAACATACATGTATTAGTCTTTATACCCTTTTGTTTACACATTAACATATTAGGCTGTGTTCACACAGCACTCTTATTTCGAACCAACAGAGGTTGTTTTGAAATAAGAAATACCCTGTTCACACGACGCACGGATGTTTCAAAACAACGGAAACCGTTGTTTCGAAACAAGTTAAACCCCATGCAGGGACGAAACAACGTTGTTTCGAAACGATTGTTTCAAAACAACGCCGTGCGAATATGTTATTTCGAAACAACAGTGACTTGTTTCGAAATAACTGTTGCCTGAACCTGCTATTTCGCTTTGAGCTTTTTTCCTTAATTCGAATTAACAAACTGTTAATTCGAATTAAGTTATTTTGAAATAAGGTGTTATTTCGATACAAGTTGTTTCGAAACAACCGTATTGAAATAACCCCCTGTGTGTGAACACAGCCTTAGTGACTACATCCGACTAAGTCCCAATCCCCTAGCCAGATGTAGCTATCTGAGAAACCATAATTGGGTTTCAGATTGTTAACCTAACCTATTAGTATCAATACATTTTGCAAAGTTTCCAATATGTTTATGCAGTTAAACTCGTGATCACACAAGCTAAAAAGTCCCCAAAATTTGCAGTTAAGTTATTTATTATGTGCTATATATTGCAAAATATTGCTCAATCTTATAACACCAGTTTAAGCGGTCACACTGATTTCTTTGCTTTAGGCCAGTGGTTCCCAACCTGTGGTCCATTGACCACTGCTGGTTTGAGGGTACTGCAGGTGGTCCTTGCGAGTAGGGAGAGGGGAAGATTACTGCAGGTAAATGTGCTGCAGATAAATGTACTGTGACAAGTGCAATGTGTTTATGAGTGAACATAATAAATTATTAGAAATAGCTGTGTTTTGAATACCCCTTGATATGTAAATATGACTCCCATCAGCCACAGGCTATATTAAACATGTTTAAAATGGCTTGCTTCCATGGTGGTCTGTTAAAGCTTTCAATGATGATGTAGTGGTCCACACAAAGGAAAATGTTGGGAACCACTGCTTTAGGCTATCAAACCTACTAACAGGCCCATTAAGCCTCAGCTTATTACCAAACCTACCTTAGGTACCATACAATTTCTTATATTTCCCCATTCATACATCTTGCATTACAGTTCTAAAATTGTCTATTTAACTACCCTAAAGCATTTTACTATGTACGAGCATGACACGTAATTTAAACGCAGCAGTTGAAGGGTGTGCAGGATTGCAGGGCCCAGATAGTCAGCCTGCTTCTATGCCCCTTACCTCCACAAGGATGGCACTGATTATAGGTCAACACTATAAACTACTTGAATTCACCTTTAAAACAAAACTTAACTGCATTTGCAGTTGATGGTGTCTCATCAAGATTAGATATTCTGTTTTGGTAAGGCTCCTAGCACCCTAATATTTCATTGGACGTCAACCACTCAATACAATAAGTTAAGCCAGCTGTTTTCAAGAGTTAAATTCTGCTCAATATTGAGCCAGTGAAAGAAAGGACTGCAGACAGTCCTTCAGTAAACCCACATCAGTGTGGAGCAGGACATGCTTCTTCTGCTTCTGTTTTGTGTACTAAAATTAAACCTTAGTTACTATGGCCTCTATGATGTTCCATGGTTTAAAGGGCACAGAATTTATTGTCTGGCTCTTCTGTGCACATACTGAAACTAGCAACAGGTAGTGAAGGGATAGGGGAAAGGGACTGCATCCCTCTCCTTTTTGGAATGATAAAAAGCATGGCTTTCCAATCCCTGCAATACGAGGATAAGTCAAGAACCTTCTGAAAATCCGGCTCCATGCGGCTTCCTCTCCATGTGCCTGCTTACAGCAAGAGTAGAGTTTTGCCCTAAGGGACTGCAGGCTGTTTTAGAGCTGGTGAGAAAGAATGTGTTATTGATTGGATACACTGAACATGTCACTTTCTTGTTATCACTTACTAACTTGATACTTGGCAGCTCTTTTAATCCTGCATCTGAAATCATATGGTTGCTACAACATCAATAAAAGTTTGAGTCAAAATAAAGCCGACTCTGAAGGTTTACAACAGAGTTCTCTACTTCCAAAGCCAGAAGCTAAAGCATTTTTATGGCCACTATAAACTGTCTCTTAAATTTCAAATGACTTTCACTGAAGGCATTAATGTCTAATAATCAGTTTAGAGTGTTGAAGAAGGACATGTCTAGTAAATGAGTAAATAACTGGAATCATTGAAGCAATTCTTACATGGTACCAAACATCAAGATTTCTATCCCAAATGACATCCACCCATCTTTAATGTTCTCTGCCATTACTATTTATAAAATAATCTGCTTGTTGGTTTTATGAAGCACAAAAATTTTGCATCATTTGCTTCGGGCTAAATTCTGCTCTGACCTGTGACTTTGCCTCACAGGTGTTAGCAGGGGCATTGCTGGTGCTTGGCTTCTGGGGCTCAAGCCCTGTGTCCCAGCACCCGAGCCCCGGATCCACTGCTGGGGCAGCAGCATGTGAGCCCTGAGTCCTGGCATGCTGAGCCCCAGGTCTTTTCCTGGGCCAGCAGTGCTTGTGGCTGTTAGACCATGCCATAACTGGGGAAACCTGGCATGACGACATTAAGTAACACGGGTGTGTTTAAACAGTGCATGATCCAGCACCATTTGAGTCAATTAAGAAATTTTTGACTTCACTGAGCACATGACCAAATCCTTGGTGTGGAAATGAGAGCCAAAGAGCAGCACAGGGAAAGCCTTGTCTCATCTGGCCCATATCCTGTAGCTTTGATAGAATCCTCTTTGTAGTCATTATTTTTGAGTACTGTCTCTTTTCTATCAAGAAGAACAGAACATTTGGTACTTCTAGGAGAGCACAGATACTGCCTAGTGCATGTTTTTCTAAAAGAAAGATACTGGCTAGGGCTAGATGCCAACATTTAGAGGCATGCCCCATACGGTCAAGCGAAGAAAGCTCCTCAAGAGAGCACAGAACTTTTTTGTATTTAAGGAAGTTGAAAGTAAAATAATTAAAATAATAGTTGCTGAATATTGCTTTTACCCTATCTAATAACTGTAGCAAGGACAGTCTAATAATCATAATATTCTCTCTTCAGTTCAGAAAGAGTACAGTCCTCTGATAGTCTTGGCCATTTGAAACCTCTCTGCTTCTCCAGGGTATCAGCCAATGCTTGGTAGCTGGAGCTGGGTTGAAGGTCTCTCCCACAATAAGATCTTTCTTCCCTATCTGGGAGATAACTCAGCAATCAGGGATCTACTTTTCTTGTGCAGAGGAATTCTGTGTGCGTGGATGGAGCTGACCTGACTTCGTTTTCCCCACTCTTTCTGCAGTCAGGGTGGCTGTCTCCCTCCTTCTCTCATTTTGTAGGCACATGGACCTCTGCTCCCCTCTCTCTAAGAACATCTGGGATTGGCCTAGCCAGCAGCCACTCCTCTGGAGTTGAGTCCCAGAGCCGCCTGGCTCTGCTCTTCTTTCCTTTCACACACATGAGCGACATCAGAGGTCAGACATCATGGAGTCCATGATTCTTTGGCTGTCCTTTTTAGATTTAACTGTGTGGCCTGAAGGGAGCATTGAGATCATCCAGTTTGACCTCCTGTATAAAACAGGCCATTAATTCCTGTTTGAACTAGAGCAGGTTTTCACACTCTTTTTTGAATCATGCCCCAGCCTAGCATTTTCATTTTACTTAAAGACTGCCAAAGTCTTGACAGAGGTCAGGAGATTCATTTCATATTTCAACTGGAGAGACAACTTTCAGCAGGGGTCCAGTGACAGCTGGAGTCTTGGATTTTTTTTGAAGGTTAAAAATGTAAATACCAGTCTATTCTGGGATCATTTGCTGCAATTACTTCCTGTACCATCCACCAGTGCTCCCTGCTGCTATACAAACCAAATCATTGGGAAATGCTGCCCAACCAACAGTGCCCCCCATGAACACCCCCAGATCACCTGGCACTGTTTCATCTTCATATTCCCCTCAATCATTTGGCAGCACTCCCCATCCTGCAGGCCTGACACCCTCCCATAGTGACTCCAAATCACCTGGCCACACCCCCTGCACCTCTCTACCCTGGCTCTGGTATTTTGCAGCTCACTCTGGTGCTGACCCCGATCACTCTGCTTCCGTTCCCTGACCTGAATTCCTGCTCTGATCATGAGGTCGGATTGTTTATGCTCCATTTCCTAACACAGTCACAGCTCAAATGGTGTATGATTACACTCATACACAGGGAGAAAACTGGTGACTTACAGCTTACAGATGCTGCAGAAGAAATCATTTCAAGAAACCCAGAGTGAAGATCATTGGTTGGAATAGTTTCAGATTAGAAAATTATTCTTCTTACTCATGTTTTAAAAAGTAATGCTTTAATGACAGTTTTTTGCAATGACTACATTTGTCCACTTTCAGTAAAGTGAGGTAAATGAGCTTCTGTTCCAATGTCAGTGTTTCCTTTATTAATGCAGCACAGGAGTTTTATTAATACAATCCCTAATTATGGGTGGGTGGAGTGCTAAAGCCTCCCAAACCACCAACTGTCTTATGTCTATGTCTCTCTTTAGAAGTGCTTGCTGTTCACCACTGAATGGTCACTAGCCAACTGGGGGCTGGATATGCACACAGCCCAGGAGAACCACACTATGGATATGTGGTGTGTGGGAGGACACAGAAAACATTTCTCCCTATTCCCCATCATTACCCTGTTGCTAAAGCAGGCAGACTAGAAGCTTGCTACTATATTATTTCTCCACAGTATATCCCAAAAGCAGTGTGGGATTAGCCATTGGTCCCCCTGACTCTCCTCCCTTACCCACCTGTAGGTGTAGACAGGAACTCAGTTGAACATATAAAAACATAATGGATTTGTATGCATCAGCATGAGTGCTAGAAATAAAACTAATGTGAAGTACAGTATTACAATTTTTCATGTGATGTTAACTGTGAAAAAGAGGTTTAGAGAAACAGAGGTTGACCCAGAAGAGAGCTTAGGGGGTGCTCACAAAGGAAGATGGCATACATTTAGGGAGAGAAGAAAAGGGACTGTGCTTACAGCATAAAAGGACGAAAAGGATTTTGTGGAGTCATGGTAGGAACTAACAAAATTGGTTGTGCTACCGCTCTTCTTAATAAAAAAACATGGATTGGTTGAAACTGACACTGCCTGCCTGCCTACTAATGTTATTTTCCTGGAGTCCACTTCTTCAGGGCTTGTATTTACCTTCTTCAGGAACACCTGGAATTTACTATGAGCAAACAAGCAGAAAATGCAGCCATACCTATGACAATAAGAAGTGACATTTGGGTGCAAGTATGCCATGTTTTGCTATGCCTCTTGTTACTATAACATGGCAACTCCCATAGCTTTCTTACCATTCATTTTATGAGAGACCTGTTCACTGCACAGATATGCCACTTGGAGTCTGTTAAAGGAGAATCTATTGGTCTGATAAAGAAACTTAGAGTTAAAGAGTGATTTTTTTTGGGTCCCTGAGAAAAGCAGCAGCAAAATGAAGATAAATGGGAATTTTACAGACAGGTAATCGCATGATAACAGATCCCTGTTATTTAATACCACCAAAGCTATTTCCAATAGTGTTAGGACTTGTCTATGCCCACCAGTATCAGGTTCTGCTAATCAGTGATCTGTAAATGTGCATGGTTCATTAGGGCTCTGAGAACAGCTGTCAGTGTCCACTTGGGATCAGATTACAGGATATCATTAGCTAGAATTCCATGCCTCCTTTGAGGCTTTGTTAAGGCTAAGTCATAATTTTTTTCCAACTCTCTTGAAACCAGGAGAGCTGAAGACTAAAGGTTTTGTTTTACCTGCTTCTGTTGAATATCATTTTCATGTGTATTCAAAGGAAAAGCTGTAAATATAATGTTCATTGTAAATGGTGCTATAAAACAGAGAATAGTTTCATGACTCTTACATACACTTCTGTTCTAAGCTTTACAGCTGAATTATTTCAGTGGCACAACTTAAATCCACTTTAATCTCTTACAGCCTGTGAAATATGTAGAAAGATATATTAAAAATGCATTATAAATTGCATACGAACCTCTTCAGTTTGTTTTTGTGACTCTTATGTAATGAAGTAATAAACTGGCTTGGCCATTATGGCATGCCCTGGGTACTGTCTGAGGTCTAGTGCCTCACGGCTGAGCATATTGATTCTAGCAAAACACGCTTACAGATTTAACCACAGTTGGAATAGGTTTTCTTCAGAATCACAGAATCACAGAACTAAACAAATTCCTTTCATTACAATCAGTAGTCTACTACATAAAGGGTATGTCTACACTCACTAGTTATTTCCAAGTAAGGAGCCCTAATTCGAAATAACCTACTCCCCAGCCATGGAACCATTTCATTAACTCAAATTAAGCATTTCCTTAATTCAAAATAAGGAAGCACTAATTCAACTTAATAAAACCTCCTTTTACTTTGAATTAATTCTTAATTCAAAGTTATTAATTCAAAGTAACCCTATTTTAGCCTGGGAGTAGGCTTACTTAGAATTAAATGGGCTTCCTGGCTGGGGACAAGGGAGCCCTGCCTGGCTCCCTGGCAGAAGGGAGCAGCGCGTGGCTCCCTTTTGCTGGGGAGTCACACAGGGCTGCCATGGCTCCCTTCTCCCCAGACCTGCAGCCCCCAGCAAGCCACGGTTCCCTCAGAGAAGGGAGCCTCCAGGGCTCCCTATACAGGGGAGCCCTCAAAAAGTGGCTGTCAGGGATCCTCTGCCCAGAGAGCCCTGGAGAAATGGCTGCAGGGGCTCCCCTGTTGAGGGAGCACTGCAGAAGACAGACACACGCACTCCCCCGGACTGGGGAGTCCCCGGCTGGTGGGCTGCTTTCCCCACTGGGGGCAGGGGTCCCCCAGCTGGCTGCTTTCCTCACCAGCTGGCATGCCAGTCTGGTTCGCAGCCCCTCTCTGCAGGCTGTGGGGGGCTAGGAGCTGGCTGGGAGCCCGATCTGGCTCTGAGCTGCTTGCGCTGAAGTGCAAGCAGTGTAGAGCCTGGTCATTTCCCAGCAGCCCACTGGCCGGGGACTCCCCTGTGCAAGGAGTGCCGGTGGCTGCCTGCTGTGGGACTCCCCTGAGAGGGGAGGATAGTGGGCTGCTTCTCTGGGGCTCCTCTGTCCAGAGGAGCCCCAGCAGCTGCTTTTCCAGGGTTCCTCTGTCCAGGGAGACCTAGAGGCTCCTTCTCCCTTCTTGTTGGGGAGCCATGGGTCCCAGGGAGAAGGGAGCTGTGGTTTCCTGCTTGCTGGGGAGCCAGGGCTCTCCTTGTCCCCAGGAGCTGTGGCTCCCCTAGCCCGGGCGCAATGGCTCCCTTTGGAGCCACAGCTCTCCCAGTTCAAGTTAGAGTCTAATGTAGACTCTAACTCAAATTAATAGATCCTACTTTAATTCAAACTAAGAGTCTAGTGAAGACTCTCTAGTTCGAATTAATAACTCTGATTTAAACTCAAATTCTGAATTAGCTAATTTGAAATAACTTTGATTTAAAATCAATTTAAAATTAACTAATTTGAAATAACTCTTTAAGTGTAGACATAGCCAAATGTAGGAAGAAACAGTGGTGTTACCTCTTCTACTATTTATAACGGGGTTTTCTCTTTTTTCCCCTTTTAAAGAAAGGTAGACCTGATTGAATAACAAAAGACTGACTAATCTGATGACTGCCAGAAATGCAAAAATCTGAAAATGGGGAAAAGTAAAAATCATCCAATAAATCATTTGCTAACTATTATTCAGTCATCTAACTGCTGAATATTATGTGACCAAGTCAGTCAAATATTGGAACAAAATTATTCATGAATCATTTATTCAAAGAAAGATCCAGCATGTAAATTATTCTGAATGAATAATTACATCAGCTCTAAAGACACAGAAGAACATTCTAACAGACTTAGTACAGTGAGTCTATGACACATGCTAACACATTACAGGCTAGATCTGATGTTCAACTATCCTGCAAATACAGCTAATAAAGGTCATAATATATGTGAATATATAGTACCTTACTCTTCACCATTTACTCATGTGAACAGTCCCCACTGAAGGCAAGTTGCAGGATCAAATTCCTATTGCAGGCAATGAGATAGAATCAGATATTAATGTAGACTGTAGTCATCCCTATCTAATACAGGACCCAGCAATCCCAACATTATTAAAAGTTAACACTTTTTATCATTTTTGAAATTTTTCTTAGACCTTGCATCATGCTCCAATATCTGTCCACTATAATAGGTTTGGATAAATGCTATATACTCAGTTCTTATGGCTAGAATTCTCTATCAGGGATAGTTAAATGTAGGCACATAATCCATATTTAGGAACCCTATTTAATGGACTAATTTGAACCCAATCCAACTCTCACAGAAATCAATGAAAAACCCTTCAAATAGGAGGTGGATTGGGCCCTTTTCATTAACTTCAGTAGAAGCTGTGTACCCTCAGCATCTCTGCAGCTCAAATCATTGTCAAGGTGCCTAAACATGCCTTCCTGGTTAAATCCCATAGTATTTAAAAGAAAATTTTGTATAGCTGATGCTACAGAACTGAACAAAGAATTATATACCTGATGTAGAATCATAGGATGGTTGAAAAAAATAATTTCAGATGAGTCATCATTGCTTTTTGCAAAAAACCCCAACATCATTCTTAAAGAATTAGGTACAAAGGATGTTATTCAACAGAAACTGCAACAACAGAAGTGACAGAAACTTGCACAATGCTGCACAGCTACAGCACATGGAAGCATCTTCTCCTCCTCCCACAACTCCCCAAGTTCCATTGTGGCCTGGTGCATGGAGGTCACCTAACACAGACCCCTCTATAGGGCTGTAGAGTCCACCCCCTTTCTTCTGGGCAGCAGATAGGCTCTCAGAAACCCCCTAGAGCTGCATACAGCTTCAAAGAGTGCCTCTGAGGAGTCTTGCCTTCCCCTATAATTCCCCTCTGGGGCTGCAGATTACAGCCTCCACACCACCAGCGGCTGTTTCAGATTATGCCATGAAGAGCATCTGGGGATGCTGATGTTTGTTTCATGAAGAGACCAAGGGATGGGTTAAAGAATGAGGGGAAGATGCCATACAAGCCTGAAGAGCCACTGATAACAGACTGCTTCAGCTTGATCTGTGAATTTGTTTGCCTTTCATGGATTTAACTTAGCTCCATAATTATATTTCAACACCAAATTTTCTTCAACAGTGTCCACCTGGTGCAGTTCACAAGCTGCAAGTCCAGAATTACGATTTACAACAAGCAGAAAATCAGTCTGAAACCAATTCATGAGTGAAGTATCATATTTAAGAAAACAAAACAAAACAAAAAGAAAAACACTGGTGGGCAAATTGGTTTAGCTGCACTAGTTCGCACATGCTGCTGAGCCAGAGGATTGCAGCTCAGGTTTTAGTGGATAACTGTCAGCTGGAAATGTTGCCACAACAATGAAAAGCCAATTCTAGATCATAATGGGCAGTGCCAAATTTCCATTCCATTTGGAACAGTTCAGCACAATTAGTATTATAGGAAATGCTCAGGACTGGAACAGCAGGGTGTACAAGGCAGGACCTGGTACATTTGCAGACCTATATGGAGCTGCTTGCACAGCTGCATGCCTGGAACAAGCTAAATAGTCCTGGATTTTCAAGACCACTAAAGAAAATGACTGCAAGTATAAAACCCTGTGGAAAAAATGTCCTGGATTTTGCCAGTAGGATATCTCATGTGTTTGAATCTTATGAATATATTTGAACCATTTGCATGCTAACTTTCAAATAAAAAAGACAGCACTGTAAGGAGGCCTGTAATGGAGCATTATTAGAATTGACAGCTAATACAAAGGATTGACTGTAGCCCTAGGTGCATGGTGGAAAAAGAATCTGTGACTATTTTATTTAATAACATTCATGAAAATCTTATGTTTATCAATAGTATACCCATCTCTAAACTCTTAATGAATAAAGACAAAGATCACAAAATAGCTTCTTGGGAAAAACTAACTCTCATAACAACAGTGCATTTTCTCTGTTACATTATTATTTGTCTTAGTAGTAGTAAAAGATAACATGATGCACCAATGTTATTTCACAAAAATCTCAGAATATAGATCTAAAAGGTGACTGCTATTGAAATTCTGGACAGACCCGGGTTCTCAGCAATGCTGCTGTGGTTGGATTAATATTGGAATCCATTGGCAAAACAAGTCACAGAAATGTGCTTGATGTATTCTTTAAAAGCATTCATTTTACTACTGAAATCTTTCTATCTCACAAAGCCTAATGAGCAAATGGTAATTAAAGGTAATCATTCAACTCATTTAGTGTACTTTTTTTCTTAATTTTTTCCCCAGCTGAATAACAGTGCTATTGTGAAAGAGAATGCTATGGCAGCCTGTCTCTTTTCATAGAGGAAAAAAACGGGGGGGCAGGGGGGCTTAACAAAATACTGTGATGAAAACAAAGTCACAGTTAAGAACCTTTTCTTTCAGCTGAGGTCCAAATTATAGGAGATTTCCACACACTTAACGCCAGCTCTAATCTACAGTAAGGAGGTTTACTATGGGCATCTGGAAATATGTGATTTTTCTTTCATCATTCTGATTTATATTATTGTAATTATGACAGTTGTGGTCTTTGGGGGAAAACTAGCTTTCCTGTTATCAATTTGGATTTTCTATTCTGTGCAGCTCCTCTACTGCCCTTTCCTAAGCAGAATATTTGCATTATGGCTCCACCTAATCTGCTATTTTTTCTTCCTTGTTGCTCATGAGTCACAAGTCAAAGGAGACGTGTCAGCATGGAGGCATATTTGCCTTTGAAAATGGGCAACAACAGGGTGCAGCAGCTTGGGTTAAAGGTTTCATAGAATGAATACAAAAACGTACCTGAATCAAAACCCAGAATCCAGTTCCCACAGACTTGGTGAAGAAAAAGGGGATTGGATTGTAAACCTGAATCAAAATAAAAGTTACAAGACAAACCACATTGCGTGTGTGTGTGTGCGCGCGCACGTATGCGCTCACATGGGCATGTGCGTGTGTACATGCCTGGATTTACTTTCTACAAACCCCATCGCCCCAGGTCATAAAAACCCAGACCAACTCCTCTCAAGATTTTGTATGGTTTGAATTCTGGATACACATTTTGCAGCTTGGGCCCATCTCTGGATAAATAGAATCACTGGTATACAACTGATCCAACATTCACAGCAATAGTAAAAAAGGCTAACAAAAGACTGAAGAGGAAACACCCCAGTGCTATTAAATTCTTAAAGAAGAGACTCAAGCTGTTACTGGAGAAGCTAAGGAAGAATTTCAAGATATCCCAGTCTTTTGCATCAACTTGCCCATCAATTCTTTTCATTATGAAACTCAGCAAGGGTCATTAACACAGTAACCACTTACCTTGACCCTTATAAAAATGTCCTATAAAATCCTATGGAGTTCTATAACGATTCTGATCCCTTATGCTGTCAGCATATATTCTTTACTGTCTTTCAGTCCAGAAGGACTGTTATGAGGAAAGGCTGATCTGGGATTATTTGGGGAAGCTATTTCAAAATACAGGTAAGAACGCGATCTTAACCATTTCCAGCAAGTCTCCAGCTACAGTATTTTCATTTTCAGTATTTTTTGTGTTAGATAAATCATTTTACTGGCTGGCTAAGTGTATTCACACATTGGCAACACAGTATAAAAGGGCCTGATTCTCCTTGTGTTATTCCAGCTTTATGACAGTGCAAATCAATTGACTTCAGTGGAATTGCTTGGCTGTAAAACTGGTATAAGACAGAGGAGAATCAAGTAGTAGGTTGCGGAGGTGGGTCTGAGGAAGAGGATGAAGTATCAGTGAGCTTGTAGGACAATATGATGCTCACAATGATGTCTGTCCTACTGTGTCAGCTATTGTTAGTTGTTAGCCTCATAAAATGAGTAACTGCAAAGCAGGTGTGCTATTCAGCAATTCTGCCCCAGCACTACTGCAGGTGGGGAATAAAAGGGTCTGCAAAAAGGTCTCATGGGAAGGTTTGGTTTCTATGGCTAAGCTGTTAAGGACTCCCAAGCCTTTGGACAGTCTTCTAGGCATACATTAGGATCAGTCTGTCAGGGTATGTCTACATTTGCAAGTTAGTTCAAATTAAGGAGGCTTAATCTGAACTAATTTAGTACCTGTCTACACTAGGTTTTCATTAGTTTGCACTAAGGAATTCCTTAATTCGACCTAATGAAAGCTTAGTTTGAACTAGTAAGACCTGCCAGTTAGTTTGAACTAAGCCCTTAGTTCAATCATTAGTTCGAACTAAGGACAATGTAGACAAGGATTAACCCTTAGGGGGTAAACAATTGCAGTTAAATTGACCTATGACATACTCACCTGCCAAAAACTTTTAGGACATTCCTGCTTTTTCAATATTGGTCCTTAATTAATGGCATGAGAAACTTCTGTTTAAACTTGTCTAAGTGCATGTATCGTGAAGTGTATTTACTGCAAGTCCAAAAACTCTTGATAGGACTTCAACAGTATTCTGTGCTAAATTATTTATTTACTGGGAGGATATTGGAAAGGGACATTGTGAAAAGGATGCTTGAATAATAAGTTTCTCTTCAAGACAATAGAAGAGGAAGGAAATTGTGGCTTGTAACTCAGAGTACCTCTAACCCTAAAGTTTGTACAGCTCCAAACTCCCAGTAATTTTAAACTAGGGGCTTAAGTTGACCTTATTAAGTCAACTTAACACAATGTGCCTGTTAAAGTCAACTTAATAAAGTCAACCTTATTAAGTCAATGTTAAATGGGTCCCCTTGCTAGTGTTGACTTTATAAAGTCAACTTAAACAAATGGGGCTTCACTAGCTATGTCTACATTAGGCAAACTTAGTTCCAACTTGCTAGTCTGAACTAAGAAGTTTGAGGTTAGTCCAAACTAACCTCAGGCTAGTTCAAACTAACCATGGACTTCTTAATTCAAACTAACTGTGCATTCTAGTTTGAACAAATGCTTAGTTCGAACTAGGACACATGGTTAGTTCAAACTAATGGCTTTGTTAAAACTTAGCACATTCAAACTAACCCTTAGTTCATGAACTAAGTGCCAAAGTCTGAACTTACCCTGATACCAACTAGTTTGGACTAAGCTTTCCCTAGTCCGAACTAAGAAATTTCATAGTTCTGACTAGGGAAAGCCTAAAGTAGCCAGGGGCTAAATTAGTGCAGACTAAGCCTCCTTAGACTGGACTAATTTTCCAGTGTAGACACAGCCATTAAGTCGACTTAATAAGGTCAACTTTAAGTCAGCCTTATTAAATCAACTTCCTTGGGTCCTGTAGTGTAGACATAACCTATGTGCTTAAGTCTAATAAGTAGTTTTACCTAAGAGTGAGCTTATTTGTATCAATCTTTTAGCAGCTAGAAGTGCTATGTTCCTATTGATTTATTTCTGACACAGCCAGGAGTGAAACAGTTAAGTTACCACTGCTTTGGGTTCTGAAAGCCCTGGATAACAGTTGAACTAGAATATATCTTTCAGAAAGATATCCAGCCTTGATTTAGATGTCCAGTGATGGAGAATTGGATTGGAATCAATTTCTGGAAGTCCTAGAGTTTCTAGATACTTCATTGTGACGTATAGGTGCTGGTACAGACCAAAGATCTGATTCATTATTGCTTTATACCTTTTGGAGTCATTAACACTGACACAAAATGGGTGTAAAATGCTTCCATGCCATTGTAGTAGGGTTTTACACCTATTGTAGGCTCACTTTCCACTTATGTAAATGACTAAATACATGCAGGGTAATAGTGAATGGGGTACCAGATTATACTTGGGGTAAAAATAGAACATGGCATCTTTATTAGCTTCCAACATGAAAAGGAATAGTGAGATGTGCTAACAGGAGAGATGAAGTGGCTGAAGTTCCACTAAAAAGAATACAGTTTAGGCTGATTTTTTCCATTTATTTTAGCTGCAAGAGTCTTTTCGTTAAACAAGAATCTTTGCTCTACATGACCAAGGTACCCACGGCCTCCTTCTGGACTTCTCATTGACAATGAACGCTCCCATAGCACTGGCCATCAAAATTTTCTATTATCTGTGATGGGCTAGGGGACTGGACCACATTTTCTGAGATGAAAACTTGGTCTCAGTTAAAGCTACCTTTTGCTGCCTCCAGACTTGATGACCCCAATGCAGTCTATGTTGATAGAAAGTACCATGCTGCCTGAACCAGCTGTAGCTGGTCCAAAATGTGATAGCTCCCTTCCTTAGAAATGCAGGTTACTGAGAGCATAACACCCTGACTTACTGCACTTGCTCCCTAATGAATACTGAATCACGTTGAAGGTCAGTCCTTGTTTTCACAGGGATTGGGCCTAAGATGTCTAGAGGTCTACTTCAAAGTCTTGCACCTCAACTGCTCTCAATACTGTGCTCCTCTGGCACAATGGAATTGTCTTTCTTGGGGGTAATGCTCATCTTCGCAGGAGACTGAATCTTCTCAGCAGCTGACCTGAGATACTGGAATCCTTTACTGAAGGAACTAAGTGACCACAGACTTCACCACTTGCAGGTTCAAATGCAAAAGTAACTTCTTTGTCCTTGCTTTCCCCCAAAGCAGCTCCTAGCCTCTTAGCATTTATCTATGGATAAAAAAAGGTCATTTACACCCCACTGTTGTGGAAGATGGAATGGACAGTGAACTTTACTATGTCACTATAAGCTATACTGTGTTTTTACTCTCAAAGGTGCTCACATACCATGATGATGGAAACTGTAGAAGAATCTGAATAGGACAGAATAGACTATGGTGTCAGCTCTGTTTGAAATTCTTTTTTTCACTGTAGGGTGGTACTGCTTGTGCCTGTCATTCCATAGAAAGACATTATCCTTCATTTATTACAGCTTAAAGTAGAAAGATAAGAGTTTTTGTCTCTGTGTGGGGGACGTCTCTAATGCTGTAGTTCAGTTCTGAGCTGGTGAGAAACCAAGAAGGGTTACAAGATAAAATACCAGTGCATAGTATAGAGAAAGCCTGATGAGATCCTCAGATTAACTGTTCTCTTTTCTCATGTCTATCTTTCAAGGGGGAAAAAAAAGATAGAAAAGAGTGAAATAAGGTGTGAGTTTTTAACAGTGAGTGTAATTAACTACTGCAACAGCTTACCATGTAATCCTATCACCTAAAGTCTTTAAATCAAGATTGAATGTCTTCCGAAAATACATGTTGTAGCTCAAACACAAGTTACTGGGTTTTCCAGTGATATTCTGTTGTTATTCCTTTCCTGTGCTATGCAGGAGATCAAAAATGTCTGTATCTTTCACTTTATTTGCTTTCAATCTTTGTATTGTTTTCTTATTAAGTGAAGCAATACAGGAAACTTTTTTTAAAAAGCCAACTATTTCTGAAGTGCTAGGTTTTTTTTACTTCTGTTGATAAATGGTTTGATTTCAAGCCTTTGTGACTAAAGCTGGCTGTCTTGGAGCACCAGGTTTCAACAATACTCCCTTCATATGAGTTGAAGTAGAATTTGAAAATAAAACAAAATAGGCACTAGCTGGAGAACTAAGCTTGTTAGGCAATAGTAAACAGATGTGGGGCGGTCCTAAAAGAGACCTAGGGGCAATACCATGCTGATGAGCCTGTCCCAAAGCTGTTATCCTCAGCTAATGGAAAGAGGAGTGGTACTGTCAGATATTTTCTGATCAAATAATAGGACTTTGCCTGGAGACAATTGCCATTCATTATCTCCCCATCCTGATGCTAAAACCATTGACTACATCTACATTGTCAATTTAGTTCTAATTAAGGAGGCTTAATTCAAACCAAATTGGTCCCAGTCTATATTAGCCTTTCCTTAGTTTGAACTAAGGAACGCTCAGTTCAAACTAGTAAGTACCAGTGCTTAGATCTAACTTAGCGCTTAGTTCAAGCATTAGTTCGAACTAAGCACAATGTAGACTTGAACTAACTCTTAGTTCAAACTTTAGAAGTTCAAACTAAGGGCAGTTAGTTTGAACTAACGAAGTGTACTAGTTCAAACTGACGTTAGTTCAAACTAATCCACGCTGTTAGTTCAAACTAATAAGTTCAAACTAATAACCTCGAACTTGTTAGTTTGAACTAACATGTTTGAAATAACTTTTGCTAGTGAAGACACAGCCATTTAAACTACAAACTAAACTGCTTAGTGCATATTATATAAAGCAAATGAAAATTATCACTCTTTAATTAATAATATTAATATATAATGCTTTAAGAAAAAGCCCGTGGGGCCAGGTCCTCCAGTGGTATAAACTGACCTACCTTCAGTGACTTCAGATAGAGCTATATTGATTTACACCGGCTGAGTATCTGTGAAGTTTAGTCACTTGAACTATAGCTACCATAGGAAACCAATTTCAAGAGAATTACAATGCAATCATGCATCTCTGTGAACCCTTTAATTGATAATATGCTTGTGTTTTGGTCTCTCTTTGATGTAGATAGATATGCTTGTATTGCTAGCCTACTAGATAGAGAGTAAACATACTCAGCCATTAAAAGATCTGTTCCCGGTGATAGATTTTACAGGTAACAAGATTTGTATTTAACATTTCATCAGTATTTCAAGAAGATCCTCCAGGAGGTTGGAAAATATTGTCCTCTTTGAGCAACTGGTGCTGTTCAGTGCATCCTGTACAGCAGACATGACAAGGTGGTGATGTTTAGTTTGTGCTTCCATTTTAAACTCTAATTGCATTACAGGATCAAGTGGGTTAATGTCCTGAGTACTGGGATCTGTTTTATTTCTGGACACTAATCTGTTCATCATCACTTTTAAGTTCACTGCAGTATTCAAAGCAGGTTAATTAAATACAGTTTTGCTTATAGTCATTCAGAAAAGTAGAAGTGGTCCCATGTCAAGACCCTGCATACAAAAGCCCCCAAATGTTCTGGATATTTTAAATAAAAATGCAGATTTACATTTGAGTTTTGTAAATGGTCTCTCTCCTTATGAGTTGAAATGAAATCCCCAGTCCTATCACAGCTGAACACTGGGCTTATTTAAAATCCATTTCTAATAATGAATTTGGTGGTTTTGGTCTATCTCTGTACAGCAGAAAATACATTTTTCCAAAAAAGCATGATCAGCCAGAAGCCAGACCTATTGAACAGAGAAGGAATCAGACCAAGTCACATGCCATGAGGTCAGAATCCAAGATAGGCCAGATGGCAGACTGAGAGTCAGGCATCAGGGAGAAAGCAGGTCAGATTACTAGGAGGTGAGCATCTAAGACAGGCTGAAAACCAAGAGGATAGCTGTGTTAGTCTAGTCCAGCAAAAAAAAAAACAAAAAAAAAAACCCCACAACAACACCAAGGAGTCGTATGGCACTTAAAGACTAACAGCTTTCGTGGGAGAAAATCCCTTTTCGTCAGATGCTTCGAAGATGGGTGAATCTTCAAAGCATCTGACAAAGTGGGATTTTCTCCCATGAAAGCTCATGTGAAAAATAAATCTGTTAGTCTTTAAGTGCCATACGACTCCTTGGTTTTTTTTGCTGAAAACCAAAAGTCAAATGTTCAGCTGGATCGGGTGTCATGTTACAGACAGCAAGCAAAGCCAAAGACAAACTTGGATCAGAAGGTGGAATCTAGGCTTTTTCAAGAGCAAAGCAGGCACACAGTCTGAACTGCTGCTCAGACACCCTTCCAGCATGGCTTCCTGATTTAAGTACTGGTATCAGCCAATCAGTGGGCTATGAGGAGCTGCCACTCAAGTCCTGCTGGGCTGGACATCCTGCCAAACCCAGTCTCACAGACTTCTCTACTAGGAGCCAAACCTAAGTGTCTAGTGGTGATATGGGAGCTTCAACAGCACACACCCTTCCCCCTGCCCCTCTCAATGGTCCTGGTTCTAGTCCTTCATGGTCTTAAAAGTGGTTCCACTGACACACTTAAGGTCTAACTGATTATCCTATCTGGGTTTAGGATGGAATGTTTTTCTCCCAGATCAGATTGTCAGCAACCAGGAGAGAGTCTTTTTTGCCTTCCTTAACAGTGTGGGGCACTGGTTACTTTCACATCTAAACTAATGTAAATGGTGGATTCTCAGTACCATGAAGTGTTTAAATAATTATTTGAGGACATCAGTAAGTCATCCAGAAGTTATAGGTCTATTACAGGACTGGGTGGGGGAGGTTTTGTGGCCTGCAATGTTTAGTAGGTCAGACTAGATAAGCACAATGGTCCCTTTTGGTTTCAAAGTCCATGAGTCACTGGCAGCAAGGGAATGACCTGCCTCCCGAAGTTCCCTCTTGTGGAGATAACGTCTACAGCCAGGATAATTCCAATCTATTTTCCTACATTACAGATTGAGTTAAAGGTCCTTTGAGGAAAAAGCACAAAAATTTCCCTTACTGCACAGTTCCTAATGACAACAAACCCAATCCTTGAATGTCAATTTCCATCTCTTTCCTGTATGATCCATTTGTCTCCCGGGTGGGCTACATCTGTGGATTTTATTACTCAAAGAAAGGCAATTTGCAGGTAAGCACAGATGAATGTTCCTAAACTTCTTCATATTAAGGACAACAGATCTGCTGCAATGTCAGAAATTTCATATCCATGTGCCTCCAGGATGGAAAGCAGGATTATCATTTAAATGTGGACATCCAAAATGAGACAGATTATAAATAAATAACTCCTCCATTTTCCCCAGGCACTAAGGTATGGAGAAAACTTTTGCAAAAAGAAAGGAGTCAGACTGGCTAAGACTGAGTGATCTGTATCGTGAATGCAATGTTGTTGCCGCTATTCTGAACCCAGAATATTAGTAGACCAACTTCTGTTGGTATGTGAGGCAAGCTTTCAAACTCAAAAATCAAGACAAGTTGTCCTATAAAGGCTATTAACCTTGTTTCCCAATATCCTGAATGATTAATATCCAGAGTGAATTTATATACTGAAGGTCTTGTTGACATCTAGCAAATCTCAGTACAGGAGAGTACTGTGATTGTCAGTGCTGCTAAGGACTTCAATGCTTAACCAAAAGAAGATTATTTACCAGGGGAGTGAAAGTAGTGAGGACTAAATGTGTGAATTAGAAGAACAACACTATGTCTCATTAGAGAGAGCTTCCAGCTTCAAATAAGAAACTGATCTGACTGGAGAGAGTAGTGATAGGGAGGGCTGCTCCAGTGGATAAAAAAGCATAATCATAGCTCCTGCAGGACTCCAATCTAGGAAGGAAGGAGTGAAATGATATCCTAAGGTTGTGCTCTGTGACCTTGTGGGGTTGGAATGAGGTGGTTGTTTGGTAGAAGCATTTAAATTTGTGATTTATACAAAACTTTCTTTTCCTGAACATGCTGAGAACATTATAGTTGGACTTGAAAGATTAGATTTTTCTCAGTAAATGTCACTAAACATCAGCTTCACCGTATACACATGGTATCTGTTTCAAGCTGAAAACTTTTGGAAAATTTCAGTCAAAACAGTTTAGCCATTTCTGAGAACGAGGCTAGGGAAAATCCATTACTGTACCCATGTTAAAAAATTCTGGTGACTGTTTCTTCAAGAAGCTCTATAGCTCATGTGACTTTGGAGTAGGGACTTTATTTTATATTAGGAAAAACAATGGAATACTGTGGCACCTCATAGACTAACAAATTTCTTCAGGAATAAGCTTTCATGGGCATCTGATGAAGCGGGTTGCAGTCCACAAAAATGTATGCTTGAAGAAATTTGTTAGTCTTTATGGTGTCATAGGACTTTAATTGTTTTTGCTGTACACAGACTAACACAGCTATCCATCCGGAACTTTATATTAGGAATTTCCTTTATGTCCCCAAGATGATCCACTCAGATTTGTCTAATTTATAAGCCTTTATAAATTTTCATATGCTCAGCAGGGATTTGCTAAAACTTTTCAGCTACATTTTCTGAAGATTCTGCTTGTACTAAGCCTAGCCCACAGTTGAAGAGAGCTGTCCCTGCAATTGTGGCTCCACGCTTCTGCAGAGCACAACTAGGCAGTGGGACTGCCCTGACAACAGGGAAACTGTCTCTCTTGTTTCTCCAAGATCCCCTGCTTGGTACAAGCAACATGGACAAAAGCTGACTGATTTGATTGCAGAGATAACATGAGCCAGACCTAAGAGAAATGGGGAAATAGACTGGGATAAGGATCCCAGGCAGGGAGACTGGAACTGAAGGTTGGCAGGAGCTGAGAAGGAAACTGGGATTGAACTGGCTGTGGAAGGTAAGTGGGACTGGGAGACAGGGCAGAACCTAGGATGGGGGAAGAAGAAAAGAATCCCAGGAAGAAGATGAGGAACACAAATGGGAGAAGTGGAGGCAACAGGAGAAAGACAGATTCGATGAAGAGCCAGAAGAGGATGAACTGGGACTGGCTAGGCAAGGAGACTGCAGATGAGAAGCTGGGGAACTGAAGGGAACTGAGAATGGCCGAGAAAGGAGACTGAAACCTGAAATGTGTGAGGCACTGAGTAGGACACTAGGAGCTGCTTGACAAGAAGACTAGAAATGGGAGGAAAAGTCTGAGGAATGAAGATTGGGATTAGCTAGGTGAGAAGAATAGGATTGAGATAAGGAGCCAGTAGAGAAAAAGAGACAGGACTGAGATCTGGACAGGTTGGAGAGGGTAGGGCAGAAGGGGTCAAACTTGTGAAGAATGAGAAAAAAATCTGTGCCCACTAGAAAACACTACCCTCCAGAGCCAGGAACAGAACCCAAAGACTTGTTTTCACTGACAGTATGAAATTCACTTCTGTCAGTTTGAACTTTCTGATCAACTGAGTGAAGACCTACTCAGCTGAACAGGAAGTTCAATCCCTCCACAACTGTGTAGTGCTGACTCACAGGGAGGCCCCCTTCCTTTGACTCACTTTAGGTGGTACGCTGGGAGTAGAGCAGCTGAACACAGATACACAAGTTATTTTAGGTAACTTGAGTATTTCCCTTTAATTGCCATCAAAAGGGGCAGGTGATGTAGACCTGCCCCAAGATTCCTGAGTCTCACTCTTCCCCTGCTGTTGGCAAATATCTATGAAACCCACAGATAATGTGCCCCATTGCCCCTTAATGCTTGTCCACAAAAAGGATCACAACCTGCTGTTGCAGTCAGTCGCTCCTATTAGCTCAAGTAAC
Source organism: Podocnemis expansa (assembly GCA_007922195.1). NCBI lineage: Eukaryota > Metazoa > Chordata > Testudines > Podocnemididae > Podocnemis > Podocnemis expansa. The sequence continues at coordinate 34,058,406 of ML681964.1, read as the reverse complement.
AAAAGACTAAGGCTATGTCTACACTGGCAAATTAGTCTAGATTAAGGAAGTTTAATCCAGACTAATTCAGCCCATGGCCACACTAGGTTTTCTTTAATTTGTACTAAGAAATTTCTAAGGAATGCTTAGTTCAAAGTAATTAGTATTAGTACTGGCACTTAGTTCGGACTAACCACCTTAGTTCAAGCGCTAGTTCAGACTAAGTCTGGCCAAGACCTGAACTAACCCTTAGTTCAAACTTCAAAGTTTAGTTTAGTTCAAGCAGTTAGTTCAAACTAAAAATGTGTTCTAATTCAAACTAAGTGCTAGTTCAAACTAGAACACTTTGTTAGTTCGAACTAAGAAGTTTGCAGCTAGTTTGAACTAACCCAAGGTTAGTTCAAACTAACCTCGAACTTATTAGTTTGGACTAACAAGTCTGAACTAACTTTGGCTAGTGGAGACATAGCCTATGCAATTTGAAGTTTCCCACTAGTGGACAGGACAGGACTGGACAGGATCTAACGATTCTGACCACAGCTGGGCAGAGAAAGTTCATTTTGTTTTGTGGAAGATTTTGATATTTTGAAATTTTGTTTTGTTCTTATTCAAAATGAAAACCAGAAATCTTGAAAAGCTCCATGAAATTGAATGGTGCCTGTCCTGGATTTGGGGCAGCTCATCAGAAAGAAGTCACAAGAGCCTGAGCTGACAAGAATCCATGAGCTTGGATGCCCAGGATTTTGGATGCCCAGGATTTTGACTTCCAGGCTCTTGACTTCCCACCAAACCACCAGGCAGGCTGGCAAGGGACTTCTCAGCAGCTTGCCAGGCACATTGCCAAGGAGTTGTGTGGGTGAGCTGGCAGCAAGACCAGACATGAGATCTGCCTAGGTTTCAGCATCATTAAAATTTAACCAACTTCACCAAACATTTTGATTTTGACAAATAGGCAAATGCTCACTAAAGAAAAAAAAAAGGTTTTGTCTGAAATTTTCTGACTAGCTTAGGGCCCAAAGCTGCTGATGACTGATCTGGGTATCAATATGCTTGCACATGATGCAATTTCTGTTCTTTCAGTTTGTTTTGTTAAAAATCTAGGAGATTGCATGCACATAATATTAAAGGAGCATTATTAAGGTCGCAGAGTGAGATACTCAGTGGTTAGAAACTGCCAGAATTTAAATTGCCTGTATACCTTTAATTCTTCCTTATTTTTATGTATGTATTATGATACAGTCTTTAATTACTTGATTACACACTACTTTACATGGAGGCAACAATCTCTCCAAAGAACAAATGAAGCCCTAGGACACAACTGGGAATTGAACAGACAAATAATTGAGCCAAAATATCACTCTAAAAATTTGAAGTCTGGAATTCTCCTCAGAAAAACTTTGCAGCAGGGAGGTCTGGACATGCCTGCTTGCTGCTGGAGGGTAGGAAATAAAAGGAGGGAATTCAAAAGGCAGGTCATTCCCCTGCTGCCAGTGAGTGACAGGTCTGGTTCTGCCCCCAAGTTGCATGACGCACCCATTGTAACAGAACTGTGGGCTTTGGCACAAAAAAGAAATGGATGATTGTAATCTTTACACACAGGAAGAAAACAGAATAAGTATTTTAGGTTTAGTATCTAGGGAGAAAGTGAGAGCCCTTCAAATTTAAGATGAGACAATTAGCATGCACAGGGAATTCTAAGAAATGCTATACATTATTCTTTCACTTTTTCCACGAGCACTTTATATTCTGGCTACATAAACAGACTCCAGGGTTTAAAATAACTGGATTCCTTCCTGACTGTGGTAGAAGGGCAGGTTCACGAGGTCCCTTCCAACCCTATGATTCTAAATTTGTTAGTCTTTAAAAGTGCCACAGGACTCCTTGTTTGTTTTACACAATGCTTAATTGTTAATAATTTCACTGGCAAAATTAAGAGCTAGTTCAGCAAAACTAAGAATCCTATAGCACTTTTAAAGACTAACAAATTTATTTATTGCATGAGCTTTTGTGAGAGAAAATCCTACCTCATCAAATGCTTGAAGATGGGGAATTTACAGAACAGAAGGGAAATAAATGCAAGGAAGTGTAAGTCATAGGATCAGATCAGACTGTTACAGCAAATCAAAGCAGTTGTTTCGATTCAAACACTGGGGAACAGCATATAGAGGAAGATGAGGTCAAATCACACATTGTAACAAGAAAAAAAATCCATACCTCCTAGTTAACCCTAAGGCAATGGTGTCAAATCTACATAAGAATTCCATTTCTGCAGTTTCTCTTTGAAGCTTCAATTTGTTATGCATTTGTTATTAGCTAATAACAAAAAATCAGTGGAGTGAGCAGGGAGATTGAAATGTTCCCCTATTGGTTCTTGAATGTTGTGATTTCTGATGTCAGATTTGTGCCCATTTATTCTTTTGCACAGACTCTCCTGTTTATCCAATATGTAAGGCAGAGGGCATTGCTAGCACATGATGGCATAAATCACTGGTGGATGAGCATGTGAATGAGCCCTTGATGGAACAGCTGGTTTGATTAGGTCCTGTGATGGTGTCTTTTGTGCAGATATGTGGACAAACTTGGCAACGGGGTTTGTTGCAGGAATATGTTCCTGCTTTAAAGTTTCTCTTGTTTGGTCTCTAGTTGCTGGTGAGTATCTGCTTAAGATTGGTGAGCTGTTTATAAGCAAGGAGAGGTCTGTTTTGCAAGGCTTGAGAGAGTGAGGGATCATCTTGTAGAATATCTGTAGATCTCTGATTATGTGCCGTAAGTGTCTGACTTGAGGGTTGTAGGTGATGACCAGTGATGTTCTGTGGTTTTCTTTCTTGGGCTTCCCTGTAGTAGTTGACTTCTGGGTACCCATCTGACTCTCTCAATTTGTTTTCTTCACTTCTGCAGGTGGTATTGTAGTTTTAAGAAGGCTTGATAGAGAGCCTGAAGGTGTCTGTCTCTGTCTGAGGGACCAGAGCAAATGTGGTTATATCTTAGGGGTTGGCTGTAGACAATGGATCATGTGGTGTGTCTTGGATGACAGCTCAAGGGATTTAGGTAACTATACCAATCTGTAGGTTTTCAGTATAGGGTGGTGTTTAGGTGTCCATCAATAATTTGCAATGCAGTGTCCAGAAAGTGGATCTCCTATGTGGAGTGTTCCAGGCTAAGTTTGATTGTAGGGTGGAAATTCTTGAAAACTCTGTGGAAATTTTCAAGGGCATACTTATCATGGGTCCAGACGATGACAATGTCATCAATGTAACACAAGTAGAGGACTGGTTTGAGATGAAACTTGAGGAAGCTTTGTTCTAAGTCGGTCATAAAGATGTTGACCTCACTTTCCTCTGTATGCTGTTTCCAGTGTTTGATCTAAACTGCTTTGATTTGCTGTAACAGTCTGACCTGATCCTACATCTTACACTTCCCTGCATTTATTTCTCTCCCATTCTATAAATTCCTCATCTTGAAGCATCTGATGAAGTGAGATTTTTCTCCCACTAAAGTTCATGCGATAAATAAATTTGTTAGTCTTTAAAAGTGCCACAGGACTCCTTGTTTGTTTCACAAGAAGCAAGAGTCAAGTTTACAGCACAGTTAACTTTGAATTAGTCCTTTTATCATCTTGAGAAAAAAAAAAGAAACAAAAACAATGTTTGCATGTACATACACAGTTCTATTTGCAAAGAATGCTGTCTCATATCTATATATCTAATTAATTGCTTCAGATTTGCTCTAAAATGGCAGCATGAATAAACCTCTGCAGAAAGGATTATTTTTGCAAAGGATATCAAAATTTTGAAATCTGGCTTCATTCTGAAACAGAATGAAAAGCAAACTTTCAAAATACTTCATGAAGGAATATTTTTAGAAATATTTTGTGTCAATTGAAATGTTTCATTTTGACAAAATCAAAATGTTTCATTTTTATTTTGTATTATATTATGACATCAAATTAAAATAGATAATATAATACAAAAATTTAAATTAAAGGTCTTTTCTAAATGAAAAATTGAAATATTTCATTCCAAAATGTCAAAACATTCTGTTTTTATATTGTTGGATCTTTCTTTCCCGTTCTCTTCCAAAATGAAATTCCAGCAAAACTGATCTGGCTTTGCAAAAGCATTCAGTTAAGTTGGACTACACAGCTCCATCAAAGCTTGTCTGAGCAGCTCTACCTGTGAGCATTTCTGGAGCAGTTCAGCGCTACTGTAAGAATATGTACTCATGCAGATTTATGAATTTGCATGTAAACATGTGTATGGCCACATGCAGACAACCAAGAGAGTTAGCGAGGAGGCATGGGCTGCCATGCTTTCAATATGCTAATTACATCCAGTTTTAAATCTTCATTCACCAGATATAGCCAGTGCCTTTGAATACCTAGCCTGGTGTCTAAAGAAGATTGGGTATGGAATAGAACTAATGACCCTGCGCTGGAGCCTGATAAGACTAATGTGATGTTGACAGGTTGGGGAAGCAACAGGAGACACACTGATGTTCTCCTCTGATCGAGGGCGCATATCTGCCATTTATTACTCAGGTGAATTTTTGGATCCAAGTCAGCTTTTGGAGGATCACATAGTAACAATTTCCTAGACTGTATAGCTCAGATTGATTTTTACTTATTTCCAAATGTGTTTTTTAAATGTATGTCATGGATTCCCAAAGCTTCATAGGAGGCAGAATCTAAATAAAGAAATATTCAGCCCCTACATATCCAGGCAATAGGACTCATAGAAATATGCCACCATAGATTAGATAGAGAATATGGAGAAGTGACGTTCTTCCAAACACTTGTGCGAACAAAACGTGGCTCATAGAAATGTTCATAGAGAGTCAGTTATGAAGGCTGCAGGCACTGTAAAATCAGATTTGATTTAGAATGCATACAGAAAAAATGCAATCTTTGCCCAACTCTAGTACAGAATACATATTCACTGATAATACAAGTGGACTGTGGGCGGGTAAAATACAATTATGTAAATTAGAATTTGACCAGGACATCAAGTTTAACATCTTTTTCCTCTTATAAAAATTATTATTGTTTTGAAGCCTGACCCAAAACCCACTGAAGTCCATGGGAATTTTTCCATTATGTGCAATGGGTTTTTTAGTAGACCTAGCTGGATCTTAGATGCTTCACTTAAAAAACACCACAGTGCCTGCTAACCATTGTTCACTGAGTACTTGGGGCAGGACAGCCACCAACACTCTTTCCATCAGCACTTATGTCATCTCTAGAGCTCTTCCCCTCAAGTGCTTCACCTGACCCTGGTTGGCAGATGAGAGCATATACAATCACAGTTTGAGATGACATGCAAGGGGAATATGATGCAAGTTGTGAGTGGCACTCTAGTTCTCAGCTAAAGTACCTTGAAGTTGGCACATTTCATAAAAGGTCTCCTCGTATCTGTGACAGCATAATTCTGTGCCTTTCTGTTGATTGAAAAGCAGGGTCTTCTTCCCACCATTATCCTGTAAGAATAAAATGTATAATTGTATTGTCTTGATAATATTGCTCCAGGTGTCTATATGCTCTCTCATAGGTGTGCACGCTCTCTCTCTCTCTCAACATGCACATACACACTCACTATCTGTTCTCTAAATAACTCAGTGTATTAGAGGGTTGCCATAATTACTGCAAGCCAAAGATGAATCTACAAATTTGCCTGTATGATGTGCGCACAGGCGTATTACCTTAGAGAATTACTCAATTAAATGTGATAATGAGGGCACATTGACATAGTAAAGCATGCAGGTGAATAAAAGAATTCACTTTGAAGTACAGAACTATTTGGACTCAGCTGTGTATGAACAGGTGATATTTCTCATTCCAGACTTCTGGAAATGATAATGTCCACACCCTTAAAAAAATCCTTCAACAAGATATAGGATTGATTCTGCTGCCTTTCATTAAAATGAACTCAGCTGTTAGTTAGAGTCTCCAGTTTACAAAGAACTGATTACCAAGCAGTCTGAGGAATTAGGGAAAGCACTAGGATCATCCATCTTCAAAACGAGGGCCAGATTTAGCAAAATAAAGAGCTAATATTTCCACTCAGATTTGGACACTTGGGCACATTCTGTTGTAAGCCACACTTGTTGCAGAATGAAAGTAGCAATTTGGCCTTAGTCTCTATAAAGCGTATTATCAGGAAACATTATCAGTAGCAGTTTAGCCATGTGTAGAGTCTCCAAATGAGACTGGTGCCCTATTGTGCTAGGTGCTGCAGATGCACATAGTGCAAGACTGCTCCATAGAGTTTTCACCCGGAAATGGGTGGGATAAAGAGAGTAGTATTATACCTAATTTAAGTATGGCAAACTGAGGTACAGAGAGATTTAGGATGTTTAGCTATTTAAAGATATCCATAGGTACCTAGGTGCAATGGTAATTAAGCACCAAGGTGCTTTGGAAAATCCTAGTAGACACCTAGATGAATCTTAAGTTGCCTAAATACTCTTAAAAATCTGGCCCTAAGTGATTTTGGGAAGGTCAGACAGGAAATCCTGGCAGAGCTGGCAACTGACTCTAGCCATTGAGTCCCAGTCCAGTGCTTTAACCAAGGTACCTTTCTTCTTCCGTTTCTTAATTACCCCATGACTCTTACTTTATAACTTTACAAATATGTATAGCTTTGGCAATTCTAAAATAGAAAGCTTTTTATCAGTTGAATAGACTACTCTGTTCCCTCTTTGTAGCTTCCTACTTTGGTACTAGTGCAGACTTTGGTTTCTTTAAATAGAAATAAATGACATGGCTATAAAACACTTTATGCTTCCCTAGATATGTCTTTCCTTTTCCTAATTGCCTACACCCTTGTAGACCAGCAGAAGCAGTGATCTTTCATACTTTGAAACTGCCCCTGCATCACTGTAGAATATGGAAGATGTAATTTTAATGCATTGCTACAATATCGTTATGTTTAATTTTCCTACCCTACTAGTTCTATATTGTATGTGCAAAACAGACTACCAGGATATGTAATTACAGTATTTGTATTTTATGAATTAGAGGTAAATCACACTGGAAATGGAATTCTAAATATATAGAAAATAATCTCATTTAAATAAGACAAAAACAAAGGAGCTATGTCCCAGAAAATGTGATGGTAAAACATAATAAATAACAACAATATTGACATGTTTGGTTATCTGCATGTTGATGGCTATATTATAGCAGTGTATTGAGATAACCATTATTGGGTCTTGCAACATTTAATATACTGTCAGTGTATATTGTAAAATGTCATTTGCACAGATTTGCAAATGAAGAACCAAGTCCTACTTCTGCTGACCTCACCGACAGGTTTGCTGTGAACATAGATATCAAAGATATCAAGCAAATTTGGACATACAGATGATTATCATGAGTCTTTATGGAAATCAAACCCAACAGAACTATATGAAAATGCAACAGCTCAGTAACTCACTTTCAAACAGAAAAGCCTTGCTTTCTGGGCCAAATTTCTCAAAGCTGTAGTACAGAGCCCATAGTTCATTGTCCAAAGAGTGATAGCAAGCAGTTGCACTGCTATTGCTGTAGGAGCAGAGCAGGAACTTAACTAGCAGAGCATGGTAATTTATGTCAGTCATCATTTCCTTGGTACATCTTACTTCTCTCTCTGGCCTGGCTCAGTCACATTGACCAAGACTTCGCCTTTCACTACCCATTCCCTGGCTACCTCAGTTAGCGAGGCAGTAACTATGTGTGGGCAGGTACTCTCCCATCGCCACACTGCTATCATGACCTGAGAAGCAAGCCCAAAAGGAGTAAGAGTGTTATTTACAGCTCTTTACTCCCCGTCCTGAGCCCTACAGTCCTGACCTTGCCTTTCTGAATACCCAAAGCACTCAGTGAGAATTTTGGGTGCAAAAGGAATGCTGAGTTGGGCCCTACAATACTCACTTTTCATGGCTGCTGTGTCACTAGGGATCATATGACAAAATACAGTTTTTAAGTACATAACAAAGAATTCATTTCAGTAGGTACCCACGGTTTCTGCTCCCCAGTCCCAAAATCACAAAAGTCATATTTACTTTAATCACTCCAAAATGAAAGGCAATTTCAAAGTCTAATAAGAAAGAAAGGATGCTAGCAGCTAAATGGCACTGTAATAAATATTCAGTGACTGGTCACCATATTTGGGGTCCAGAAGGAATTTTCCCCCAGGGTAGACTGGCAAAAGCCCTGGAGGAGTGTTGCCTTCCTCAGTGACATGGGGAATGGTTCACCTGCTGGTGGATTCTCTGTACATTAAAGTCTTTAAACCATGATTTGAGGACTTTAATAACTCAGCCATAGGCTAGAGGTTTATTACAAGACCAGGTGGGTGAGAGTCTGTGGCCTGCATTATGCAGGTCAGACTAGATGATTATATTGGTTCTTGCTGATATTAAAGTCTATGAAATATTTGAGGGTTTTTTGCATGCTACCAAAATCAAGTTCAATCTCAATAGCAAAACCAAACCAGTATTTAAAGCCCAAAAGAAAAAGAAATGAATGATTCTGCTGCTCTTTGTTTACTTGTGGCAATTCTTTTATAGATGTGCCTTCCCTTCAGTACCTCACTTCCAATCAGCCTCCCCTAACACTGATACTACTGCTATTCAGGGACCTGCTAGGGCAGTGGTTCTTACCCGCAGTGTCTCTACACAGAAATGTGTAGCAGCACAGCAGCTGAGTGTTTTACTGCAAATCAGCCTGCTGCTAAAAGTCTCTGCCAAGTCCAAAAGAAACCCTCGCAGGGTCTTTTGGTGGTGAGGAGATCTGCAGTGGCAGGCTGCTGGTCCTTTAAGAGCTGTCACTGAAAGTCCATGAAGAGGCAGCTGCATGTAGTGTTGGAGGCCCTCCATGAAGAGCCATCACAAACTTGTCCATGGCAGCTGTTTTTTATGGCAGCAGGGGGCTGCCCATCAAGCCCACCCATTGCCCAAATTACCTGTGAAGGCAGGTTTCTTTCAGTGCCAGGAGATACTTCAATTTGAACCACTGCTGAAAGTGCTGGTGGTGGATGGGGGGGGGGGGAATAGATGACCTCAATGGTGGAGAAGTCTCAACAGCAACAGTCTGAACAGATGTATGGTGTTCCTGTGTTGCACACAGTTGGGTGGGGGCTCCCAACTGTATTGTGGCACTAAATGCATTGAGAACCCCTGTGCTAGAGTTATAAGAACTGCTGTGACAGCAAGGCAAACAAGCACTGGACCGATAGGCACTTAAACCATGTCTTCACTGACAATGATATATTTTTAATGCAGGATAACTAATGTGCAATAAGATCCCACCAGAAAAACATAATGGATACAAGACTCTATAGTTTTACTATAAGGTAAAGTAAGCAAGGTCAACCTTTGGGAGAGGTAGGGCTAATCTTGACTAGCTACCGCTCCTAAGAGCAAACAAGGAGTCTGGTGGCACTTAAGAGACTAACAAATTTATTTAGCACATGAGCTTTTGAGGAAGAAAATCCCACTTCGTCAGGATTTTCTCCCACAAAAGCTCATGTGATAAATAAATGTATTAGTCTTCTAAGTGCCATCAGACTTCTTGTTTGTTTTGCTGAACTAGACTAAACTCTGCTACTCCTCTGGAACTTCTCCTAAAGACTTATCTCTGCACAGGATTTCACAGGGAGAGAACTACCATGCATTACTTATCTCATTGTAAAATAAAAACACATGTGAGTCAGGGGAGAGAAAGCCTTGGTTTGTTAGCTCTTCAATTTAGGGACTTGTCTTCCTCTTTGTGTGGCTAGGACCTAGCAGGCTATGGGTGTTACCAGAATACAAATGACACACAATAGCAATGATTCGATTGTAAGATTTTTCAGCCATGAATAGTGTCTTTCTATGTGGACGATTTTTGACCCATTTCTATGTGGCAGGTCATAGGAGTAAGGAAGAGTAACACTTCCTCCCACCTCTCTGCCTGGATGTAATAGTATTCCTCTTAGCCACTCATCTCCACAAGCAGGTGGGCAAATGCAGGGCAAGGACTGCAAAAAATAAATCTGTTAGTCTTAAAGTGCCACACAACTCCTTGTTTTTTTACTGGACTAGACTAACACGGCTATCCCTTTGGAAATTGACAAGGACTAAGTGACTCTGCCATCATGCACAATACCAGCCTGCCAACAAAGAGGAGCCAGCATGAGCCAGAGAAGTAATCCACATCCACCAATAGGCTACAGTGAGCTTACTTCTTTTGGAAACTGAATGGAAACTGATGAATCCATGGTGATGAATTGTAACCCCAAGTCTCAGTTCTGACCCAGCATTTTTCCTGGGCTCATTCAGCTGCACACCACGTACCTGGAGCTAAAAGCTCAGCATAGCCCACTTGCTCATACCTAGCAACATGGAGCAACCAGCTTCTCATATGAAATTCTGTGCTGATTATTCTTGAGTGATGTAAGGCTTCAGGCCATCCCTCCCTGTTCATGTAGGACCCTTTGCTACAGGGTTCCTATTGCTGCAGAAACTAAAAAGGGAAATTAGTATTTGGGACATAGGTCCTGGCCCCCTCTGTAGGCCACTCAATTTCTAGCCTGCACAGGGCAAGCAGCCACTCCTTCTATTCAGTCCATAGCACAGGCCCCCTTGGCAGGGTGATGTGAGCAAGCAGTCTTTAGCCCTAGGCAAGCAGTCTATGCAGGGCTGTCCCTATGTGGTTGTGGGGCCAAGGGCGATCAGCCTGTGGGGCCCCCCTGGCTGTTCCCCTGCACTGAGGGGAGGGGAGGACTGGCCCAGAGGCTGGCCCCACACTCCTGCCCCTCCCCTGACCTGGGGGCAGAATGGGCCAGTCGGGGTCTCAGCTCTGCTCTCCCACCTCACCTCTGAGCTGGCCCGCCCTGCTCCTGGGGAGGAACATCCTGCCCAGGGAAAGGGCGAGAGAGCAGAGCTCGGCCTCTGGGCTGGACCGCTCCACCACTGGGCTGGCTGTTCCCTGACCTGAGTGCAGGGTGAGCCAGCCCAGAGCAGAGGCCAGCTCTACTCTCCCAGCCTCCCCTTCCTTTGCAACGAAAGCAGTGGGGAGGGGGCAGGGGACAGTGCAGCCATGGGGAGGCAGCACTATGGGCTGCACACAGCCCTGCTCACAACAAACAGTGCAGGGCCCATGGAACCGCAGGGCCAGGGGCAATCATCCCCCCATCCTTCAAGGGCGGCCCTGAGTCTACGGCTGAAGCCGGCAGCATTGGAGGCAACTGACTGCTCCTCTAGGTTATTTCCAACAGGCTCCGCTCAATTGCAAGCAGGTAGCAGCTCCTCTAAGTTGCAGGCAGACAAATCCTCTGGGACCAAGACAGTGTGCAGCTCCCCAACAGGGCAGTAGTCAGGCTGGGGCAACAGCAACAGTGGATAGACACCCTTCCTTTCCAACAGCTCCCTTCAACGTGAGCTATCTGGCTTGCCTTTTATACTTCCTGTCCCACCACACAAGTTCCAGTGAGGTCAGCAGGGTTGCTCTGGTTCCGCCCACTGGATGTCAAGCCATCCTTCCCTGTCCATCTTTGAAGGAGGCCACACCCCCTCACTACAAGTGACAAGAAGAATTGCAGATGATAATACTCCACAATTCTAAGGTAACTTTCTTGTAAGGATCATAAAGTGCTACATATTTATCAATTTAGCTTCTCAGCATCTCTGTGATGTATTTTATTATCCTCATTTTACAAATGAAGAAAATACAGCACAGAGGGTATGTCCACACGTCTCTTTTATTTCAAAATAACACTGGTTATTTCGAAATAAAAGAGATTAGGTCCACACGATGTATTCTTATTTCAAAATGATGGGCTGCATTATTTTGAAATAAGAGTTGTCATTTCGAAATAGCTTAAACCTTCTTTAAATTGAAATGGCTGTTATTTTGAAATGGCTATTGCTATTTCGAAATAACGCCATTCGGACGTGTTATTTCAAAATAACCATTATTTCGAAATAACACTTTTGCCCTTCTCCTTCCCAGGGTGCCTTCCTTTTAGCCTATATTGGGTGGGGGCATGGCCCAGGGAGGGGACCATGTTGCCACACCTCCCATGGTGCCCCTCTCCTAAAGTGAAATAGCAAGTCCTGTGTTTGGACATGCTATTTTGCTTTGAGCTTTTCCCTAAATTCCAATTAACATTTTCTTAATTTGAACTGACTTACTTCAAAATAAGGACTTTATTTCAAAATAACTTATTTTGAAATAATGATGTACGTGTGGACACAGCCAGAGAGACTAAAGGCTCAGTTTTTCAAACTTGGGTGCCTAAAGGTAGACACTGAACACCAAGCATCTGCCTTTGAAAATTTTGCTCTAAGAGATTTTGTCAGGTTCACAGAGTGAGCTAGAGGCTATGCTTGGACTGGAACCCAGGATTCCTGGCTTCTGCTTCTGGCTCAGTTATTAACCTACACTCTCATACATGTCACAGCAATTATACTAGTATTCAAAAGAAGTAAATGGCATACTGTCAGTTTGCCGTCCACCCAAGAAGTAATGTATTTTGAACTTGCATTTTGAAAAGTTTCTTTAAAAGGTAAAAAAAGAATGCAGTAGTGTTGGTTTTGGGAGCCTTCCATCTTTTTGGCATGACAGGATTCTCATCTTGAGCAATGTAATCTACAGACAGTGGTTTTAGGGCTTAGTGAATCCTAAGGAAAGGAATGCATTCATTTAGGCAGTTAAGTCATTTTGGCACTAGTATGAAAAGCATATGAGTGCAATTTAATGAGCAGGGATTCCGAAACTTGCGTGTAGGAGGGAGGTCTTAAAACTGAACAAATTCAGTCTATCCTCAAAAGTTTTATTGATTTTATCTATTTCTAAATCACACTAGCAGTTGCAAAAGCAGCCTGAGAAAACCAGTTTCTTGCAGAGTTTTTTGCCTGTGGTTACAGAGATTTGATTCCACAACTCATGAAGCTGCGCCAAACAGATTGTGTAACAGCTGACTTTCTGTCATAGTCTTTTAAAAGTGTTAAAATAGTTTATATCAAATTTATTTTTAACCTAAACCATTCCTTTTATAGTCCTTACAAACAAGCATATGATAGTGTAGGCTACGCAAATATAGAGAAGTGGCTTTATTTCACACATGAAGAACAACAGTCATCCGTAAAATAGTCTCTATTGCAGGGGTGTCCAACCTTTTTTGGTTAGGAGACACATTGCAATTCTCTTCTCCATCAGAGCACTCGTGATCTTATTAATAAACTTTAATAAAATAATGATTAGTATGATATTTGACATTGCTTTTGCTTGTACTGTGTACAGAGGACAAGGAGGGGCAGCGGGTAAGGCAGTCTGTGGGGAGCAAGGCAGGACAGGGGAGCACGGCAGATGAGAGGAGGGGAAAAAGGGTGAGGTGGGGGGGAGCAGAGCAGCTGAGTGGCAGGACTCAGCTATTTCCTGACAGGGGCCCCACCAGCTCTGCTTTCCTCACTCCCTGCCAAGCACTGCTGAGGGTAGTCCAGCCCCTGAACAGTTCTCCCACCAGGCCATGCCTTCCTGCAGCTGTGCACAGGGTGGGAAATTGACACAGGCCCCAGACAGCCCCAACTCCCAGGCTCTTGCAGCAGCACTCTGCGGGTTGGATGAAAGCCCTTGGCGGGCCAGAGTTCGGCCCCTGGACCACAGGTTGGACAAGCGTGCTCTACTGTACAGATCCTCCTCAATCCATCAGTCATGTGGGGAAGGAGTGATAATTTGGGGCTAAGTAAAACCTCCCTTTTCTAATAAGATTTTCACAAGACCTGGAGCCCGCAGGATGACATGCATCAATATATCGTAAGTATTCTCACTGTGAGGATACATGCACATTGACGGCTGCACTGTCGGCATTGCTGGATCAATTCTGTGGGATCAACTAAGCAGCAGTGGAGAACCATTCGATCCATCACTAAGTTGACTGAATAAATCCACCCTTGCTAAAAGATTAATGATATATCAATGGGAAGGCATTTCTGAAAATATGCACTTCATTTAGTGGGGATGCTGCACTAATTAGAATTTAGGGAGTCAGTGGGAGATACGCAAACCGCTCAAGGAAGCTTGCACATCTCCCCTCAACAACCACCAAATTTGACGGTGAGTGTAGACCAGGCCTGAGTCTGCACATCAGGGTTAGTGCTGAATTGAAAGGATTGATCCTGAAATAGGGGAAGTTACACAGCAGCCACTAAAATCAGAAGGACTCAGAACTCAATGAAATTAGAGAAGTTTATGGTGAATTGATAAAGAGTAAGGGCACCCAACTGAGACCCATATTGCAACTTGTCATCCCAAAAGCCATGGCTAAATATTCATGTAATGGGACTACCCTTATCTTCAGCATGGATGTATGGCTTTGATCCAGGTTGAAGTACCGCAGGTTGGAATGTGTAGAGTACTCCAACTACCCCTCTGTATTAATGATTATATTAGTGGCTGGCCATCATATAGACTGTGACTTCATTTACCTCCCCACTCCCATTTAGAGTCCAGGGTCTGAATAGCAGAAGTGATCATCACAAGAGCTAGGGTTAAAAATGCAGAGAGATTTCCACCACTACATGAGATACTCAAAAAGGGAATCATGGCAGAGCATTAGATAGATTTTTGTCAGAATCCATTTATCATGTTAGCAAATAAAGAGAGACTAAGTTAATACTGATGAACAGTGAACTTAATATTGTAGGAATGAGAGGAATTGTACCTCGAATTCATAGCAGGGCCTGACTCTTAAAAGTCCAGGGTTCTGCTACTGGCTCTGCTGCTGACTTGCTGTGTGGCCTAAGCAAGTTGCTTTGCCTTTCTCTGTGTGTCTCAGTTTATCTAGCTGCAGAATCTGGATAATAAAACTGTTCTATCTCATAGAGGTGCTGCCAGGCTTAATTCATTCACTTTTGTAAAATGCTTATAGAATCTAATAAAAAATTGCTATGACAGTCAGAAGCACTACAACACCATTATATCATTCTCTTAAATGGCCAAAGACTTTATTAACACATCAGACAAAAAGCAGAGTGCTGGATTAGAAACAAAATGTAACATTTTTTCCAGTACTGCAGGAAGAATTTTTTTATTATTTGTAAAATTTCATTTATGTAATAATGGTCTTGCTCAATACTTCTTGCTTGAAAAACTGTGAAGGGAATTCCTAATTGCTCTTCTGATTACCAGATTCCTTTTCTTTATGCAAAGTCTGCACTTCATTTATATCAAATTTTCCTGTTACCTACTTATTGTTTGTGGTGGCTTTATATGACTATAGATAATCAGTAATTAACACTAGAGGATTCATTAAGTTCAAAATTACAGAAGTTGCAAACAGAAATGCCATTTATTCATTCAAATGCAACAAACAAACAAAATCCACTTTTTTTATTTCCTGAGCCCAATCCATTGTAACATATTTGTGCCATAGTTTGATCCACATATTTGGACATTATTAAAGTTACCTGCCATAAAATACCTATCTATTTTAATGTTTCTCTGTTACAGTTCCTGTTACGGCATTTAAGACTCCAAGGCAAAAAGGAGGCAAAAGATCCAAAATTAAAAGCAAAGTGCATAAGTGGAAGGGGAAGAAGAATGGATGGGGAAGCTAATGAAGAAATGTTTCAAATCTTTCTTTGTGATTTTCAGTTAGTTAGTAAGGCCAGATTTGGATGGAAAATGAAGAACATTTGACATAGTATAGTCTGGGTTGTGATTAATAAATCGCTGAGCTTTGGTTCATGATCTAGTCTCAGCTACAATTCTGTATTTTCTGATCATGAGCAATATGTCAGACTAACACTGATAGTGGTGCTGTAAATGCCAAATGAGGTAGGGACAGTAAAAGGAATTAGAGGTAAGGGAGACATCATGGTGTGTGTAATGTGTAGCTCTACAGTAGAGCCACATTTCCCTGTTCTGTTCAGCAGAGCTAAGACATCAGGGGGAAGCAGGAAATGCATACTGCACCCTTCCAAGTGCTCCCATCTCTCTGTACCCTACACACTGGGAGAACTATTCAAATTGCAACACTATGCTCACCTTTATATTTCATTATCAGTGTTCATATTAATGACTTTTTGTCAACCTCTTATATGCCTATTAGATCTCTGCACCTGCAGCATGGGAGCAAAAACTATTCTGTCATCAGACAGAGCAGGCCACAACCATGCGCTCAGCATCATTTGTATCAGCAGTACACAGACAATAGCCCTTCTGCTGAATGTAAAGTCTAAAAGCCTGAAGGGGTTAAATGAGCAGCTGAGGTACTAGGTTCAGTCTTCATCACCCTGGGGCATGGGATTACAGAGGTTTTTGTGGCTCTGTTCTTGTCTGTATTAGCAGGGACTTTCAATTTAAAGAGTGGCCTAATGTTAGACATTCTAATCCACCCAGTAGGAACTGTCATGTCTAACTCACCTGGTGGAGCCTAACTACATAAGCAGATTAGGCAGCTGTCATGCACCAACAAGACAGTGCTTAACACAGGATGGAATGATGCAATAAACAATGTTTGTATTGCTTAACAAGACTGCGCTGATAAAATATTAATGAGAAGGATCAGTGAGGACTGACGTTATCTGGATATTATCTTTATATCTGCGGGAAAAAGAATGATTCAATAATTCTTTGCATATGTGCCATTCAGTCAAGCTCCACCACTGTACACTGTAGGACAAATTCTCTTCTCAGCTATTCCCTTGCAAACCAATGAATGTATAAATCATATGTAAGCTTTGAAAATACACACACACACAACAACTTTTTTAAAAACCCTAGCAAAGGACTTTGGGGTTGCCTGAATGTATCCGAGCAGAATTTGGCATACAAGATGGTGACTTTTCAAAGGGATTTTAGCGAGCATGGGTCCACATCCTCCAGCTGCATGCTTTTCATTGTGAACATCTGCTTCCAATGAGATCTCATGGTCCAATATTTTATGATGCAAAAATGTGTTGACTTTCATTCAGGGAGGTTTGGTCATGGACCTTTCATACCTATTTACTGCATATACACAGGGCTTCAGGTTTCACATATATATATAAATATCCACTGCCAAACATCATGCACCAATTTTAGGGCAAAGAAATATCACAGGCCAAACTGTAGACAGAATGCTATGTGATCTAACTTCCTGGAAAGATGAAACAACATGAAGAAGAAACCATAGTAAAGAATACACCACAATATATATCTGATACTATGCTATCATTAAAGTATTTTCATTCTAACTATTCAGTCAGCCACTCCTCTGGAAACCCTTGTGCATGGCAACTAGCACAAAGAAAATACAATGAAAAATGTTCCATCGTTATCATGCCAATTTTCATCTGCCCATTGCAGAAGTTTATTGCTAACCTCTTGTGGCTGTCATAATGCACTGAAATATAAGGGTTTATATTTATAATTATATTTATATTTCTGGGAAAAACATCTTCTATTCTCCTCAACATAATGGTGGATTGTCTCATTATACATATAAATGTTAAGGTCTAAATCTTCCAAAATGACTAAGGATTGTGGTGTCCAAATCTGAGACACTTCAAAAGCACCTGACTTTTCAAAAAGCAGTTGCTCAGTGCTTTTAGAAAAATCAACCCCCCCCTTAATGTGTCTCAAGCTGGATACACAAAATTGAAGACACTAAAATCACTAGTGACTTTTGAAAATATAGGCCATAGTCCATTTTCTGAATGCATCTTAGCACTTGGCCTCAGATATATCTTACAGCAGCATGTTCCTTGAGCTAATTAAATATGTTCTTCACTCTAGTAAAAGGACTATCTTTTTGTTCTGTGTTTGTACAGCACCTAACACAAAGGGGGGGGGGGGCTGGTCCATAGCTGTGGCTCCTAGGTACTACTGCAATAACAAAACTAATAATAACAGTCAGAAAATTATTGTTCATAATAAGAAATATAAGAGGACCCTATATACCAAGAGATATGTGAATACTAGATGCCCTTTTGGTATGTATGATCCATCCAAATTTTGGGAAAATTTTCAAAGGCACAGCTGGCAGGTAGGTTCTTAAACCACATTAAGTGGGAGTGAAGAAACTGATTGCAATTTGTGCCTTTGAAAATCTTACCCTGCACTTACAGTGATCTATAATTTTACTACATCCCATAAAGTTGATTAAAAGAAAAAATCACAATTACTTTTATTGAAGTTGGGGTTTGATTTCTGTTTTCTGAATAATTGCTAGGGTTGTTATTCCTTGTATATTATCCGTCAGACTAAAATAGAGTTAACTCTAACACAAGCTAAAATACTTAAAACTATAGCAATATTTTAATGTGTTTAATACATTTTACCATTTGAAATGTTCTGATTATCTGAGAGTGAGTCTGACACAGTTGAAAAAATAACTGGGTAAATGTAACTTGATTCTAGACATTAAACTGTATAAATTATGAGGATTCTGGACAAGGGGATTATACTCTGATTTCAAATTATTAAAAAACTCTAATACTTAAGAGAATTTTCAGCCTTTGGCACAGAAAAAGTAGAATGTTTCAGTAATATTTCATCACCTTTTCTGCGGATCATCTTAGTTTGCTTTCTTTGATCATGTAAAATGTACTGCTTTCTGCACACCATTGAATGGTAAGTTTACAGCATAAGAGCAGACTCTTCATACACGCAGCACATTAACACAAAGAACATTGGCTTCAAATAGTACAACGTAACAGATTCTCCGTCTTCTGATCCTTGTTAAACAAATCTCTCAGTTATTGAGAGGTGAAATATGTCCCCCCACTGATTACTGTTTGGCTGGCTGAGGAAAGCCGTGAGAAGAGACAGGGCCAATAGCTAGCTTTGCCCATAGATCAAGTAATTGAAAGAGCATGCAGTCAGATTGTGAAGTGCTCAGCCCCCACAACTGAGGCGAGGTTAACATAAGAGTCATTTCCCACTTAGGCATCAAAGCAAGAGCCCAATTTTCCACAGATCTCAGCACTCATCAGCTGCCATGCTGGCACATATTATATTCTTTCTAAAAATCTGGCCACTTGTTTTTGCTGAAAATATAAGTTTTGAAATATTGACAATATGACTCTTGATCTGCAGCACTCATCACTGTTTCTGACATTTCTCCTCAAAGACATGCAGGTAGAGATGAAAGATGATTCTCTTTGAGGTTCCTATCATTTATGTTGCCCATGATACAACAGCCATTCTGTCCAAAAGCAGTGTACTTTTCGTATACATTGATCTTGTCTATATGATTCACTCATTAAGTACCTATCAAAACATTTACGGGATTTTGTCTTTAGGAATATCTTTGACAAATAAGCCAATTAATGTATAGGCTACATTCTGAATACTTGTGAACAGTGTTACTATGACAAACATAGCCTCACAGTGCAACAGAAGGGTTTATTTTTCAATTTACTAAAAGGTCCCTGAATAAAATGCCAATAATTCCATCTATCAAGGATTTCCAAAGTTATTTACAAAATTTATTTTAGCTTCATACCCCTTTGTAGGGAAGTCTGTTTATCCCCATTTTGCAGAGGGACAAAATTAGACAGAGAAGGTCAGATTTTCAAAAGTATTTACATGCTTGAAGATAAGAAAGATATCCTGAGATTTAGAGAAGCGCCTAAGCAGGTTACAGGCCTAGCTCCCATTGGAATCAATGATTTGTGTTTTCCGGACAGAAAGCATCTGATAATCAACTCCATTAGAACAATACTTACTAAAGGTAAAATTAGCCCCCACCCCAGAGCCATTTAAGCCCTCCTGTTTCATGTGCCACTGTGACTTTAAAAGAGGGCTTAAAGAATGGTGCTTAGGCCTTTTGAAGATCTTTGCATATGTGTGAATTCTATGCCACGTCCACGGTCCACGGTCCAGGAGAATGTTCAGCCTGCACCATGAGCTTGTTTGGATGATGGCACACCTAAGGGGGTGCATAGAAAGCAGCCTTACCCTCAGCCTTGCACAATGTGTGGAAGAGAGTAGGAAGAGGCTCCTTGCAATTTGTCACCCCACACACCCATCTAAAGAATAGTCACAAGCTAACTCTTTATTTAAGGCTATTTTTCATTGTCTTTTAAGGCTCAGGTTTTATAAGGGATTAGTTATTTGTAATTAGCAGTTTTTATGCACCCAACTTGAGATTCCGGAAGGGGAAGAAAGATGTTCCAGTAGTTAGAGCACTAGAGCCTGGGATCTGGCAGACCTGTTCCCTTCCTGTCTCCACACGGACTTCTTGTGTGACCTTGAGCAAATCACTTAGCCTCAGTTCTCTATTTGCATAACAAGATAATAATACTTTCTTACCTCACAGGAGTGTTCTGAGGGCAAATCCAGTGTCATTTATTAGGTGCTCAGATACTCTCATAATGGGGCTACATAAGTCCCACACATAAAGAAAGGGGCCTGATGTTTGAGAAGTCCTGAACACCCAACCCAGCCACTTTTGAAAACACAGAACTTGCTGTTAGCTCTTTTAAGGGTGGGTTTCTCCAACCCCCCACCCTGTTAAAGTAACTTGCAATAAGTGAGTATCTCAGTTTGGAGATCTTGAAGAATTACAATTTTCTCACTGAAGCAGCCAGTGAGTCTAGACAGCTATGTGGTTGTCTTTTTTTTCTGCTTGTGACAGAGGGTTTGTTGCCTGAAGGGCCTGTATTGCTGGCACAGCTAACTATGTTCCAAACCTTTTGGGCCACTGTATTTGTGCTATAATCCTAAACAGGGATACTTAATTACAGAAAAGCATACTCTGTGAGTGGGAAGTGAAAACAACAGTTGAAAAACAGCCTACAGCAAAATGCATTATCTGTGGATTTAGTGTTAATGTTTTAGGGAGTATGTGCTATTTAATATTTTATCTCCAGCTGCAGTTGATATGAATGTGAGCTCCAAAGGAAAGTCTCACTTTGCTGTCAATTTCTAACACTAAGCATTTGGGGAAAGAAGATGAAGAGGAATTTATTTAGAAACAATATTTTCTTGCTTTGACATTTGCAGCAGCTAAAACCAAGACCTGAGTTAATATTCTTTGCTGCATGTACAGCAACGACCAACGTTAAATAAATATTAGACCCAGAGAGTGGTTCCTTAGTCAGTGCACAATGCACCCTGTATAGAAAGTCATCAGTTGGCAAGTCATGTTCTTTTGTTCAGTCTCTCTAGTTTGCAATGTGAATTTAGTTTATAAAAAAAAGTAGAACTATGTATTTTTATAAGTGTTAAAACAATACTGTCAAGTTAAAAATGATATATTTAAATCAATTATCTGTATTAATATTTCAGATGATAAACTCAAGAAGAGATTTACAATATAATTTACTTGTCACTATTCAGATTCTTTACTTCTTTCATTTCTTTCGATGTGGGAAATAAGAACAGGCTAGTTCTGACAGTTTCTCTTTGGTTTCTGATAGCTTTTACTCTTTTTCATTTACTTGGATCTCACGGAGTAGGTCAGTAAGAGAATGTGGGTTGAAAATATGCTAGAAGGGTATATTTATCCTTAAAACATTTTTATTTATGTATTAAAGGAAAACATTTCTGTAAGGCAGGTCTAGAAGCTGTACCTAACAGCTTCTGGGGGGAGGGAGCAACTAACCTGCATGGGTTCTGTATTAGCATGAGCATGAAGAGCACAATTAGGTACTAGCATAGTGGGTGCAGGGCATGATGGTTAATGGTATTTAGGTTGATTTGGTCACAAATCTGTCAATACCTGTAATTTTACTGAAAAGAAGCATGAAATACTGTCTTTTGTAATGTGCTTCTCTTTTAATTGTTCAGACTCTGTTTAGGTTAGTCAAAGAACAAAAAGCCACCATTGCAATAAGGAACTTGAAAGAGAGAGCAACTCTGTTTTCAGCCTGAGAAAAGCAAAAAGGGGTGGGGGTTAGTACTGGCTCATTTAGAGCTATGCCTGGAACAATGCTTCACCCCCTGCTCCACTATCAAAAGACATATCTATGGCTAGACTTCTTGTGGAGCCTTTCTTTTGCTATTTTGATCAGAGAAGCTGTTTGCAGTATTTAAGAGCTGAAGTCATTAGGGCTGTGACTCTCTAAGAGCTGAAATCACTGAGAGAGGAGAGTCTTCCTCTGTGCTGAAGTCACTGAAGACCAGGCAGCTGGAGCAACCAATGGGTGGTGTTGAAAGACAGTAGGCTGAGCCAGCAGACAGTGAGAGTGGCCAGCGGAGGGCTGGATGATGTGAGTACCCAGTGGGTGGAGCCAAGGGACTGTGCAAGTGGACAGACTGAGTGACCAGTGGGTGGTGCCAACAGACAGCTGGTGTAAGAGACATTTCCTACATACCCTGGGGTTTGTTGGGAACCTTGTTCTGCACTGATTCTCCAGATCAGTGCTGGTTTTGCTAGTGAGTTCATACTCTCTGTTATGCTGTGTGGGATTTTGGTGGGAATCTTGTTTCTGCACTGATTATCCAAATCAGTGTCAATTTTTGCTATTGTGTCTTTACATTCTTTTTATTACTATTAAAAGTTCTGTATACTATACTCAGACTTGTGCTTGTGAGCAGGGAAGCATTACCCCTTTGGGGTGCCCAGGGGAAGTGCAGGATTTCCCAGAAGACTGGATGGGGGCTCAAGCCAGTTGGTGCTGTACATTATTTGGAAACCCCTAGATACAGAACCCGGCCCTGGTTCTGCCATCTCACCCTGGCAGAAAGGTTACACTTCTATTCATTCATTCTTCTGCTTGTGGAGCATAGAGTGCAAATGTCCCATCACCTGTTCCCAGAGAACCCATCTCTTGCTAGTGTTGTTGCTTGCTTTATATTATGGCTAAGGAGGGCAAGAGCAGAAGCCACAACATTCTTCCAACAGGTGTGAGGTCAGCCACAAGGTCTTCTTCATCCAGCTTTTCTTGAATTGAATGAATAAAGCAGGCTGGCTGGCATGGAATCTGGCATATGGAGCAGATGGCCAAGCCACCTGAGCCAGTGTTGAATCACTTAGGAAGACATAGGAGGCTGGCTGATCTGACACCTGACATCCTCATTCATAACATGATGAAACACACCATATGCCTTCCATATGTTGTTTGCTGTTTCCTGCTGAAAGCCCCTGTTTCTTTACTTATTTAGTTCTGTATAACTTTCATCCATTTAGCTATACACATACACACAGAAACAAACACATTCTATACAGATATTCAGCACCTGCCTTTGGGCACTACCTGACTCTGTCCCCATTCCATGTTAGTTTCTATGGTCCGGTGTGATTTAAAATAACCATTTCCCTCGTAAGAAATATGAGGAAGCAAAACAAATTATTACAGTGCTCCAAGCTTACGTCAGCTTTTTTTACAGTAAAACTGATAAGCAATCTGGACAAGGCAGATTATAAAATCTTTTCACAACTACTAAAGGGTTCAATAGAGGAAGGCACTCAAACATCTCAACTTAACATAAAACATTAGTGCCTGATCTTATCCATGATACAATACAGGTGCAAACTATAAATGAAAAAAAGGAGAGAAAAATCCTTCCCTATTTATGCTACTTATATTTGATTATAGAAAAAAAATCTGTTCCTACTCTCATTCTGATCAAAATAACTGAACATTCTTTTGATTTGATGACAGTAAGAGGCTCTAAGTGATATAAATTGGGTGATTTCATCTTCCAAGCACAGAACCATCACAAGTCTGGCAGAGTTCGATATGGTGAGAGTCTAAAGAGAGGCCCATGGATTAATCACTCTTGGAAGCAATTCCTTCTCCCACTCACCCCCACCTCCTTCCCCTGTGCCTCCAACTCAGTGAAATTGTTGCTTGGCAGGCCAGTCTGTGTACTGCTCCCAATCACTGAGGCACTCATGTATCAGGATCTCCACCAACTCTGTTTATTAAAGATTCCATAAGCTTGCCCCAGGCAGTAGATTATATAATTTTGCTGATGAACAGTACATGCTGCTCATAGGGGCTGCACTCCCTGCTATCTGCAGTTGATGGCTGCAAATCTGTCCCAGCATCATCAGAGTCTTCAGGTGGACTTCATCAGTTGTAGTCATCTTATCAGCTCAGCACAGCCTCTCCTAATGGGTTGATAAATATTCTGGCATCCCCGTGTCACTATCAAGAGATTTAAATCATGCCTAGCACTTATTGCTGCTATTACTACAGAGTTAATGCCAACGACTCTTTTACTTATCTCTGGAACCAGAGACATTGAATAGTTCTTTTTATGTCCCCACTTCTGGTCACCAAGAGCAGAATTCATGCAGAAATATCCTCCATCAGGATGGAGCTCAAATTTCCCATGTGAAATATGAGAAACAAATTCAGTTTTTGTGAAAAACAGATATTAATAATCAAACCCTTCCCTCCTCCCCCGGTTTGCAATTTAACCCATTTGCACCTGTTTTCTGACAAATGTATCCCTTGGCCCCAAGTCTGTGGTCTCACTGAGTTGTGCTTAGACCCAAGGTGGAAAAGGGAAAATGTTGCTTTTTTTGTCATTATTGTGCTCCATGATTCTTGTTCAAGCCAGACTGGGGTCATTTTAGTGCCAGGCCTAAGTCAGAGCCATCTGAATGCTGCTTTAACTCAATGGTTCTCTTCCTTTCCCATACTAGCACTTCCTCTGGAAGCCTCTATCCATCCAACAGGGAACTAGCTGGGCCGACCTTCCCATTCAGCAGCACGAAAACAGCAGGTGATCATGATCCCATGACAGCTCTTTGTGGTCTCATAGTTGTGAACTCATGCTCAGTCTAACTCACGCCCCTAGCAGGGAGAATTCCCAGGTCGCTGGTGGCTGTTTGACCCTGTGTGATCGTAGTTCAAAATGATCAGAATCTTGAACTATTTATAATCACATACATGTTTCATATCTATCCATCTATTTATCTGTATTGATATAGCTATCTCAAGGAATAATCCCTTATTTAAGACATTCACAGAAGCTTTATTACTTCCGGACTACTCCAATATCTCCATCCCAGTTCACCATATTTCATTATTAGTCCCAGAACATCAGTTTTCATGTATGTATTCCTCCTGTGTGGTCTTTTTTATGTTTTTTTGTATTGCTGCTACAAGATACCTGCAGAACAGGTTCTACTGGATAGCATCTGGAAATACAATTTAGCACCCTCCATCTGTCCTCCACTTGTAGGGCTTAATGAATTGCCTGCATATGATGGAAGATAGAGAAAGTTTAGAAAGAAAGAGCTGATAAGTGACTTTTAATTTACTCTCTACTCCATAATATGAGGCAACATGCACAGGGTATGACCACCACTGAGCTAAGATGGCAAAGCTATGTTATTTGTGTGCCAACTACCACACAGCCTGTGTCTTTGACTCAGGCGTGAGATGTTCCCAGTAACGGGTATATGGAAAATGTACAAAATGCATTAAATGGTTCTAAAAGCACAAGGATCAATCCTGTGGAAAACAAGAAAAAGAAAGTCAAGAAAAAATTTGTTCCAAATATTCAACTGCTGTAGGCAAGTGGCTAGCAACCTGAACCAATATGAATTAATTATTTTCAGCAGTTCCAAACTTTTAAAAAATACAAGAGAGATAATCATTTACCTTATTGCTCTAGGTGCAAGTGTTATCAAAAATGGATTGTCCAACGGTAAAATACAGCCCATAGCATGTTGCTCAGTATTTTTTCCTACACCTAGTTGCTACAATCACCACAGATGGTGGAACAAGCTCATAAGCAGACAGGAGCTGTTAGAACCTGAAGTAAAAAAAAATCAAAACCCAGTGCCACATTTGGGGAGGAAGAAGAGTTACTTTATTTAGACGCCAGCCACCACAGTCTAAATAGCACCCACAACCCCAGCATATGTGGGTGCTGCTGCTTAAATGAGTGGGAATGGTCATTGCAGCACCTGGAAGTCACTTCCCATCACAAATCTCTAACTAAAGGAGCTCAGTAGATTGTCACTGTGAGATTTCAGAGTTAATACTTCATTGACTTTGCACCTCTCTTGGGCATTTTATTTCAGGAAAAGTTTCTTCATTTCATTAGAACCATAAACTTACATTTTTAAAAAACACAAACTTAAATTCTCCACAAAATTGTGAAACCATAAGTGCCATTTCCGTGTATCAACCCCATCTACCTCCTTTAAACTATTCTGAAATCAACCTTTTCTATGTCCACAACAGTTAACTCCACCTGTTCTTGTTGTAATTCATGCAGGAAGTTAGTGTGGGACAGAGATGAAGAGCAGAAGGATCTCACAAGAATGGCATACTGGGTCAGACTGATATCCTGATCCAGCTCAATATCCTGTTTTCTGACAGTAGCCAATGCCAGATGCTTCAGACTCTCAGGGAATGAATACAACAGGACAATTATTGACTGAGCCTTCCTGTCATCCAGTCCCAGCTTCTGGCACTAAGACACTTCACATAAAGTGAGTTTTGGGGTATATCACAGAGCATTCACCCTAAATTTTTAAACCAGCCACATCTGTAGCATTCTGATACTGATGGCCAGGGATCCTAGAAATCCATTTGCCCCAGAAAAATGTGGAATTTGTATTTTTATAGAGTCTTTAGTTTTTACATTTTGTGAAGAAAGTAAAAATATATTTCTACTAACTAAATTTTCCTGAAAGTACCCCTGTCACTTATTCAATGCACACACCTCCCCCTCTTGTGGTTGATTTTTGAATGCACTTTAAATTTGCATACCTATAAACTCCAATAAACTGCTTCCGGCATACGGAGATTACTGAACAGCATATAGGGCTTCATGTTTTAATGCATCTCAAATTTCACTTGAGCCTCCAGATGTGAGTAATTAAAGTTATGAAAAGATGCCGAAAACTTTAAAAATCACTGTGTCAAAGAGTTTGGCAAGGACAAATTTCACATTGATGGCTGGGGTTCTTTTCTGAGCTCAGTGCCAACATCTGAAAGATGAAAATGTGGCTGGAGTGCTGTAACTCTGTTTTAGCAAACAGGACAAACTCAGAAAGTGAGTAACATTAATATAAAACTAATTTTTGCGTTGTTTATTGTGAATTTAAAGAAAAACCAATTTTTATGAAAATACAGACTGGCTATTGAAGTATTTGGTATATGTAAGAAATACAAATGGCAATTCTATTAATTTTATTTTATTATAATGACTGATGACAAAGGTAGGCTTTGAACTCATTTAAAAATTAAAATTGAATATATCAGTGAAACACTGTGTTCAACTGATACCTACATGTATTGTGGCTAGGAAAACTAACATTCAGCATTCCATTTTAACCACACAAGAACATGGATTTTTATGGTTTATTTTATCAGAGAATTGGGGGGGGGCATATTATGGAAAACTAGCATCCTTGCTGATGGACAAAAGTCAAGTGCATTTGATGGGCTTGCAGATTCCACTGTCTCAGTCCAAAATACTGTGGTTAGCTGTGGCCATCACACCGTGTTTAACAGGCTCAAACGTATTCCTCCAGCGGCCCAGCTGCACTAGCCAGTGCTGACTGAAGTAAAAGGCTAGTTTTAGCCAGTGTGGCTGGAGTAAATGGCCTCACACTTGCACTGTCCTTCCCCACCTGTTCTAGGGTTTCTATTACTGCTCTTGCTGCCACAATTCTCTGGTCCCTGCATGTTGAGGGGAGGACTGTAATTGC
Organism: Podocnemis expansa; assembly: GCA_007922195.1. Classification (NCBI taxonomy): domain Eukaryota; kingdom Metazoa; phylum Chordata; order Testudines; family Podocnemididae; genus Podocnemis; species Podocnemis expansa. The sequence continues at coordinate 34,030,855 of ML681964.1, read as the reverse complement.
ATTAGTTTCTCTTTATAGCTGCAAAGGGATTAGGGAAAGACCCTTTAATTTTGCCCAATCTAATCATGCAGGCATGAATTAGCATTTACACTTTGCTCCAAAATATGTTACCTACTTAGTTCTATTGCCTTTTGTTCTCTCTATTATGGCCCATAGTTTCAGAAGTGACATCAAATTTGGAGTGCCTGAGATTCTGGGTCTTCAGTGGCTATTGTGAGTTCTCAGCCTTTCTGAAAGTCATGCCCTTGAGTATGTCTCATGTTGATGTCTCAAAATCAAGGCACCAAAATGTGGGCTTAAAAATATAAAGACTGGGTTGGGTTTGGTTTTTAAAGGCATCTACAAGCCATAATAGAGACTTGCCCATTCATTAACATCAATAAAAGTGATGCTAATAATAATCTTTCAGAAATGTCTCTAAGAGGAAACAGTTCACAATGTAATAATTCAACGTTTGAACTATAAGCATTTAAAAACTAGGAAGATTAAAAGGTCATAGCTGAAACATGCATGTTTTAAATAATACCAGGTGGCTGTGGAGTGAACACAAGACTGAACATACACAGTTACCAAAACCCCACGAGTGAATTACAGTCTGTGTGCATGCTGGGGCTGTCGATTATCTAACATATAAATGCCTGCTTGGTGTTTGGTTAGGGTCTACCTTTCCTTTTTCTTAACAACTGTTGGATAAATAGGGTCAATTCCTTAGATACACAGGTAGCAGTTACTGACAGCAGTGGAAGCTACACACACATCCAAGGGTAGAATATGGCCCAGGAACATTAACAATCTGGGACTAAAAACCTCTGATCAGTCCTACCCTCATGCACGACCAAGAAGTTTATTATTAAACACCACATGCAGTAATACTGAATGTTTGTTCCTTAAGCTACCACTACAAAATTATTTTAAATATTAATACAATATATTATTCTTTTATTTTTCTGGCATAATTATTTGAAAACCATTCTTACTTCTTTTTGAAACTTTAGTTTTAGCACTCATATTGCAGTATGTATTTGGTGGTTTGGTTTGGCTTATTTTTTTCCCCACTTTGGTAAGTGAATTTTATTTTAGACAGCTATAGAAACCCTTTGTCTGTTTGTATATTATTTGATAATCACTCTGGCTTCATCTGTGTTTATGGCGTGACACATATTCCTATCAGATTATTGTCTAACTTAAAAAACTGTATTTCAGCCTCAGAAGCATTCCATGTGTTGCCCAACCAGGATTTATCATCCACTGTTTTGCCAACTGATTTGGAACTATAGTTGCAATAAAGAATTCTAACACCGTGTTGCAGGGCCTGACTCTTTCTACATTGACCTAGGTTTCTTAAAGATGTTTTTTATAGAAAGTATGTCTTTGTATGTGTAACATTTTTAAGAACCCTCTTCCATCATCTGAGGGAACTCTTTAAAATTCTTTTTTGGCACTTACAACCAGAACTGAAATTAAGAAACAAGCTTTCTAATAGTTTTTTCTCTTTCTTTCTTTATGATCCTTCTTTTAGGCTCATGGCCTATTTGAAACTTCTTTGGTTCTTAGATTGTAAACACAGAGGCAGGCCTCATTTCTACATCTATGTTTTTACAGCATGAGGCACAACAGGCTTGTATGAGCACTTCCATAATACATATACTAAATAATAATAATGATCGCTAGGTCCTGGCTATTTAAATTTGAATAGCCATTTCCGTAATAGTCTCTCCCCTATCTCTTCACTTTTATGCCAGGGTTCATTGACAGGTGAACACAGCATTATGAAGACATAAGAAAAAGCAATATTCCCACTTTATAAAGAGAATTTTCTTTAAAAAAAAAAAACAAGGGGGCAAAGGAGGGCATCAAAAATCAATTGCAATTTTCTTTACAATAGTAAACTACTGAAATATACTAGGGGGAATTTACCTCTCCAGAAGCATTTATTCTTCTTGAAATCACAATTTTTGGCTGGATACTTCACCTAGTCCACTTCACATTCTCATTACAGTTGCATAATATGTTATCAAGCATGAATACCTGATGTTCTTGGAGGATGGCTTTTCTCTTAGTCTGCCATTGTCATGCCCTATGTGGTACCTATCTACTTAGTTCATTGGTTCTTACCATGTATGATGTGCATACATACAGAGTTTGTGTGCTTTTTTCTTCCAGGTGCTTTTGCAGTTCAAAGCACCCCTTACTTTATTAGCATCTTAACAAATTTAACATCACAGTCTAAAATGATTATTAGTCCCTTTATCTTTTTCCCACCAGTGTCAGATTTCTGGTATATTCCATTGTTTTGTTTCCCAGACATTCCACAGTTATAAATAATAGTCATGTTGATATTATACTGAGGGCACATGAACTGAACTGTAAGCAACCATTGTATGAGTGCATTGGGTTTTTTTTTCTTCCGTGCTATATGCTGTGGTTTGCATGTTTTCCATCTGACTGCCTAATGATAGGATTCATTCCTGCACCTCATGGACAAATTGAATTTTCAGATGGTAGGTTATTGATTTATGGTTAGAAATTCTGTAACTAGTCCCTGTTGTTTCTTTTGGCTGAATTCACCTCTGCAAAATGTGAGAAGACCTAAAACAAAAAAGCTCCAAGAAGCCAAAATTAAAATCCCAAATGCTAAAGTTAGACTGAATCTCAGCTACTCGGCAAGCTGATTCTGATTCACACTTGTAGGAATAATTCCACTGAAATCAATGATATTATACTACCATGTAACACCACTGTGAGTGAGATCTGAGTCAGATCCGACATCTCCAAGTGCTACAGTGAAGATGTATATAATAGATACACTATTTTGATATGATTTCATGGACTGGAAATTTTTTAAGTAGATATGTAAATAATTCACATATTGTATTATTCACCTATTCCCAACAGTTGTTTAATAACTTTACATCTAACTTTTGAAGAAGGGGAATGTTCATATCTCAAAACTAAAACAACTTTCTGTGTAGAATGGTAATCACAGAGATTAGCAAGTGTTAGCATGCATCTCTCATACCTCAAATGTGGTTTCAAGGTTATGCAGCAATTGAAGATATTTAGATTTCATTATCTGACCTTACAAAGAAATTGGCTACGCTGAAAGAGGCACCAACTTCTTGGAATTCTATTGTAAAATCATTTTTTCATCTAGCTTTTTTTACTAACAAATTATTAGACATTTTACTGTTTTTTGTCAAATTGATTATCTTCAATTTTTTTTGTAACAATATTAATGAAAATGGAAACAGATCTGTTAACATTCTGGCATTTGCTGATACATGAACACTAGCACATTACTCTGACCTAGCCATATTGTACACACTTTGATGTCAAAGCTAATATGTCTGGTTTTCCTTTCCTTCCGTAAAGGAACAGTATTTGATCCAGCTGAACCACAGTTATGTGCATCTCCAGAGATATGATTGTTCATTTTAATGTATCATTTATTTCAATTATTCATTTTTAATATATTATGTCTGAGCCAAAAAGCTATTATTACAAGCCTGTATGTTTCCCATCACCTTTATTGTTTCAGGTTTATGCTCAGTACATTTGTAAGTGAACTAACAAGAATATGATTGTGCAGACTGAAGCATTTCCAATGCCCTGGTTAAGAGGAGAACTAACTGTTCCTGTTTAAATTGAGTTTCTCTGACCTTTGCCCTGCTCTTCCAAACAGGACTATCCTACACTTATGTAGTCTCCCAGGTTTCCCTGCCTGACACTAGTAGAAGATGAAAATTTGGCAGTTAGATATTATTCAGCCTGGCACAGTGTCCCTCTATCCCATTAGACTCACCGATGCAGGGGAAGAGGGAAAGAGCAGGGAGCTCTTTTCCACCCTATATGTTGGATGACTGGCATGTATGCCTCTTTCCTCCATCAGGCATAACAGAATACAAAAGATTAGGACAGTAACTCACACTGTAAATACAAAAAGACCCTTTGTGAGCCTCTTGTATAATGAGCACCAACACATCCATTTCTTTCAAACCAAGGACTGTTATGTATGCATGGTCACAACCTCACATGATCAGTTAACACACTCTTTGCTGGGTTGCTTAGTCAAAGCCCACACAACTACTTTCAGAGTTCATTTTTCTTCTAATAGATAGATAGACCACACACACAAACATATATATATATATATGTATTCTTTAATTTGATATCAGATTGTTCGTTATTTTTAAAGGTATAAACATTTAGGTTAAAGTAAGCTTCAGTTTTGTGCATTTAACTAGAAAAATGTACTGCCTGTTCATGACTCATTGAACTGATTTGATGGCCGCCCCTCCCGGGCCATCATTTAAGTATGTAAGGAATGTTAAGGGGAGCAGATGGCCCCTTCAACTTAACTAGATGCCCCCTTAACTTAACTAGATGGCTGTTGTCACCCCATTGTTTCTCTTGGGCTTGGCGTAGGTGGGCACTGCCTGACTGCAAGGTCCTTTGTAACACTGAAGGCATGACTCACATTACCTTTGTTCCCCGCATTCCCTGTAATCAGGAAATTGGTGGGAACAACAGCTTAAATACTCAGGTTTTGGGGGGCTCAGGCAGGATGGTCCCTGACATCCTGCCTGGCCTGATCACCCAGACACTGACCTCCTCCGCCCACGAGTTCTTCCCTGAGCTTACCCCACGTTTTGAACTGCCGGCCGAGTAACTAGTCTCTCTCTCTCTCTCCTGGGATGCTGCTACTGCTGCTAGTGGTGTTGGTAAGAGTCTGCCCCTGCAGCTCCTCTCTGTGAAAGTTTTCTCCCTTTCATATTGCTGCCTTGACATTGCTCTCTCTCTCTCCTTCTACCCTAACAAGCCCTAGCTTTTAAGAGCTGGTTCATTTAAGTTTTATTGCTGCCTCTCTCATTTGTTTTACCTCACTGTATCTTTCTTTCCATTATTCTCAAGTTCCCGGGTCCTCAAATGTTTGCCACTGTGTTATATTGAGTTGTACCTTTCTCTCCATTACTGTATCTCTCTTCTCTTATTGCTTTAGAAGTGCCATTATAAGATTGCAACATTGTTTAATTATAATTTGTGAACCTTAGAAGTGTTAATATAGCGCTCAACATTGTATCATTTGGTTTGGTGCCTTAGGGTTGTGTTAAGTTTGTTTGTTAGTTTGAAAGATTGTTCCCTTTGATTTGTTGCCCCTTTGGAGTTGTATCGGTTAGTTGGTTTTTTGTTGGCTTGAAAGATTGTGTCTGTTGGTTTGTTACCTTTGAAATTGTGTTATGTTAGTTTGTTGGTTGTGAGGTTTCTTCCCCGTGGCTGTGACCCCTAGAGTTGCATAGTTGTGTTGAGTTGCCTTACATTCCCCCTTTTTTGCAATTCTCCTAAATAAACTGTTCCTACCTGATTTTGTTTCCTTGTCTGTCGCCGTTTTCCCTTGTACCTCCCTTGCCTCCTCTCGCCTTCCCTTCACTCTTACCGTTCCCTGCAACCCCACCCTTTTTGCCTTCGCCACTTTCCCGCGGCTGCCGCCTGCTCCCCGCGCCTGCTGCCCAGTTCCCCGTGGCTGCTCCACCCAATACCTCCCAGCTCCCCGTGGCTGCCACCCACTCCCCGCGGCTGCTGCCCAGTTTCCCGCGGCTGCCCCACCAGCTGCCCCGGCTCCTGCCCGCTCCCCGTGGTTGCCGCCTGCTCTCCGCAGCTGCCCTGCCAGCTCCCCGCAGCTGCTGTCTGATCCCCGCAGCTGCCCTGCCAACTGCCCCGGCTCCTGCTGGCTGCCTGAGGCTGCCACCCGCTTCCTGCAGCTGCCCTGCCACTTCCCGTGGCTGTCCTGCCAGCTGCCCCAGCTCCTGCCGGCTCCCCACAGCTGCTGCCTGCTTCCTGTGGCTGCCCCAGCTCCTGCCAGCTTCCCACAGCTGCTGCCGGCCCCCTGCAGCTGCTGCCTGCTTCCCGCAGCTGCCTCGCCAGCTCCCCTTTTCCTTCTCTTTTCCTTTCCTTCTTTCCCTTTCTTCCACCGCCGCTCCCTTCCCTGCCATCCAGCCCCCCTCTGCCTCCCTCTCGAACCCCTGAACTTTGATTCAGCCCCTCCTGTTGCCCCAAACCCCCATGTGAGTCCCAACCCCTCTCGTGCCTCTGTCCCCCTGCCCTAACTCCCACTTGTGTCTCCGTCCCGCTGTCCCTCCTCACTCGCCTCTCCTCTCCCTTAAGCCTCTCCCCACTGCCGCAGCCAGCTCCCCGCTCCTGCTTTTCGATCCCCAGCTGCCCAGCCCCTCCTGCTCCCCCTGTTGCCCCGAGCCCCCGCCTGCGTCTCCAGCCCACTTACCCTCCTCTTCTTCGAACCCCTCTGTACCAACCTTGAAACCCCTGCTCCCCTGCCTGCTTTCACCCTCCTCTGCCACTGCAGCATACTAGTTTGCATTGCACCCCCCCTTCTGCCTATGTATTACTGGAACAATTTCTAAGTTACCGTGGGTAGGTTCATAACTGTAAGTTAGGTTAATTGAGAGTTCTCATTGTCCCATAACCTGTCCCACTCCACAAAGTTAAGCACCTCACAACGCCTCATTAAAAACACTGTGACAAACACTATACACACATATACTCTCCATCACCCACTTGAGCCCAACACCCATTTTAATAAACATTAAAGTGTACCCCACTTTTGCAGTAATTGCCCCCCAAGATCCTCAAATTTTCAAACCTGCTGGCAGGGTCACTGCCAAAGGAAATAAAACAAAAAAAACCCTGTATTATTATTATTATTATTATTATTTTCTTGTACGATGAAAAATAGTAACCTTGAAATGCAATCAGTTCCAGTAATATTGTCACATTCACTTATAAGTCTCCAGATTTGCCCATTCTTTTCATTTTATTATGAGTCTCACAATATTTGGTGTATTTCTTAAAGACCCAGCTCCTGCAGTCATGCAGTTACTGGAGAATCTCAGCTCCCTGTGATGGGGTATATGAATCCCATGTGTGTCAGGGGGTGGGGGTGTGTTACCAGGATGTGGAGGAAAGCTTTAAACTGAGATCTGTGTGTAGCCTAAAGCCTCAAAATCCAGAAAGCACATAAAAATAACCCACCAATTTGACTTGAAAATGTTTTTTTAAAACATAGTTGGTGGGAGGTAGGGGGGATTTAATGATTTTGAATGCTTGGGGTTGACAATAATGAGGATCTACCAATTGTTAAAGTTGAATCTAACCCTGGCTGGTTTCTAAATATTAATTGTTCTAGTCAGTTACTGAAACCATTGGGTAACAATGATCTTGAAGAACCGGTTTCATATTTCACAAACATCACAAGTTCAGAAATACTATTGTTTTCTGAGATGGTTTAAAATTCAGAAGAGCGCTCTCCCCTTCACTACCCCAGACCCACAGTTACCAAGAGATATGACTTTATCTGTCTATTATCATTCTACCTGTTGGTTTCATGGGAAGCGCAATAGTCTTTATCTACCAAATGTAACTAGGTATTAATGAGGTTCTAAAGAGAAGAAAGAAAACATTTGTAAAATCAAGTTCATGTTTATGTTTTCAATGATATTTTAACAAAAAGCAACTAAGGTTCACATGGAGGAAGAACAGAAGAAAATGGTCCCAATGACTAAAACAGTTGAATAAAAGGAGTCAAATATCATGAAGGAAGGGCCAAAGCGAAAGAGAATTTCCTTGTTAAATTATTACCACTTGAGCCCTGAGACCAAGTGTTCTACATTCACCAGACTATGGTTCATATTAAAATCTTGGGTACTGCTTTCACAGCTGTAGTCATGTGGCAGAAGCCCATAGATTTAGAGCTGAAGCACTTTGACTTCTATCCCATTTTTAGGGTCTGTCTGAGTGTGATTATCATCTGTGCCACACTCACATTTGACTTCTGGGCCTTTCATGACAAGTTTCCTGCTGCTATAAAATGAAAACAATTGCTTTTTAATATGGCTCCTGAGAACAGGTTTTTTGCTTGAATCTTCAAGCAATCCACTGCTCAATGCCCTATAAATTCAATATGTTTCATAAGTTGTTATTGAAAATATATATATCATCACTTTGTGGAGCCACAAGATCCTCTCTACGCACAAATACATGTTAAGTGCTTAGTTTTACCCTTTTGCCCAGAAGCACATATTTCAGGACATCTGACTTAAAGCATTTTAGTATTCTCACCATGGACACAGACTGGATGTTCCCAGCATTGCCATTTGTTTTCGCAGTTGTTTTTGTTCTATATTCATCCCTCCTCCTCCTTATGCTGGCACTGCTACAGCTTTTAACTGCAGCCACTAATAGATGAAGCCAAATTTCCTTAGTGAATACCTTCTAAAACCAATCTGTAGTTCAGCCAGTGGGGCAAATAGAACAGCAACAGCTGGAACATGCTACTTTCTTCCCCATCCCTTTACCCCTCACCAAAGAGCTTCGCCTCAACTACTGCCAAACCCTGACAGCTCTGGAAGCAAAAGCCCCTTCATTTGGACTCCAGCACAGGTCTCCTGTACAAAACATTGCTGCCAAGCCAGTGGGCCAGCTTTAGGAATGTGTTTTTAATATTCATTGTTCACTGTTACCGATGTGCACAGCCTAGCTATTTTAATACTTTGCACATGTGGTGTTATGAAATGTGTGCCTTTAAAGTTATGCCAGGACTTTTCTTTGTAACCGAAATATATTATTTCTACCTATGTTCCAGTTTGCCACACATTTTAAAAAAATGTTATGACAAAGCGTAGACTAGCAACTACACAAGCAACCAAAACAAGACTAACTTATTTTCTTCATGAAAGAACAGTATTTTTAATTGAAATTTGTGGTGGGGAGGAGTTCTTTCTTTTTAACCCCCTTCTCATCCACTCAGATAGACAAACAAATATTTACATACATACAGTGCATGTGCACATGCACAGCGCCACCCATCATGTAGCAGAGTCACATGCTCCCATTGGGTGCTGGCTAGGGAATTGCACTTTACCCTACTGGACTCAAATCAAGCAACAGTGATCCTTGCTCACGTGACCTCTGCCTTTGATTATTTCAATTTATTATATTGAAGAATGAAGTGGTACACCCTGAAAACCCTCAGATGTCACAGAATGCAGCATTCCATCTGCTGAGCAACACTTACTGCAAGTTCATCATGCAAGTGCTCTACTGTCTGTGCTGGGTCCCCAATAAACACTGACTTCAAAACAAGGTCTCCATTCTTATTCAAAGACCTCCATAAAATTAGACATTTTCATTCTCAGCCGTAACTTCCCAGGACAGCTAAGCTCTACAGGAGCAATTGGCCAACGGGGAATGCTCATGTATAGAAGAGACAGAATTTTTACAGCAGCTGGATCTAGATTATGGAACTGATCCCTAGAATAGATAATAATGACCACAGAGCTCAGTGCATTCAGAAGTAAGTTCCAAACTCATATCTTCACCTTACTTTTCCCACAATAAATTCTTTACATAGTCACACAACACCTCCATTAACACATATCTGCCACCAATCACTGTTATTTCTCAAAAAGCAAAGAAGAGAGAAAGGGATTGTTAATTTATAAATACTTTGGAAGTGGTCAGATTCCAGCATGATGGAGGCAATATAACAAGACCAAGAGAGAGACATACAATCTAGTTAAAACAATGGGCCTAATCATCTATCTGCCTTGCCCCTGGTGTAGTCATTTAAACATGTGCAAACGTGTATTATATTACTTAAAATCTGTTTTAATAATTTAATGTATCACACAAGCAAAGAATTTCTTTTTAACTATATAAAACTCTACCTGACAGTGTCACTTTAACAGCATCTCAACATCTCTAGTCATAATTTCAGGCAAACCAAATAACATACAATGAGGCTTTTTCAAAAAGATGCCAGTAGAAGACAAAAAGTGCCAAAGCTTGACATTCCTACATTTTCAAAGCTCTGTGCAGAGATTTCATTGTGCAGTTCCCAGTGATGTCAGTAATATAATACCCCTTTATTGCATTCCTCTCTTGAAGAAAGCATGCCCACAAAGATTGAGCCATAAAGATAGCAATAACAAAGCTCGTCTAGGACAAGGCTGAGTGTCCTACTGCACATGCGCTATGGCCATTGGCCTGTCAGCTGAAATGTTTCCATTGCACTGACAGGTGGTCACTAAGGGTCCAAGGCCATGTATGGCTTTAAAGACTGAGAAATTGAGTTTTATTGGCAATCATGCTACCTGCTGTATTACACTGTCACTGCCTTACCTGAAATCTGAGCTGCTGCCTCTTGACATAGCTTTAGTTTCCAGGTGGCCTTCAACATCGGCCATATATACAGCACATTAAAACAGCATAGCTTTTAGCTGATAAAAGTATACATCACTATGGACAAAAGAACAGACTCTGGGCCAGTCAAAGATGTGGAGAGCAATTTCTGGGCTCTACTGCTATCTCAGAGTCCAGGAGCTGAGATGAACATAATAGGACCATGAGAAAGTAATGTAGCTTTGACAATCAGGGCAGCTGTGCCTTAAGAGCAAATTTGCCACTCCAGCCATAGTACCCCTTGCCAACCACCATAAACTCCATTTTACTTAGAAATGGTTTGAGGCAGGTAGTTTTCATCCAGAATCCTACTGCACTATGACATTAGGTTACTAGGGAGAGTACTAACCATGCTGGATGAGGAAGAAGCACAAAGGAGAGTCATCAGAACATTGATGGCACTTAACTGAACTGCCCTCCATATTGTTTCACAGTGTTTCCTGGTGAGTTTACATGTACCAGCATTTTTAACAAGAAAGGCAACATTATGGGATCCTGACAGCTTCACAGGTAAGGGCCTCTAAGAAAGAATATCAAGCTGCCCTTCACTATCCTTTGTGAGATGATGGAATAAACCTGGTTTAAAGTAACCCATCCACACTTGCCAGGTTTCATGGACAAATGACCAAGTTCTGATGATGAACAGTACCAAACATTACCTGTAATCTGAACAGACTTAGCATGGACATCCAACCTTTCTCCATGCATGTACGGAGTTCATGTATAAGCATTGTCTTTGAGTTGTATTGAAGCTTTGCTGGAGGGATGCAGAAAAATAACAGAAGAAAGAGAAAATCAAATGACACAGGAGATGGGCAGCACCACTCTCTCATTAACCTTTCCCAGAAAGGTAAAATTAGAGGCAAGGCAATAGCTGGTATGATCACAAGCACAAAATGATAGTTCCAGAGCATGGGTTGGGGAGGTCAGCACAGGTTTTAGGTTACAAAATATGAGAAACACCATACACCTCTAGAATAAATGTAATTATCAATATTCCCACTAAGCAATGGGGGGGGGCAACCTTGGTACTGTGGTTTGATTTGGATAATGGGCTAAAGCTTTAGCTGTTTATCTGAAGTATATCCAGACCTCTTTGCTCTGAAAATCACAGATGATCAATTTCCCCCAAGAGATCTTCAGTATATCCTCAATCAGGTTGGGCAGGCATGTCTTTCATGTTGTATTTTGAAATTTCCTCACCCTCTCCTGTCTGAACACAAGATGTGGGAAGGCTACTCAGAAGTTAATTTAAAAGCTAACACTGAATTCTTTTGCCTTTCAAAAAAGCATCAGGATGGCGGTTCTATCAGCTTACCCATCTTAATTCACAAAGGGAAATGGGACCAGACAAAAAAAGTTTTGATCTAGATTTGAATGTTCCAAAAAGTCAAGGGTGTTTGGATCTAAGGTTTTAGTTCAAGCCCACCTGTGTCCACCATTGGCTTGTCCTCACCTCCTTCCTTACTATCCTCCTACATTTTAATTTTTCTTTCTACTTCCCCTTTCAGCTTCATCGCTCTTCCAAGATTAAAGCTTTTTTATTATAAACATAATTCCTAAAAGAGATAAGACAGGCCCCAGTATATCTTTATTAATCCTAGTTAAGATAACATTTTGAAAGCAGAGACGGAAAGAGATTTATAAAGAGCAAGAGAAGACAGTTGTAGATCAGCACAGCAGGGACAGAGACTGATACTGTGTGAAACTGTTAACAAAGAAATGTAAGCTAAAATTGCCTTATGACTAAAATCTCACACAATGTGCACGTAAGTGATTTGCTGAATCGGGGCCTAAATTATTTCTTCTGCTTGGCTTCCTTTTTGTCTATTGGATAATAAACTTCCTGGGTCTGGGGCTGTCTTCACATCATAACTTGTACAGCTTAGACTCACTCCTCACAGAGCTGCTTGCAGTATTGGAACCCTATATGATACAGAAAATTTTGGGGCTTGATTCAAAATAGAGAAGGGAGCTTTGGTTTGGAGCAGATAGTTCACTGATAGGCAGTGGAAGGCTCAAATGTGTTGTTCAAATGTATGTAGTACTCTAAAACAAACAAGGAATCCTGTGCCACTTAAGACTAACAAATTTATTTATTGCACGAGCATCTAATGAAGTGGAATTTTCTCCCATGAAAGCTCATGTGATAAATAAATGTATTAATCTTTAAGTGCCAAAGAACTACTTGTTTTGCTGAAGTAGACTAACATGGCTACCCCTCTACTATTGCAAAGGCGTTGATATGAATTTATACATTTTATAAATAAATGCAGTGAGAGGGCCATAGACATAGCCTCTGGCCCCCAATCACTGCCTAGCCAGATGCCCCCCAGTGCTAGCCCTGCACAGCTGGCGGGTCTGTCAGATAGCCAGGGGAGGCTGGGGTGCCAGGAAGTTGGTGGAAGGGTGGGGTTGGGGGCCTGTGCCCTGAATTTTTTCCCTATGTAGAACATCCCTGCCTCAAGTGTAGGGTGCACCCCCATAAGGAGGCATGGAGGAACATTCAGGGGGTGCAACCATGCCTGAAGTCAGTTCTCATGGGGGACAGGGAAGGGAGTGGCATCCACTCCTGCTCTGCTCCGAGCCTAGCCTCAGCCTTGGCACTCCCCCCAGTCACAGCACATGGCCCTAGTGCTCAGCCCCCACGTCAAACTCAGCCCCACCTGTGATGCATGGCCTCGACACATGGCCCCTGCCTCAGCATGTGGCCTTGACCCCCAGTTGCAGCACCCACCCAGTTTTGACACTTGGCTGTCAGTCCCTTGCCTTGTCCCTGGCTGTCATGGTCCACAGCGTCACTCTTAGCTGCAGCCCCAGGCCTTGAGTATGGCCTTGCTCCCAGAGCCAGTTTGGAGAGGGAGGGGCACATATAGGAATAAGAGGGAAAGTTGGATAAAAAGTTTGGGTGCTTGAGTCAGCTGACATGTTAGGGAACCCTGGTCTTGAACATCTACACTTCATTTCAACCCTAGGTTAAGGATTTTCTGATCTTTGCTTGAACATAGGGCTCTGGCATCCATATAACAGTTAATTGAGTGTGACTTGAGTCAATGTAACCCTAACCCAGATTGCCTACTGCTCCCTCCCACCACCTCCATTGTTGAGTCCCTAGCCCTGTAAAAGTGTTGCACTGTGGGAAACTCTACTGCCCACCCCCATTTCTAACTGTGATGGTGCTACTGATGGGACTTAGGCACCCTTAAAGAGCACATGAGTACCTAAACTGCATATTAACTGTCTTGGTAGCAGTCTCAATAGAATTACTGCCATTGGAGAAACCTTTATACTGAACTACCATCTAGTCTGAGACATGGACTCTCCATGTCTTGCCTGAGTCACACTGGAAGGAAAATGCCCAGGTATACCTGTTCTGAGGATAATTAGACCATCTGGCTCCACAGATATCCAACTACTAAAATGAAACTCTGTGAGTCTTGATTTTTAAAATGGGATATTGAGTGAAGGTGTTTGTGTTTGGTGATTTTTGGTTTTGTTTTGATTTTGGTCTGGTTTTTTTTTTTTAAGTTTGACAGAACATGTTCAGAGGAACACCTCCCTACACACACACCAATAGGCTGCTGCCAGATGCAGAGCAGTGAAGTACATCCCCAGGGTCTGGAGTGGTATATGCTCCAACACCCCCTGGACATTCCTTATCCCTGGCCCCACCTACTCTCCAGAAGGCAGGAATGAGGGATCCTTTTGGGGAAGTGTTGCGATTGGCTCCCACTCATCACCCTGACAGTGCATGCAGCCTAGGCACCCCTGCACTCACAGCTCCAGGAAGGGTAAGGGAGGCATGAGTGCAAAAGCAGAGAGCAACGCACAGACTATGTGCCACCCTGAAGGAAGGGTGAGTGGCAGAGCTCCTGGCTCAGCATGCCTTGGGGGAAGAATGACCCTCAATGTCCATGCATCCAGAACCTGTCTCTCATCTGTCAGTTTGCTCCCTGCTCCAGAAAAGCTCTGAGCAGCAGCCATGAGGAGCTGAAGCTGCTGCTGTAGGAAGGTTTTGGAACTGTCTCTCAGTCGCTCCCTTCTTTCCCCCCCCTCCCCTCTGCCTGCTCCCAACAGTGCACACTGCTGGGCACCCTTGCACATGCATCCTCAGGGAGGACAGGGATGAGAGTAGAAATCAGTGCCAAGTCCAAGTGACTGTCCTGTAAGCTGGAGGATCAGCCAAAGCATGATCCTCCCCTGGGCAGCCATGCTGAGACTCGTAGTTCTGCCACACAACCTATCTGCAGGGCAACCGCTTGGCTTCTGCTCTGTTCTTTGCTCCTTGCTCCTGGCCTCCCCCCCACAGTCCATGGGGGCTGTGTGCACTGTAATTTGGCTGTGCTCTTGTGACCATGAAGCAGATCTTTGCAGAAAATTTTGTCTCATTTGTCTTCCATGAAAACCCTACAGACTCTCTGATCCTGGGCTTGTAGACCAGCATTCAGCAGATAATGTGTTAATGCTGATCTGAACTGCTGCCCTTTGAAAGGAAGATGTGCTTTCCACTTGTAACAGAACGCAAGACACTGCACCACAGACTGTCCACACAGAGAAGACTAAGTAAGTCTCCCCAAGGAACTCTGTGATGTATCTGGAGGACTTCCAGGACCCAAGTCAAGCCAGCACCACATGCATACAAAAAAGCAATAGGACTCCGATCATATGTCCCGCCAAGATTAACATGGGACCCTCCTACCCTGCAGGATCCTGGGACCCCAGGTTCAAGCCAGAATTAACACAGTTGGTCTGTGGACACTAGAGGAATCAGGCTTGAGCCTAGGCTCAACTCTCAGCTTACATGGCTGTGTGGATATAGCCTCTGAGTACATTTCCCAGAACTGAACAAGATCTCTGTATAAATCCAAAAGCTTCTCTCTTTCTCACACCAATAGAGGTTGATCCATTAAAAATATTACTACACCTTGTCCCTAATGTCATGGGACCATGCGGCTACAACAAAACTGCATACAATGAACACTGAAGTCACTTGTATTCCCAAAGGATTAAATTATCCTTGTTCCCTTACAAATGGCCATGAAAAGCCTCCCTAAAGTCACAGTTCCAAATGCTTCCCTCTGGAGGTAATCAGGAATGGATAGGCAGAGATTTATCTGTTACATTTTACTTCTAAAATTGGGTTCTGCTCTTGCTTCTGACTCTGGGTAGTTCTGGTCACTTCCTTTCTGTGAAACAGTTCCCACATTTGTAAAACTGGACTACATTGTAATTGCCTCATTTGTAAAATACTTTGAGTGCAACAGATGTAAGTTGGTTTGTGAGAGTTAGTATTATTGTTTATTATAGCAAGACTTCAGGATTAATAAAATCAAACAAGTGAAATCAGAGCCAAGGCGTGAAATGGCTCAGAAAGAGATTCAGCAGTTTATTCCAAAGGGCAAAAGGGCAGACTGATCTAAACTCTTCTTGACAGTCTGGGGGGAGAGAAAAAATCAGTTTCTTTGAGTGCTACTCAGATGCATTCAGTAATAGGTGTATCCATGCCGCAGCACACAATTGATTGGAAACTCTCTGTCCTAGTCTGTCAGGAGACAGCTGGCACCCCCCACCCCCCACGCCACCCCATGACTATGTATGTGGCCGCTGCCTGGCCCCTTCTCAGTTCCATTTTGTCCACTTCAGCGACAGTTCATGGAACAGCCTGCTCTTTATGATCGTCCAAGCAGCCTGTCTTCCCCTTTTATGAACCAGCAACTCGACTGGGAACACCTCTTTGTGGACATAGTTCCACAGAAGAGAGTTTCCTCTTCCAAGCATCTGTCAGAGCAGCAACACCGCTCCTCTCTGCTGCCCGCCATGCCAGGCTTTAAACCTGTTGCTGCCTGTGGCAAGGCGTCCCCGCAGGATGATTCCAACGCAAAGTACCTTCAGTGCCTGGGTGAAGCCCATTTGGTCACCTCCTGCTCTATCTGTCTGTCTTTTAAGCCCAGGACAATAAGAGACAGGGAGCAAAGCCACTGCATGCTGGCTTCAGGACAAGTGCAACAGCTCACCCCCAAAGCTTTGGGGTCTCCTGAGGCACCACATGCCTCTTCGACACCAGAGCCTTGCCAGCACCGCTCCCCTAGAGAGCACAGAAAGACCAGCTCTGTACTGACCTCGGTACCATGATACCGACATCATTCCCGATCCCTTTCCCGGGGGTCACCATGGGATGGAGAGGAGTCGGTGCCACTCCCCACGACACCAGAGGCATTTGAGGCAGCGAAGGCACTCCTCTTATTGCCCACACTGTCCTCTCCAGTACCCCTCAGGAAAAGGGGTAAGCCGGCATTTACCCCCAGGGTCTGGCCCCAGAAGTGCCACCGAACACCCTCTCTGGTCTCAGTATGGAGTTCCCTCACACCGGAGCCCCCCATGCCTGAAAGCCCCAGTACCGTTGAGCCTTCTTCCTGGCACTGTATCACTTTGCCATCACCGGCACCACTGTCATGGTCCTGAGGAGTTTTTCCTCTGTTGAGCCTGGAGTAGGACGCCTCAGGGGGGTCTAAACGGCCCCGTCTTAGACTCTTGACATCGGCACTTTTTAGGTACTGGCCCCATGAATGGTCTCAAGAGACCGTGTCAGGCCCCTGCGGTACCAGGGAACTCATACTGCCACCAGCGCCTCTGGCACCAGCCAGAACCTTAAATCCCCCGCTATCCTCCTACACGGGAGACCTCACGGTGCATTTCAGTCTTCTGTGACGTGTTGCTACCCATGCAGGGATGGAAGTTCAATCCCCTGAGGGGGCTGCCGACACACTATTTGGTCCAGTGTTCTTGTCCAACGATCCTATCACTGCCCCACTCCATCCTAGTGTCTGGGATCTTGCCTTGTCCCAATGGCAAAATCCAGGCTCTATTCCCCTGGCATCGGACACCGCGGGCCTCAAATACCAGGTCCCAGGGACAGACTTCCCTTCCCTCACCCACCACCCAGTACTGTCTCATGGCATGATGGAAGCTGTGCTGGACCCAGGGCAAATTCCCCATGATCCCTTCCCCGCATCGAGGGACGCAAGGGAAGTAGACCTTCTGGGGTGGAAGGTGTACTCCTCCTCCAGTTTCCAGTTGCACGTGGCCAACAGCCAGGCTCTGGTGATCAGATATATGATGGACATGTGGGAGCTGATGAATAAATTTAGACACCTACTCCCAAAGGAGGCGAGGGCAGATTATAACGCCTTCCTGGAGGATGGCAGGATAGCATCCCAAGACCTTCTCTTATCAGCTTGGGACGCTATAGACACAGCCTCCCGCACAATGGCCTCGGCCATGACCCTCTGCCATGCGGCATGGCTTAGGGGGGATACCCCCAGCCTCCCAGCAGGTCATCTTTGACTTCCCCTTCGACGGCGAGGCTCTTTTCCCAGCAGAGACCGAGGCCGTCATCACCAGCGCCCAAGACCCCCAGGGGAGTAGAAGTATTTGGACCTCCTCCCTTCCGGGGCCCCTGAACAGCCTCCCACCCAGCAGGAGCCTTATGCCCTGCCCCGATTTGCCCTTGTTCAGCCAAGTGGCCAAGTTGGGCGCTCTCACCCCTGCGGCCTTGTTCCATTCTTGGGCATGAAAATTCCTCCTGTCCCAGGCCAATACCCCCTCCCACTGTGGAGAGACTTCTCCCTCCACCAGGGGTTGGAACCTCTTATTCCAGCTGATGGTTGTCGGTCTCTCCTTTAGGCAGGGACCATGTACTACCCTGGGCCCCAACACACTTCCCCCTCTTGGTGTCACCCATGAATTCTCACTGGGTTTTTCCCCTATCAGGGAGGGAGCCCCCCCACCCGCTCCTTCACACCAAAAAAACCAGGGTAATCCCTATATATCTTGGGAGGGACTCAATTATTCCCCATCACAAAAATAAGGGACTCTTCCTCCGGTATCCCTGTTGCGACTCAGATGAACATATGTTTGCTTTGCCTTGAAGGTCACATCTCCTGATCCCGTGCGCCCGACCACACAGATTCAGAATGGTTTTATCCGTAACTGGGCTCTGGATCCTCACGCCTTCCCACCGCTCGGAAAGGCTTCCCCCTTTCCTGCCTTTCAGTCCCACAACTACCAAACCCGGGTGACCCACAACATGAGCCACAATACAGGCCCTCCCCTGTAAGGGCGACCGTCTGGCAGGCCTCGGGTCCTACCCATTTCTCTTCCTCAAACATTCCACCCTCCGGGCCTTTGGGACCAGGTAACTCATGGGCACCCTGCCCAGGTGCCAGCTCGGAACAGCAGCATTGGGTAGTTAGATGCCCAGTCTCTCATACCCAACCTCTTGTGCCCAGATCAGACATCTCAGGGGTCATTAACCACTGGTAGCCTATCTCCAGCTCTGGGGGTACCCATTGAGAGTATCTCTTCATGATAGGGCCTCTGGCCTGACCCCATGTTTCTCCCCTTCTCCCAAGCAAAAGGGGGATTTCTTACTCTTAGTGAAAGAGGAGCTCTGCTCCCCTAATATCCTAGCCCATGCCTCCTGATAGACCACAGGCTCTTTACCAGGCAGACCCAGGTATCCTGGTAGCCTATGACCCAGAGCTTCGTCCCTTAGTACTCAGGAGGGTTTTTGGTTGTTACAAGGGGATGGGAAGTGACCTAAGGCCGCTCAGTGCATACTCTAGGGAGGACAAGAATGCCCCTAATAGCTGCCTGCTGACAAACAGCATGGGCCCACTACCTCTTGTGACGCTGTCTCAGTCTAGGGGACTGTTTGTTGTTATTTTTCATATTAATATTTCATATTTGCAATAATCCATATGTGATATACCATGTTTGGTGTCAATGGAAAGGCTATAATCTGCCAAGAATGACTGTATGGTTTTTACGTAGGTATCATGCCTGTATTAGAAATTAGAAATCTATTTGTTTTTATGGGTGTTCCAAGTGATTTGTTCTTTAGGCAATCCCAGAGTGCGTGTCTGCAAAACTATTGTTCCCTTTAACAGCTCCCATCAGGGGGCCTCCTAGCTGCAGTGGGCCCAAGAAGAAACTTGTCTGACCAGTTACCCAGACTGATCATGTAGCCCAATTCCATTTTGATCTGGCAAGGACTCTGAGATAAAAGGCAGGGGACCCATCTCCATTTTGTCTTTAGTCGTCAGTCTGTCTGCAACTAACACCCCCCTCTGGAACTAGTCTCCTGGGACTGAACAAAGGACTGAGACCCACCCAGTTGCTGTTGCTGCTGGGTGCACACCAGAGGAGTGGGACTACGCTTCAAACTACAGGATCTTCAAGGATTTGCTTTTTACAGACTCTAAATCATTTGTCTGTATGTGATCCACTTTGACCTTTTAACATCTCTCATATTTTGTTTTCCTTTTATATTAAACCTTTAGTTGTAGTTATTAAGGGATTGGCTGGCAGTGTGGTATTTTGGGTAAGATCCAAGCCTATCTTGTTCTGGGTGATGTGGCTGGCCCTTTGGGGTCAGGAGAACCTATTTCTTCAAGAGACCCAGGGGCTAGAAGGAACCATAGGAACTGATGTGCAGTAAGGGAGGTGTTTCTTCTTTGTTCTGCTCAGTGACGACCAAAGTGGGGGAATCAGGAGCATGTTTTGTTACTGACTGGGAGACTGGTTTAAGCACCACCCGTCAGTGGTTTGGGGGTCTGGCCCCTGATTTTGGCCCATTCAGAAGGTTATCCCAGGAGGTCTGGGTCACACCTCTGACCCATCTGCTCCACATATAACAGGCCCGGGCAATCTGGGGACTATGGCTGTGTTCACACAAAGATGGTTGTTTCGAGACAAGTTGTATCAAAACAACTTGTTTTGAAACAATGCCTTATTTCGAAACGACTTACTTCGAATTAGCAAAAAGTCATTTCGAAATAGGGAAAAAAGCAGGAAATGAAATAGCAAGTTCACAGTGTGCTGCCAGAAAGCGGGCTGCAGCCCCCAGCGGGGGGGTGAGCCCCTGCGGGGTGGCTCAGCACCCTGCCAGAGCCACCCCCCGACACCGCCAGCAAGTCGGGGGCACGGGGCTCAGCCCGCAGCTGGGGCTGCCCCCCGCCCCACTGCCAGTGGGTCAGGGGCGTGGGGCTCAGCCTACAGCCGGGGCTGTCCCCCCCCCCAACACCGCCAGCGGGTCAGGGGGGGCAGCTCTGGCAGGGGGGCTGAGCCACCCCACAGGGGTTCCCCCCCCCCCCGGGGCTGCAGCCCCCTTTCTGGGGCTGAGGGACAGCCCTCAGCACCCTGGCCAGGGTCCTGAGGGTTCCCTGGCCAGAGTGCTGAGGATCCAATGTTGTTTCAGAACTCTTTGTTCCGAAACAACATGTTCACACTGCCTTATTTCGAAACAAGTGTTGCGAAACATTGTTTCACCTAAAAACTAGGTTCCCGTTGTTTTGAAACAATTGTGCGTCGTGTGAACATGTTTTTTGTTGTTTCGAAACAACCTCGTTGTTTCAAAACAAAAATGCTGTGTGAACACAGCCTATCTATTCCCTGTTCTCCTCTCATGGGATGAACCCTTGCCCAATGCTGGGGTCGGTCCTTCTGATCCTAACCCAGAGGCCTGTTGTAAATGTTCGTTGCAAATATCAGCTCATGTGGCTTCCAGAGCCTTCCCACCAGGCAGGCATCTTCCCAGCAGACTACCCCCTGTTAGGGTACCCCCATGGACCATCCATCATCCCTCTGTCCAGGGGGGACGAAATTTCTGCCCAACTCAGGCTGTTGGGCTCCAAGTCTGACCCTCAGGCCAGTGGTAATAGTCCATTTGAACAGTGGCCTAGGTGGGGGGTTTTCTGCTTGTCTTCCAAAGCCTCCTCACCCAGTGAGCTTTCTCTCCCATCAGAGCACCCACCCTCACGACATCGGCAACACTGGGGTTATCCTTCCCAGTAATTCCTGCACTTTAGGCCAAGGGTCCTATTAAACAATGTTTCTGCCCTCCCCAGGCTTTCTCCAGCATGGATAGCTCTTTGGCACACATAGGGTTTCAGTGCCAGGCAGCTACAAGACCCCACAAGGATGGCGGGAACATGTTACCAGCTCTGTCCCTCAGCTCCGAGTAGTGACCTTGGATCTCAGAGAGCCAGAGGACCCTTGCCATTGGTCAGCTACCACTCCCTTCTTGGTTAAAAAGGAAGAGAGAGGAAGAGAAGCAGCAGAGAGAGAGAAAATGGGCAAAAAGGGGTAATCAGAGCTGCACCTCAGCATGCTGACACACCCCCGACCCACCTAGCCAGAGGGAGTCTTCTCTCTCCCCCGTACCCTAGATCCTCGAGATCTCTCTCTGCATCCCTGGTACTGGGACCCCCAGGTTCTGTCCATTATGAAGCTGGGTGTGCCTCTGTTAGGTATGCAACTCTATGGCCTTTGTGTGCATTGGTGCTGCAAATACGGAGAGTAGCACTGAGGCCACAGGCCACGGAGAAGAGCATTTCTTCCGTGGCCAGCAAATCATTGATCATCAGATCTCAGTTGCTAGATGCTCCCTTTAGATCAGTGTAATACCTTGAAATGTCTAACAGCTCCCTTCCATGAAAACACTGGGAGGGGTTACAATGTCTTTGGAGGACACCCCGGCCTGAGGTGACGCCTTAATCGTGGTGTAGCTTGCCCTAGACATGGCCAGTCATGCCATCGCTTCAACTGTGAATAAGCACTCTTATCTCGTTATGGCAATCTAAGCCAACCGCATAGGCATCGTGTCCTATTTGGCAGTAGCCCCTGCCCCGTTCTCCCTGCGCACCTTTCCGGCCAGATTAGGGAAAGGGGTGGTTTTTCCCCTCCATTTCCCCTCTTCCTTGCGTCTTGCAGCACTCGCTATCCATAGCTAGTAGACGGATAGCTCCAGGGTCCACTACTTTTCCCGTAACCTTCTCACTTCAATTGATGCTAGTACCAGGATACTGGGGTTTTCTACGTTAGCAGTTCCCTAATACCAACCACTCAGATCTTTATGCTGACTCACTTCCTCAATCATAGCCTCATATGCATCTCCGTTTGAAGTCTCACACTAAAGTGACATTAGGCCTTCCTGCCTTTCACGGATCTGTAGGCTCTCCAACGCAGTAGGACTCGTGTACCTTACTGGTCTTTGCCTGGAAGGTGCATTTTAGTAGCTATTTACCTTGGCTAGAAGGGTCTCAGTGTTGAAGGCCTTTTTTCCTCAGAAACCACATGCAAGGCTCTTCCTAGCAGAAAAAAAAAGCAAGGAGTCGTGTGGCACTTAAAGACTAACAGATTTATTTTTCTTCTTAGCAGGCCTTCTATTCCTGTCAATTTCCAAAGGGATAGCCGTGTTAGTCTAGTCCAGCAAAAAAAAAAAACCAAAAAAAAAAAAACCAAGGAGTCGTGTGACACTTTAAGACTAACAGATTTACTTTTCACATGACCTTTTGTGGGAAAAAATCCCACTTCGTCAGACACTTCGAAGATGGGTGAATTTACAGAATGGAATGAAAATAAATGCAAGGGGATGTAAAACATAGGATCAGGTCATACAGTAACAGCAAATCAGAGCAGTCGTTAGGTTCAAACCATGGGAAGCCTGAAGTCAAATTACCTTTTGTAATGGGAAGAGAACCCATAGTCTCGATTCAGTCCTGCTTTCACAGACTTTAGCTTGCATATTAATTCGAGTTCAGCTGTTTCTCTTTGAAGTCTTGATGTCCCACATTGGACAAACAGGATGATCGCTGCGCAAAAGAACAAATGGACATAGAGCTGATATCAGAAACCACAAAACAAAGAAACCAGTTACTGAGCACTTCCATCTTTCTAATCACTCGATAAATGATTTGTTAATGACCGTCGTCAGAGATGTGGCTGGGACATCAAGACTTCAAAGAGAAACAGCTGAACTCGAATTAATATGCAAGCTAAAGTCTGTGAAAGCAGGACTGAATCGAGACTATGGGTTCTCTTCCCATTACAAAAGGTAATTTGACTTCAGGCTTCCCATGGTTTGAACCTAACAACTGCTCTGATTTGCTGTTACTGTATGACCTGATCCTATGTTTTACACCCCCTTGCATTTATTTTCATTCCATTCTGTAAGTTCATCCATCTTCAAAGCATCTGACGAAGTGTGATTTTCTCCCACGAAAGCTCATGCGAAAAATAAATCTGTTACTCTTAAAGTGCCTAATGACTCCTTGTTTTTTGTTGTTTTTTTCTTCTATTCCTGACTGGGGTCAGATTCCCTGGCCCAGGCTCCTCTCTACCTGGTCCTCAGTTCCAAAGCCAACACCTTAGGTCCCTCTAGGGGGACCTTGCCAGGTTGGGGCGGCTACCCCACGTGGGAAAAGCAGTGCTCATGGCGGCCAGGTCCAACTCCGCCCACTGTCCACAAGCACAGCTAGTAGTCACCTACTACTGAATGAATCCAAGCAGCACTTGAAGAAGAACAGTGGGTTACTTACCAATAAGTGTCTCTCTTTGAGATGGGCTGCTCGGATTCATTCACAACCCTCCCACTGTCCCTGCAACTTGGATTTGGCGACTTTTAGGGCCTGAGAAGGGGCCAGGTGGTGGTCACATATATAGCCACAGGGTGGTGTTGGGGGCAGTGGCTGCCAGGCCTCTCCTAACAGGCTAGGGCAAAAAGTTTCCGACCAATTGTGTGCTGCGGCACGGATACACCTATTACTGAATGAATCCAAGCAGCCCATCTCAAAGAAGGACAGTTACTGATAAGTAACCCACCATTATTACCTCACTTCGAGAGATGTGGAATGCTGAAGCTTGTGAGGTGTCCTAAAGAATCTGAATTGTTTTGATGGCTTGGTCATTAAATCAAAATTTCCCCAAAATGGGAGAAAATATTATCCATTTGAGATGGCTGTATGCTTTTCTTTGCAAGGAGTAGAGAAATAAAATACATAAAAAAGTAAAATCATTCACTTCATATTGAAAACACTCTGAAGATTAAATAACTCTCAGAGGATGGATGAATACTAATGAAACCTGCTTGATCTGGGTTAATCTTGTGGGGGCAAAACAGGCTGTAATCTACACCATAAGCAAAGATTGAAGATGCTGTACTATATTAAAATCTAAATTAATCCTATTTATTGGTTGATAATATGCACCATTGCTGGGGAATTTGCCTAATTTATTACTTTAAAATAATTTTGGCTCTTCTAAGGGAGAGCAATAGGAATGGAGGAACCTATCTATTTACCCTCTGTCAGCCTCCAATGATATGGAGATCTTGCATATAAATTGGGATTATTTTTATCTGGTTTTACATTGAACTTCATGGTATTGGACCCTTGTTAATTTTCTTTCCATGTATCAACTGGTGTCACCCCTCTTATGTTAAAGGTTTAACTTATCTGTGGTAGTAAGAGGTAAGGTAACCAGATAGCTAGTGTAAAAAACTGGGGTGAGGGTGGATGGCAAAAAGCCCTGAATATTGGGACTGTCACCATAAAATCAGGGCAACTGGTCACTCTAACCAGAGGGCAAGTTTTCTTGCTCCATATCACTTAAGACTTTTACTTTGTATACTATGTATCCCTCACATATAATACATGGTATTATTATTAAAACACACTGACTTAATACCATACTTTTAAAAAAGAGTTACAACACTAAGCATATTGTATGTTAACAAAGCTTCATGAATGAGTCCTTGGTTTTGCTCATTCACTGGATGCAGTACTTTTGCTGCTATCTTCTGTAAAAATACCTGGTCATGTTTCTGGAGCATTGCTACCCAATTCACAAAATGAACTGAAAAAAATAGAGAAAATAGTTTTCTCTAATTTTTTGCAGTTGTAGTGACCATCATTTGTAGCAGCAGTAGATCTTTAATATTATGTTGGGAGCTCCTACGTAGGGGATCAAGGCCCCATTGTGCTAGGTACCTTACTCACACACAATTAAAAGATAGTTCTGACCTCAAAACGCTGTGATTTTTAATTTGACAGCATCTCTTTAGCAATTCCTTTCCCTTTAGCCCACCCTTCAGAGAATATTAGATAGACAGACAGGAAAGACACTACATGTTCTAAATGGCATTAGTTATCTTCCTAGTTAACGGTCACACTGATTTACATTTGTGTTTAAAGAGGATTGTGTCATATTTATCCTTCTGAAAAAAGAAACAAAAAGCATATCTAATGGGCTTGAAATCTGCATAAAATAGCAGGTCTGCCTTTTAATAATATTCCTTCTCAAACTGTTTGCATTGGTGTATTGTGAAAACCATGCAAATGACCAGAGCTGTAACTACAGAATTCGGCACCCCTTACAATGGCCAGCACCAGGGTGAGCAGAGAGGAACATGCCCTTTAATGGAGCAGCTCAATGGAGCCACTCCAGCACGCCTGGCGCAAAGCCCCACTTGCCCCACCATAGTTACAGCTCTGCATCTGACTAGCTGTATTAAGCTACATCTCTACTGATGGTAGCAAATCACTGCCATCAGTTCACTCTTCTAGGTGCAATTAAGTCATCTGTCAAGACCACGCAATCGCTAGGCAGTTTGCAATAATAACCACAGCCTTGGAAGTGGTATAGTGTTAAGGCAAATGGACGTCATTACTATTCATCTTAGTGTAGTGAGTCGGGGAAGGTAAGTAGCATTAGTAAGGTGATGGGAGATATGCAAGGTATTTTACATACCTTGCATGTCTCCCGTCGACTGCTGCTGAAAAATGCAACAAGTGTACACCAGGACTTAGTCAAACTCCTGTATTGGAACATTTCCACCAAAGTCCCATCCTGTGTTTTTGGTGCAGTTATGCTCCACCTCTATTAAATTATCATCACTATTAAACTTGGCATTGGTTCCCGAGTTGCCACTTAAGACAGATTTCACTGTATCTCTTTATCCTTTCATATGTTTGTCATAAGAAATATAAAATGTCCACTTATTATTTGTCAACGTTACCCAAAGGAAGAAACAGAGACCTCCATCAATCAGCTTATCTTTGGCCATATTGCCAATATCAAGACGGAAAATTGGTGTTAGCCCAATAGTTTTATGGCAGGTATTCAATTCAGTAAGAGCAACAGGATGGTCAGAGAAGTGGTGTATCTGCATTTCTACTATTTGAACTGAACTATGGGAGGTCTCTCACTCTAAAAGTCAATTCATTTGAGTGTGTCCTTCTTGCATGAGAATCCTAGTATAATACACAGGCTGGCCCCTGAGACCTCTGGTTTGCTCTTTGAATTGTTAATTGAGGATTTGTCTATAATTAAAAATGGTTGCTGGTATCAATAATGGAGATGTAGACAGTGGCGTCACTGGTGCTGGGCATAGGGTGCTTGAGCCCCAAGTTCCAGCGCCAGTACTCTGGGTCCACCTCTGGGCCACTCATGGTGGTGGCTGTCTTCCATGGCCCCATCCCCAGCTGGGGGTCCAGAGTCAGGTAACCCGCTGCAGGAGCCCAATTTGGGCCCTGCCTGGGGCCCCAGGCAGGATCGGGACTTGGGCCCGGGCCTTGGGCCCAGGCCCTGGGTCTTTTTCTGGGCCTGTGTTGCTCCTGGATACAGATTTTACTTGCAAAAAAGCTGTTTTGCCACTATAGCTTAAGTCAGTCCCATGATTGGAATACACTATACCAGCAAAATAATTTTTTGACAATATTGCTTTGTCCGCACCTATGGCTTTTATCAGCATAGCTGCCTTACTATGGGCTGTGATTTTTTTTTTTTTTTTTTTAAAAACATTCCTAATCACTGTAGTTATGCCAACAAACCTTCTAAGCATAGATCAAGCTTGAGATTGTAGCCCACCTGATGCTGGACTACACAAAGCTTCTTGCCTAGGGCGATTTTCAGCACCATAGCATTGGTCCAAGATCTCATGACTACCCTCACAAATGTGAGACTGTCCCAGGTGGTTTCTGGCTCATTGACTAAAGAGGGTTATGGATGTTGTTATGGGTCTGTATTTGGAGATTTATATTTGGGAAGGAGAAGGATTATGCCCTAATCAGCCATTGCCATCTTTCACTCCCAGAGGCAATTGATATTCAATCACTGGAACACTCCCAAAGGCCTAAATTGGATATTCCAGACATCTTTGGTCCTTGAGTATTGACATGTTGGCTCCTAAATAAATGACACATACATAAATGACCCTTCCTTTCTGCAAAATCATATAAGTATATTATAGAAGACTGGTAAGGGATGTTGAAATGGTCATGGCATAAGAACGGCTGTAGTCCTATGCCATGACTGTGGTGGAGATAAAGTTGTTTTTGTCTGATAATGTGTCAGTCTAAACTATTAATATATTTGAGGTAGTCTTTTTACTATACATGTCTTATCTATTGCAGTAAGCTAAATCAAGATAAACAGATGACCTTTATACCAAACCAATAGGAATTAAAAATGTTCTAGAAGGCCAGGAACTACTTTTTGTGAAACCTCATTGAAGTAATTTTCATTCTCTGAAAGTAGGGATGATTCATGTCCAATTCCCATTTCATTGTAAGCACCAAAATATAGGAGGAATTGTGTGTTGCCTGAAAGATTTCAGTTTAGTCCAATCTCTTTATGAGGTAAAGTGGATTTTTTTCTTCAGTATCTCATCAATTACATTTTGGTTTTACAAAAGCAATTATGACTGTTTCAGACCCTGACTTCAATATTACAGAAGTACAAGAGGATTCAAAGTAAATTGGCTCCGAGTTTGGCCCATTTCTAAAATGATTTTATTGTATATTTTTACAAATGTACAAGCTGGTATCTACTGCCTATCACCCACCTTCATACTTGAATGCGCCCTACAGAAGTGTCGTTGTAAGGCATCATAAAGTAATTATATGAAATACTGTTGAGATTTGGGGATGGGATTCCCTGGTGTTCCTCTTCTTTTGACAACTGATCTTTGCAGCATTTATAGATCATAAAATTGTGTTTAAGATTAAATGTTCTAATTAAATCATCATCTTGGAATTTCCTTCTGTGGCTGCAAATGGCCAAACATTGCATCTATTTTGTTTTTCCTCCCATCAGCAGCAACAAGGATGTGGGGAGAGAGGGAGCAACACTAAAAATTGTTGGTGCCTTTTTTGAAAAATATCGTGGGTTTAGTGCTATTTGGAAAATCTTGGTTAGGTTCCAATTTCTAGTTGTGTGAGTTTTCATCCCAGTTTCTTGAGAATATTGCTAACAAAACAGAAGTTGTTGTGCAAGAATTATTCTCACAACTATGTCTACAGTTCTGGATCAAAGAACCATATTGTTCAGTTCTAATTTTGTTATGTTACAGTTCTTGGCCACCCTTGGGGAAATTCTGAGATTTCTTCCAGAGGTTACAACACTTAGAGGCTCAATGTTGATTGTAGATTTACTTTATAGAGAGTTCTGCAGAAGCAAAAATATCTCTGAGAAGAGTTGTTCTGGAATAACCTTCCAAGGGGAGCCGTGGGCACAAAAAACCTAACTGGCTTCAAGACTGAGCTTGGTAAGTTTAAGTTTATGGAGGGAATGGTACAATGGGACTGCCTAAAATGGTATGTAGACAATCTTCAACTGTTAGCAGCAAATATTTCCAGCAGCCAGCGATGGGACAGTTGATGGAGAAGCTCCGAGTTACTACACAAAATTGTTTGCCAGGTGTCAGGCCAGTGGGGCCTCCCCCCACCCCCACTACAACCCTGCTCAAGGTCTAACTGATCACCATATTTAGGGGCAGAAAGAGAACTTGTCAGAAACCCTGGAAGAAGGGGGTGCCTTCCTCTGCAGCATGGAGCAGGGCTTAAACTAATATACATGATGGATTCTCAAATATGAAGTCATTAAATCATGGATTATTATTATCATCATCACCATCATCATCAGGGACCAATTGCAGGAATGGGTGGATGAGGTTCTGTGGCCTGCAACATGCAAGAGGTCAAACTAGATGATCATGGCTGTCTCTTCTGGCCTTTAAGTCTATGAGGAGGAGAGTATTTCTTTTCCAAAATAATCTGACTGGTCCCTCTCCTGTCTTGACCAATAAATGTAGCACAAAGATACTTTAACTATAATGACATTAAATTGACCTGGTTTAATTTAACATTTCTGTGAAAGGCTTTCACATCTCATTGTAGCAGAGTGATATTTAAACATCAGTCAACTGAGTATAAAAGCATTAACAATCCTCTTCTTTTTGACCTATTTGCAAGCTCATGATAGTCAATTATTTTCTCTTAGGCCCTCATTCAGAAAATCATTTCCTACTGAGGAAAGGACTTGAGCATGGGATTAACTTTACAGATGTGCTTAAATTTCACTGAAGTCAATGCTGAAGGTAAACCATATGCTAAATTCTTTCGTAAATCAGGGACTCAGATTTACCTCAGTGGTGAAATGGGATGCTGTTTTTTGGTTGCTGTTAAAAAAAAATATAAGGGGTGATTTTGTTCTCTGTTTTACTGGTGAGTGACGTCACTGAAGTTAACAATCCTTGTTTACCATTGCCTTGTGTATAGTAATTTCCAACAAAGCAAAAGGGTATAAAACATTATCAAATTGGAATGTGTTAGTTATAAAATTAGAATGGTTGGGATTTTATACACTCTTTGCTTTCACGTAATCTTGCACAAAAAGCTACTCCCCCAGGGTAGCAAATGTTTTTAGTGCTTCCCAAGCAACAGTGCATTGCCTTTTTCCCACCTATTTCACCCTAGTAGTTGGTGGCCTGGATGAACACCCTGATCATCTCCCCAGGCCAGTCCTGTGGCTTCTGTGAATAGGGCCCCCTGTAGCAACACCAGTATAAACCAAAGTAAGAGAAAAAGCAGATCTAACTTTTTTTAATACTTTCCATCACTAGTAGATGTGCAAATCATCCATTGTAAAGTATGGTGTGGAGCCATGCTTCACTATGTACACTAGTGCAGAGACTGCAGGACTGAAATTCTGACCACCTATCGTAGGGTGTATACACCACATGGTGACCCAGCAACAGAAGGGTTAATGCAGATGATACTGGCCAATGCTGATTGACAACCTGAAGGCAGCAGGGAAAATAAAATATCTGGGAAGCAGAGAGACTAGGTAGCTGCCAGAGGAACAAGCAGGCTGGAGAAGGCAACTTCTGCTAGCAAACTGCTGAGAAACCACTCAGACAACACCCTGGGAAGGGATGATCAGACCAACAGCCTGAAAAAGCCTACAGCACCCAGGGGAAATAGGAAGGAGTTCAGAGCCCAGCCAGAAGCCTGATTTGGCTTATCTGGCTTAAGGGCCCTGAGCTGGAACCCAATGAAGTAGGCAGGCCTGGGTTCCCTTAACAATCCCCTGGAAAGTCTTAAGAACCGAGGACCAGCTGACCCTGATAGGAACAAGGAGAAACCTATGTATCCCAGCAGGACCTGGGCAAGAGTGACTGACTACCAGACTGGATGAACTTTGGTGCAATACTCTGCCTGGCTAGGCTGGGCACTTTGCTCACCCTGCAGTGCTTTCTAGCACCCATCTGTGCCCTTCAGACCCCAGCTGTTAGTAATCAGCTAACAGGCACTAATCCAGTCTGCTTCAGCAGCAGTCATGCCAGTGTTGATGGAGAAGAACAGGACACCCCCCTCCAAAATGATGAAAATGCATTCGTTATAAAAATCTAGACAGGCAGATCAACCTATCAGTCTTCAGTCACTTTAGTCTCAGCAAAAAGAAACTTTTCAGGCATCCATTGCCCTGGCAGCGAGCAGATTTATTGTCCAAGCCAGCCACAGTCCTGGAAAAGGGAAGGGAAGACAGTGTTGTGTGGGGGCAAAGGAAGAGAAGAAAGTGGGGAGAAAAATAACTTGTGGAGTGAGAATATGCGGGGACATAGAGAATACAAGTATGGCAGGAAAGAGGTAGCTTGGGTGGTAGAAAAGAAGTCTGGGAAGAGAGCTATAAGGGAGCAAAAATAAAAGAGCTATGGAAGAGAACTCCAGGGCACCAGAAAAAAAGACTTATAGGGAGATGGCTAAGAGGGCAAAAGAAAAGAAACCTGAGGGAAAAGGTCAAAGGGAAACTTGTTGGATGGGAGCTGAAGATGTTTTTAAAACATAAAAATTTACTAAGTTCTCACTGAAGGCGTACAGTACATATATCTTCTACAGCTAAAAATAGTTAACAGACATGGAGTGAGCACATGCAGAGCTGGTAGATATGCCCAATTGAGTGAATCAGTTTATATATTTTAATCCTTATTAAACAGGTTTATCCTCCAAAGAGTCTCATTTCTTCATCTTTTCAACAATTTAGCAACTAGGGATCCTGCTGACCTACTGCGCTTAGAAGGGAGCTCCAATTTTTATTTTAACAAGGTTTCCAGCAGATTTGGAATGTCATCCAAATATTCTATTTAAACATTACCCTCTTTTATGCTGAACATATCCCAGAGCTACATTATGGTTCCTGAGAGCTAGAAAGGCCAAAGGAGAAAGAGCCTTCAGCTTCTGTACTACGGAGGGAAGACTCATTCTTGTGCATGACCTCATGAACAGCTGCACTTGCTACATAATTTAAAATATGGAGAGCCATTGTGCAAAGGTACAGAATCTATGGATACCTCTTTGTCCTACCAGGCTGTGGTGGAATGTACCAGGCTTTTTTGCTCCCCCTACCCCTGGATGTGGAGGCCTCACTGCTCTGCTGTAACCTGCATCAGGAAACATTTATCTGTGAAGAAAAGAGCAGCCATTCTGGAACCAATGAGATCTGATCTTCTAACAGCCACAAGGATTGGGAACTAACAATAGCTCATCAAGGGCCAGAAGGCCAAAATAAAAGGAGCTGCCTCCTGTCAGCAAGACCATTTCTAGCCAGAGTTAAAGCAGTTAGGAGGGATGCTCCCTAGGATGCTGCCAGAGGAACCAGGTTGAGCCAGAAATTATTAGTGGCCACAGTCTGCGGCAGAGGCAGTAACCTTACTGCTTCAATCCTGAGGGAATTTAACCCAGAAATGGTATGAAGTTGTTTTGCTTATAACTGGACCCAAAAGGCAAGGAACTGCTTCTGTCTTTTGAGTTTGTTATACCTTAGAAGGGGTTTTGGACCATGTGAAATAGGTAGCAGGTCAAGTTGCAGAAGACCCACAGAGGCAGGTCAAAAATCTGCAAGGGTTACTGGCAGTCAAGATGAATGGCAGCAATACCAGGCAAGAAGCTGATCAAGAGATAAATGTAACCCACCACAGCTTAGTCTGAAAACCCACCTTTTGCATCTGGACCCCCTTATTTCAAAGGAACAACAGAAAAAGTAAGACTTTTGGCCCAGCAGCAAAACTCAGTTGAAATCTAGTTGCTAGTAGGCAAGGAGCAATAAGAAGCCTAGCCAACAATGCAGCAACAAAAAGAGGTACAACTTGAGCTGCAACAACAGTGTCAACAAAAGGAGGGACAATTTGTGTAGTAAAACATCTATCCTGAAAGATTATAATTGGGAGAGATTGGTAGCATTTTCTCTCCTCATTCTCCTCTCAGTAGGACTCACCTTCTGAGGCAGTACCCAAGCAATTGGGCAATATCTTCTCAATAATAAAGCCAGCCTGTGGAGTAGGGACCATCCATATTA
The DNA here is from genome assembly GCA_007922195.1 of Podocnemis expansa. Classification (NCBI taxonomy): domain Eukaryota; kingdom Metazoa; phylum Chordata; order Testudines; family Podocnemididae; genus Podocnemis; species Podocnemis expansa. The sequence goes on along the minus strand of ML681964.1, from coordinate 33,998,131 downwards.
GGAAGTCTCAGGCACAAAGCTGGAACAGCTGGCTTCAGACCCATCTTACCAGACAGATGGGACCTGAAAAGCCACCTCAGCAGAAGGATAACCACTCCTCTCAGGAAGGACCACCTCAAGAGAACCCTCCACCTGAACTTGACCCAGAGCATTTGACAAGTCCTTATGGCCTGGTATGCAGGCAGAAGATCCTACCTTGCAAGAGTCAAAATATAGGGAGGTAGTTAATGGGGTTGTTAATCAAGAAGCTCAAGCAGCTCAGTTTTATCACTTCAAACTGAGGAACAACCTACTTTACTGGGTTGAATGGGCTACAAAGTCAGATTGGCACTATCAGCTCCTAGTTGCATGGGAAACAAGGTGAGAGGTCTTGTATACTTTATCTTCTTTTGGTCACCTAGGCTAGGAAAAGACCCTGGATCAGTTAATAGCCCAGTTTTGCAGGCAAGAGATTTAGCAGCTAACTTTTGTGCTTCCTGTACTGATTACCCATTGGCTGCACCAAAAGGAGCCAGCATGTGCTGTCTTAGGTCCCCTGCCTTTAGTAGATCCATCCTTTGAAAAGAAGGGGATGGATATTGTAGGCCCCTGAAAAGGTTGAGGGGACCCCAGCATATAGTGGTGGTGGTCAGTTATGCCACATGGTATCCAGAGGTGATTCTCACGTGGTCAGTGATAGCTCAAAACTAGCAAGGAAGCAAATATAGCTTCCGCAGAGGTTGCCCACAGAGATTGGTATGGATGAAGTTTCAATGGTATATTTTTCTCTTTCAGTTATTATACAGCTGGCAGCATCAGCGTATTCTCAGTTTACTAAAACAAACATGCAGAGAACATCTTTTCTTCTCCCAAACTTGCTATGATACATTATGCTGATGTGTGAACATGCAGATAGCATGTCATGGTTTGCTCAAGAGACTCTGGAATGGACCCCAGAAACTCAGGCTCTAAATTACAAGAAAGGGGCTTGTGAAGAATTTTCCACACAGGGGATCAGGTCCTACTAATATTACTGCTCAGCACTGAGAGTAAGATTTTGGCCAGGTGGCCACCTTTATTTGCTATTCATTTTGGATTAATTTACTTTAAACAAACAGAGAAATAAAATTAATCTGAATGCAAATTTATGTTTTAGGGATTTATTCTAAACATTCTTATCCTCTGAGTTTAGTGTCTTTGCTCCCTAAATGCAGAAGTCTTCTGCCCCATCCCCAAATTACACCTAATTAAAGGTGGATAATGGAAAAGATGCACTCTTAGCAGTGTATCTAAAAATAGCAAAAAATTAACTTCTGTTATTTCACAGCCCTGCTGGGCTAGAAATGGGAGATTTATACAGTTGGTAAAGGAGATTTCCTAGATTCCAAAAGACACTTAACACTTTGTGCTAATTCTGTAAGAGCTATTTCCAAAAAAATATTAATAATTTTGTAAAATCTCTGTGCAAGTTCTGATTTTCTTTTCTGTCACTCACATAGCATATACAGAATCATGATGCTGTTGCCCTGAAATGTGGCTCCCCAAACTGGACACAATACTCTAGTTAAAGCCTTAACAGCACAGAGTAAAGCAGTGGTTCTCAACCTTTGGCAGGTCACAGCACATTTGATGGAATACCATGATCTTATGGGACACACCAACCCATGCTGCCCAGGCCAAATCCAGCCATCTCCCTGGCTCTCCAAGACACACTGCTGTGTTGCAACACAGTAATATGTCCCAACACAGTGCTTGAGAACCACTGGAGTAGAGCATGTCTTGCTTACAACATCCTGCTAATACATCCCAGAATGATGTCCGCTTTTTCTGCGGCAGTGTCACACTGCTAACTCCTGTTTAGTTTGTGACCTGCTATGACATCCAGATACCTTTCTGCAGTACTCCTTACTAGGCAGTAATTCCCCTTTTTGTATGTGTGTGATTGATTACTCTTTCCAAAGTGCTGTTTATTGCCTTTACTGAATTTCATCCTATTTACTTCAGGCTATTTCTTCAATTTGCCCAGATCATTTTGAATTTTAATCCTAGTCTCCAGAACAGTTGCAGCCCCTCTTGATTTGGTATAGTCTGCAAACTTTATAAGCATGCTCTCTATTCTATTATCTAAAGCACTGATGAAGATAGTGAACAGAACCAGACCCAGCACTGATCCCTTGGGACTGCAGTCAATGGCTATGTTATGGCTACACTAGCAAATTAGTCCGGATTAAGAAGGCTTAATCTGGACTAATTTGGCCCCTGTCTACACTAGCCTTTGCCTAGTTCAAACTAAAAAAATTTTTAGTTCAAACTAAGCAAAGCTTAGTTCAAACTAGTTAGTTGGAACTAGCCACTTAGTTCAAATTTTAGTTTGAACCAGCACAATGTAGCTGTGCTAGTTTGAACAAAATCATTTTGAACTAAGCGGTTAGTTCAAACTAACCACATTTTTTAGTTTTAACTAACTTTTAGTTTGAACTAGTCGTGCTTTTTTCTAACTAAAAAACTGTGGTTAGTTCAAACTAACCTGGAACTGCTTAGTTTGGATTAAGGAAGTCTACTTTAAGCTTCCGGGTGTAGACATAGCCAATATGCCCCTTCAGCTTGTCTGTGAACCCTGATTACTGTCTGAGAATGATCTTCCAACCAGTTATGCACCCACCTTATAACAGTTCCATCTAGATTGTATTTCCCTAGTTTGTTTATGAGCTCATCATATGAGGTTGTATCAAAAGCCTTGCTAAATTTAAGGTATTCCACTTCTGCTGCTTCTCTTTCATCCACTAGGCTTGTTACCCTGACAAAGGAAGCCATCTGGTTGATTTGGCACTGTCCTTGACAATACATGCTAACTGTTACTTATCACCTTATTATTGTCTAGATATTTGCAACCTCTTGGCTTATTTGCTCCATTATCTTTCTGGATCCTGAAGTTAAGCTGACTGATCCAGAATTCCCTGGGTTGTCTTTAATCCAATTTTCACAGATTGGCACTGTATTTGCCTTCTTCCCATCCTTTGGAGTCTCTCCAGTCTTCCATAAGTATTCAAAGATAATCATTAATGTCTCCAGTATCTCATCAGTGAGCTCCTTGAGTAGCAGGATGTATTTCATCAGGCCTTGGCAACCTGAAGACATCAAACTCGTCTAAGTAATTTTTATTACTCAGTCATCTTTGTTGTGCATTAAAGGTACATATGAGTAATCCTTAATTTAATCAAGACACCACTGGAATTTTAGTGTTCACTGTTTCAAGCTCTAGGCAGAGAAATGGTAATGTTATCTTTCCCAACAGTCTGATACATTGTGGAGTTTTTCACACTGTGGAATGCTGTCCCAGTAAGGTAGAAGCCACCAGCAACCAAAAGAATTAGCACCCAGAAGATGCAGGGAATTCAATCTCATTTCATGACTGTTGGGAAAATAGCTTGCGTTACCACTGTAGCTACTTCCTTTCCTCTGTGTAGCATTCAAGTACTTTATAAACAGAAGCATCATTTATATGTAGCCTAGGTTCTGTTCTAATCCACATGTATTAATAAAGTTAACTACATCTCACTCAGTACTGCTGTTTGCACAGTTGGAAATGTCAAAGAAAATTTGTTCATCCCTTCTAAGAGGAGCTTAAATCTGCAGCTGATTCTCTTGTTTGCATCTACCAACACTTCATATTGTTCACATAAGCATGATTAGTTTTAATGAAGTCATGCTTTAGGTGTAACCCTACAACAGAACAAAATGCTGATAAACACACTGATCTGACTGTGGGTTAAGTAGGTTTATCATCAAGCCACAGACTATATTTAACTATAAGTAAAGGAAAAGACCTTGAGATTTGTATTCTAAGGCCCGATAGCTAAGGACTCATCAGCTATACTGTGTGCGCTCCCACGGGCAAAATGATTACTGCTTTTGGTCAGACAAAGAATCAGTCTATTATGATGAATAATAGGTGTCCGGACTAAAGCACACTGCCACACTGCAGGAAAAAGCAAAAGCAGCCCCAGAAAGTTCCTAAAGCTTTCAACAACAAAAATAAGTCGGCTGACATCATATGCAGCATTAAAGGGCAGTTCCACCAGACTGTCTTGTACTGGATGGGAAGAACAATGTCCATGATAAAGAATAGAAGTGTATCTCAGTTTAAAGCACACCATACAGACCTCAAGTCAACATTTACCACTGTATTGTATTCCACAGGCATGCTTAAAGGGACAAGGTGAACGAGGTGACATCTTTTCCTGGACCAACTTCTGCTGGGGAGAGACACAAGGTTTTGAGGTTACACAGAGCTCTTCTTCAGGTCTGGAAAACTCACTAAGCGTGTCACAGCTGAAACAGATTGTTTAGCATGAGTAACCAACATATTTCAAGAGACTATTCAAGGTGATGTGGTCCATTAGCAACTTTTCAGTCACAGGGGAGGAAAGGAAGGGTGGGAAAAAGCAGCTGGTGGTGGATTGTTAGGCTATGTTCACACACAGGGGGTTATTTCGATACAACTTGTATCGAAATAATGCCTTATTTCAAAATAAGTTAATTTGAATTAACAGTTTAATTTGAATTAAGGAAAAAAGCTCAAAGCAAAATAGCAGGTTCAGACAACAGTTATTTCAAAATGAGTCACTTGTTTCGAAACATGTTCAGACGGCATTGTTTCAAAACAATCATTTTGAAACAACGTTGTTTCGTTCCCACATGGGGTTTAAGTTGGTTCGAAACAACAGTGCGTTGTGTGAACATGGCCTTTCTTATTTCGAAACAAACTGTTTCGAAATAAGACTGCTGTGTGAACACAGCCTTAATGAGTTATATATTGTATTATACTGCAAATCCAGTGTCACTATTCAGTCCATGATTTTTAGTGTCTAGCTAAGTTATGAATTTAAACTCCTAGAATCACCTTTTGAAAGTGTTTTGCAGGTTTCCTTTGAGGAGGAGAACCAATAGGTCAATAGAGTGATCCCTTTATAGAAAAGAGCTCACCAACAGGTGATGTGGTGTTTTTATTTTTTCCTATCTGAGTACATCAGAGAGCAGCAAGGTGACTGTCTGGCTTCACACATGTAGGCATTTAGTGTTGTTGGGACATTAAGGGTATGTCTACACTGAAAAATTAGTTCAGATTAAGGAGGCTAACCGCTTAGTTTGAATTTAGTTCAAACTAGCACAATGTAGCCATGCTAGTTCAAACTAAATAAGTTCAAACTAAGCATTAGTTCAAACTGTGTTCTTTCAGTTTGAACTAAAAAACAAAAAAAACACATGGTTAGTTTGAACTAAAAAGTTCCGGTTAGTTCAAACTAACTCTGAACTGCTTAGTTCAGGCTAAGTCCAAACTAAGCAGTTAGATGTAGCCATAGCCTTAGACATGTTGTGATAGGCAAATACAGGACCCATGAATCTTGAAAAGCATGTTGTGTGGGGTGTTGATCCTTGTAGCAGTGGATGTGTCTACAGGTTATTCATCTGTTGTTCTGGCAAGGTTTGAGTTGGTGTGTCCTGCTCTGTGGGGAGCTTGCTTCTGCTCTTGAGCTTGGAGAGGTTGGCTGGGGTTGTTTGAAGGCCAGAAGAGAAAGTATGGGAAAGATTTCTTTCAGGATGGTATCCTCATAGAGCAGTGGTTTTCAGAGTTAGGATTGGGACCCAGTACTCGGTCCCAGTACTCGGTAGCAGACTCTCAGGTACTGGGTCACGGCACTGCCTGCTGCTATCACCAGAAGACTGAAATGCATTGCTTAAAGATGTAATTGTTGGGTTGTGGGCATAAATGACTTTTTTCAACTGGTCCCAAGGAAAAAAGTTTGAAAAGCACTGTCATAGAGCACAAGTTGTAGTTTGATAGCCCAACTCAAACCTTGCCCTAGGGGTGTGCTGCCAGAGCAGTGTTTATTTCTGTATTGAAGCAGGCTCTCTCAAGGTATTTGGGTGACCTATTCCATAATGTGATTTACTTCTCTCACAGATCACCCCTTTTTGGTGAAGGCAGTTTTGAGTATGTTAAGATATATATCTTGAATTCCTCCTTATAGCATATTTTGGGGTATCGGGATGCCTGGCTGTAAATAACAGATTTCTTGGTGTGTTTGGAGTGGTTACTAGATTTATGAAGGCACATGTGGTGATTGGGACTCTCTCATATAAATATATATATAGCTGACTGCCAGGTTCCATTACTGAAACTGATAGTTTTGTACAAGAAGTTGATGCTGGTGTAGGAGAGTACCACAGAATGTTTGATAGAAACCAGTGGTTTCATTCCCTGGACAGACAACTTCATCTATCTTATACACTTCCACCCCAACTTGATCCATCACTACCTGTCCATTAAACTCTCACTGGAAATGTTGAAAATGGCTGCAGGGCCCATACTTGAAGTAGCTGCCCCTCCTGTAAGGCCACTATCTTGCCTCTCCATTGGAGATGTCATGACTATAGAAAGCCCAGCTCCCTAAACCTCTGTGTGTCCTGAGGAACTCTAGCTCAGCCTTCAACTCTCTGCTGCTGGCCTCACTTCAACCAGTGGTCTTCTATGGTCCTCTGCCATACTCAGTTATGGCCTAGCCTTGGCGTGCCTGTTCAGTTGCAAGGTACTCTTCTATAAGACTTACCACCTCTGACAATGTGCTTGGCCAAAGCCTCCACAGTCAAGTCCTATTCCACAACCAGAAGAAGCTGGATAAATTGCTCCTACACAGTATCCTCTGCTACCTGCACCTCAGTTCGCCAGTCTGCGATTAACCCGCTCCAGCAATAATTCTTGTGGCTTTGGGCTGCTTGCCAGGGGTAGGCCTCTTGGGTATTTTTCTCTCAAAGTGGCAGTATGTCCCTAGGATCAAAATACACCAAAAAGGCAGTCTTGATTTTAAGGTAATTGTGGACATACACACAATTTAGTGCCCTATAGACTGCCTGGTCCAGCCCTATGAGATTTGGTGTCAAGAGCATAACCCACTGATCTGGTGCCCATGCTGGCACTGTAGCCACATGTTCAAATGCCACCAAGACAGCTTCATAGTCACCCTCTGGGTCCATATTTGTCATCTTTATCAGGATCCCTGGCATCAGCATCCTCACAGCAAGCTCTGGCCTTGGTTGAGCAGGGCGTTGCAGGAGCATTGCCATCTACCAGACCAAGTGATGTCACTGCTCTTGGTGTTGCATGGTCAGTTCTCTAATGAACTGAGCTGCTCATTGCTGGTGTTAGGATGCCATCTGCCGCAGTAACTGACCTGCATTCTCCACGAGTTGTGAGCAGGGGCAGGCCTCCATCTAGCAGTTGTGGCAGCAGCCCCGGCAGCAGCCCCACCTCCATGTGGCAGCCCTGCCTACCAGAAGAGGGAAGAGGAACCAGGCTCAAAGGCATCTGCTACCTGTGGTTCTACTAACACACTTTCCTGTATCTTCTTCTACCAGGAAGTCCCTCCTGGGGGCACATGAAGGCTTGTGAATGTCCCTTGCAGTATAATCCCTTGTCCTTTCCAGGCTGGGGAATCCCTGCTTTGTACAGCAATCTTCCTCGTAGGACAATCTCTAGACATGACCCCCCTGCAGCAGGGAGTGCTGGTCTGTCTCTCTGCCTACCACCCAGCTGTCCTGAAGCAACTTCCTTTTAAGTGTCTTCTCCAACTAAAGAATGCCAGCAGGACTGCTAGGGCAGGGCTTCCCAGGACCCAGGTTGTTCTTTACAGTGTGGGGTCTATCCACCCTATCCCAGTCCATAAAATTCAAAAAATACTGTTTTTTTGTCCAAAGTTTTTAAAACAATGTAGTCCAGCTCTTTGAGGTCAACAAAGCCCAGGGCCTAAGCAGAGTGAATAAGAAATTTGAAGGGGAAAGGGTGGACTTCTTGAGTGGGCTTTTTATGTTTCTCAGAGCTAAATCAGTCAGAGCTAAATGTCATATACCCCAATTTTAAACGTATTATTCAAGTATAAAAGTGGTCAGTGCTAGTTAGACTGAAACGCAAGTTTATTTTCCTAGTGAAGTGAGAAAGAGCAGAGGAATTATTCTATCTGAAAGAGATTTGCTGACAGATAAGTGATCAATCAGCAAATCAATACACCTTCCTCTTCACCTCCAGTTTAAGAGGAACATATGACAGCCCCTAAATAAACAATGCTACACTCTATCCTTCAAGCATTAAAAAAGGGAAAATACTTTATTTGGGAACTATCGATTGGAAAAAGTCTTTGGGTGTCTCAAAGGAAACTTGAGCAAGTCCAATAACGTATGATCAGCAGAGATAGCTGAGTGAGTGATGGGAAACAACTGAGCTTCCAGCACGATGGAGAAAAAATTATTAACCACCTACTGGTGTTTGTGGAACAGGTGAGACCCAAGAAAAGATCAAGTAAGTGTGCTGCAGTGAACAATGTCTGAATGCACAGGTACTAGTGACCTCCCCAGAAATGTGACTTCACTGCTTTTTTTCATTTAATGAAAATAAAGTGAATAGAAGAAAGCAGTAGCTGTTATACATTTGGATTTGATAAAGTGCCTCAGTCTTACTTACTAAATGAAAACAAATAAGTTTGGGCAGAAATATTGTCATGAAGACTGAAAACAGTCTTCATTAAAAAGGAAAATTGTGACCAGATTCTTTAACAAAATTAATATTAACAAGCAGGGGAAGAAAAAGCAATTTAGGGAAAGAAGATGTTAATATTTAGATAAAATGAACAAAGAGTCCTGTGGCACTTTTAAAGACTAACAAATTTATTTTTCACATGAGCTTTCATGGGTTAAGTCCCACTTTGTCAGATATGAGGGTGGGAAAAACTTGCACTGAAAAAAACCTTACCATAAGGGGGAGGGAGGGAGAGATAAATCCTATGATTACATTTTACTGCATCAGGTCACATTAATTCAGCAAATCAAACAAGTTGTATAGATTCAAACACAACATATCAGAAAGTGGTGAGGCTGAGAGGTAAGAATCACTGTTAGGCCTTGTCCACAGTAGGAAGTTTTGCTGACAAAAGTCAGTACTGGCAAAACAGTCATACTGTACACACTACAAACCCCTCTTTGCTGACAAAACTGCCCTGTTTTGCTGACAAAATAAAACCACCTCAACAAGTGGCATAGAGCTTTTGTTGGCAAAGTTAAGCGAGTCAGTGTGGACACTCTGCCCCCTTAGAGTGGTGGGGAGCTGTCATACTCGTCAGCAGTGAAATTGACAAGATAGTCAGCCTGGGAGGCAGGTGCCACAGCTACCCACCCCACTATCCCCATATTCCCTCACCACACCACCGGAGACTGACAAGCCCCAGTGACTGACTTCCCACCACCGTCCCCTGCCCTGCTCAGCCCCTGAGCAGGGCAGGGGGAGTTACTGGCAGCGCTAGGGCTTAAAGCATTCTGAGTCCTAGAGCTGCTGCCTTGGTTTCCCTTGCCCTGCTCCTTGGCTGAGCAGGGCAAGGGGAACTGGGGTTGGCAGCAATCCAGGGGCTGCAGTGCTTGGAAGGTGTCTGGAGTATGGCAGCCTGGGGACCGCTGCTGCCCAAAAGCCACTGCTGCCAGCTCCCCTCACCCTGCTCAGTCTGTGAGCAGGGTGAGGGGAGCTGGCAATGGCAACCACAGTGCTCTGGCCAGTCCTGAGATTGGCCGTGCTCTGGAGACCCTTGGAGCATGGCAGCCCTGGGACCACTGCCAGTGTGAGAGCTGCAGCCGTTGGCCTCCTTTGCCCTGTTCAACCAGTGAGCAGGGTGCAGAGAGCTGGCAGTGCCAGCAGTCCTGAGGCTGCCATGCTCCAAGGGTCTCTGGAGCATGGCAGCCTTCAACTGCTGACAGCCTGAGAGCCACCACTGCTGGCTCCCCTTGTTCTGCTCAGTCTGGCTATACTACAGAGCTTTATTGAGCTTAGAGCGGCCACACTCAAAATGCCAGGAGACTGCCCACGTCCACACTGGCAGCTTCTAGGTTGCCCTAGGAGTGGTGTGTTGTGGGTACCTGGACAACAGTGCACCACAGCAGAAGTGCTCCTCTCTCCTGGCCACTCCTTTACTACAAGAAGTGAGTGACCACACCACCCTCCATACTGTGTGTGGCAACGGGGAGGTCAGGGAACCTGACATGGCCCAGTGATGTGCCAGCACAGCACTCCACACCCTCCCTGCATTGCCCAGACTCTTCCAGCTCTGGACCAGGTGCTGCAGGGCAACTGCCAGTGCAGGGGCAGGGCACAGCAATTGTTAAGTTTCAAACATCAGGAAACAGCACATAGAGGAAGGTGAAGTCAAATCACCTGTTGTAATGGGAAAAAAATCCATAGTCACAATTTAATCCTGCTTTCACACAATCTAATCTAAAAGAAATAGAAAATTTCTCTTTCTTTCTATGTGCTGTTTCCCTGTGATTGAATCTTAATAGCTGCTTTGATTTGCTGTTACAGCGTGACCTGATCCTATGTCTTACACTCCCCTGCCCCCCCCTTCAAACCATCTGACAAAGTGGGATTTTCTCCAATGAAAGCTCATTCAATAAATAAATTCTTAGCCTTAAACAGTGCCACAGGACTCCTTTTCTGTATTACAACAATATTGGGGGGGGGGTCAGGTGGGGAGAGAAGGGGAGAGACACACAGGTCAGGCTGAGAAGCGGGGGAGATGCCGGATCAGGTCCAGGGAAGGAGAGAGCTGCGGGGTCAGGCTGAGAAGGGGGGAGATGCCAGATCAAGTTGGAGAAGGCGACATGGGCTGTAGTGCTAGGATGCAGGGCTGTGGGGCTGGGGCTAAGACATGGGGGATTTTGATGTGTCATACACAGCTGGGAATGCTCCCAACTCTTTTGTGCCTTCTCTCTAGCCCCCATACCCATGTTTCAGATAGCTAGGAGGCCAATTAAGTCGACATATGCCAACTCCTGGGCTACATTGGCTTAAGTAGACTTAATAAAGCCAACTTACCTTCTGAGTCAACTTTACAAGTGAGAGTTCAGTCGACTTAATAGCTTCTCAGTGTGGCCAGGGATTCATTTAAGTTGACTTAAGTGGCTTTAAGTCAACTTAAACCTGTAGTGTAGACATACCCCCTGTGAGCAAGACAACGGAAGCCAGGGATGATGGCAGGGTGCATGGGCTGGGAGTAGGTCCCAGGCTGCAACCATGCTGTGCTGGGGACCCTGGGAAGCACAGGGACCTTTCCCTGTGCTTCCTCCAGATGGTGGCTGCTGCTGCTGCTACTACTACTGAAGTGCAGGGCCCCAGCAAGGGGGGTTAGTGGCAGCAGGGATCCTCTGTGTTCCCACTGGGAGCTAAAAGATTGCTCTCTCAGCTCCCGTACACTGCCTCTTGTCAGTGGAAGTGGTCCTAGTAAGAATGCACTCCACTGACAGAAGGATGGCTATGTGGACACAGCTACCACTATGGTTATAGCTGTTGTCGTCTTCCAGCAAAACTTTTTCCAGAAGACTTCTATAGCGTAGACATAGCCATAGTCATGGAAGACAAAGGAGGAGGCTTGTGGTACTTTTAAAGTCTAATGTTTGTAGTGGGAAAGATAATTGAAGTCTAAATTCAGACCCAAATTGATGGCATCGAATCTGCATATGAATTCTAACTCTGAAGTCTCTCTTTGAAACCTTGATCTAGAGTAAATGTGTTTGAGAATACATTCAGATAAGTCCATTACTGAATGGCCCAGGAGATTAAAGTGATTTCCTATTGGTTTTGAATGTTCCTATTTCTGATGTCAGATTTGTGTCCATTTATTCTTTTGTGCAGAGACAGTCCAGTCTGTCCAATGTAAAAAGCAGGGGAGCATTGTTGGCACATGATGGCATATATCACATTGGTAGATGAACAAGTGAATGAGTCCCTGGTGGAGTAGCTGTTTTCATTAGGTTTTTTTTCCCTAATGTAAGCCTTCTCCATTCTGGCATCTCATGAAGCAGAACTTCACTCACGAAGGCTCGTGAAAAATAAATTTGTTCATCTTTAAAACTGCCACAGGACTCCTTGTTTGTTTTGCCAAACTAGACTGACAGAGCTACCTACTCCCTTTGGAAATTGTCAATATTTAGATAAGTCAGATGCATTCAACATGGTAGGGCCTGATGAAATTCACCTTTGGGTACTTCAGAAAGTAGCTGAAGCAATCTCAGATCCATTAGCAGTTATCACTGAGAACACATGGAGAATGAGCAAGGTCCCAGAGGACTGGAGAAGGGCAAACAGTATATATCTCTAAGAGGAAGAACAAAGAGGGCACTGGGAATTAGACCAGTTGGCCTAATTTTATTAGCTGGACAGATAAGCTCTGGGTTTTCTTCACCTTTCTCTGTAGCACCATTCACTTGTTGGTGGATTCTCTGCACTTACAGTCTTTGAACCATGATTTGAGAACTTTTAACAACTTACTCATAGGGTAGAGCAGTGGTTCCCAACATTTTCTGTGCTGTGGCACACCTTGCTACATTTAATTAATTTGAGGCACACCAACCATGTAGTTTCCAAATGAATGTATGAATATTCATGAGCCAATGAGCCAATCCAGAGCTCTTTGAATACTTTCTCAAAAAATTTTGTGGCACACCTGCTCAAACCTGGCAGCACACCTGTGTGCTGTGGCACACTGGTTGGGAAATACTGGTTTAGGGGCTTATTACAGGAGTGGGTCCTGCAATTTACATTAGATTATCATATTCGTCCCTTCTGAGCTTAGACCATGAGTCTATTACAATGGAACAAATTATTATATTTTAACAATGAATTTGTAAGCATCTTGAAGATAATAGGATCCTAAAATTTGTCAAGAACAAATTTTGTCAGACCAAACTGATTCCTTTCTTTGACAAAGCTATTGACTTAGTGGATGTGAAGAAAGCTGAGGAAATGAAATATCTTAATTTTAGTTAAGATTTTGACACAGTCCTAACCTGACATTCTCATAAGCAAATGATAGAAATATTGTCTGATTAAATTACTATAAAATGGGTGCAAAACTGGTTGCAAGACCATACTTAAAGTGAAGTTATCTGGGGGTTCACAATCAAAAACAATGTGAGCATGGGCTTACACAGTGGGTTATTCTAGGTTGGTTACTAGTCAATGTTTTCACTAATTACTTGGATAATGGAGTGGAAAGTAAGCCTATAACATTTGCAGATGACACCAAACTGAGTTTGGGGATGGGGGCACTTCAGAGAATGACAGAATTCAAAACAATCATGACAAATAGGAGAACCAGTGTGAAAGCAACAAGATGAAGTTCAGTAAAGACAAGTGCAAAGTATGACACTGAAGGAAGTAAAATCAAATGCACAAACTACAAAATGGGAATTAACTGCTTAGGTGGCAGTACTGGTGAAAAGAATCTGGAGATTGCAGGGGAAATCACAAATTGAATGCAAGTCAAGAATGTGAGGCATTTGCAAAAAGCTAGTAATTCTTTGATGTATTAATAGGTATATCATATGAGGAGCCTTCCATTCTACCTGGCACAGGTAAAGCCTCAGCCAGAATGTTGTGTCCAGTTTGGAGCACCATACTTTAGGAAAGATGTGGACAAACTGCAGAGAGTTCAGAGGAGGACAACAAAAATTTCAAAGATTTAGAAAATCTGACTTATGAGAAACAGTTAAGAAAAACTAGACAGGTTTAATTCTCTGAAAAGACTAAAGGAGGACCTGATAGACCACTTCAAATACATTAAAGGCTGTATAAAGAGGATGGCAATCAATTTCTCTCCAGGTCTGCTGAAGACTTGAAGTAATCAGTTTAATCTGCAGCAAGGAAGATTTAAATTAAATATTCAGAAAACCTTTACAACTGTAAGGGCAGTTAAGCTCTAGAACAGGCTTCCAAGGCCCATTGGGGAACAACAACAAGGAGTTGTGTGGCACTTTAAGACTAACAGATTTATTTTTTGCATGAGCTTTCGTGGGAGAAGATCCCACTTCCTCAGATGCTTCGAAGATGGGTGAACTTACAGAAAGGAATTAAACTAAATGCAAGGGGGTGTTAAACATAGGATCAGGTCATAAAGTAACAGCAAATCAGAGCAGTTTACAGGCTCAAACCATGGGAAGCCTGAAGTCAAATTACCCTTTGTCATGGGAAAAGAATCCATAGTCTCTGTGAAGGCAGGACTGAATCGAATTTAGCTTGCATATTAATTCGAGTTCAGCTGTCTCTCTTTGAAGTCTTGATGTCCCAGGTACAGCTCTAACAACAGTCGTTAAATCCATCATCGAGTGATTAGGAAGATGGAAGTGCTCAGCAACTGGTTTCTCTGTTCTTTGATTTCTGATATCAGCTCTGTGTTCATTCAGTCTGTTACTGAGCGATTGTTCTGTTTGTCCAATATATAAGGTGTAGGGGCATTTCTTTAGTTTCATTCCTTTCTGTAAGTTCACCCATCTTCGAAGCATCTGAGGAAGTGGGATCTTCTCCCACGAAAGTTCATGCAAAAAATAAATCTGTTAGTCTTAAAGTGCCACACAACTCCTTGTTGTTTTTTCACTGGACTAGACTAACACGGCTATCCCTTTTAAAATTGCCAATGTGGAATCCCTGTCATCAGGGGAGGGTTAAAAAAAAAAAAGTTAAGCAAGAGTCAGGTATGGTCTTGGTTCAGCCTCAGTGCAGACGACTGGACTAAATAACCTCTTGAGATCACTTCCAGCCCCACACTTCTATGTTTCTGTAATTAATAGCAGATTGTTGTGGTCTGTTAAGGATACTCAAAACTAAACTGGAAAAGAGAAAATTCTTAGCGTACTAACAAGTCTTTTCCGCTAGAGACAACCCCATTTTTAATATGGTAATAGCCTCTTTGTAATCTGATGAGTACAATTCTCAATTTAAACAGTGTTTCTCATAATGAAAACCAACTCCATAAAGTTGGCAATATAACATTTTGCCCCGCTAGGTGAAAAAAAATATAACCATATTGAACACTACTTGGAGTGGTTTTCTTGAAGAAAAACTGCAGTACTTTAATAACAAGAAGCAGGACGAACAATCACCAAGAACATGCTGTGACTGGCTCCACAATGATCATTAGGAGGAATTTGTTTTCACTAAGTTTCAGAAGCCAAAATGTACCACTATCACCTATCAAGTCCTAAGTGGCCAAAGAGTGGTTAAGCAAACAAACAAGGAGTCCTTTGTTTATTTGTTAGCTAAGTAATTAAAGCACGCAGCAGCTATCCTGAAAGGTGAGGGTTCAAATCTTACTAAATCTCATGCTGAAGGGCCATCTGCAGTCTATCCAGCTGCAAAATTCCATAAGGTTAGGGCAATCAGAGGCAATCAGATATGATGCTGACTCCATCACTCCCCTGTATGCAGTTGGTTATGAAACTTGCATACCATAACCTCATCAGCGCAATGAGTCACTGGCTTTGGGAAGCTCTGACACACAGTGCGCTCAGCAGGTTCAGAGAAAATAGGAGACATGGGCCCTGTCTTTAAGGAACTTACAATATAGGATATATTAGAGCTCACCATTCTAGGGAAGCAATGAAAGAGTCTCCTTTTCACCATGTGTACTTGTTATCTCTCAGAGGAGGGGAAGGAAGGCTATTTAAACTTTGATAATAATGTGGCTCCCCCTATATCTTTTATTTGTATTTCATTTTGCAGGAACAAGTTCTGGTCTATGCCCAGTCCCAACAAGGAAAATTCCATTATTCTGCATTACATTGTTATAAATGTATGGGGAGTATATCGTATGGTTATTCAGCCTGCCTGGAACTGAGTGAAAAGACTTTCAATCTTTTAATGCTCTATGCTTGTGGAAGAGGCATTTAAAAATGGTCCATGGGGATCCTATATTATTATTTGAGGGATTTTTATTTTTCAGGCCTGCTCAGGTTTTATGACTTGTGCGTTTCCAAGAATGCACTGCTCAAGTGCTGAAGTTTAATGATTTCTCCTTACGCTATTTATCTCTCTTTTCCAGTTGCAGTGCATTTATCCTCACATGGGCAGAAGCATGACAGGAAAAAAGAGACGATGTCAAAGACATTCTGCCAAACAGGGACTATGGATTTTTACTTTTTTGAAAGACATTCTCAAGAAAATGCGAGATTTTACAATGCACATAAATACTAGAATTCCAATATATGCAGGAAAGTATGTGACATTTGATGAAGTTCTAAACTCTTTCAGTTTGCTTGGGAAGGACGTGAGGAGCATTTGTGGAAACACATGGTTTGCCCTCGGAGAGCATGCATTTTTCCTTTTCTGCACTATCCCTTGTATTTCTCTGGTCACTTTCTCTTGCAACACAGAAAATAATTTGTTTGCATTTCAAACAAGCAAATGAAATAGATTTTAAAAAGGATAACTTAATAATCAAGTAATTTTTGCAGAATACATGTCAGTTTTATGATTAGTTCTTTCTCCGCACCTACTTCCAGGCAACTTTCAGTACATTCTGTTTGCATCATGTCTCCACTGGAATAATAAAGTGTTCTAGAAAGATGAGCAAAGAATGGAAACGTTAGTTGTGAACTACCTGACTAACAATACAAACCACTTTTCCTTTAAAAAAAGCTTTTTGCCCAAGTATTTGGGGAAGAACTTTTATTTCTGCAAATATAGGTTTTTATGCACAAATAAGCATTTTCACATATATGATCATTTCTCATGTACAACTACATTTACAGTTCACAAGGGGTTTGATTTTGCCCTGTTGAAAATCAATGGGTATGGCTACACAGTAGCTTTAGGTCGACTTAAGCTGCCTTAAGACCTGTCAGCATCACCTCAATCCCTGGAAAAATCAAGGAGCAGATTCTGAAAGAATCCATCCTGAAACACTTGGAGGAAAATAGAGTGATCAGGAATAGTCAGCATGGATTCACCAAGGGTAAATCATGCCTGACCAACCTCATCTCCTTCTATGATGAGATGACTGGATTTGTGGATGCGGGAAGAGCTGTTGATGCGATATACCTTGACTTTAGCAAGGCTTTTGATACTGTTTCCCACAGCATTCTCATCAGCAAGTTAAGGAAGTATGGGCTGGATATGTGGACTGTAAGGGGGATAGAGAACTGGCTACATCAACAATTTCAGTGCGTAGGAATCAATGGCTCAGTGTCTAGTTGGCAACCAGTGATGAGTGGTGTGCCCCAGGGGTCGGTCCTGGGGCCAGTGCTTTCAATATTTTCATTAATTATCTGGATGATGGGATTTATTGCACACTCAGTAAGTCTGTGGATGACACCAAGCTGGGGTGAATGGTAGACATGCTGGAGGGCAGGGAGAAGATTCAAGAAGACCTTGACAAATTGGAACAGTGAGCCAATAGAAATCTCATGAGCTTCAACAAGGACAAGTGCAAAGTCTTGCACTTGGGATGGAAAAATCCCATGCACTGCTACAGCCTGGGGAGCGATCAGCTAAGCAGCAGCACCGTAGAAAGGGACCTGGGGGTCCTGGTGGATGGGAAGCTGGATATGAGTCAGCAGTGTACTCTTGCTGCCAAAAAGGCCAATGGTATACTGGGCTGCATCAGAGGAAGCACTGACAGCAGATCGAGGGATGTGATCATTCCCCTCTATTCGGCACTAGTAAGGCCGCATCTGGAATACTGTGTCCAGTTTTGGGCTCCCCACTACAAAAAGGATGTGGACAAATTAGAAAGAGTCCAGCGGAGGGCAACAAAAATGATCAAGGGGCAGGAGCACAAGCCCTATGAAGAAAGACTGAAGGAACTA
This sequence comes from Podocnemis expansa, assembly GCA_007922195.1. NCBI lineage: Eukaryota > Metazoa > Chordata > Testudines > Podocnemididae > Podocnemis > Podocnemis expansa. The sequence continues at coordinate 33,980,479 of ML681964.1, read as the reverse complement.
GGCTTATTTAGCCTGCAGAAGAGAAGACTGAGGGGGGATTTGATAGCAACCTTCAACTACCTGAAGGGATGCTCCAAGGAGGATGGAGCTCAGCTGTTCTCAGTAGTAATAGGGGACAGAACAAGGAGCAATGGTTTCAAATTGCAGCTGGGGAGGTTGAGGCTGGATATCAGGAAAAACTCTCTTACTGGGAGGGTGGTAAAGCATTGGAATGGGCTACCTAGGGACGTGGTGGAATCTCCCATCTTTGGAGATGTTTAAGGCCCAGCTGGATAAAACTCTAGCTGGAATAATTTAGCGGGAGTGGTCCTGCTTTTTTTGGCAGGGGGTTGGACTAGATGACCTCATGAGGTCCCTTCTAACCCTATGATTCTATGAACCTAAGGAACTCCCTCTCCAGCTTTAGAATGTATTAAGTCAACCCAAGCACTTCCTTAAGTCGACTTAACACCTGTCCTGAAAGTCAACAAGTGTTAAATTGACTTTTGAGGGCAAGAAGGGTGGCAGGCAACTTGGGGCTGGAACAAACTCCCAGCTGCCTGTTAGTGGTGGCAGGAGACAGCTCTGAGTCCTTTACCACTTGCATCAATGACAGGGGCCAGATCCAGCTACCAGCCACCTGCCAGTGGTGGCTGGGGCCAGATCAGGCCCCCATAGCTGGATCAGGAACCCGGGATGAGGCAGAGAGTGGGGTATATCTACACGGGAGATAGTGTAGGCATACCCTTAAATCAACTTAGCAAGTTCAACTTTAAGTCGACCTAAAGTTGATCTTCTTAAATCAACTTAAAATAGTCCCCCAGTGTAGACATAGCCAATAAGACCTCTGCCACTGATTTCAGCAGGAGCAGAAGCTGACCTGTAGGGCACAGCATTTAAGCACATGCTAAATTCTGCTCCATATGTTTAACTATTAAAATCAAGGGGAGTTTGGAACATGCTTAATGCTGAACATGTGCTATGTGCTTTGCTAAATAAGGATGGTGTGATAGGGTACATCAAACCTGCATCAGGGAAGAAAAGGTTAGAAATCAGCTTTGGGCTCAGGCAGGGAAGCCCAGGCCATGTACACAGATAACAATTTAGAATGTACTTAAAACCTAAAACTGTGAGGATTAAGATAGCTTACTGATGATTCAACAGGCCCACAAGCAGCACAACAATTGAGGTGCCTGTCTAAAGGTATGAGGACCTGTGACCAAAAACCTTTTGATGCCAACTGGCAAAGGGCACGAGGAGTCACCAGGGTGACCAGATGTCCCAGTTTATAGGGACAGTCTTTATATTCAGGACTTTTTCTTATAAAGGCACATATATTACCTTCCACCCCTGCCACTCATTTTTCCCAGTTTTTCATTCTTGCTATCTGGTTACTCTATGAGGGATGCAAATAACAACATGGCAAAATGGTGGCATGCGAGGTCTCCACCAACAACCAGTAACACACTGGTCACACTAATCCAGTGGTTCCCAACCTTTTTTCTGCCATGGCACACCTTGATGCCTTCAAATTTTTCGAGGCACACCACCATTAAAAAACTCATGAATATTCAAATCAACTTAAATTACTTATGAATATCATGATCCACGGCACAGTGTTTTGGAAATGCTCCTATGTGGGGTAGTACGGGTAGCAGAGCAGGGGTGGCAAAACACAGGAGGTCAGGAGTTGTGTGCAGTGGCAGGAGTGAATGTGGGGAGCAGAGCAGGGCAGGAGTGGCAAAAGAGGACAAGGGTAGCCATGTGGGGAACATCACAAGGGTGGCAAGAGGAGAAAGGAAGGGAGAACAAGAGTAGCTTTGTCAGGGGGCACAGGGGAACCTGGGGAGTGGGAAGGTAGGGTATGGGAGCATAGCGCAGCACCCACTTCCCCCTTCTCCACAGTGGCTCCCTGCTACTCAGGGCAAATCCTCACCCCACTGCTGTTCCCTCCCAGCCCCCTGTTGCCTGGGATGGACCCTCCCATCACTGCAGGGGCCAGAACTAGGCCTCCACCCCCCAGTTACACCCCCCCACACACACAGCCACCTCACCCCCCGGCTACACCCCCCCCCCAAACAAACAGCTACCCCACAACCCCAGCCACACCACCTAACCCCACACCCCCCCCCTCTCCCCCCCACCCCCCAGCGCCCCCCCCCCCCCCAGAGCCTTTACCTGCGCTATTTGCAGGCTGCCTGACACAAGCTGCTCCACCCTGCAGGCGAAGATTCACACTCTCCCAGCCTCCTGCCCCTCTCTGCTGGCTGGCCTTAAGATGGAGCCACCGGAGTGCTGCTTTCAGGCTGCTCCTGATATTTTTAGGGGGGATCCCTGGAACTCCGCATTCCAGTGCCTTCCTCTATTTTTAGGGGGGCCAGAAGGCTGCCTGCCTAAATATAGGGTGCTCCAGAACTATGTTCTGGTGCCTTCCACCTTACTTTAACCCCTGCCTTTTCCCAGCCCTGCACAGCCCACATGGCTGGGCTGAGCAGGGAGGGAACTTTAGCTCCAGCTCTCAGGGATGCTCGCAGCACACTTTGGGTGTTGCCATGGCACGCCAGTGTGCCCCGGCACACTGGTTGGGAACCACTGCACTAATCGCTGTCAGACATGCAGTACCAGTGGTATGTTAGGAGCTATACCTCTACACTGAAAGCTCTGGTCTTCAATTGTACAAGTTAAAAGAGGTGACCTGAAGGCAATAAACAGGTTTTGTTCAGGCAGGGGGTAGAAGATGCTGATCTATTGTGCTGCCTACGGTCTTACAATGCATGTCTATTTGCATATGGAGCTACCAGCTAATCAAGATTGTGAAGGTGACAAGGGATCACAATACCTACAAGAAGCAACACACAGCAGGAAGGTGTCCTGTTCATAACAAAGATCAAAGAATTAGTCTGGCATATCAGTAGAATGCAGAGAGGACACCCAGTGTCCTTCAGAAGACATGCTGCCAGCCTGCTTGCTTAATGAATGGAGCATTCCAGCTGGGCCAGCTATTAAACACTGGAAGAAAAGCTTTGGGGGAGCTAAATTTCATTAGCCCAGGAGCATGGCTTGCTTGTTAAACATAGACTCTGTTGGCATATTGAAATTTGATGTAACCAATTGTTTCCAATATTTCTACCTCTTTGCTATTATTTGGATCTTTATTAAATAATCTTATCCTTGTTTTCACTCTAAGTGCTGTGAGTTGAGCAGAGAAGCGATCTGAGGGGTAATGGTAAATTGGATTGTGCCATTCTTTGTGAACAGCAAATCTGAATTCTGTGAGTGTCCAATAAAACAGCTGCTGGACACTCAAGGGAACACTCAGTGGGCTTCAGGGTTGGAGTGTGCCTGCTGCTTACATGCTAAGGGACAGCACAGCTTGCTTAAGCTAAGTGCTTATTCCTCCCATTGGTGATGGAGTCAAGGAGCTGTCCCCTCACAGGGGCAGACAAGGTTTTCCCATGCTAAGGGCAGGCACTAAAGCGATGCACTGGGTATTCCCAGAAACAGCATAAAGATCATGCACTGCCATCACAACCAAACCCTGAACCTCAACTCTTGGCCAAGTGGCAAGTGTCCTCCAAACTTGTAAAATAAGTAGGGCCAGTGGACCATGAAATCCAGCAAAGAGAAAAAGAACACAGATCTAGCACATGAATCAGTTTAAAATCCTGGAAAATCCAGGTTCCAAAGCAGTAGCTGTGGTAGTCTACTTTAGCAAAACAAGCAAGGAGTCCTGTGGCACTTAAAGACTACCAAAATTATTTACATTTATTTGTAAAATAAATAAATGAATTTGTTAGTCTTTAGGTGCCACAGGACTCCTTGCTTTTTTTGGAAAACCCAGGCGGCATCACTTATAGCCCCATCTCCTCTGGAATCACAAGTGGGGCACTAGACACCCATACTTCAATCTACAGAACTGGTTCAGGTTTGGAGTGAGCTTCTGTCTGAATAAACATATCAATATGACAGATGACAGAATTCTTTTCCACTGAGTTCTCAGCCCTGCCAGGGAAAAGCCAGGTAGCCTATCAAAATATTTAGGTGACATGAGGGCAATCAGTTTGAGAGACACCCTGGCCACACCCTAGGAAGATGTGAGAGTTCATCTGGCAAAAGTCCACGCAATGTTGAACCTGGAGCTGGTGGAAGAATCATGCAGCACAGGGAGAAGCCCCACAGTGCTCATGCCTAAAACCCAGCTGGCGAGCCACTTTGCTACGGATGAGCTGTTGAGTCAGAATCTTACATCTGACCACTCTACATATAAATGCAATTATATGAGCTGACTGTAAAAAAGAAAAAAGCCTATACAAAGGCTACCAGGTTGTCAATAGCTGTGCCTTATGTTTTTCTCTGAGTCGCAAAGTAATTCAGGTATCTTTAAATATTGGGTGCGTGTATACAGCTAAATTTTTGTTGTTGTTGTTGTGGAAAAGAGAAAAAAAATAGGATAGATTTTCAAAGGGGCCTAAGGGAATTCAGTGCTAATTTTCTGTGATTAAGGTGTAGTTCCCTTGGGATTTTCAAAGAAACCTAATTTTAATGCCTTAGAAGGAGCACAGACTTGTGATTAAGGCACTTAACTGGGCTTTGAAAATCTGAAATTTATCCTCACTTGTGTGACCGTGAGCAAGTCAGCTGACTGCTCTGTGCCTCAGTTTCTGTTTGTGAAATAACAATGAGAAAAACTAATTCACCTTGGTTTCATAGGGGACTTCTAAGGAGATATGAATTGTAATTGTGACAATAGATACTTAACTAACATAGAATCAGCAACCATAAAGTACAAATGGAAAGGGAATTATAAGGGGGTATGGTAAATATACCTAAAGTGGCAAATTTGGTGATAATCATGACACAGGAGAAACAGAAATCAAAAACATTTACTCCACTGATCAAAATACAGAGAAGAATTTTTTTTAAAGCATCTTCAAGGTCCCAGGAAAAAAAAGGCTTCCCACCAAAAAAACCCCTCACAACGAAAACAAAGAAACCCATAAAAAAGCCTCAGTGAGCATCACCCTGCTTCATTATTACAAATGGACAATAATAAAAACAGAATTGGACACATGTATAATACAAAACCTTATCTTTCCAGTGCAACTGATCACAAACAGATTCTCACTGTACTATATTACAATTAACAAATTTCAGATAACTTGTGATGCCAATAAGGCAACAAATCTCAAACCGATTCATCTGTAGACTACATTAAAATGTGAATTGGAACCTTCAGTTCCCTTCCCTCCCCACTGATGCTGAGCTTTCAGTTTCAACAAACTAAAAGATGCTGAAGTGAGAATAGGCCTGCTACTTGTATACGATATTGACTACTCTCCCAACCCACATTACAGCTGGGCTCCATGAAGGGGTGCAAGGAGGCTTTCTTGCACCTTCTTCTATCCTAGTTGAATATTTGTACATTGCCACCCATAATTTGGTCCTGGATTTTCCTCAGTCCTTACTCAAGCAAGACTTCCACTGAATCAGTGGGCTAAATCCTAAAATCTTGATCCAGTTGTTTTTCCATTTTTAAGTCAAAGAATGGTGAAATTAGCAAACTCTAATGAATGTTCTTCTGTCTGTGAAACCAATGGAAAGACAAATGCTTATAGGTTATTTTCCTCCAAAGCCCTACTGTTCTCTGCCTGCAAAATTCAGAACTGAGGGAATGTACAGAAGTTGCCTCCCCACCAGCAGAAACCAAAACCAAAACTAGCACTTAGACCTGGAATCAGTGGACTAACAGCAATGGTTGAATTCCAGTTTGCTGCTGTTGACTTTTTATTGGTAAGAAGTGTGTAGGAAATCTGTTTAAAAGAGGTACTGTGAGAAATATGCTCACACAAAAAAATCGCATGGGAAAGCCAATGCAAAATCTGTTTAAAAAGTCTGTAGCTAATGAATAATCTATGGATTCCTATGATCCATTAGCCTCTTTTTAGTGTGTTAATTGTATCTCAACATAATGGGTTAGCAACATTCTTCTAGAGCAGCTAGCATCTCTCACCACACTCACTACTCAATTCGCACACCCTCTTTTTTTTTTTTGTGCTTTTCTGGATTAAGTCAAAATGATTAGGTTGCAATGATGCCTAGATTCTCTGCTGACAGGAGAGCTAACACTCATTTTTACTGTAGTGTCTCCTCTTGTCTTAAATTTCAAATGGGCCCAAGCCACAAAATTCATATCTAAATCTGAATCTTCACATTCATAAAGTTCAAGAGTGTACAGATCTAGGGTATGGCTTAGTTTAATCAATAGGGAATATTATGATTTCAGCCCATTCATTGGAAGTGACAAGTCCAGCCTATGTCGTAACACTCTCACTAGTCCAAACCCTACCACTGGATAGAGCCAGCAGATATGAATGCTCAGCTTCCACACACACAAATTACAAGTGTTCTTTTCAGGCCTGAAAGAATCAGTGTTGACTGATCCTGTGATTCCTGCACTGTCATGTGCAGGATACCCTCTTATTTCAATCTCAACAGCAAGCCAAACACTGCAATTTTGTTGGGATTTCAATAGACAGGAAATAACACAGATTTTCATTACCTCCAAATTTAACTTGTTATCTGTCCAGATCCTACTCTACATATGAATTATTATACTTCAAAGGTACCCCAGACATTTTTTCCTCTCTTTGATGTCTAAACAGAACAGAATTCCTTAAGAGGAGAACACAAGGAAGAAAAACAGGAAAAAAGACTAAAGATATGTATTGGGCTAGACCCTAAGCTGTTTCTAAGTAATGCTGGATGCAGCTGAGAGGAGAGGTTCAAGGGCGCCAATTGTAACACCTGAATATTGGGGCCACTTCTCTCTTGGGCCCAAGTCCCGGTGTAGGTTAGAACATCTTGTGTATGACAGTCACAAAGCAAATAACTGCAGCATAATACCCCCTACACTAGGACTGGAAGTGGGTGGTGGATGAGGTAACTACACTGGTTCTACACCCACTAGACATTCATATACATTAGGGGACGACCCAGCTGCAGAAATCAAGCTGAATTCTGATTCTCTTCTACTGGATTGGAGCACATGGAATGGAGCAAACAAAATAATCTGGCTCTCATGGAGTAGCCTGCCATGGTGGGCAACAGTGCCCAGTGAAAAAACCACTCCACCATCTAGTATGGCCCTTTGAGTGAGAGGAGACGCTTGTACTAAAAGGTAGCATCAAGATTCATTCATCAGTCCTCTTTTGTTCCCACCTTACATTCCCCTCTATATTTGTTCGATCACTCAATCAATTGCAAAGGAGTTCAGAGAAGAGGATTGATCTAGGGATGGGCACCCACGGGACATCTCTGCCCAGCTTGCTGGCCCTGGCTGGCTCTCCACACTCCCCCAGGGCCAGCTCTCTAATGCCCCCACAGTCAGCCCTGTGCCAGCCCTGGGGCCAGCTCTTCATGGCCCCCTGCCCTTCCCAGGTAATTCTTGTCATTGCACTGCCTCTCCCCACAGGCTCTGTGCACCCCCTGCTGGTTCTGCACCATCGCACCAGCCCTGGGGCCAGCTCTCCACCACAACGCTGGCCCACTTGTGAATATTATTGTCCACCCTGAAAGAACAGTAGCTCAAGGCACTTACAATTGCACACAAATTTTTATATGTGAAATTCCCATGATTGTATGCACATATCAGATATCTGAAATAAAAATGTCTAGATATATGTCTAATTGGCCATCTGCACAAATACATGATATACAACGGTGGAAATCACAAATGCAAATTAGACACACAGGTACAGATTAATCTGCTGTGCAGGCCTGGGTTTCTTCTCTATTGAAAAATTGCCCACAATGTACAAATTATTCATAAATTACAGGTAGAATGATACATATGAGAAGCACAAAGATAAAAATACACAAGTGAACTAAACTTAAGTTATAGAAAACATGCACGCATCCAAGGATAAAGAGAGAGCCACATACCAAAGGATGGGTTTGTGTCTATAGTAGGAAGTCCCCAGGAAACTCCTGGATTCACAACACTTCTGTTCATCTTTAAAGGTACCACAGGACTCCTTGTTTGTAACACTCTGTTGGTTAGACATCCAACTGATGAATAGCCCCTCATTTCTCACCATGCTTTTATAGAAAAAAGTTTTTATCTCCTACTTATACTTAGAAGTTCTTTTCGGATGCATTGAAACATCTCGCTCGGGTTTGCTTCAAACACAGCAACTCTCCTAAGTGGTTTCCCCAACTGTTATGAAAGTATGTGTTTAAGAGTGCTCCTCAGGGAAACTCCAGACAATGGCAGTTCTCCTAGAATATGGATTCTGTCCGGCTTTGATGTGAATCCATTGAGCCATTCCTGGAACCTTCCTACATCTGTCATTGTGCTAAACTGTTAATCGTCCTAGCTTGCTACACAGAGTGTCTTAGTCATTATTCTGAGTCATCACTCTCTTAAACAAGTTTTCCTCTCTAGATATTCAGTTTGTTTAAAACAGCAATATATAGTCTGATTTTTTTGCAGAGGTCCTGAGCACCCACAACTCTCATGAAAATTTGCCATTTAGTCTTGTGGGAGCAGGAATTAGACATTAAGGAAGACACAAAGAAGGATTTTCTGGATAAGAAAATAAAACTACAATATGCAAAACACCTAAAAATATGAAGAAAGAGCTCACTTCACTGGGAAATTGTTCAGTGAGCTTATTGATGCTCTAAAATGGCTTAATTATTTTGTCCACCTTGTTCTCAGGTAATATGTTGTTAAGAGTTTGAAGCAGTGTGATAGTGTTCACTTACCACTAATGAGCACCTCCTGCTGACTGGGTGCAATTCTGCACTTTCTCCTTTTTCCACTTCCAGTGGCTCCTGTTCACTGTTGTTCACCTCAGGTGGGTCGCCAGTAGCTTATCCCTCTGGCTAAGCCTCTCAGTTCATAGGTGAATAGATGGATAAACCCCTTACAGGGTGAAAGGTTCAACAGGACCTGTCCCAGTGCTCTTGTTAATGGCTGTAGCCCTGTCTTTCGGATCAGTTCTCAGCTCCTTCTGGGCTACCTTTAAGTCTGTGACTGACCTAGAAGAAAGCAGTGCCACCAGAGCTTCCTCCCTTGGGATCTGTTGCTTTTAACTTAGTCCTAACTGTTTAGCAAGGTCACTCCCTCAGCTTGTGAAATGTCCAGCCTCTTTCATGGGCTTTTAATACAGTCTTCTTCCTCATTTCCAGTGGCCAGTGGGTGGACCAAGGCCCACTCACAACTCTGAGTCCCGGTACAGCAATCCTCTAAACAGATGCCAAATACGGTTTTCCTTTAATGGTTACCACTTCCTTCTCTGAGCTGAAGGTCACTTAGTCCCATCATTTTCTGGGGTTCTCCAACTGTTTCCTGCTTGAGCAGTATGGCTTTACTGTGGACTTTCACAGCCTCCAAATCCTTCCTCCCCACTTGCAGTCTCAAGCAGCAACTCCCTGACTCAGACCTTGCAGCTCCTTTTAATTAAGCGTGCTGTCCTCTGATTGGCTTCTTCTCTACAGCCTTTCTAGGCAGGCCTGGAGGACCCACCTTCACTGCTCCTGTCCTGGAGCATGGTGTGGTAGGAGTGCAAAGCCTCCAGCAGGGGGCCTCAGAGGGCCTGGTACGTCCTCTAACATCGGGGCTCCTACAGAAAGAATTGGGATGCGATTTGATTGAGGTGCATGTCCACTTTTTGTCCTGTTTAGTAAGCCTCTATCAACTGAGATGATAATGTAACCCTAAATGTATGATTTAATTCCAATTAAAAGAAAAAAAAATCTATGAATGGTCTCATTGTTTTCCTGAACTGGTTTACATATACAGAAATACTTAAATGGTCATAGCATTTCTGGTACAGCTTCAACAAGAAATTAATAGAATTGATCAGCTACAGTGTCTCAAGACTCAGATCCATGGTTTTCAAAAGAAATTCACACTATCATGAAAGCTGAAAATTCTGAAATATTTTACTGCTGTGAATGAGACTAAATCTGCTATTCGTTGCACTGCGTACAGTGAACAGAATGATAGTACTGTAACCAAAGCAGCAAAGCATGACAAGGTTAATCCCTGCCATTAAGAGTGATTTTAACTCACCTTGTTGAAATTAATAAGGTGTCTGAGCTTTATTCTATAAAAGGATTAATAAGTCATAGTGTGAAGTTCACCCAAATGCTGCTGCTGTTTTTCTGCCATAGTATGATCTTCTGGCTTTGCAACTAGCAGAGATCACAGGCTGCTTTGGAGACCACAGTGTCTTAACAAGAGATTAAAGTAGCTGCCATAGATCTAGGTATGGGAAACTGCTAGAACATAGTGTATTACCTTAGACTTTTACAAGCCTGCTTAAGAGCTGTTCTGAGACCCAAAGCACATGCTACAAGACCCATGTTCAAGAAGTTGGGCACTCTCTTTCTCAAATTTCTTTCATTGGTTTTTGTTTCTCTGTCATAAAAGTATAAAGATCCACAACATTGTTTTCCTTCTATCTCACCCATTCATTTACAGAGAATACTCACACCACCACTTCAAGTACTGAATGTACCAGGAATGTATTTAGAATTGCAAAAGGAAGATTTTATTCTCCCTGGGTGCTGAAAAAAATTACCCAAAATATATGATGGATTATCAAGTCTGATTATGTATGTTATGGGGCAAGTTAGGCATTATCTTCAATGGCTGACCTACTGAAATGCAGGGGGATAAAAAGCCTGCCTACAGGGCACAGATTTATAGCCAGCACTGTAACTACTTTACAGTAGAGTGATGAGCAGTGATCCAAAGGGGCAGCGTGTTAGTCTGGTTCAGTAAAACAAACAAACAAGAATTCCTGTGGCACTTTTAAAGACTAACGGATTTATTTTTTGCATGCGCTTCTGTGGCAGAAAATCCCACTTCATCAGACACTTTGAAGATGGGGGAACTTACAGAATAGTAGGAAATGAATGCATTGATTTAGGAAAATGCGCTTATTTCCTCCCATCCTGTAAGTTCCCCCATCTTCAAAGCATCTGATGATGTGGGATTTTCTCCCACAAAAGCTGATGCAAAAGATAAAGATGATGAGTAATGTGTACCTGACAATCATCAGTTCTTATAGGATTGCAAACATTGTTTATTTTAAAGCTGATTTCTGATAACCTCAAAGTATAAAAAGTTAGATCTGAGCAAACATTTCCTAAGGGCTGTATTCACACACAGATGGTTATTTCAAAACAAGTTGTGTTGAAACAACTTGTTTCGAAATAACGCCTTATTTCGAAATGACTTAATTCGAATTAGCAAAAAGTCATTTCGAAATAGGGAAAAAAGCGGGAAACGAAATAGCATGTTCACAGTGTGAACATGCTATTTCATTACATACTGCTGGCTCACCCTGCAGCCCCAGAAAGGGGGCTGCAGGCACCGGCGGGGGGTGAGCCGCTGCGGGGTGGCTCAGCCCCCCGCCAGAGCTGCCCCCCGACACTGCCGGCAGGTCAGGGGGGCAGCCCGAGCTGCAGGCTGAGCCCCGTGCCCCCAACCCACCGGCAGTGTCGGGGGGGTAGCTCTGGCAGGGGGCTGAGCCGCCCCACAGCAGCTCACCCCCCCCACCAGGGGCTGAGGGACAGCCCTCAGCATCCTGGCCAGGGTCCTAAGGGTTCCCTGGCCAGGGTGCTGAGGGTCCAATGTTGTTTCGGAACACTTTCTTCCGAAACACCATGTTCACACTGCGTTGTTTCGAAACAACAGTTGCAAAACAACGTTGTTTCGCCCAGAAACCAGGTTTAAGTTGTTTCGAAACAACACATACTATGGGTATGTCTATACTGAAAAGATTTTTTGAAATAAGGAGGCTTATTTCGAAAAAAATTTCTTAGCTGTCCATGCAGGCATTTTGGTATTTTAAAATAAGCACTTTGTGATTTTGAAATAATGAAGAACTATTTCAAAATAACTAAACCTGCATTGATTTTGAAAGAGCAATTCTTTCAAAATAGTTATTTTGAAAAAAAGCCATGCCAAGCCATGGAACTGGCTTTTTTCGAAATAATGGCTCTATACTTTTCATAGCCTTCCCCTATTTCAAAAAAAGAGAAACTAGTGAGGACTTTATATTTCAAAATAATCATTTCCACCTTATTTCAAAAAAGAGACTTCACTAGACTCCTATTTCAAAATAATAAATTTCAAATAGTGCTATTTGAAATAATTATTTTGAAATAAATTTGAAACAGTTATTTTGAAATAACTATTTCAAAATAACTTGGACAGTGTAGACATAGCCTATTACAGCTATGGCTTGTGCACATCCTGTAATAGTTGCACCCCATTTCCCTCACCACAGTCCACCCCATATCAGCTTGCTTGTTTTTCTCGTCTACCTTCACATGTTGTCTTTTTGACAGTAAGCTCTAAAGAACAGCCTTTATTCTAGGTTTACACTTTATGTAACACAATGGGCCCCAATCTAATTACAGCCTTTAGGAATGCAAATGTTAAATAATAACAATTCATTGCTTCCATGCACATTTCTGAACAGTACAGCTATTGGCTAAAATATCTTTGAAAAAAGAAAATGAAAAGAAAAATGAATACAGATTGGATTAATTTTATTCTTAGATGAGCAAATACTCACAGGCTTTTTTTTTCCTCGTATAGCCCCAGATCATCAGCTTGACTCACAGAAAACAAAGCTAGCATACCAAGGCCAGCAGATTTCATACATACACCAAGTGGTTTTCTATTTTTTCAGCTGTTGCCATTCTTTGTACATGTTTATATTAAGCTCTCAGTATGGTACTTCTAACTATCCTATTGCTTTCTCTTTCTAACAATGGATGTCTGGGAGTACAAGAGTAATTCTCCTGTTTTTTGGGTGATGTTGTTGACAGTCCAGCAACACTGGATAATTACAAGATGGGCAAGTGGATATTAGCTATACTATGAGTTCATAAGACACAAAACATACCTTCTTTCTGGTTTTTTTAAGCCCACGGTTTATGTCAGATCCTGAGGAATGAGTAGGGTTGCTTATGCTGACCTGCCGTAACTATGCCACTAATTCATCTGCAATGAAATAATTTATTGGAAGATTAGGGAAAATTTCAAGATCAGAAAAATAAAAATCCACAGTGGGACAGCAGAATTGGAACTGTCCATAAGTCGTTGAAGTAATCTCCCCATATCTTTGATTTTGGCTTACACCGAATGTTAGCTGCAAAACAGTACAAATTATTGGTAAACTATTTATAAGCTACTGCTCTTATAAAAGACTTGTTGGAAGCTTGACAGAATTTGGAAGCTGTTGTCACCATAATTAACACTGTTTATGTGACCTCAGCATGATTCACTATGTATCACTAGAGACTCAATACAAAGAATATTCAGTATAACAGAAGGTTGTGCAATTTCTCTATATTAGTCACAAACTGAACCATTTCCTACAGAACATGTGTGCAAAAATTTGGATTGAAAGAAATTTTTAAAAAGTTTACAGTTGAGTTTGTTATCAAGGTCTAAGTGAAAATTATTTTGAGCTTTAACTAAAAGAAATCTTTTATTTTTCTCCTGGGTTTTTCTTGACTTTCCGAACTGAAAGAAGGCTGAAGCCATTGGGGCAACCATGCTAGAAAAGCAGCAATGGCAACTGAGTTTCCTGAAGCCATCTCTACAGGACAGATGGACAAGTGATGCTGGAAAACAAAGTTCTGCAGAAGCCATACAAGCCTACTGAGGCATGAGAGAGGTTATTGGTTTCTGTGAAGAAAGAGGGAGTTTGTATATTTTTTATCAATATCACATGCCTCTCAGTTATCTGTTTGATATTATCTTCTTGCAGGCAGGCAGGATGAGTCAAAAGAGGCTATAGCAGGCGTGGCCAAACGGCGGCTCACGAACCACATGCAGCTCTTCAGTGAAAAAGTGCAGCCTGCAGAAGAACATCAGCAAATCAATTTAGGAAAGCAGCCCCAGCCTAGGAGTTTTAAATCTCCCACCCTGAGCATGCTTGGGGGTGGGGGGCAGCCTGTGCCTAGCTACTGGAGCGGCTAGGTAAGGGGCCCTGGGGGGGGGGGAGGTGGCCCAGGAGAGCCAGCATCAGGACCTGGGGGTTAAGGAGAGGGTCAGGATAGCAGGGGAAGCAGTGGCATGGTCAGGGATGGTGGGGAGAAGCGGCAACATTGTCCAGGCAGAGTGAGAAGCATGGCATAGTTAGGATGGCGGAGAGAAGCACAGCATGTTAGATTTTCTCATAGGCCCTAATGCAGCTTACTCATTAAATCATATTTTACAAGTCCTTCTAAACACAACCTCAATAATAAGAAATGAAAATACGAAGAAGAAAATAGATACTATATGGCTATATGCCTCAGCACAGCTCTCGAAGGTTTAATAATCAAGTCGTGTGGCTCTTGAGTTCCATAAGTTTGGCCCCAAACAGGCTAGTAAGATTTACTTTTCTGCAGGTCTAAACTGAGGATCATAGGAAAGACCACAATCTTAAAGCTGCTGGTGGTATAGGTAGGAAGAAGAGTGTGAGTGTTATCAGGATTCTGAGACACAAAGTCAGCTTTTTCTGGCCAAAAGTAAAGGTTAGCTGGGCTGAAGAGTACTTATAGAAGCTTGCATGGAAAGATTAAGGTAAAATTCTGTGTATGGACCTTTTGATTACCCCTTTGTTTGCCATGCTATGTATCTTTGGGGGGAAGGAATAAATAATGCTTTGCTCAGAAGAATCTGTTTTTTAAGCCTCTTTAATCATCCATTGTCACAGGATTCCAAATTAAAAAGGTTTATAGATGCCAAACCCAGTTTAGACCTATTGTATTGAGAAGCAGGGCTTGCAGATCTGGTATGCAAAGATATAGTCCCAAAGTGGTTGAACAGAGTGTTCTCACCCTTGAGAGGAGTGAAGGAAAGCCAGGCCTGTCATATGAGGGGGGGCATTCAAGAAAGTCTAAAGTACAGATGACCTCAACCATGACAGCTTCATTTGGTGAGATTCTCACCCCTGCTCCAATCCACTAACATCAAGCGAAAGGGCTGGATTAGCATGAAGGAGCTCTGAAAGCCATTGGTCTGTCTGGGGAAGGAATCCCCTGCTGTAGGACCTATGGTTGCAGTCGTAAGCATGTCTTCCAAGACCCCTTTCCACATCCTGGCAGAGCGATGAGCCAACTCAGTCAGGCTAGGGAACAGGAAGGACCTGTCAGGTAGTGAAGCCACGGTATGCCCTGCAGCAGCCTAGAGGTCAGCCTGAGAACAAGCTGCTATATTCAGACATGGCCCAGAGCTGGGGACCTCAGAGCAATCCAGAACTGAGAGGACACACGGATGGCTTATAGCTGCCCTAGCTCTCTGTACTCCTAGACAGTGAGTTAGGTAGTACCTCTCTTAGAGATGCAGCAGAGGGTCTCACCCACTGATCAGTTCAGGAGACTGACTCGTTTTTCATTTTTGCTCATGTTCTTGCTGCTGTATTTCGCCTTTGCTCCTTTGCCCCTCACCCTGCTTTACTGAGCTTCCTGTCAGTACCCGGCAGGCAGCACTCCTAACAACAAGTGCCAGTTCAGTATGAAAACTGGCAGAGACAAGCACCAGTGGGAAGATAGGTAAGAGGAGTATTTAGATTTAACTTTTCCTTTAAAAAAAAATTAAAAAGAGCAGGAATATAGAAAAAGAAAGATAATAGAAACCTAGAAGGAGTCATGGAAATTTAGAAAGAGGAAAGAGGAGAAGGGAAACTAAAAGAAGGGGGAAGAAAATACAGCATACAAAGGAAGATGAGGTCAAATCACCTGTTCTTCCCCTATATGCTGTTCTCCAGTGTTTGAATCTTAACAAGTGCTTTGATTTGCTGTTACAGTGTGATCTGATCACATGACTTACACTTCCTTGCAGTCATTTCCTCCTATTCTGTAAGTTCTCTCATCTTCAAAGTGTCTGATGAACTGGGATTTTCACCCATGAAAGCTCATTCAGTAAAAAAATTTACTGAAATCAAAAATCAAACTTATTAGTTCAAATTAACAATGTGGACTAGTTTGAACTAATGTTAGTTCGAACTAGTGCACTTTGTTAGTTCAAACTAACTGCTCTTAGTTCGAACTTGTTAAGTTTGAACTAAGGGTTCGTCCTGGTCTCCACTGTACTTAGTTTGAACTAACGCTCAAACTAAGCACTGAGTTCGAACTAACCAGCAGTAGTTACTGGTTCAGACTAAGTGTTCCTTAGTTTGAACTAAAGACTTCCTTTGTTTGAACTAAGGAAAGCCTGATGTAGATTGGTAAAAAGTTAGTTCAAATTAAGTCTCCATAATTCAAACTAACTTGCCAATGTAGACCTAGCCTACGTGCCACAGGACCCGTTTATTTTGCTGAACTAGACTAACTCGGCTGCCCCTTTGGAACTTGTATAGTGTTCAGTTTCTGGTACAAGTTAATGTACTAATTGTCCAAGGCTACAATAAAGAATACATCATGACTCCTCTTTCTTCTACAGAGATATACTCCTATTTTGAAAATTTTATGTGATAACTTCAATGTCCCCCCTCACAGGTTTATGACCTGCATATGTACATATAAGAGTTTCCTAATAGTTTCTTAGTCTCCAGGTATGGGAGTACTTTATGCACAATAACTATCCATGTCAGTACATAGCATCTACCTGGGATTGTTCTGATTGGCTACGTCTACACTTAGAAGATTAGTTTGAATTAATTTAATTAGAATTAATTAATTTGAACTAATAATGATTAGTTCAAATTAAGTTAATTTGAACTAACATTGCCCCACTAGAAACCCAGTTCGAACTAGCATGTCCATGGATAGGACTTGCTAGTTCGAATTAAGAGAGGGTCACCATGGGAGGTGTGGCAAGATGGCTCCCAAGAAGGGCCATGCCCCCACTCAATATATAGAAATAGGAAGGCTGCCTGGGAGGAAGAAGGTTAAAAAGTGTTAATTCCAATTAATGGTTAGTTCAAATTAACCCCGCTATACTGGGTTAATTTGAACTCGTAAATTCGAATTAATCCTTACTTTGAAGTTAAGCCAGCTTTTATAACTTTGAAATAAACTTTCATTAATTTGAACTAAGGAATTCCTTAGTTCAAATTAATGAAAGCCAGCATAGCCATGTATTAATTTAATTTGAATTAATACTCATTAATTCAAATTAAATTGAAAGTGTAGACACACCCATTGGAATTCATGTTCAAATACCTCTCAAATGTCCCTAGCTAGGAGACACACTCCTCAGATTAAAGTGCCAGGGTCAAAATATGACTTTTGTTACCATTGTATAATTTTGGATTCATTTCATTCAGGTCAAAAGAGTTACTCTGGATTTCTACTGACTTCTAGTATAATTAAGATCAGATTCTCACCCCAGAATATTTCTTACTGTAACCTGAGATCTCACTTTTGTCATACTTAATTGTTACCTCATAATCACTGATTCAAACTCAACTAGAGACATTTGTTTCTAAATAAATTATTTTTAGGCTTTTTAAAGCTGCACTGCGGGAGGTTTAGTTTGTTTGTGTCTCCCACATTTTGTTTCTTCTTTTCAAACTGAGTTGCACATTTAAGTTCCAGTAGGTTGACAGGTTTATTTGTTTTAATATATTTTCCTGTGATTTCTAAAATAGTATAACAAAATCAATCACAATTCGGCATTTATTCGCAGACTTAGAGATATGTACACATGAAAGATATACAGATCTCTTTTAGATCAACTGTTTATGAACCAATGTATAGTAATGAGTATCTTATTCTTCCCTGATTGTAATAAGGTAAAATTACATGACACTCACAGAAGTGACTTAAATGATGGTGTAAGTCATGTGTGAGGTGAAAAATGTTGTGTATTCCCTTAAACAAAGCATATACTACCTCAATAATAATTAGCTTACTATAGATTTACTGAAAGATTTGAAGCTGCACATTGATAAGATATGTGCTTCTCCAGCTCTCTAAGCACTGTGTCTGAGGGACAAGAATCAGAACATAATCTCTAAACACACCATCGTAAATATTATAGGCCTGATTCTCTCACTTACATTGGTTTTTCATTAGAGTAATTCTGTTGACTTGGATAGATTTATTGCCAGTTTGCACCAGAGTAAGTAAAAGAAGCTATGTATGCACTGCAGTTGCAGCCATGTCAGTCTGATACATTAGTGAGACAAAGTAGGTGAGGTAATATCTTTTACTGGACGAGCTTGTCTCTTTCACCCACAGACGTTGGTCCAATAAAAGATATTATTTCACCCGCCTTGTTTCTCTGTACACAGACTTCCTGCTAATTACCAAAAATCAGAGGGAAAAGTGCATGACAGCATTCCTCATATTTCTTCTACCTCCAATATTTTTGCTCAATGCACTGCAAGAAACTTAGTCTCCTTTGCGTATTTTCTCATCATTATATGCAAGGCAGTGGAGAAAGTTTCACATGCAAGCCAACAAGTATTGCTTTGCTTTGCATGGGTAGCAAACATAAACTATTTAAGGTGTGTTCAAGGGCAATTCTATTCATTTCAGTCTCTTCTTTTGATGCAGTCTTCATAGTTCCTGCAACCAAAATTGTTATGCAGGTCCAGGGAAGCTGCTGAAAATTTCATGATATTTGTACTTGAAAAGAACAAGAGGACAGCAGCGTGGGCTTGCTTACCTTGGATTAAATACTATTAATGCCACAGTACTTTTTTCTCTTTATGATTCATTTCTAGCTTACTTGTGGTGACTTGCAGAGTGGCTAATTACTGCATGGAGCTAGAAAATGATGGCACGTGAGTAATTTTAACAAAAAGATTTAGGGAGTGCAAAAAAAAGCCCATTTTCTTAGATCTGATTCCATTTTTCCAAAAAGGTATACACTTTAACAGCATTCAGAAAGTAAGAATATTTATCTTGAAGTTAAAATTTATTGGTTTTCTTTCTATTTTTAAACTATACAATACTGAGGATTGTGACTAATTTCTATTGTGTTTACAATAGTTTTGCTTCCACTGAATTTGGAAATAAGTTATTTTGCATGATAATATGATATTTCTCAGCTGTCCCTAATAAAATCTGACAGCCTTATAGGCTACTCATGGTTTCACTGAATAAAAATTTTAATCATTTATCCTTTACGATTTAAAAGATCCCAAAGGAAAATATAGATGGGTCTATCAGAGAGAAGGAAGAAAAAAGTTCTACACTTATTTTGCTCTGTTTCAATTGTATTAGAGATTACAGTGTTTGCAACTCAGTGGAAGTATTAAACTCGATAGCTGTCCTGTTAATTAAGGATGTATTTTTATTTTTTCATCATGATCACATAATACTCAATGCTGAATACCTCCTGCAAAGTGCTGAGAACTCCTATTTTCCATAGATTTATGTCGCTGACAATTTAGGGTATTTAGAATCTTAAAGAATCTGACTTATTATGGAGAACACTTCAGCTTAATTAAAAAAAAACCCAAACAAATGGGTTATATGCAAGCACTGATTGGAAAGAAGATTGTATTTCTCCAATATGAAGCTTGAACACTTGCATACCTGAAAGCCAGTAAAACCCAGTGGGCCAAGGAAGAGGTTAAGTTACATGCACTGGGGAATAGTAACTATGGGAGGGAGATTGTCTAAAATGTATGAGGCCCTGAACAGCTTATTTTTTTAATGGGAAACATAAATACTTGGGTTTGTGGGAGTAACATGAAGGTGTTGAATTTTCCGAATTTGACAAGAAAAATGTGTTCCTTGTTTAAGTGCTTCGACTCTTATACAGAAAAAGAAACTTCTATTGAATATATATCACTCTGTCCAGCTTGGCATGCAATTAGCAGGGCCAGTGCACTTTGCTGCTGTGAACAAAGAAGCACTTTTAACCATCTTTTTCCATTTAATCAAAAGCTTAAATCATGAAGCTTGCTAACTGCAAAGACCCGGTGCATCAGAGTATATTTTTATTTTCCACTAACAAGTCTTCATTGTGAGTTTTGGACAGATCCTCTGCTGGTGTAAATTGATGCTAAAATAAAGTCTTGAGAGCTATTCTACTTCATACCATTAAAGAATCTGATCTATATGTATCCCAAATTGGTACCCTTTTATGCATTTGAAAACAGAATGACTTGGAGTTAACAAAACCCTCAATTTTTCAGTAGAGTTCAAACTGGGTTTTACTTCTTTTATATATGCAGGCCTTTACCATTCCTCCTCTTCCCCACAAACCCCTACCTTCTTTCCTACATTAGGAAAATTACCCAGTGCTGACACCTGCCCTCAGCAAGACTGAACTGCCAGCTTTAAATGTTCTTTTACATTGAATGTTCTTTATGTGAGCAATTTTATCTTCTTATACAAACACTTGGTCTTATTCCTGGACACTCAGCTTCACTGTATGCCCATTGTGAACATTCAGCACTACTTATGAAATGTACGTGGGTGTGTTCACACACACAGGACTTTTTTTTCTTTAATCGTACTGTTTCACTTGCTGTATGCCTCAATGCTAAAATGTGTAAAGGAAAAAGAATCTCTCTGTTTCCATTATAAGAGAAAGGGGAAAAAGCAGATGGCTTAATTTATATAAATAATAATTTTACCTCATTTCAGTTCTTGATAGTTTTATTTGGTCTGATTTGGGAAATTATATTACTTGATGCACGTATGTACTTATGAAAAGTGGTGGAGATGGTTGAAACTATGAAAGGTATAATCTGGGGAAAGTAGGTCACCCTAAACTTTCAGATAGTTAGTAGGCTATATGTGTAATGAACCCAAATTCAAGAAGAGAAGTAGGGACACTGTAGGAGCGAACAGTCATCCAGAATCATTGTCTGGAGTTGGCTTCATGGGACCAGACCTGATAGAAAAAAGTAGACTTTGTGGTTATACATGCTGCCACTAAACTAGTGTTTAGTTTCAAGAGCTGGCAGTAGCATGCCTTGTAACCCTTAATTCACTAAACCAAGATCTGACAGTAGCAGATGTGGTGGAGCTGGCCTTGTGAAACCACCAGACCTTGTAACCAAAGATCAGAGAAGACCCTCGTGGTACAAACTTTGCTAGAATGCAACAGATGAACTAAGGAAAGTCACTTCCTGACACCCATTTCACCATATCTAAGTCTATTTGCATTCCTAAATGAAGTTTATTGGGTGGTAATTGTGTTGCATTAAGAGTTCTGGGCTCCCAACAGACTAGGCAATAAATAATCGGCACTGTTTGGTGACCATAACCCTCAGACACTCTCTGGGTTTTGGTCATTTATTTTTCGATTTGAATATATGCTTATCTTATTTGCCACAATAAAACTCATGGTTCCATGTTCTCAAGAATTCCTGAGTACTTGATATGGGGAAGAAATACCTATAAAGATGACTAGATAAATTTTAAATGTTAAGTTCCTAAAATCAGGAATTAAGATTTTGGGGGGGAGGGGTCCTGAGTCAATCACTGTATTGATTCTGAATGAAATTCACAAAGCAGTGGTTTTCGACCAGTGTGCCATGGCACACCGGTATGCCTTCAGAACTGTCAAAGTGTGCCATGAATTTATGTACAAAAGGTAATGAAAATCAATGTAAAACAAACATTGTTTCATCTTCAACAATATTTTATCCAACTAAAATTACAACTCATAAAACTTGTGAAAATTAATTATCAAATTAAAAGTGCAGTATCTGTCTTTCAATTCTAAAATGTGAACATTCTGAACTTAGGTGGCCAAAGGGTAAAATTGAAATGATATGTATTTTTTTCTGGTGGATTTGAAACATTAATGCATTTGATCCTTCTTTAGCTTGTTATATTCACTATGCTGCAAACCATTCTAGTAAGACCATAACTATAGTAAATGTAAGTAAATGTGACATGAGCAATCAATTCGGTTGAAAAAAGTGGGGGTGCCATAAAATTGTTGTCTCATTGAAGTGTGCTGTGTTACTAAAAAGGTTGGGAACCATTGTCATAGACATCATCTGAGGCACGCCCTAGAAGCTGCTAATGATTCCTGTTGGAAGTATTAAATGCCTTTACTTTTTTAAATTTAGTTTCATATGCTGCATTTCTGCAGTAGTTGCTTTTCCTGTTTTACAATCTTGCCTGTGCCCAAACATTCAAATACTTCTGCCTCTAGAGTTCCTTGCGCATGCGTGCTATTTTAATAGAGGGAAAGTGCAAAATTTTATGGTCAGAATATCTCTCTAGCTAAGAATAACATCAGTTCATATTATATAAATATACATGTAGTTCAGCAGGGCCAGCCCAAGGTTTTTGGCAGTCTAGGCGCCTGTGATTATGTCCACCCCCGTGGTGGCCTGGGCCATGTGGTGGGCCCTCCCTCCCAGTGCTCCTTGGCACCCCCCTCCAAGCCTGGCCAAGCAGTGGGCCGGGTGGGCTGCCAGGCTGGGACAAGCTGTGCAGGGCTGGGCAAACCAAGGGGGGGCGGCATAGTGCAGGCTGGCCAGGGGTCACCAGCTGAGTGGCGGGTCATGTGGGCTGGGACAAGCAACAGGGCACGTAGGGCCAGGCTGGCTGAGGGGCATAGGCCGTGCAGGCTGGGATGAGCTGCACAGGACCAGGCAGAGCAGCAAGCAGCCAAGTGGGTGCTGGCCAAGGGGGGCGGACTGAGCGGCAGCCCACAGGCTACGGGGAGTTTGGGGGTAGACCAGCTGGTTGGCAGACTGCAGGAACGTGGCTGATGCAGCAGGGCAGCTGGTGGGCCAGCTGATGTGGCAGCTCAAGCGGAAGTGAGCGGCGGGCCAGGCTGACCGCAAGCCAGCAGAGCCACAGGCCAGCAGAGGGGGTCCTGCCCCTCCCTTCTCCCACCCACTCCTCCTAGCTCCCCTCCAAGCCTGTCCCTACACCATCGCCCAGCAGTTACCTTTTCTTTACTGGGGAATGTAGCCAGCTGAAAAAAGCTTCTCGCCTTACTGTGCACCGGGCTACATGCCTGTGCACAGCAAAGCGGTGTCCAGTAGTGTTTGGCATCCTAGGCAACTCCCTAGGTCACCTTCATGGTAAGACCAGACCTGTAATTCAGATTCTTAGCAAAATATCATGAACACATGAGTTACTACCTTCCTTCCCAACATGATTTTGAAGCTCTGTCTTTTCAACCCATCTTCTAGACTGTAAGTTCTCAACCCTTGGCATGTCAAGCCACAGTCTGGAGCTTACCCAACGATGCATGACACACCACCCCCTCCACCAACAAGTTAAAAAAGAATGCCTCAGGCCACAACAGGAGCCCCCTCTGCTGAGACTTTCCGCTGCAGCAAAGAGATGATTGCACTACTGCAGGGACACTCCCAAAGCCTTCCCTGAGATCACCTTCCATGGGTCACTATGTAGGTGACCTATGGCCAGAAGAAAACCCCCATTGCTGCAAGGGTTTTGGCAGGGAGGGAGGGGATTCTTTTGATGGTCAGTCATTTACAGGCAACAACTCAGCAGCTATGCTATGACATAGTAAAGTGTGGTGACACAGTGGCTGAGAAACACTGTTCTAAACACTCCTTTGAAAAAGCTCAACTGCATTAACACAGAGGGACCAAGGGAGACTAGGAGAGCACTAAACACTGGCAAAGTGCAGTCACTTATTACTGGAAATTTTTTAAAAAAATCTTGAAACTTAAAACTTTCCTTTCTCTACTTAACTTGATATGCTTGAGTGAAACCAAATATTTTCCATTATTTTTTTTAATCAGCCAAACCACAGATGCCAGGGTCCTGAGAAAAATAATATGCAACTTGATGTCTCATTCGAGAAAAATAAAATTCTCTGTCCATAATAATATAACACCATAACAACCAACTACTTTTTAAATTGTCCTCACTACCTGAAGTGCCATGGTGGAACTGAAGTTTTAGGCATCTATTGCCATAACCCTCTTCTAAGTCTGGCAGACTTTCCACACATAAGGGTCTCTGCCAGGAGGAGGAAAGAATGTGATTTACATAAATCCTAAATATTATTTGTCTCTTTACACATTCAAGGCATTATAGCCATATTGACTAACCCATACAATTTTCTATGCTGGTGGAGAAACTAAGGCAGGAATCTGAATGGACTTATCCAAGGCCACACCATAAGTCAATGACAGAGCTAAAATTAGAAGTCAGGACTTTCAGTCTCCTAAGTATGTGCTTAAGCCTCCAGAGTGGTTCTCAACCACTGCATTAGAACACATCATTGTGTTACCACATAGTACCAAGCGTGTTGTGGAGAGCCAGGGAAATGGCTGGATTTGGCCTGGGGGGTGTTGGGCTGGTGTACCCTGTAGGGTCATAATATGCCCCCAAGTGCATTGTGACCTGCAAAAAGTTGAGAACCACTGCTTCAGAGCATACTATGTCTCTTTGAAGCTGAAGTTACATGAGGATGGCTTTAAACAGTCATTTAAGACAAAGTATTTCCTATTAACAGTGGTCCTCAGTGCTGTCTAATGGTGTGTAATACAAAGCAACCAAGTCCAGATCTGTGAGAAGTACATAGTAAGTAAAGGTGCTGAAATATCACAAAAGTACAGTTGACAATGAATAGAGTTATTTTATCTGAGAGTTGTTATGGTTATTAATGAACCTGAAAAGATTTGGCAGCTCATTCCTTTTCAGAGAAGCATCCTAAAACCTGGACATTTACCCAAAGCTCACAGAGCTTTTCCAAAACTTTTTGCAAATTAAGTGTGAAATCTCATAACAAAAGGCTCTCCCAGGACTTCCAATGTTTCCTGACTTCCTGCAAGGTACTAATACCACATAAATACCTATGGAAATTTGGTAGTTTTGCTTCTAATCCCAGAGAATTCTAAGAAACATTTGAAGTGTAAGATAACATAAAATTAAACATTATTAATTAGACCTGAAAAAAGCTTTAGGTTTGATTCATTTGTGTTTTGGGTGAAGGTGCCCGTTGGATGATATTTTATGTGACCTGTTTCGTCTAGCCCTAATCATGGCCCTGAATTCCTGTAACATTCTGAATCCATTTTGTACAAGCTGAAGTTCTGTCTTAAGCATCCTGCACAAGTTACATGGACTTCGGACACAGAGCTTTTGAAATTCATCTCCAAACCAGAATTTTGCATATGACATGCTGCATCTTATTAGGCACTACATCACCAATATATGGTGGTCTCAGGCTAGTTCCTAGGCTACGTGTCCACTAGCAAAAGTTAGGCTGAACCTGTTAGCTTGAACTAATAAGTTCGAGGTTAGTTCAAACTAATCTTAAACTTATTAGTTTGAATTAACAACATGGACTAGTTCAAACTTATGTTAGTTTGAATCAGTCCACGCTGTTAGTTTGAACTAAATGCCCTTAGTTCAAACTTCTTAAGTTGAACTAAGGGTTAGTTCGAGTCTACATCACACTTAGTTCAAACTAACACTCAAACTAAGCTCTTAGTTCGAACTAAGTGCCGGTACTTACTAGTTCAAACTAAGTGTTCATTAGTTCAAACTATGGAATTTCTTAGTTTGAACTAAGGAAAGGCTAATGTAGACTGGAACCAGTTTAGTTCGAATTAAGCCTCCTTGACTATGTCTACATCTGCAATTTTAGTTCAGCCACTTAGTTCAAACAAGAACGCACAGTGAGTTCAAACTAATGGCTTAGTTCAACCTTCTTGAATTCAGACTAAGCCTTATGTAAGGGGACTGATAGCCCCTTACTGAGACTGAATGGGCCTTTTGATTGGCCACTCCCGCCTGGAAGCAGGACTCTGAAACAGACAGGCCCAGGGCCAGTGGGAGAGGCCAGTGTCCCAGGATGGCCTGATTGATTGAGAGTGCTCCCCCGCCCCTGAGCTGAAACTGCAGGCTGGGCACGTGTGGGCAAGCCAGTGTGAGAGTGTGTGTGGGGCCGAGCTAAGGAGGAAGCACTAAGCAGGCAGCAGCTGGGAGCCAGAGGACCCAGGAAGGGAGGCCAGGCTGAGCTGATTTGGGCAGAGCAGCCCCACAGCAGCTGGACCAGCAGAAAGCCAAGCACAGCTGGAGCTGGAGTTGTCTGGAGCTGGGTGCAGGAGGCCAGGGAAGGAGCCAAGGGGCTGAGCTGACCTGTGCAGACAGCAGGAGGACCAGAGGAGCCCGAGGAGCGCCCCAGAGAGCCACACAGAACCCGAGCAGCGGCTGGGAGCCAGAGCTGCAGCCATCTGGAGCCGGGTGTGGTGAGCAGCTGGGGAACAGTGAAGGGGGGACTGATGCTGGGAAGAAAGGCCCTGCCCCTGGAGCTTGGGGACGTGCGGCTACAGCCAGAGCCTGCACCTGACCCCCTGGATCATCCAGTCGTAGCCAGGCCTGGGCAGAGGGCTTGCAACGTGGAGAAAGACTGTGAGACTGTTCCTCAGGCCCCAGAGACTCTGTTTGTACTGCCCCCACGCCAGTGGTGGCACTGGGGGTTTATTGTTCACCTTTTTCCACTTTTTTTTCTATTTTCTTATCGGGTTATTCTTTTTGTTTCTGTATGCTTAAATAAATTGTATATAGTGTATATAGTAACTGGTGGGCCAGAAGAGTGGTCAGTGTGGTCAGCACCCCGGAGTGGGGACACCCTAGCCCTGTCCTGAGAGACCACGATAAGAGTGGGGGTCGAGCCCCCAGATATCCTGGGGCCCAGCCTTGTCGGGGTTACAGAGACTCCTCCAAACAGGAGATTGGGAGGGGAGCCTTTGAGGTCAGGCAGGCCTTGGGGTAAAGGAAGTGGGAGCAGGGACTCAGATCCTTTTGCTCCCCACCTTCACTGGGGTGGTATACGAAGTCTGGGAAGTTCCCCACAAGAGCGGGTCCATCCCCCCGCTTACACTTAGTTTGCATCTTGCCTGTGTTTAGTTCGAACAAAAGTTCAGACTAAGCGTTCCCTAGTCCAAACTAAGAAATTTCTTAGTTCGGACTAGGCAAAGCCTAGTGTAGCCAGAGGCTAAATTAGTCCAAACTAAGCCTCCTTAGTATGGACTAATTTGCCAGTGTAGACATAGCCGTTAATTTAAACTAAATTGACAGTGTAGACATAAAAAAATCAAGGAGTTGTGTGGCACTTTAAGACTAACAGATTTATTTTTCACATGAGCTTTCGTGAGAGAAAATCCCACTTCATCAGATGCTTTGAAGATGGATGAACTTACAGAATGGAATGAAAATAAATGGAAGAGGGTGTAAAATAGGATCAGGTCATACAGTAACAGCAAATCAGAGCAGTTGTTAGGTTCAAACCATGGGAAGCTGTTACCAACTTTGCCCATCAACTTGGGGACTGCTCATTTATTAGGGTTACTTCCTCTGGAGGGAGGGGGGGTTGCAATTCTATTAGTGTACTGCTTATGTTGCCAGTGTCTCTGTGTGGAGCTTATTTCCCCCTTCTGTAAATCTCTCCCAGTGGAACCACCCTTGCAGGACCTAAATTTCCCAAGACTAGGTTCTAAGCGCAACCGAGCGGACCAGGTCTATCAGCACTCTTAGCTGATCCATTATGTGTCCCTGAACTCAGCAGGCTGGGTTACACAGCACTGGTCTGCTGCTACCCTTATGTGCCCCTCTATTCACTCGATTCATTGTCAACTGTACTTTTGTGATATTTCAGCACCTTTACTTACTATGTACTCCTGACAGATCTGGACTTGGTTGCTTTGTATTACACACTATTAGACAGCACTGAGGACCACTGTTAATAGGAAATACTTTGTCTTAAATGACTGTTTAAAGCCATCCTCATGTAACTTCAGCTTCAAAGAGACATAGTATGCTCTGGAGCAGTGGTTCTCAACTTTTTGCAGGTCACAATGCACTTGGGGGCATATTATGACCCTACAGGGTACACCAGCCCAACACCCCCCAGGCCAAATCCAGCCATTTCCCTGGCTCTCCACAACAGACTAGACTGGGGTATGCATCTGAGCAGGCTGGGTCAAAACAGCACTTTCAGCTGTCACCCTTATATGCCACAAGTTCAGCACGCTGGTAACCCCTTAATGAGCAAACCTTACAAGGAATTGGGCATCACAGGGAACTTTGGCTAGGTAAAAGGAGCATTGCTGCAGAGCAATACAGAGGAAGTCTGGCAACCAGCTTGATTAGGAAAGTTACTTTATTACCAGGTACATAAAACTTATGAATAATTATAAAAGGAAAGAAAAATGCCCAAAGAGTCACAATATTGATAAGCATACAAAAGAGGAAAATGATCAAACAGTTACAATATTACCCAGTTTTGATTATAGTATTGGAGAAAACTAGCCCGAGTGGATTACAAAAGATCAGGTTTAGAGAGTTATAGTTGGACTAGGGAAAAACAGAGAGAAGCAAGGGGGAGAATGTCTCACCACTCAGTGCAGCTCAAAGGTACCCAGGAACCAGGCTGTTCAGCTTAGGGTCTGGAGTGCTGGAGACAAGCAGAACCTCCACCACGATCAGCAAGGAGAGAGAGAAGTTCCAGCGGACCTGAGGTAGCTTGTAGGTCCAGGCAACAGATCAGGCATCAGAACAGATTCAGTACAGACTCCCCTTTAACTAACTCTCTGCCTAGGGATTTTTGTAGGGAAGAAACAATGTTTTAAGGCAGAACACTAGGTTGTTTTGGGGAAAATAATGACTTAAGGGAGTATACCAGAGGTGTTTTGTTTAGGTGGACAAATAGGAGCTGATCATTCCTGGTGATGGGTGGCATTCCTTGAGGGAGCTGACAGTGCAATCAGGCAGATTCAGTATGTTGGATAAAGGTTGAAGATCTATTGACTAGAACTGGTCTGATAACTGGTGGGCTGGGTGTGTGCAAGCATGAGTTCATTTGTCTCAGGAGCAGGGATCCCCCATCATGCAGTGCTTCTCTGCTTTGCCAATCCCAGAGTTCAGTGTGACTCCTGCCTTGGAGCTTGGTTCTCTATTCAGTATGCTAATTCTGGTTCCATCCTTGATGCAAATGAAATTTCTGCTGTCCATTCAGTGTGCTAATGGTTCACAGCTTCCATGTGGATAAGGCTAGAGGAGCTGGCCTAATTCCAGCACCCTTGTTCAAAGGGGTTTTAGGTGTGTCTCCCACTGCCTTTCATTGTTTCCAGTTTCTGGTTCAGCAGAGGCTGAAGGTGATGGGGGGGGGGGGATCTCAGTGGCTGGTAACTATGCTCTGATTCTCCAAGAACACAGAGCTACCAAATAACAAAGCCTGAAGTCAAATTGTTCTTTTCCCATTACAAAAAGTAATTTGACTTCAGGCTTCCCATGGTTTGAACCTAACAACTTCTCTGATTTGCTGTTACTGTATGACCTGATCCTATGTTTTACACCCCCTTTCATTTATTTTCATTCCATTCTGTAAGTTCACCCATCTTCGAAGAATAAAACAAAGTGGGATTTTCTCCCACGAAAGCCCATGCGAAAAATAAATCTGTTAGTCTTGAAGTGCCACACAACTCCTTGTTTTTTTTGCTGGACTAGTGTAAACATAGCCTTAACATAGTCCACATCAGAAACACTGCTATTAGAAATGGTTGGATGAATCAAACATTTAGCAGTACACTCTGGATCATTTGATATTTAGGGTAGTGACTGAAATCCAGTCCAGATCAGAGCTGAGTGGAAGTTATTAGCATATGCTTGCTGGAGATTTGTGAAA
Organism: Podocnemis expansa; assembly: GCA_007922195.1. NCBI lineage: Eukaryota > Metazoa > Chordata > Testudines > Podocnemididae > Podocnemis > Podocnemis expansa. The sequence continues at coordinate 33,950,940 of ML681964.1, read as the reverse complement.
TGAGGCTGTGGCCCAAGTACGTTTGCAGTGGACAAAGGGCCTTGACTCAAACACCAATACAATTAGTGCTCATGTGCCATTACTGACAGAAGCCTGAGCAGAGAGGCCAAAATTCTGACTAAGTGTGGGCAATTGACAGACCTTCTTGCCATTCAAAGCGGGATGTGGGGTCAGGGTTGATGCCCACGGGCAATGTAGGAAAGGTAGCCCTGCCCAGGCTATGCTTGTTCAGTTGCTAGAGAACTTTGCAGACTGTTAATATGAGACTATTCACTGAATTTATTCTATAAATGTAGACTATTTTAGGAGTGTAAAGAGAATTCAATGTAATGATGATAAATTTGACATTGACACAAAAATATAAAGAATTTTAAATAAAAATATAACCCCAGTAGGACTATCATTCAACTTTGAAATAATAGGCAGTCAGACACTTTAGAAGATTAAAAATGCTGCAACTATTTAGTTAGAAGAAGTAAGAAGAAATGTGATTGATGTATATAGCATAGTGAATTGTACAGACAAGGCCAGATTAGTTCACTTATTTACCCTTTCTCATAATTTACTGTGGGCCATAGTACAAGAACAAAAAGGCAACTGAGGAAATTTTAACAAGCAAAACAATGAAAAGATAAAACCCAGTACTTTTAAAATTAATACTTTTGTGCTTCTATAGCACCTTCCATCAGACAGTCTCAAATCACTTTACAAATATTAATGAATGAAGTCTCTATTTTATGACTGGAGAGCCAGAAACAAAGAGAGGTGAAATAATTTTAAAAGTTCATGCAGAAAGTATGTGCTTCAGCTTGTAACAGAATCTGTTTGCTGGTTCTCATTCCCAACTGTAAACAAAAGCCCAGACTTCCTTTTAAGATAGTTTATACTTAAACTGTGGAACTCATTGCCACATGACATTCTTGGAGCAAATACCTCAGAATATTTCTTTAATGAATTAGATAGTTATATGAATAGTGTTTGGTTTCAGTTCATTGCTGTAAGTCTCAATATATTTTTCTGTGTTAGTATATATTCTGTGTATATATAGGAACAGAGGAATTACCATATTGGCTGAGATGAATAGTTCATCTGATCCAGTATCCTGTCTCCAACAATAGCTGGAACCAGATGTTTCATGATTCATTTGCAAGAATCCTCCAGTAGACATATGAGGAATAATCAATACACATGTATGCAACACACACAAGACTTATAAAATGTTGGGAGTTGGAAAGAGATCCATCATGAATCCTCTAAGTTAAAAGCAATAGTTCTCAGTTTCCTTCACCCTTCCAAATTCCACAAAAAAAGAGGGGTGTTGTTTTCATCCAACAACAATTCAATCAGGAAACAATTTAAGCTTTAGTGAAATGTGCCATATGTTCCAAGGCAAATTTTAGCACTTGTATGGTACTTACTAGTAAAGAAGCTACAAAGAAAAGAATTAAAGTATGTAATTAATGTTACAGTGTTACATTAGCACATAAATAATTTCTCTGGCAGGTCATACAATTCACATGCATATTTTATTAATGTGTAAGAAATAATTTTTCAATCTGACCCTGTTCCCTCTGCATGCTTTGAAGTTTGAAAGCTGGCAGTATAGCCTATAAGTTTAAAGAATTTTAGAAAGAATTGTGAAGTTAAAAGGTACTTTTGATGTTTGGTCTTTCTTTTCTATCACAAGGGCATTCAATACAGTGCAGAAAAATAAGTAGAAAACATTAATGCCTAAGAAATTTGCATGGCAATCGTGCTCTTTTAACTCCTTCCAATCACTTAATATAAAGAGGAGAACTGTTCATTCAGAGGTGGCACAAAGGTAACACTAGAAATTTCTGATTTTATTGTGAGTATATTCCATCCCTGTGCTCTTGGGCACCGTACTTAGGGTTAGTCTTCACTGATGGCAGCAAATTGACTGCTGTTGGATTGACCTTTTTAATCAACTGATCGGGTCTGCTCAATCAACCAGGAAATCAAACACTGAAAACCACCCCAACAACTAGAATAGCACTGACTCGAAAGGTCCTTCCTTTTGACTCAGCACAGTGGATGTGCCAGGCATAGGAAGTCGAAGGTGGATACTCAAGTCATTTTAAGTAACTTGAGTATCTCCCTTCAGCTGCCGCTGAAAACAGGGGGCAGTGTAGATCTGCCCTTAAAGTAACAGGAGAATAGGTTTCTTCAACTGTTAATTAACACAGCAGAGTTCTTTCCTCGTGCTGGAATCAGACAGACCTTTTCATTCTAAGTACATTACTAGTATTTTTGACAAAAGAAGTGTAACCCTTCTGCCAGGGCAGGCTGGCAGAACAAGTGCTAGGTTCTATATCTAGGGGTTTTCCAACAGTGTAACACCACCAGCTGGCTCAAGCCCCCACCCAGATTTCTGGGGAATCCTGCACTGCTCCCTGGGCACCCCAAAGGGGTAAGGCTTCCCCACTCACAAGCACAGGTCTGAGTGTAGTAAACAGAACTTTTAATAGTAGTAAAACAGAATGCAAAAGGCCAAATGACAGAAATTAGCACTAATCTAGAAAATCAGTACAAAGTTCCCAGCAATCCACACTGCATAACAGAACATACAAGACTTAATGCAAAACCTTCCAACATGATCCCACATATCATAACAGCAAATGTAAACCCATTAGCAAAATCAGCACTGATCTGGAGAATCAGTGCTAAATAAGCTCCCAACCCACGCTAGCGTATATAGGGAGTGTCTTTCATACCAATTGTCTGCTGGTGCCAACTACTGGTCACTCACTTCATCCTCTGGTACTATTCCTTGGCTCCACCCACTATCTACCAGCTCCGCCCACCAGTCACTCACACCACCCAGCTTACCACTGGCCATTCACACCACCCACTGGCTCCACCCACTGTCCAGCAGCTCCACCCACTGATCACTCCATCACTGCTCCTCTTTAGTGATATCAGCACAGAGAAAGGGGGTTCTCTCTCTCTAGTGATTTCAGCTCTTAGATCTCAAGTAGCTGCAAACAGCTACTTCCATAACAAAGAACAGGCCTCCAAGAAGCCCAGCCATATGTATCATTTGACAGGCAGGCTGAAGTGAAACAAGAATGCCTCTAGCATTTTGCTCTAAAAGGAGCTAATGCAAAACCCCACCCATCTCACTCTTTTTCAGGCTGAAATAGCCAGTGGCCTTTCTTAGAAGTCTTTTTTTAACTCAGGGTTGCTTTTTACTCTTTAACTAACCCAGACAGATTTGGAACAAGCAGAGAATATCATTTCACAACAGACAGTATTTCATATTTCTCTGCAGTAGAATTATAGATATTGACATTTGTGAGCAGATTAACCCCAAATACCATTACCCACTATGTCCTGCACCCAGTATGAAAATACCTAATTGTGCTTTTTGAGTTCATGCTAATACAGGACCCATGCAGATTAGTTGCTCCCCTTCAGAAGCTGTTAGGCACAGCTCCTAAGCCTGCCTTACAGAAGAAACAAAATTAAAGTTGCCAAACCACCTGCACTTTTTTGTCCAAAAAGCCTTTCGTAAAGATTTCTTACCTACCTCCACCCAAAATATTGTACCAGATACCACATAATAATGAAATGAGCTGTGTCTATATAGAACAATGGTGACATGTATTGGCCAATCAGATTTTTTTTTCTTAATGCTAATTGTACTGTGAGCATATGGCTTATAAATGCAACAAGACAGTGTTATAATCACAAGCCCTTCTTTTGGCCTACTATTTCACTCTTGCTTGTAAAGTCTTCAAAGTACTAGGGTCTTTTTTCTAGCATATACCTAAAGTACAAGTATTTTGTTAACTAAAAAAATCAACTGAGATCGCATTTCCTGTATGTTGAAATGGAGATAGGACTTTAATGTCCATTGAAGTTAGCGGGAGTTTCCCATAAGACAGACATTCATTATGTGGCTAAAACTTAGTGCTTGGTCAGAATGTTTCTTACTGGCAACCATGGCAGGTGCTATTAAGCAAATTCCTTTGTGAAAACATTTCTTTTTCTAGGCAGACAGCTACAAGGCATGTAATTATATATTTGACCTTTTCATTGCTTAGTCTTGAAAAACTCTGAATCCTGAACAGTGCGACAAAGTGTGAATGGATAGAAAAGAAATTTCAATAGGGTTTATACAGAGTGAAAAGTATGAGGAGAAACTGAAAATGTCTCAGCAGATGTGACAGGCTCCGTTCTGCAACCTGACTTACTGAGGGTATGTCCACACAAGTCTTTTATTTCGAAACAACACTGGTTGTTTTGAAATAAAAAACTGAATGTCCACACAACATTTTCTTATTTTGAAATGACAGGCTGTCATTTCAAAATAAGAACTGTCATTTCGAAACAGCTTGGACCCCATTCATTTCGAAACGGCTGTTATTTCAAAATGGTTATTTCGAAATAACACCGTTTGGATATGTTGTTTCAAAACAACACTGTTGTCTCAAAACAACATGTCCAAACAGCCTTATTTTGAAATAACCATTTTCAAATAACAGCTGTTTCGAAAGCAGGCTTTCCCTTAATTTGAATTAACATTTTCTTAATTCAAATTAACTTATTTTGAAATAAGGCCTTTATTTCGAAATAACTCATTTCAAAATAACTTATTTTGAAATGATGATGTATGTGTGGACATAGCCTGAGGGTATTGCTCTCTCAAGCACTCCCACTGAAACCAGTGGGATTACTTACGTAAGTAAGTGCTACTCACCTCAAAGCACTGAAGATTCATGTCTTAACTATGTATTCCTTTGGACATTGAATTCTAGCACTTTAAATGAATCTAAGAATGCTACCCACAAACACTTGAATTGATCCTTATATAGCTTGTTAAATATTTTGGGACTTGGAAACAACATATATAAATCAATTACTCATAATAATTTCATAAAGGAGATTTCTCAGAAGTATTGATTAAAATGTCTGCTAAACTGTTAAATAAAATTATCTGACCACCAAAGATGAGGTTTTAACTCTCCCAGTTGGTGCAATGGTCTCTATTTGCCAGCTGTATTGTAATAACAGAAAAGTTAACATCTGTGGCTTTATAATTATTTGCATTTTAATGAACAAGATGAATTAATTCTTTCAGCTTAGCTGCTTGTACTATGAACAAGCCTGAGCTCCTGAAAGATAAGAAATAGATTGTGCTTATTCAACAGCTTTTCACTATGGGGGGGGGGGGAGAGGAAAAAGCCAGGTTTCGGTGGAATTTAAACCCTCTGTTTAAGAAATATGATAATTGTAATTATTGGATATGAACTTTAGAATTAATTAGTGCATTTGAGAACAGCTCAGGAATTGGGACATGGAACATTTACTGATTGCAGAAACTGTGCATTTAATAAGAGTGTGGCCTGTCTTTGTAAAATCCTTTTACAGCATCTAAATATTCATCAACAAATAATTCTCTTGTAATCATGATGATCCAAAAAAATATATTTGAGGGAAATTTTGCTTTCTGCCTGCTTTTTATCTGTTTAGTTGTGTTGTTGTTGACACTTTTATCATTCTGACTGCTATCCCAGTTTCAACGAAAATATATAGACATATTTTTAAGTTTTCAAATATTTGTTGAGAAAGAAAAGATGGCAATATATTGGGGCTATTTGCCACTAACACCAAGCAAACTAAATAAAATATAACAGATGTCCAGTCTGCAAATTTACTGTCAAACCAAAAGAATGACATTCTCAGCACATAGCGAAACAGAGTGCAATGGGTATATAGTTCCAAGAAACTAATATTTTATTTACACAATGCACGTTTCAAATACATAGACAGACCTGTGTGTTTCTATGTGTGTATATATACTCACATCACACACACACACACACACACACACACACACACACACCATGGAAATCTACAGAACCAATTCCTAAATTTGAGATCAGAAACTGCATTTGTATGTGAAAATTCCAGTTCAGGTTTCAACAGAGTTATTTACTAAATGGGTAAAACTTACAAGTTCCAGCCATTGTTGTTTTATTCTTCCATTTGCAGAATATGTTTAACAATAGAAGTCAAAATGTTCAGTTATGTTTCTTTATGCAAAATGCACTTATTTTCTGAATAGGAGACGCCAGTTAGAATTAGCTTTTTCTGCGGGGGGGGGGGGGGATTTGCTGGCTTTTTTCCCTCCCATATATTTTTCTTTCCCTAGAATTTTTAATGTGCTAGACACAGCTGCAAAACTCCTACATTCCGCAGATTTATAAAACACTCTGGGAAGAGTGAAAGAGACTCTGTCACATACCTTTAAGTTTGAATATTTTGATTTCCTGTGTAATTTCAATTTAGCTGTGAATCAAAAGCATCTACAGTAAACAGAAAGCGGAACTGGAGTTTGCTGATATTATGGTGTGCCAGGAACAGGAGCTGTTATTGCATGTCAGGAGAATTTTATATCCCTCTGATAGCTTGTACTCCATCTGAATCTTATTAAATTGTCTGTGACCAACCTGAAGCCAGAGTCAATTTATATATGCAAAGAATTTTAATACTAATAACAAAATTGCCTTTAATGAAGCATAACTTCAAAATGAAATAATTTCATGGAAACCTGAATGACATTTTGGCAAAGATTTTATTATCAGCGTTGATTGACAATATAAATGAAATACCAGCTAACAAATTGCAGTCCATAACATCTCTATGTTCCAGCCTGTATGTTGGTCAACCAACCCGCGCCAGAGCATTCATCACCCAAAGCCTCATTTATGCCATTCTCCTGCATCATGCCACAACTCTAAGCCAAGATTAACATCCTGGTTCAGCTTGCTGTGCAAAACTCAGTAGGAGGTCTGCATTAAAGCTGCATGATAAATTTCACTTAACATATAAAGTGAAACTAGCAAAAGTTTTCTGCTCGATAGTTGTATTAAATAGTGAATGGATTATTGCAAATTAGAGACATGGTAAACCAGGTCATATGGGACCATCTCTCCTGCAAATTCAGGATTGTTCCCTGGAGAATCTTTGGGCACTCCATAGTTAAGGAGTCTTGTGGCATTTTTAAAGACAAACAAATATTTTTATTTATATTTACATTTGTTAGTCTTAAAAATGCCACAAGACTCTTTGTTTGTTTTTGCTGAACTAGACCGACATGGCTCCCCCTTTGGAACACGTCTCCATAGTTAAGGTTACACACAGTTTCCTTTATAAAGTCCTATTTTAGACCCCTCTGTAGCTTTGGCATAGAGCATTGATTTGGCCTGCAAAACATTGGACTTACTTTCAAGACAATTAACCAAAGTTATTAACATTTTTAGAGGGGATGATTTTAGGCCCAATCCCAATTTTGTTGTTGCAAATGGGCATTTTTGCCAGTGAGATCACATTTGGCCACCAGAAGCCTGATAAAGCTTCCACTGAGTTGGAAGAGCTACTGCCATTTACAGTGGTAGCTGTATCAGGCATGCAAGCAAGATGCATGTTGCCTTTTATTAACTGGCTGCAGCCTGAAGGTTCATGAGTCCTTGAGGACTTCTATACCTGACACGTAATTCAGATGGTCTTTGCACTCAACTGGTGGCACTCAGATAATTCTAACGTACATTTTTTAAAAGAACAAGTCTCAGAAGGCAAGAGCGGACCACTAATTATATGTTCTGCCCTCTCTTTTATTGTATTTCAGCACCAAAATATTACTGTGGTTGGCACTTTATCAATAACTTGGGTAAGCAGACTAAATTAAATAGAACTAAACACAATATTCTTCACTGGTAGTAATGAGGTAAAATTCTGTCACCACCAAAATCAAGCATTGCACAACAGTACAAGAGGGTAGAATTGGCTTTCCAACCTTCCCAGTTTTACTGCATAGACTTTTGCAACTTGCTACTTCCTTTAAATATCTAGTAAAATATTGCATACCATGTGTAAACATACATAAGAATTTCAAATACTTATAACTTTTCATTATATGAAAATTTTCTTTTTAAAATGTCAAAAACATCTTTAAGAATGAAAAGAAAAATTCACCCTTGGAGTAAATCAACCTACTTCAGTGGAATTGTGCCTGCTTTCTAAAAGCTGAGTGTGGCTCAGTTCATAGCAACCATGACATCTTCATAAGAAGCCATTTTTAGTTAGCTAAGCACAAATAAAGCTTTTAAAAATGTTCTTAATTAGAGAGAACACATCAAACCATTGCCACCTTCAACTTTCATGAGCACAGGCGAACAGCACTAAGTTGATCTATCACAGGAGAGTGCCAGCTTCATAGCATACTATCCACTTCTTTCCTGCCCCATTGACCCTACTGCCAGTCCCCCATGGAGGCTGACCTCTGCCATTTTGAGATGGGTAGGAAATGTCAGGGCTGGAGCTACAGTCAATCTTCCAAGCAAGTTCTCAACCCCAAAGGCACCAGGAAAATTGTTATAGGTAATGTTCCCCCTCTATATTCTGAACAACCTCAAAGACACTTAGAGCAGGAAGGGACATGGACTGCAGGGGCAATAGCATGTGGGAAATGCTGCCTGGAGCTAGGGGAACTGAGGGGAAATCAGTACTAGTGGCAGGATGGTGGCACAGAGGACCAGGACCTATGTATTTCTTTCTAGGAGAATCCTGGGGTTTCAGGAGTTGATTTCACTCCCATTTCCACAGATTTCTGCATCCCACCCAACGGACCTAAAAGAAGGAAACTGAATGAAAACCTGTGGCTTGAATAACCTTGAAGAGTAACTATTGGATCCACGGCTGTTAATGCTCAGGTATCTCAAAAATGGCTACATCAAACTTAGCTAGAATTTGAGATGGAAAAAATATCACCTTTTGAGTTCAGAAAATCATCTGAGTGAGGATTTTATTTATGGATAACCATAAATTCTTTAAAATAAGGATTTTATCTGAAAATACAGTCTAACCTACAATGCAGCTAGCATGACAACATAATGCAATAATGAACTTATTTCAAATCATTGTACAGCTTTGCCTTTATTTAATAGTTCTCAATCTTTTGCAGGTTATGACACACTTGGTGGTGTGCCACAACCCTACAGGACACACCAGCCCACCCTCCTCAGGCCAAATCCAGCCATCTCCCTGGCTGTCCGCAACACACTTACCACTGTGTGGTAACACAGTAATGGGTCCCAACACAGTGATTAAGAACCACCAGTTTAAAGTGGCATTATTAGTGATTGTAAAAGTGCCATTTCATGGAGAATCTACATTCATTCTTTTTGTGACTTCTAAATCAATTCTATTCAGTCTACTAAAATATAAATTATTTTTCTAGCTGCCAGTGCTGCAAACTCTCCTGAGTCAGGAAAGCAAACTGTGGTTCTGCCTCTTGTATCATAACCAGAGGTGCTAGAATTATAGAGGCGGGATTGCTACCGCACCCTCTGGCTTGAAGTGATTTCCATTACATACAGGGTTTACAGATTGGTTCCATGGTTCTCAGAGTCTCCATTGTAAAAATTGTTCCAGCAGTCCTGATCATAACTAGCAGCGGTGGCAAAAGCAGCCTCCTTGAGAGCCAGGATTTGTGATCAGAGGCAGTTTGGATGCAGCAGCGAGTCAGCGTCAGAGCAGAGGGTGAATGGTGCCAGAGACACAGAACAGAGGCAAATGTTGCCAGCCAACCAGCCAGCCACCCAGGAGGCTGGGCTTAGCTGTCTTACTTGGCTGAAATATCAAGCGTAGGAAAAAGACAAGACTCCATCTTGTGGGCTGAGAGAGGAAGAAACTATCCACTGTGGAGAGGAACTGGTAAGAGAAGGCAGAGAAGTGTTCTGGAGGGTCCTACAATTTTGGTGAATTTAGCCACAGTTTTTCACTTGAATACACACCTGATCACCAGCAGCAAGCACTTAAGAGACTGTGAGGATAGGCATTACAGAAAAACTCTAACAGAGATAGATTTCGATTGGATAATACAAATTCTGCAATCAGAATGTAACTGACAATTCTATTTGTGATACAGCTAGTCCTCACTTAGTGACCTACTCGTTTAGTGACCCCTCAGAGTTATGACCGGCTCTCTGATGAGTTGGTATTATGGCGATGTACGAGAACTCACATCAACTCTCTCAGATTACCTATATTTACAGTACACTATGCAAACTAAGTTCAGTACATTAGAGCTTAAAACATTTAAAATATATATGAAAAATGTTATAAATGATGCAAAGGTGACATTAAAACTATCTACCGATGGTTGAAAAACCCACTACCAGTAAAGTACATTATGCCTGAAATACCGGTAAGGGCTGCTCCTCGTTTAGTGACCAATTCGTTTATCAACCGGGTTTCAGGAACCGAACCCGGTCACTAAGTGAGGACTACCTGTACTAAAGTCAGTATCCAATGAATGTTCTGTAGCTTTGTTGACTCTGCTGTGCCTTCAGCACTGAAAACACATTTTTGTCAGTCAAACAAGTTGATATGTCATAGATGCCTGGGGATCATATTTATTAATAAAAAGGTATCATGTTTATACAGTCACTTTTCTATCCATTACCACACATAAGTGCTAAAGTCTGATTACCTGATTGTCTCAGGGCCAACCTAAAACTTTAGGTAATCAAGGTGTTAGATAAACATTTCCTTTTCTGTAAGCATTTTCAATCTAAAGGAGTAGATACAAATCTGGGTAGCTTAACAATTGGCAAAAAGAAATTCAGATGATACTGAACACAGGCTTAGCTGTATTCCAGGTCATACATTGAGACTGGCAAATAAAGACCTTCTGACTTTCCCATCCCAAAAATATATGTAACATTAGAACTCTAAAGCACCACCTGGCATCAGAGGTCTTTGTGATTTTCCTTTTCTGGACTTCATTACCAGATGAAGTGATGGTTAGGAGCATTGACAGGTGGGACTGCTATAACCCAGATTTTATGAAGAATATCATAGAACTATAAGATTTGCATGTGGTTATACAGAGTCAGACTGATGCAGCCCTGTGCCATTCATGGGGTTTTCATGATTACCCAACTACCCATGGAACTACCCATGGAACTGTGAATTGTTTTTTAACAAGAACACCTTTTTCCACTACATACTTTTTAATTTAAATTTTCTGAGTAATTACAATTTAGATGTGAATCAAAACCAAAGTCAGAAGAGAGATCTGGGGTTTCTGGTCTATTATGCTGTACCAGAAATAGGAGCTCTTCTTGCCTGTCTGAAGAGAACTATGTATCTCTGCCACTGCTTCTGCAGCACATCTGAATCTTATTAAGCTACTTGTGACCAAGTGGTGAGCCAAGGCAGATTTACCTGCAAAGAATCTAAATGCAACAACAAAATAATTACTCCTACAACAAACTTTGTGGTGATATTGTGGCATCTACTCGCATGGCTATCATTAATGGTCTGATAAAATTTTCTTTATATTATTCAGCAGTGAAGCAGTTACTATGAAAACTCATTCTGGCTAAAACTCAGCATAGAAGGACTCAGCCAGAAGCCACCAATGAACCACAGTCAGCAACCATTGTTTCAGTCAACACATTCTTTCTCTTCCAAAGGGGTACAGCCATGTTAGTCTAGTTCAGCAAAACAACCAAGGAGTCCTGTGACACTTATAGGCTAGGTCTGCATTACCAAATTAGTCTGGATTAAGCAAATTGAGGCTGAAATAATTTGAACCCTGTCTACACTAGCCTTTGGCTAGTTTGAACTAAAAGAAATTTTAGTTTGAACAAATCAAAGGTTAGTTTGACCTACTAACTGCTTAGTTCATGCTAGTTCGAACTAAATAAGTTTGAACTAGTGGTTAGTTCGAAGTAAACATGTTTTAAACTAAAAACTTCAAACTAACCAAATCCAGACTAAGATTTTAGGTATAGACATAGCCTTAAAGACTATCATATATACTCGGGTATAAGCTGATCTGGGCATTAGACAATCCCCCAATTTTGAGCCCAAAAGGAGCATCCTTTTTTTGCCCCCTGCTCTGACCTTCCCTCACTACTGCCCCTGCTCTGCCCCTTTCTCACTGCTGCTCTCTGCTCCTCCTACTGCCGCCCCTTCACTGCCACCCCCTACTCCACCCTTCCCTCACTGCTACCTGCTGCTGCCCCCTGCTCTGCCCCTTCCCTCACTGCTGCCCCCCTTCTCTGCCCCTTGCCCACTGCTGCCCCCCTGCTCTACCCCTTCCCCACTGCCGCCCCCCTGCTGCCTTCTCAGTTCCGTGCTGTTGCTCCCCTGTTCCCCAACACCCTTTCCACCCCTTTCCCTGTCACCCCCCAGCCACTGCTGCCGCTCTTCCCAGCCTGCCAGGCACCCCCTCCCAATTCCCCAGTCCCTGTTGCTGCTTCTCTGGGCTCCCCAAAAACTATGGGTCCTCATGCAGCTTTCCCTGGACTCCCCAACCCCCCAAATGCCCGAGCCCTGCCGCCGCTTCCCTGACCTCCCTGAATCCCCCCCTCAATGTCCAGGCTGACCCTTACTTGGCCGCTCCAGACGCTAGGGTCCCTTCCTTCCTCCAGCCCCAGCCCCGGCCGACTGTCCAAGATGGCCGCCTGGCAACACTGGGGCTCCGGCCTGCCGCATGGTGAGGGAAAGGGCTGTCTGGGGCTCTCTACCATATTCTCCCGAGTGTAAGCCGAGTGCCTGTTTTGAAGCCAATTTTCAGGCACAAAATTCTCAGCTTATATGCAATGATATACGGTAAATTCTCTCTGGAACTTTCAGCCTAGAAGCCGCTGTAGGACTGCCACACCTGCATTTTATTAGAGCAAAGCAGAGGTGAGACCTTGCCTTGTCTTCTCCTTTGCTTTTAGATGTTAGATGTTGATAATAATGATGATGAAGCAGTTTATGAGCAAATTCCTTCCAACTCTCAAGCCTTTTGGAGAAAACAACATTGTCTTAAACTGAAAATATGAACATATAGAACTGACACAATAGAGGTGTTGAAGTTGCAAGGTACATGATTTGACCTTGTGGCCAGGAGTGTTGCTAGTGCCAGGCTTACAGGGCTCAAGTCCAAGTCCTCATGCCCAAGCTCTGGATCTGCGGCCGGGCTGCCTGCAGCAGCTGCTGCAGCAGCGGCACGCCTACAGGGTTCAAGCCCCGAGTCCCAGTGCACCAAACCCTGGGTCTTTTCCTGGGCTAATGGCATTCTGCTTGTGGGCATGTGGAGCCCAAGGGTCTGTGAGAAAATTTGCTTCCATACTTACTGATCTCAGACATCTACAGGCGACTGAGCTTTACCTCAGTGTTCCCCATGATTGCCCATCTCTTTTAGTAGTATGACTCACTTAAGACCTATAGTACCATTAGCTTCTCATCATGACTGCTCATGACCTAAAAGCCACTACTAATGGGGGATGCTATGCAGAGTGGCTTCCCTCTAACAGTGTTCTGAGCACATTTTCCCTTTAAAAACCTGCAGAGTCCAAAATGCACAGATATTACATGAGAAAGAGAGAATGGATGAATCAGAAAATTTCCAATTCCATGTCTGGAAGTTTTTAGTTTATTACTCCTTGAAACACTGTGGATAAGAAGAATGCCGCTGGCAGGAAGTCCTGAATCCCAAACATGTCCCTACTAGTACCACTCGCTTCTGTGCAATTCTGGGAAAGTCATTTGACTTCACCTCTCTAAGTAGTTATACCATTCCTGGATTATTCTTTGTTCCCATCCTTATTGCACAGTTGATGGGAGCATTTGGCATGTGTTACTGAACTGTTTTATTGTACATTTAGAATAAGGTGCCAGGATGTCTTGTCATGATAAGGTGCCATGGATGTGGAATTTTTTATAGAGAAGTGTTTCCAAATCCATCTGGCCACACTGGAGTGCACACACGCACGTGTGCATGCAACGCAAACACACACACACACACACACAACTGAGTTTGTTTGTTTTCTTCATAAATCCAATATACAAAGATGGTAATATATGAAAATGCATTATAATAGTAACACATTCAAACCAGCATTTCTTATTCCCTATATTCAGTGATGTAGTAGGTAAGCGCTCTTACCATGTATTTTTATCAAGAGTTATGTTGAAAATTAATGTCAGCTGTATAGAAAGTATGAAACTCAAAATACATGTAACAAAATCATAATTATATACCAACTACATAGTTTCCCATTTAAAGGTATCATAAAAGTATCATCTACCAACAGTCACCATTGAGTGGTATCTGAGATACCGCAGCCTTCCCCTACATTTACAGTAAGAAATAATTGTAGTAACTGTGTGGCGTTTCTTGATAAATACTCTACATTTTTGTGGGAGCCACCAAACAGGTCAGGGAGGATGTGGCCAGATCAGAAACTTTGAATATATTATTTGTTTCTGCCCAATTATCAGTAACTTTGGTCTAAAATTCAGGTTATTGTATGCAGTAAACTTGGTAAAGAATATGTTCTTGAAAACATAGAAGCAGATCTTGGATTCATCTGTTCCTTTTGTCTGGATCTGAATAATGCTTTACCAAATACCAAATACCAAATGGATTTGCGATTTTAAAAAGAGGAAAACAATTTCCTTTGTATGAAGAAAAAATTATATCCCCAAATCTGCACAATGGCTGAAACATTTGGTCTTGAAAATTAAAGATAATTTTGGTTAAATTTGTGTTTTCAAACATATTGCACTGCACTGAACTACCAGTAAGATCTATTTCCAGGAAAAATGAATATATTACACATCTAGACTCTTAGAAATATTGCCAGTGGATTTGGTCCAAATCTTACCAGTGATATCACTACAGAGTTTCAGTGTCAGTCTATTTTAGCAGCTCTGTGTGTGTGTGTGTGTGTGTGTGTGTGTGTGTGTGTGTGTGTGTGTATTCTAAAATGATGGCTCTTTGTTTGATAAAAACATGTCCACATAACAATAACCCAACATCCATCAAATCAAACCCCCATTTTACTACAGAATACTACAATGCCCATTTATGGGACCACAATGCTTCTCACTGAGTGTCGATAACATGTATTTTAAGGAAGAAAAACAAGGTGTCCTGTGGCACTTTTAAAGACTAACAAATTTATTTATTGCATGAGCTTTCATGGGAGAGATCCCACTTCATCAGATGCTTGAAAATGGCAAAAAAAAAAAAAAAAAAAAAAGTATAGGATGAAGGGATAAATGCCGGAAATGATAAATGTCCTCTGTCCTATACAGATTTTTTTTTTCTATTTTCAAGCATCTCATGAAGTGGGATCTTTCCTAAGAAAGCTCAAGCAATAAATAAATTTGTTAGTCTTTAAAAATGCTATAAGATTCCTTGTCTGTTTTGCTGGACTAGACTAACACGGCCACCCCTTTGGAACATGTATTTTAAGCATTCCCTGATAAAGTCCCATTAATTAACCAAATGATTGTTATTGTAAATTTTTTAGTTTCTTAATGTAACACCCACGTGGCCAGATTGAGTCTGCCTTGCAGGTGGCTCTGACCAGAGAAAGGGTGTGCACGGAAACACAGCAAGGAGAGCCCCTTCGCCCCAGGGACACCTGTTCCAAACCCCCAGAATGACCACACACACACACTGGGATAGCGCAGGGATTATGGGAATGGGGAAGGTTTATTTACAGAGGTGCAAAGGGGAAACCAACAGGGGAGATGGGGCAGCAGTAACACAGAGTAACAGCTAACACAGGGGCCTGTAAGGCCCAACAATCCAGCAGGCTGGAGGCAGACGTGAGCTCTGCTTCTGCACCATGAGTTCAGGAGTCCCAGCACAGTTCCAGTCCAGAGTTCAGTCCAGCAACTCCTAGTCTTCGGCACCAGCAACTTTCCAAGCAAAAGAAAACCCTCTGATGCCTCTTCTGCCGCTCTCTGTGAACCCAGAGCGACATCCTCCCCACTTAACTAACTACAACCTCCCCCCTGAGTGCCAGGTGCTGTAGTCACAGCCCCACAGCTCCAGATGGCCAGTCACTGGATGCTGCTCTGTCCTTGGGCGACTCTCCCCAGCACAGTGTCCTTCTGTGGGTGCTGGCCTGGCATCCCAGGTCAGCCGCTCTGTCTTCCCTGGCTTCAGGCAGGGCCTCTCCCTCTGCATCCTTCCCAGGCCTCTGGCTGCACCTCCAGCCCCCCTCCTCAGCTCCACAACCTCCCCAACAGGGCAAAAATTTAAAGGAACCACGCTCCTTAAAACCCCAGGGGGGTTACATTAATAATGTCTCTTGTTGGAGATAACATTTTTTAAACTGTAAAATAAACAATGGATTGGCTCTGATAAACTTGTTACAAACTGATTTACATGTCTGACTGAGTTGTTTCCTTTTTTAATTTCCATGTGTGACAGGCTTACTTCCTTTTTAATTTTTTTTTAATATTAATGTGAAAAAATTCTGTAGGGAAGAAACCATAAGAAGTGTTCACATAATATGGGAGTCTAGACTGAAACTAGAATTAAAGATGACAGTGTGCACTTAACTTAGCCTGTGGTTACTCTGTACAGCAGAGGTCTCGGAACAGGATGAGTGTGCAGCACTGCCAAGACACAAAGAGCCAACTGAGGATGGCACTTCAGCATTAACTATGAATTCACTTGCAGTTGGGGATTTATAGGACCATAGCATCATAGAAATTAGAGACAGAAAACACCTATTAGGTCATCTGTCCTTTAGGCTGCCAGTGCAAGATTGTCCCCTAATCCTTGCACTATATTTTCAAGGGCTTTGTCTAGTATGTCAGCCTTAGTGGAATCTAAGAATTCTTGCTTGTGGTTTCAGATGTCTGCAAGTTTTCCAAATGCTAGATCCACTTTTATTTGAGGCTTGTAGGAGTTCAACATCAATAGGATTTATTTCTCCTTGCTGGAGTACTCCTGGCCCATATCAGTTAAAATGATGAAATACAAACCATCCTAATTTTACGACTCCAGGAAAAAATGCTCAGATTTACTTTTAATACAGATCTGGGTTTAGGCTTGCCCCAAGAGTGCATCTGTAGAGGGCCCCTGCATGTTTGGGGACCCCACTGTTTTGTCTTTCTTCCTCATTGTGCATTTGCAACCTTCCTTGTCCATTGTTCTGTCAGCTTGATCCCAGTCTTGAAAGGAGAGTAGATAGTTCTAAACCTCCCTGGCCTTATTACATTGTTATCTCTCTCAGATTTTACCTCAAGAGTTAAAATTCCAGGTGTCAAATTCACGGCCCATAGGCTGGATCAGGATCATGGGTTTAGTTTTTTTTTGGTTTTGTTTGTTTGCTTGTTTGTTTTGGTTATGATCAGAAAATGGACTTCAAAATAACACTTTCTTGCTCTGAACATGGAAGCAGAAAGAGTTGGGAAACCTGTGTGGCCACATGGCTTGCAACAAGTGTCCTGCCTTCCTACGTGGCCCCCCATGCTGAATGAGTTTGACACCCCACCCTGAGGGCACAGACATGCATCCCACATCTAAAGCAGTGAAGCCCTCCTTTTTTCCAAATAATAGTAGGAATAGGATTTGCATGACAGATCAGACCAGTGATTCACTGTCTGTCAGTGACCAGTACCAGCAGCAAAGTGCAAAAATCTTTATGGGAGAGATTTGCAAAGTAAAATATCTCCCATTGCTAATGCATGGGACCTGGGTACCTAATTTTTCTTAAATTCTTTTAAAAATTCCAACTGTAAAGGACAATGATGATGAATAATCTGTAGATGGAGGAAGTTACTTCTTAAATTCCGTCAGTTGTTGGGTAGTTTATAGCACAAAGCATGAGAGTTATTCAACTTAATTGGTTTGTAGTCCCATGTAACAGAATTGTGACTATTTACACAAACAGATGTTTTTAACTTTCTAAAATTCTTCTGTTTTCCTATCTTGAATCATTGCTAGTGGCAGACAGTTCCAAAGGTTTCTTGTTTGTTGGTCCAGAAGTAATTCTTTTTACATATTTTTATTTGTTAGCTTTCTATTTTATTGAATGCCCTGTTATTCTTGCCTTTTAAGTGCCCAGTATGCCTTCTCTGTATCATTCGTTTTTTGTACTTGTATCTGTTTTCTAGCTAAACAGTCCAGACTGGAAGGCTCTGGGGAATTGACAGTCAGGCCTAGTTGTTACTGCTGGGCTGGTGCCATGGAGTCAAGGGGTAGCCATTAGGCAGTATCCAGCAAGCAGAGATTAGAAAAGGTACAAGAGCCAAAAACAGATTGGCAAGCATCAGGGCCAGAGTCAGGCTGAGGTCAAGGATTGGTGAGCAAGAGGAGGCAAGGTGTGCAGCAACAGCTAGCCAAAAGTCTGCACAGCTGCTCAGCCAACTTCCTGGGGCAGCCTGCAAAGTTAATTAGTAAACATGAGACAATTAGTGGGCCACACAGTACTGTCACTTGGGCCCCTTCAGGATTCCTTGGATGCAGCTCTATGTGGCCTCCTAAGCAGCAATGGGGGGAGAGGGGCATCAGCTACCCTATGCTCTTTAAACCTGGGTTCTAGTCCCACAAATCCTTACACAGTCTAACTGCTTCCTTTCTAAATACTTCTAATTTTTTTTTCACTATTTATATGGAGGTACTGCTATGCCTCTGATAATTTTCATAACCTACCTTAGACCTCCCCTCCTTCTATTTCTGCTATGACTTTTTTGGGACAGGGTGACCAGAAGTGAATACATTATACCACATAAGGATGTACCATTAATGTGTATAATGGCATTAGGGATGTTTTCACTGTAACTTTCTTTCCAATTATTTACATAACCTACGTTTTGGGAATATTTCACCACTGTTTTGTGAACAGAGGGTTTTAATGATCTCTCCTCAGTGACTAGGACTTCAGGCTTGTCTGTGCTTAAAACACTACAGCAACACAGTTACACTGCTGTAGCTCTTCACTGTGGGCACTACCTATGCCCACGTTAAGTGGTTCTCCCCTTAGTATCGGTAAGCTACCTCTGTGAGGGGTAGTAGCTAGGTTGACAGAATTCTTCCATTGACCTCACACATCTACACTGGGGGTTGGTTAGATAGAATTGTTTATGCCCCTCAAAGACCAAAGTATACCAGTGTAAAATGCTAGTGAATGCCAGGCCTCCTTCCTGTGTAACCAGTGTTAATTTAGAACCCAGCAATGTGTATGAATAGTTCAGATTACTTCTTCCGATGTGTATTATTTTGCATTTGTCCACAATGAATATCATCTCTCATTATGCTGCCCATCCAGCTAAGTTTGCTAGTTCCTTGTGAAGTTTCTTGCAGTTTTGAGTAATCTAAGTAATTTTCTATCATCTGTAAATTTTGCCATCTCACTGCTCACTCTCCTTTCCAGATCACTGACAAATATACTGAACAATGCCGGCTTCATTGTAGAGTAGGTGCCCAGCACCATTAATCTTTTGCAATGTTGAAAATAGAGCAATGATTCCTATTTTTTTGCCATTTCAGTCAATTTCTAATCTGACAGAGCTATAGCTCTCATCTCATAAATATTTATTTTCTTTAATAGCAAATTACAAGTGACTTTATCAAAGGATTTTTGAAAGTCTAAATAAAATGTATCAGACAGTTCTCCTTTATCAACTATTTTTTTGACATGCTCAAAGAACTGTAGTAAAGTGAAGATACATGATTATTCACATCAGTCAGCCTCGCCTCGCCCTGTCATATCATGTTTGCCCAGGAGTTTTGTCATTTTATTTTCAATGTTCATTTCCACAAAGTTACCTATTCCTGATGTATTACCAATATAATTTCCAACATTATCCCTACCAGATTATTTTAAAGTTCAGTGCAAAATTTGCTATGCTTCAGCTCTCCAGCATAGTAGCTGATATTAATTTTTTTTAAAAGTGCTAATTTTTGTGGGTGTAACTTTAGCACCCTCTTGACGAAGTTAGAGTCTGCTCTGAAGGTAGCTGAGGAGAAGAAAAGGCATGCAAGAAACTAAGCAGTGAAAGTGCCTTCCAGCCCAGGGGCATCTGTTTCAAACTTCCCCCTACCCTGTGAGTGAACACATACATGCACACTGCAAGAGCACAATGAATATAGGAAAGGAAGGGAAATATTTATTCACAGAAAGAAAAACAGCAGGAGGAAGAGAAAAGAGGGTGGCTATGTCCACATGTACATCGTTATTTCGAAATAAGTTATTTCAGAATAAAGTCCTTATTTCGAAATAAGTTAATTCAAATTAAGGGAAAAAGCTCAAAGTGAAATAGCATGTCCAAACACAGGACTTGCTATTTCACTTTAGGAGAGGGGCACCATGGGAGGTGTAGCAACATGGCCACCTCCCTGGGCCATGTCCCCACCCAATATAGGCTAAAAGGAAGGCACCCTGGGTAGGAGAAGGGCCAAAGTGTTATTTTGAAATAATGGTTATTTTGAAACAACACATCCAAACGGCGTTATTTCAAAATAATGGTTATTTTGAAATAACACATCCATACGGAGTTATTTTGAAATAACCATTTCAAAATAACAACCATTTCGATTTAAAGAAGGTTTAAGCTATTTTGAAATGACGACTCTTATTTCAAAATGACAGAGCCCGTCATTTTGAAATAAGAATACATCGTGTGGACCTAATCTCTTTTCTTTTGAAATAACCAGTGTTATTTTGAAATAAAAGACGTGTGGACATACCCGGTGTGGTTAAAAAAAAAAAAAGAACGGTGAGTGGTAAAACAGAGTTACATTCGGCATGAGACCCCATAGGCCCAATGGTATCACAGCCTGAAAGCGCAGACACCAAGCAATGCATCTGCACTCAGTTCAGGAATCCTGGACAAAGTCCCAGTCCAGTGGTGAGTCTTGAGTGTTCCTGGTTGTCTTCAGCACCAGTAACCTTTTCCCTGCAAAGACTTCCAATGCCCTCTTCTGCTGCTCTCTGAAAACCCACACAGAATGATATCCTCCCCATGTAATACACTTCAGCCTCCCTCCTTATTCCTACTGCAAAGTCATAGGTCCCAGGGCTCATGGCCACATACAGCTCCAGGTAGAAGTAGTAATGGGTCCAGCTCTATTTTGTCCTTCTGAGGTGACTTCTCCCTGGCATGGTGCCCCTTCTGACTTTTGTCCTGGGGTGTCCCCAGTCAGCCACTGCAGCCCTCCCAGACCTCAGGCAGGTTCTCAACTGCTTCACTCTGTGAGGACCTGCTGACTATAGCCTGTCTGCCTGGAGTGCCAGACACACCCTGTCATCCTCCCTCTCTTTCTGCTCTCCCCACATGCATTAGTGCTTTTTCTTCCTGGTATAATCAGCACTCCCCCCTTAAGGCAATGATTATAAGAGGCAACATCAACAACTCAGCCCCCATTCTTCACTTTCTTCTCAGCTCTTGGGTTACTACTCTCCAGTCCTAGTGACTTGTTGCTCTTAAATTTATCGTTTTTTAGCACCACCTCCTTTTACACCTAGTCAGTCTCTGTCTGGCATTATCACATCTTTCCTATCTGAAAAGAGTGGGTATCTCCCCAACATTCTCTGAAGTAAAGGAGGCAGAAAACCATTCTACTTCTTTAATGATCTTTCACAGACCTCCTACCTCTGATTAAATGAAACATTACTTGGTTGTGGGTTTGTTTGTCTTTCCCTATTTACTTTTCATATTCCCTTGCTCCCACAGCCCTTTAATTTCCAATTGACATTTTATGTGCCATAAAATATGCTGTTTTCCATCCATTTCCCTGGAGTTAGGTCATATTGATTCTTTCTTGTCTTTAGGCCTCCTTTGTTTACTGGTAGACACCCAGATGGTCTGTTTAAAAAGTGTCCAGGTTGAATCTAGGGGGGTTAATGTCTTCATTTTTGACATTAGAGCCTTTTTGACTAGTTTCCTCATTATTTTAATTACCCTTATGCTTTTTGTGAAGACCAACAAAAAGAGAGAGCTATTTTTGTACATAGACTTATATGTGTTTTAAAATTTGTTTATAAGCTGTTTAGTATGTACTGCGCCTTAAAATGAAGTGAAAACCACCTCCTTGCTGCAGATATTATTCACAGGCAACATGCTACAATGGAGACACAACCAAAAGGAGGCACTTTTTATGGATACTTTACTTTTATTTTTTCTTGTTTTGTCTTTGTCTTAATTATAATTGTATGGTTATTCTTGCATATTGAAAAGTCTAACAAATGTAAATAACATATTCATTCACTAACAGAGACAGGCCCAGGCCACAAAAATTCTGATCCAGATCTGAAGTTCCCCTAACATATGGAGTATTTGGATCCATGATTTTAGTTTGGTCCACAATGGAAGAAAGGGTTAATCACAAGTTAGGCTTGGTGTTTGTAGTGGTTTGCATTTTATGTTTCAGTTCTGGTTATCTAACAAAAGCAAGAGAGTCTCATAAATATAGATAGGCCAGCAATTCACAACTTACTTGAAGTATTTAGTCTTTTTTCCCCAACTGCTCACAGATCGTTCTTCATGACTCTTATGAATGTGCTCACTAGTTGCAGTTGTTCAACAAATCATTTTTGCAAATAGTTTTGGGTGACCTGTTTATAAATTACTTCAGGTTCAGCCAAAATTAGCTTTGATTCACAATGAATTGTTTTATTACTGGATAAATTTCCCTAAAATGATGTTCCTCAAACATATTTTCCTACTATTGGTATCAATAAAACTTAACTTCAAACATTCACAGTGAATTAAAATGATCTGGAGACACGTAAGCAAAATTCTGTCTAGTATCCATGCTATCTTCACAAATACGTTTCCCCACTCCTAATGCAGCTTTACTACCAAACTGCAACAAGAATTGTAGTGCCAAATATCTTTTATTTCCCCCTTAAACTTAGCCATGCATTTGGCATCAGATTATTTAAAAAATACCCAAAAACCTCCATTGAAGATATTAGTGAAGAAAGAATGTGTTCTTATATTATACCAAATGAGGAAAAAAAAGATCATTTTCCATGTGTAAATATTTATAAAAGCCCTTGAAAATGTGCAAAATAGAAGTAGGATAGTTTTCAGAGAGCAACAACACAGTTTCCAGGAAGCGTCTGCATTAATTCACTGAGTCCAGTGTGGCAATGATGAAAACTCCCTGGGTTTCCTGGCTGATGCTTTCTGAACAGGGGGAAAGACATTATCTGTCAAAATCAAATTTCTCATGCCTTTTCCTATATTTCATAACTGGCTCTAATTCAACAAATAATACAAAACATGCATAAAGCAATCTGAGAGCCAGTGTCATGAAATATGAAACACTTCCAGGAAATGCATTTAAGGTCATTTTCAGTTATACCAACATAACTACATATCAATGATTGATCATCTCTTATCATCTGCAGTGACTAATGGCAAGCATGATGAACTGACATGGAATTTCACACTATCTACAGATTGCATTGTTTGTTTTGTCACCCAGAAATATTCCTGCTTACTGTAACTGTAGCCTAATAATTCATCTGCAGTACACAAGTGCAGGCCAAAAAGTAGACGTTCCAGACAATTATTCTTTTTGGTGATAAGCAGAGAATATTTTATTTCATCCCCCCACAAAAAAAGAAGTTTCTCTTACACAGAAGAGATATATATGTATGATCTGACCTGGAGCATATTAATTCAGGCAGCTGAATGATGCAAAACAGACAATTGAGACTACATATATACATATTTATGTGGTATGAACTACTTTTATGGTAAGTTTAAAAGTAAAAGAATTATAGCAGGAAAATGCAGGTTTAGGGTTCCATCCTTCAATTTATCACATTGTATCCAAAAAGTAGGGCAAGCTCAAATCACAGCTATATATTTATGACACATTCATGAAGGGCCCTTTATTTAATTTTTCAAATGAGGAGAGAATGTGATACCGGAGCATCATTGCCCCATGAAAACACTCAGGGCCCAGCCCAGCCTGGCCCCCAATCCCTGGCCTGGAATAGGAATGGGTAAGGCAGTGGCTGCTGTGGGTGCCTCGGCCCATGTCCCAGGCCAGGACAGGCAGGCGCCATTGAGGCTAGCCTGACCCTGGATACCCAGCCAGGGACAGGAGAGGCAGGGGGCACATGAGAGATTCGGAGCACTGGCACCATGTGCCAAGCACCAACAATGCTCCTAATGCAACATGCAATATAGACGAAACCATTTTATTCATGTGGTGCTGCTGGATTTAGGGGATCATTTATGAGTGTTTTTCATATTAATATTTCATATCTGCAATAATTCATTAGTGATACACCATGTTTGGCACTGATAGGCTGTAATCTGCTAGGAGTGATTCTATGGTTTGCATGTAGGTGTCATATCTGTATTAGAAGTTAGGAATATGTTTGTTCTATTTATGTTCCAAGTTATTTGATTCTGGGACACTCTCAGAATGGACACCTGCAATCACTGTCTGCTTAATGGTCCATTAGGGAAGCTCCCACATATAGGGGGCTCAGGGAGAAACCTGCTGAGCCACTAGGACTTGCCCATGTGAGTCAATTCCATTTTGATTTCCATAAGCTGCACAGCACAGGAAGGACAGAGGTGATAAAAAGCGACAATATCAACACCATTTTGTCTTCATATAACCAACACCCATCTCTGGAACTTTGTTCAGTCACAGAGGAATAGGACTGAGACCCACCCAGGTGCTAAGCATATATCAGAGGAACTGGACAAACCTGCAACTCTGAATTCTTCCATGGACTTGCTTTTTACAGGCTCTAAATCATTTGTATGTATGTGATTCACTATGACCCTTTAACATCTCTCATTTTGGTTCTTTTCTTTTTATATTAAACTGTGGTTGTAGTTACTAAAGGATTGGCAGGCAGTGTGGTATTCAGGCAAGGTCCAAGTCTATATTGTTCTGGGTAATGTGGCTGGCCCTTTGGGGTCAGGAGAAACTATTTCTTTAAGAGACCCAGTGGCTAGCTGGGACCAGAGGAGCTGATGTGCAATACAGGGGGCTGTTTCTATTTCATTATGCTTCATGATGACCAGTGTGGGGAATCAGAAGCATGTTTTGTGACTGACTGGGAGACTGGTTTAAGTACCACCTGTCAGTATTTTGGGAGTCTGGCTCCCAGTTTTGCAGCTTGCCCTGATTTTTGCACATTCAGGAGGTTATCCCAGGAGGCCCAAGTCACAATTCAGACCTGTACAGTTATGTTACTATATTTATATGTATCCTGAAAAAAAGAATGCTATTTAGGTAATAAAGGGCTTTTTAACCAGCAGAGAAAAGTATAAAAGGAACCAATGGTTGAGTTTAAAGCCAGACAAAATTAGAAACAAGATACACATTTTTAACAGTGTGGGTGACTAGCCACTAGAACAAACTACCAATGAAAGTGAATCATTCTCCAACTCATGAAATCTTCAAATTAAGACTGGATACATTTCTGGAATGCTTTAGTGACTAAAGGTCAGAGATATCAAACTCATTCAATGTGGGGGGCCACAATGGAGGGATGGCCACCTGATGCGGGGACGTGTGTGTGCATAGGCTCCCCAACCCTTTCCCCTTCCACGTTCACAGAGGCATGGGCTCCCCTTTCCCCTCCTCAACCCTGCAGGCTCTCCTACACCTTACCTTTCCCCTGCCTTGTGGGCTCCTCCTCCCGCTTTTTCCTGTTCTTGTTTGTGATTCATAGAATCATAGGGTTGGAAGGGACCCCACGAGGTCATCTAGTCCAACCCCCTGCCAAAAAAAGCAGGACCACTCCCATTAGATCATCCCAGTCAGTGTTTTGTCCAGCTGGGACTTGAACACATCCAGAGATGGAGATTCCACCACCTCCCTAGGCAGCTTATTCCAATGCTTCACCACTCGCCTAGTAAGGAAGTTTTTCCTAATATCCAGCCTGGACCGCCCCAGCTGTAACTTGAAACCATTGCTTCTCGTTCTGCCCTCTGTTACTACCGAGAACAGTCGAGCTCCCTCCTCCTTGGAGCAACCCTTCAAGTAGTTGAAGGTTGCTATCAAATCCCCCCTCAGTCTTCTCTTCTGCAGGCTAAATAAGCCTAGTTCCTTCAGTCTTTCTTCATAGGGCTTGTGCTCCAGCCCTTTGATCATTTTGGTTGCCCTCCTCTGGACTCTCTCTAATTTGTCCATGTCCTTTTTGTAGTGGGGAGCCCAAAACTGGACACAGTATTCCAGATGTGGCCTCACTAGTGCAGAATAGAGGGGAATGATCACATCCCTTGATCTGCTGGTAACACTTCTTCTGATGCAGCCCAGTATGCCATTGGCCTTTTTGGCAGCAAGAGCACACTGCTGACTCATGTCCAGCTTCCCATCCACCATGACTCCCAGGTCCTTTTCTCCAGTGCTGCTATTTAGCTGATCACTCCCCAGCCTGTAGCAGTACATGGGGTTTTTTCGTCCCAAGTGCAGGATTTTACACTTATCCTTGTTGAACCTCATGAGATTCCTCTTGGCCCACTGCTCCAATTTGTCTAGGTCTCCCTGAATCCTGTCCCTGCCCTCTAGGGTGTCTACCGTTCCCCCCAGTTTGGTATCATCTGCAAACTTACTAAGTGTGCAATCTATCCCATCATCCAGATCATTAATGAAAACATTGAACAGAACTGGCCCCAGGACCGACCCCTGGGGCACACCACTTGTTACTGCCTGTTCATGCTATGTGCTGTCAATCAGATTAGCATGCTGAGTGACAGTGAACAGTTGGAGTTGAGGGTGGTGTGGTGGCTCTAGCCTGCTGTGATTGAGACTGATTGGTTGGCAGACCACAGCAGAGTTGAGCCAGGATTAGCTGGAGCACTTCCTTTGTTCTCCTGTGCTGTGACTCGTATCATGTGAGCGAGTCAGAGTGTATGTGCTTGCGTGCCTAGCCTTGGTCTGCTCTTTGCTGTTCATGGCTGCTGCAAAGAGCTGTCAGGCACAGCCCTAGCAGCAGCTCCGTGAGCCAGAACAGCATCCTTGGTGGGCCAGATACAGCCCATGGGCCATAAGTTTGACACCCCTGCTTTAGTCAAACGTAAGTTAATGAGCTCAATACAACTGAGTGAAATTCTACATGCTGTGTTGTACTAGGCATCTAACTAGATCTTATGGTCTCTTTTGTCCTTAGAACCCATGAATCTATGAAACACTTACTCTTTGAGTTGCTAATAATCTTTTCAGCTAATCATCAAAACTGCTGGCCAGTGAATGTCCTTTACAATATTCCATACATTTGAACTCCACTACTTGATCCCCCTTGGAAGAAGTAACCCAACTCTACTAAGGCACCATGTGGGCTTTTCAATTCACCACTGTTAGAAAGTCTAGTCTGATTTTACTGTGTCTGACTGAAGTCAGCAAAAATGAGGTCGTGAGGATCTTCACTTTTTCCAATAGGCAAACCACCATTGTGCACCTTGACTTGTACCAGCCTATTCTGACGGACACAACAGCCTCCTGGAATGTAGTCCAAGACTTGACTTCCCACCTAGCAATGGATTCAGGTGTCTATGTAGCAAATTGCCTTCATTCATTCTGCAGTACATCATCTTTACTGTATACATGAGCGTCAACAGAACTGAGAGCCAGCCAGGGAAAATTAGTGGTTCCTGAAGCTGGTTTATCTCCTTCTCCAACATACAGACATGGTACACAGTATGACTGCCAACCTCAAGTGGAAGTTTGGCCCAAATAACAAGGTGAACACTGTGTTCATTCACTGTTAAAATTTAACAAATGATTCCTTTCGGGCAAGCAGAATCTTAAAGTCACTTGTAATTACAAAGGCAGGATGTGCTGATTATGGTGAGCCAGAAATTATGTCTTTTATCTGAGCCATCAGTCACAGCAGATGTGTTTCGTCTGGACATGGGTGACCTGTGCAACCTATTGTTTTGTTTTCAGAGGATCTATAAAACTAGTTTAAGTTCATGAACCTTCATTCTTTTAATTAAAACTAATTTAAGTTTGTGAACCTTTAGTATTTTAATTAAAACCCTGGGTTTGGGGATTTTTTAAGGATGATTCACTTAAATCCTAAATACAGGGAATTTCTTTTAATATTTATTAATGACATCCACCCCTTGAACACATATGATGCTGACACAAGTTGATAATAAATAAATAAAAAAAATAAATTAATGGATATTTTAATAAGAACTTTTCTCTTACTCCTTTCACAGTTCAAACGTCCGTCTCTGTAAAACAAGCAAGGAGATACTTTTCACTCTACCCACTCTCTGTTCCATATTTTAACCAGTACTGCACTAGAGTTTCCTTCTCTGGCCTCTTCTCCAGATCTTTTAAGTGGAATGCAACCCCAGTAATTTTCTAGTTGGAGTTAAACATGAGAGTCCACAGTTTGACTCAGTTAAGATTCAGGCAAAACAACTTCATTCTTAATCAGTTTTGTCTCATAGGCAACTGCTAGAAACAGTTTTCTTTTGATTCTTTTGTGAACAAGTTATAGAATGAAACTATTTAATGCTATTTGTATTTCCAGAAAGTTAGGATTAGAAGCACTTATCACATAAGAAAAATCTGTTCAAATGGAAAAATTCCCCTTTAGTTTAGACACTACAATTAATTATTATTTAAGACAAGTATTTAGTAAGGAGGCACATACAAAACTTAATTTAAAAATAGAGTTGGGTTATAGTGGGAAAAACAATTGAAAAAAAAATTGTGAATTTCAAATTGTGATTTCCCCCTTCATGCTGATGCACTTTCAATGTTGTGAACTGTCATGAGTTTGTCGTCAGTCTCATTAATTTTTACGTTTCTTAAATCCCCAGTTGCTCAAACAGAGATTGAATGAGAATCTGAGCTTTCATTTAAAAACAAAACAAAACATGCAGTTCCAGCCCTTGTGACTGCAGAGAAAAGCTTGAAGAAAATGTAAGGCTCAGAAACCAGAAAACAAAAAGAACTCACAATGCAATATTTTGTTCCTCATTCATGATATTTGAAAATTCATGGTTGGCAATAACTGCTTTTCCACTCGCTTTTCTGCATCATGATTTTGTTCATACTCATTTTTTTCTGAGACATTTTGACTGGTGCAAATATCATTTCATCAGTTATTCAATGGAGCTGCACAACGGGAGCACATTAAGCCAGAGTTCTGCAGTCAGCACTGACTTCCCTATCTTTTCCTTTATGTCTACAAAAAATTATCATTGGAGCTGATGGTGTGATGAGATCAGTGCCTATCATTCTGTCCAATACGCTGTCATTGTAGTCTCCTGTTTGTTTCACACATCACTGGAT
This sequence comes from Podocnemis expansa, assembly GCA_007922195.1. Lineage (NCBI taxonomy): Eukaryota > Metazoa > Chordata > Testudines > Podocnemididae > Podocnemis > Podocnemis expansa. The sequence goes on along the minus strand of ML681964.1, from coordinate 33,921,866 downwards.
TTATTTTTCCCTCCCATACTGTAAGTTCCCCATTTTCAGGTGTCTGATGAAGTGGGATTTTGCCTACAGTTCAGACCTGTAAGGTCTTTAAAAGTGCCACAGGACTCCTTGTTTGTTTTCCTTACTGCCTGTATTCATCAGTTGTCTCCTATCTTACACTTAGATTGTATAGTCTCTGAGGCAGGAACTGTTTTCTTTTGTTCTGTGTTTGTACAGCACCTAGCACAACATGGCCCTCATTAATACAAATAACAACAATAGTAATGACTGACCTGTTGTCTAGACCTTTTGAACATGTAGCAAACTAAATTCAATGTAAGCAGATATGCAGACAAGGAAGGAAGCATAGAATCAGTAGCCACAGATAACTGCAGTGTGAAACTACCCTACTCTCAACATAGAAGTACATATGTGATCAACCAGCCAAAACAGCACCTCAAACTGAAGAAGAGGAACCCCATTGCTTGCATCCCAGAAAAATGGAGAAGTGGGGAAAACATTAGCCTGCATCTTTTCACAGGGAGACAGTGAGTAACCATAGTAACTACCTCCTCTTAACGTGAAAAGAGAACATTTTGCACCAAGTCTGTTTAGCTGCCAGAAAATTTGTATACTTCTTCTTTCAGTCAGGAAGAAATCCATATATTTTGAAACATAGGGGCTACATAAATATGTAAGATTCAAATTCACCAAAACCTCTCTCTCCAAAAGCTCCCTAATTTGTCCCTCAGAGCCTGCAATGGGATCAACTCACCATACAGGGTGTAGTCAGAAGGGGAATGAGAGCCTTTTCTGTCTACCAGCAAGCAGCTTGACCACACCCCAGCACACCTGCCAGTCATGGAGGCAGGGCACTCACACTTACAGCCAATAGAAAAACCTGAGCTGCTATTAGTGGCCAATACAGAGATGATGAAGAGAGAGGCAGAAAGGCCTGAGACAGCAAAGTGCGTGATGCCTCTGCCCTAGGGTGCCTTCTTGAACATAGCCAAGAGACTGAAGCAGACCATTACACTTAATTAGAGGCAAAAACCTATGAACAATAATGACTGAAGGCAAACTGAGAAGCAGTAGAGAACCCTTAAAAGACCACACCAAGAGCTAGTAAGAGCCTTAATTAGGTTTGGGTTGACACTGCTCCTGTTTATAATGACTAGGTTATCTAATCAGGAGACTTCTGTCTATATCACATTTCTTACATAACTAATATTTTTCCCATACACAAAGAGCAGCTATATACTGTCAGTCAGAGGGGCCTTTGTTTTTTCAACAAGCAAATAGCCAGACAAGAATATCACAAAACCAAAGCCCCATAAAACAGCATAGGTTGTATCATTTCTGCAGCAAACTCCTCATGCATTATTCAGCAGATTGGTAGAAATTTAAAGCTGCAAAATGCAAAAAAGCATATTTTTAATAGAGGTATAATGACAATTTTTGCATGTCAAGTACTTTGAGGTGGTTGGGATGAAAAGATTGTTGATTATTTATTAATATATTTACTACTGCATATTCTGAAATTGAGATCTATTCTGTTGGAAAATGCCACCGTCAGTTTATGCTGCTACTGCTTATGCATAAGTTCAACATGTGAACCTGCCCCTGCTTTCTGGTCGGGCCCCTGACTATCCAGGGTGGGCCTGGCAAGTCCTGCTTCCACTCATGTAATCAAAAGCTTCCTGCCGACGCTCCGGTTGCCAGATGCAGCCCAGCCCCTGCCACACAAAGCCTGCAGTGGCTTCCCAGGGCCAGACCTGTGGGCGGAGAGCAGCTCAGCCCTGCCTGTTTGCCTGCTGCAGCACCCCTGCTCATAGCTGCAGCCACCCACTTTTGGCTGGTCCAAGGATGTGGTGGGCAAGCTTGTACCCCTGCCAGATGCTGCAGTGGGCCTGCTAGCCAACAAGGTGAGCATGTGCTCATCTGTAGTTCATTTTTTGGATCTGTTGTGTGTGCTCTGTGTATAGATAGACAATTCCTGGTCAAAGAGGTTTTTAGAGATGGCAAAGGAATAGAGTAAGTAACAGACCTCTGCTACCAAGATGTACCTTTGATAAAGCACTCACAATGCTAATGTGGAAGCTTTTCACAAGTAACAAGAGAAACTGGTTAGTTAGGGAAGTATTTCAGAAAATTAGGGAGTGAGGAAATGTTGGTGAAAACAAAGGACTTTTTGTTGTGGAGTTTGCTTGTTTCTTTGACAGAATTCCCATGGAAGCGCAAAATCATGTCCCTTCCTCTCCCAGAGGCAGAAAGGGCCTTTACAACAGTGGAACTGTGACAAGGGAGAAGAGGACTCTGCAGATTATGAAGCACAACTCACAGGGGTTCCATGATCCCAAGCAAAACTGGGTTTTGATGACATAGGAAGAGATTGGGCAGGGTTGCTGAGTCCTTGTTTACATATGTCCTGGGGAGACCAGATGCCAAGGTGTTATTAGAACCTTCCTCCTCCTACATTTAAAACATTAAACATTTAAATATAGTTCATGAGTTTCATCTAAATGTACTCTGCCACACTCTTACCATATTAAGCATATTGTAGAAATCGCTTGTTGGAGGCACAGGGTAAAAAGCTGAACAAATTAAAATGCCTGAAATTAAAAAAAAAAAAAAAAAAGCCTAAATTCAGTAAAGCGCTTCAGACAGAAAAGGTTTATAAACGTCGGAGGACCCCAGAACTCTAATAATGCCACAGTGCTTTTCTCCAGAATGTCCAGAAGGAGTGTAACCAATTACCATCCACTCTGCCCTGTCATCATTGAGTCCCCCATATAGTGCTTTCTCTTTATTTCAAGAAATTGCTTGCCCACCAATATGCCAATGTGTAAGCTCACAGAGCCCTTAGGGATCATATTGCCATCACATTTCAGCTTAAAACAATTCATAGGATTCCTTTGTGTTTGTGTTTATTTTGACCAACAGTTGTATCTGACATTTCCATAGTATAAGATGACCTTTTTCACCACCATTAACCTACTTTGGTTCATCAACGTTTTTTAGCAGAAAAAAAATTGTAAACCTCCAGAATTATAGGTTTCAGCACAACAACCCACCTTTCATACTCCCCACCCTCCCATCCCATCCAGATCCACAAGTGGAGAGAGCAACAGCGATAGAAACTACCTCAGCTCTAGGGGCGGTTTCCTCTAAAAGGTTTTGCCAAGTTCCAAAGGGGCAGCTGTGTTAGTCTAGTTCAGCACAACAAGCAAGGAGTCCTGTGGCACTTAAAGACTAACAAATTTTTTTATCACATGAGGTTTCATAGGAGAAAATCAGGGGTTAAAGTATAATTTGGCAGGCCCCAGAACAGTCCTAATCGGGAAGGCCCCTTTCCCACATGGGCAGGCCCCCCCGCATGGGCGGGCCCCCCTCCTGCACATCCAGGACCGCCTCCTGCACCCCAGCTAGTGCCCCCAAATCCATTCCCATGTCCCTAAAATCCACCCCAGCCCCCAATACCCACCCCCAAAATCCACTCCAGCCCCCAATACACACCCCCAATACCCATCCCCTGCCCCTAATATCCACCCCAATACCCACCCCCAGCTCAGGCACCCCCAATACTCCTCCCACAAGCATGAGCTGGGCCGCCCTGCTACTCACGAGCAGTGCACTGGGCTGGGAATCTGCAGCCTGCACATGTGCAGAGAAGCCTGCCTCCCTCCCCTACCAGCCAGAATGCAGCAGATCACCATTCTGAGGCCCACTATTTTCAGGGGCCCAGCATTTGGGCCCCTAAAAATAGAAAATGAGGCTGAAATGCTGCATTCCAGGGTTCACTATTTTTAAATGGTGAGCCTCAGAACACAGTTCTGGCACCATTTTCTATTTTTAGGGGGCCTGGAACACTGATCCCCTAAAAATAGTGGGCCCTGGAACAGTGTTCCAGGCCTTTCTGGGGCCCACTATTTTTAACCTTCACCCCCTGGAGAAAATCCCACTTTGTTAAAGCTCATGCAATAAATAAATTTTAGTCTTTAAGTGCCACAGGATTCCTCTTAAATTTTGTATCTTTCTTTCCCTGTCCCCAATAAAACCTCTTCAGTACAAGCCCCAGTGACTATGCTAGGAAGCAGAAGATCATTTCCTATAAAAATCAGGCCATAAGCTACCACAAGAAGAAAACGTCAGAGTTGGGAAAAAACCTAAGAGTTCTAATTGCCAAGCAGTGAGTTAAATTAATCCTTGATAACACCATTAACAGACCTTTAATGGAAAAACCTACTCAGCAGACAAAAGCTGAATAAATTGGACTTTTTGCAGAAGGACAATTCACGATAGGTTTGATAAATAAAATAGGTTTTAAACACAGAAGCCAAGTTTACTCTTGGAAGCCATATGGCACAACTAACACATTCTAAGCTAGTGCCTCACTCGTGTAAGAACCTTAGCAATTTTAGAATTCAAATGATTTATGTCAATTGTTTTGGGACTGGCAACAAATTACAACTTCGCTCAGCAAGAAAACATTTCCTGTTGCTGTCTCTTAAAGTCTGCCTACAGCATTTACCTATCAACTGCTAGCATCATGCAGACTGGAGGGTGACCATTGGAATGTGCAAGAAGAGATTAGAATGAATTTTTGACGTGTGTTTTCATTACATAAATGCTAGTCTCTGCAGCAGCGAGTTTGTCATTTGTTATGTTTTTTTTTCAAAGGCAGTTTTGTCTTATCTGATGTTGAAACTCTTCCATACAGCTTTGAACACGGAAGCATAAGAAAGAAATCAGTTGGAAATTTGTCTGTCTACCTCTGTGCTTGACATTTCTCCACTGATAAGGTACAGCTAAATATTGACTTTTTGGTTAAATTCAGATTAGCTGTCTAGTCTGTGAGTACTGATTGTAAGCCATTATCTTTTCTGCATTTAGGGGTGCTGGGCTCTGTCTCACACACACACACACACACACACACACACACACACACACACACACACACACACACAAAATGAACATTTTACACATTTTCATTCCAGTAAGTTCTTTGTGTCTGACTCATTTAAAGGAAAATGCCAACACAATATTACCATTAGTTTTCTTTCCAGAAGACATCAAATTAGAAAATGTACAAATGATTATTTTAATAGTGATTAATTAAATACAAAGTACTGCATAAATTAAAAACTCTAAAAGGTGGTGTCCTGTGATACTCTGGTACTGCTAACTCACTTTCAATTCATTCATGAGACCAGTTACCCACTCTAATGTAAGAGAATTCGTTGAGTATGTCCACATGAGAGTGGATTAAAGAGAACTGCCTAATATAATTACATGGAATTTCAAAAACCCTTTGACAAAGTCCCATTCAGGAGATGGTTAAGGAAACTAAATACTCATGGTGTGACAGGTAAAGTATTGTCATTCATAGAATGTAGTAAAGAAAGAGAAATTAAATTGTAGAACTGAATGGTATGTTTTCAGGTTGGCAAAAAATTGGTAGTGGGGTGTTCCAATATTCTGCACTAGCAAGGTGGCATTGAGGGAAGCATGGCCAGAATTTCATTGCTTTGAGAAATTCATTATTTGAGAAATCAGATTGTAATGTGGTATATTGGTCCACTAGCTCTAATGGGGGCTAGAAGACTCTGGTCCAGGGATGCTGATGTGACACAGACTCAAAGACTCATTGCAACTGGATGAGAGGAAGCGGTCCCAGGAGTTAGTAGTGAAACGGGAAGATCCTAGAGCACTGTCACTTTAAGATCTGGGGCTCAAGAGCAGAGGTTAAAAGGGGCCAGAACAGCCCAGAATGCCATTCCAGAGCCCACTATTTTTAGGGGCTCAGAATTCCAGGGTGCCTAAAGATAGGAAATGGTGCCACAACGCTGCATTCCAGGGCCCACCATTTCAAAATAGCAGGCCCCGGAATGTGGCATTCTTGTCCCATTTTCTATTTTTAAGGGCCAGAACGCCAGACCCCTAAAAATAGCAGGTCCCTGAATGGCATTCTGCCACACATTCTGACAGATGGGGGAGAACGGATGGGGAGCATGTGCCTGACTAGCCTGCGTATGTGTAGGCTGTGCTTGGCAGCAGAAGCCTCCAAGCTCAGCCTGCAGGCTACATACCATGTATATTCATGTATAAGCCGAGATTTTTGTGCCTGAAAACTGACTTCAAAACAGGCACTCGGCTTATACACAAGTCAATACGGTAGACAGCCCCAGCCCAGGAGTTTCACTGGGCAAGCTCCAGACTGGAGCCCCAGTGTGGCCAGGGCAGCCATCTTGGGCAGTCAGCCTGGCCTGTTGCAGCACTTACCTGTGCATGTGTTGCTGGGATTTCTGGATCTCTATGCTGCAATACGCTGAATGACTGTGATGATACATACTCTAATGTTCCAGTAAATTGTGGGACAACTTTTCTGCCCTTCTGGGCACATGGACATGACTGGATTAATGCAGGGGCTACAAGGGCTGAAGACCTGGGCCCTGGCCTAAAGAGGGATCCTAGGGTGTGTTCACACAGGCTTCTATTTCGAAACAACAGAGGTTGTTTTGAAATAAGAAACAGCATGCCCACATGACGTACTCCCATTTTGAAACAAAGGGTCCCCTGCTGACCCCCGCAGGGTGAGGCGCCCAGCTCCGCTTCACCCCGCTGGGGTCTGCAGTCCCCCCGAAGCGAAATAGCATGTCCACACTGTGGACATGCTATTTCGTTTCCCTTATTTCGAAGACACTTTTTTGTCTTTCGAAATAAGGTGTTTCGAAATAACACATTATTTCGAAACGGCTTGTTTCGAAATGTCTTGTTTTGAAACAAGCACTCTGTGTGTGAACATAGCCCTAGTCTGCCGGATCCACCCTCATTCAGTGCCAGCAGGAATTGCAGGAGCCCTTTCAGGGTCCCTGCCCTGCTGGTACTGGGGGGGCAGGGCCTTTTTGCCAGAGGCAGGGCTCCATGCTCCCACCCCACCCCTGAGCTGACTAGTCCACCCCCAGGGGTGGGGCAAGATGGCACTTGTTCATTCTGCCGGGGGGGGGGGAGGGAGGTGACTGGCGCATGGTGCTGCTTTCCAGGGCCCATGGCCCTAGGAGGAGGATGCACTGCAGGCCATGCTGTGCACTGCACCAACTGACCCCACCCCTGGGGGCCAAATGGCTGGGGTGGGAATGCCCTCTGGCACCAGGGCCCCTCCTTAGCAACAGCCTGCCTTCAGGCCACCATGGTAGAGGCTGGGGCCCCAGAAGGGAGCCCTGTGGTGAGGGCCCAGATGGGGCCCGAAGCCCTTAGGCTGGTTAATCCAGCCCTGCACATGGAGGAAATAATGAGAGGGCACGGGAGGACTTTCAGCATTTGGGTGCTTTTTAGCCTGGATCCTCACTGGAAAGTGCACAGGTTATCAGCCTGAGGGAAAGTGGCACCTGAACTCTAATCAACACCTCCCTCCCCCCAGCTCAGACCAAAAGTACCACTAAACTTATGGTGAAAGGTTATATGTATGGATGGCATGGGGGTTGGGACAACCCCCAATAAAAGCCCAAGTTAACACTGCAGGGAAGAGACACCTGAACAGTCTAAACAATTTAGATCCTAGGTATGAAAGTATGAGTGGGTGACACAAATTCTTTATGAGCAGGTGACACAAAGTTTTTCATCTCAGCAGAGACAAACACTAATCTATCTTTGATCTCAAATGAAAAAATGTTTGGTTTAACTTTGTTTCTCACTGGGTAACATCTGAAATCACCAATTTGGCAGGATTGGCAGTTGGTACTAAGCCAAGACCTTAGATTCAAACAACAGGTATGATTAACCACATTTAAGGGAAATTGCCTCTTCTGCTAAGGTGCATTGCAAGGCCTATGCCCCTCTGAGGTTCCACTTTACCCTTCAAAATATATTCACAGTCATCCATCTGGTGCTCTGCACATACAGATCTGAAAAAAAATTTCCTTCTAAATTTTTGGCTTTTCAGTGTAAAACCAAAAGTCATTTCACCTCACTTTGGTTGTTCCCTCCCCAGCCCCCCCTTTCCTTTATTTCCTTAAATGGACCCAGAGTTGGGATCTAACTGTGCTATAGTTATCATTTATAAAATTTGCTCAGAAAAAAATGAGAAATATCTCTCTCTCCAAGGGACTTATCTCAATAAAGTCCAGAAGATAAAACCAAATTCAGCTTTTACTAACACCTCAACTCAAGCCACTCTACTGAAACCAAAACAGTTTTAAAGGATTCAGTTGAAGACAGAATTTGTCCCAGTAACTGTTTTGCAGTCAGTCTGCATTTAAAACCTATTCTTGACTTTAAAGCTTCCACCCATGGAGGTATGACAAGAGTGGGCCTTATTTACAGTTACAATATGAAGCACTAATAGAGCATGCAAGAATCAATTCAATATGTCGAGTATTCCCTCAAGACTGTTTCTAGATAATAACTTAAGTAGATTAGGAGTTATAAACACCATTCTGTGTCCCCATCCTATAATTAAATGTCAAGTTTGCACCAAGGAAGTACAATCCTTCCTGATAAGTTTGTGGAGATCATTTAAAGAGTAAATAAAATACTAAGGATGTCTTTCTATCAAAATGAGTTTTTTGTCCCAAAGAAGTATATGGACCTAAAAACCACGTATCTACTCTCATTTATGGTTAAACTTATCTCCCATAACTCTCTTCTAACACGGAGAAGAATAATCTGCATGCCAGCCTTGGGGAGATACAAAATTGATTCCTTTTGCATGCCAACTTGGAAAAAAATCCTAGCACTAAATAGTCAAGGTTCAGATCAATCTATTGATGTAGACTTTTCAGATGCATCAGCAGTTATTGAAGGTAGTTCATACTCCTCACACACATGTAAAATAAAAGAATTGAAGTGAGTATATTTTCCCACTTTGGCTATGTGTGTAAGAGAAATGAAGGACAAACATTGCATTTGGGGAGTATAAGGAAGAGATTGGTAAACAGTATAACAAGTTCACACAGGCAACAGGGTCCAAGCTTATAAAAGTTCTTAGAAAGTTTGGACACTGATCCCATTTATATAAATGCCACTTCGGCAAGATAAAGAACTGTAAATGAGAATTTGGTCTATTGAACTAATCATGTTATCAATGACACCAGTTTAACTTTGCAACTAAAAGGAGAAATTGGCCCTCAAATGGCAATTATGTCCTGCATTTTGAAAAGAATAAGAAGTTGTGCAGGATTGCTGAGGATGATGGCTGATGTTTTTCTGTTTCCAGGCATGAATGAGGAGTTCAGCAGTAGTGTTTTGCACTAATACTAATCCTGCAGTCAGTCTGAACTTGGAATTCCCGTAACTTGCAATTGTGGCAGAGCTGTGATTATGATGCAGTCAGTTTAATAGGATACTCACAAATTTGGCAATGTTCAGAAGAGTGAAAACTGCCTATGTGAGAGGGAGAACAAAATTAATACAACAGAAAACGTTATAGACTATAGAAATAACTTCATAGGGGGTAGCAATATGTGTTCTACCAATGCAAATTATTTAAATCTGTACTTCTGAATTTAATAAATATAGTAATAAAAATCAGAATGACATCCACACTGTTGAGAGTCACCCAAAAACAAATAAGAAAAATAAGCAGTATGAGAAAGAAATCTGAGTGATCAGAACAACATACTATCAATCCCTTTTTAAGGCAAAAACACAGCCTTTAATGTTTCCACTGCTAAATACTTTGATAATGCTTTCAAGGAAGTTAACTATTCTGCTTCTGAAATGTTTTTCACATTTTGTGTAATTAGTGTTACACAATCAATTCAAATTCTGCTCTAAGTGTAGACATACCCCACGATTTTCTTTTCTGATCTGAAGTCACAAGTGCTGGGAAAGGTGAGAAAGTAACCACCATCATATATCCTGTACAGAACTAAATGCTGTGAGTAGGAGGATCAGAAGTTTTTGCTGGGGACAGAACTCAAACTCACCTTCAGATCTCAAACTAAATGCATGAGATGAAGGGGAAAGTCCATTCAACCTCCCCAGTCCAGCATTTTATATTTTACTTGCTTATAATATGAATTCACCATCTTTGTCTTAACCCATCATATGACTCATAATTAAAGAGGGAGCTTATAATTACTATTACCATGTTTTAACCATCTTGTAGAACAAATGGCCTGCTGATTTCCATAGTATTTAAATGCCTCCGGAAAAGGCATATCAGTATGTGGAACTTTATGTTATCCTCTAAAAGGAGTAAAATTGATACTGGATAGTAGTGTTCTATAATCAGAATGTACTGTATGCAGCAAGTGCATAATTGCTATAGAGGAATTCTCATTTTGTAGCTGTTACTTGATATGGTTTTAGAGATTTAGGCTGTGTTCACACAGACATGGTTATTTCGAAACAAGTTGTTTTGAAACAACTTGTTTCGAAATAACACCTTA
>ML681964.1:33884370-33911096 GCA_007922195.1 Podocnemis expansa | reverse complement strand
CTCAGCACCCTGGCCAGGGTGCTGAGGGGGCAGCCCTTTAAATGTTGTTTCGGAACGTTGTTTCGACCCCAAAGGGTCGACTTTAAAGGTTGTTTCGACCCCAAATGGGGTTTAACTTGTTTCGAAACAACGGTGCGTCGTGTGAACATGGTTTTTTTGTTTTGAAACAATGAGGTTGTTTCGAAACAAAAGTGCTGTGTGAACACAGACTTAGAGTCCATAAATTCTGTGGTAAGACTGTAGTTGTATTACTTGTATATATTCTAAAAATAAAGATATTGGCTCAGATTCTGAGGTGGGGCTGAGTTGTACTTAGTGCAGGCAAGGTTGTGACAAAGGTGACTGTCTCCCACTTTCGTTACTCTGGATTAAGGGACCAGTCACAAACCGGTCCAGTTCCACCCTGGGAGCTGTTCTGAATTACATCTGTGCATGGCACTAAAAGAACTTTTTGCCAGCCAGGAGTGGCAGGAATGTGAGGTGCAGTAGCAGAGGTGATTTCAGTCTTTTACAATGTGCTGGCTCTTCTGCAGGCAATGTTGCAGTTCTTTTTTCATATTAAAGTAAGCCACACTTTGCAACAATTTGTTGACAGCATTGTAATTTTTAATTTAAAATGTGAGCCATGGAATATGCTTATGTGGAATCAAAATCACAGACAGAAGTTCCTCCACATTCCAAATGTATGTACATACCCAGTTCATATCTTCTTGTCACTCCAGCACAAGAATATTTTTGTTTAAACCTTCAATGTCCTTCTCCCAATTTGTACCAAACATTTTTAATGGTTCCATCCATTTGCATTTTAAAAAATCTGTATTTTTTTCACAAACCTATATTTGCTATTACCTATGTTGTGCACATAATTGCCTGTTCATGTGTTTAAGTCATATGAAACATTAACCAATGAGATGTAAAAGGCGCTTTAAAAATTGCAACCCTTCATCAGATAAAATGCACAAGCTACTGTGACATTCAGTTCTGTTCTAAGGCTAGTCTTAAACAAAAACAAGGACATTATTCAGTTCCAATCTCCACTCTTCTGGAATGACACCAACAATAAAATTATAATCCTTATCATTTAAACTTACAGATACCTATCATTCTGGAAAACTAAGAATAGCTTTTGTTAAAATGTCTCTGAAACACCATTCTGTAATACATGTATTCTCAATTGTTTTTATAAATTCCCTTCTCCCACTGGCATTTGTGTTTAGTGACAATTTCATAGCACTCAACAATAAAGTCATATTGTATTTGGCCTAGTGCAAAAGTTTCAAGACTGAAAATTTGCCTTTCCTTTTTGACTGGTAATTAGCAGGCTAAGCAGTTTTGTACTTTGCTGCATAAAACTAAAGCAATTTTAATGTTGTCCTTTCATTATTGATTAGGAATTTAAATGACTTTTTTACCACAACTGCTTTTTTATAGTTAGTTCTGATGAAATCACTGGTACCTGTGAATTAAATGGATAGTTGTCCCCTGGAAACCCTTCTAGGCAAAACTTATTCCTAGAGTAAGCACACTGACGTTACTTACACCAGAACTGAGTTTTGCCTTCTAGATTTAGTTTTTCATTACCTCCTTTACTTGCTCTTTTAAATCCAAGACGGTATCGTGTCCTCAAAGTTTTTCCTGGAAGATTAGGTAAGTGCTTGGCAACAGAAATTTAATAATGCTAAGTGAAGAACCACTTTTTTCCAGTTGCCCCTGTGCCATGCTATGGTTAAGCTATCAAAACAATCCCATTTATAAACACCCTGTTTCACAGATTTACATTTAATCACTGTGTGATTTGACTTGCTCCATGGTTAGTCCCTTTCCGTACTTAGTATTTATTTAAAATTTTGAGCCAAATCCTGTTATTAATTTTGTGGATACAGAGGAGTGAAAAAAATACACTTCTTCCCTTTGTACAAAAACAAGTATCTATATTTTTGTGAAGTTTTAGGGAGGGATTATAATCCAATAAGACGAGGCAGCATATTCAGAGTTGTGTAGGGAATCTTTACTGACATAGACCTGAGAGAAAGGGAACCAGACAGACAGTTTCCCCTACCACCTAAACAACCCTCCCATTTATCACTATGACACCCCAATGACCCTAGGTCAGTGGTTCCCAACATTTTCTCTCCCGTGGCACACCTTGCTACCTTTAATTAATCTGAGGCACACCACCACATAGTTTCCAAATTAACTCATGAATATTCATGAGCCAATGACCCAATCCAAAGCTCTTTGAGTAGTTTTTCAAAAAATTTTGTGGCACTGCTGCTCAGGCCTGATGGCACACCAGTGTGCCATGGCACACTGTTTGGGAAACACTGCCCTAGGTAGTCCAAAACACCACAATTTTAAGAAAGCTTCAGCAAAAGCAACTGAAGTTTGAAACTTGACTTCAACAGAGTACTCAGTAAAGCCTGCACTTAACTCAACTTGAAAATAATTGGTTTTGCTTTTACAAAGACATTAGTGTAGGCACCCTGTACTTTAGGGGCCTCTGAAATCAAGTAGGAAGTTAACATTTAAGCAGTTCCTATGTGCTGTAAGTTTCCCACTGAGGGACTACAACTCCCATGATCCCTTGGGAAAGCAAAGGGACCCTGCCTGCCCATCCAGGAAGCAGAGGGGGGCAAAGGGGTCTCCTTGGAGGGAGAGAGACATGTGTGAATCTAGAAGCTGCTATAAGTGGTTCTGGGGTTCCTGAAGCTGCTGTTGGGGTTCCTGAGACTGCTGGGGGCTCACTCAAGAGCTTCAGAGGTTGATGGCTTCCTCAGCCCAAAGCAGGGTCTGAGCTTAGAGCTGACTGAGCTGGATCTGCACTGAGGGTGTGAGTGTCTGTCTCCCGCCGCCAATTTGGAGCAGAGCTTGTAAAGCAAGAGAGTCTGCTGAGAGACTGACTGGGTCTGGAGGGAGGCAGCATGGCAGTCCCTTTGAACCAGGGCCAGGACTGCAGACCATTGGTTGGGCTTACTACAAATCTTCAGCGTGGCTCTGAGTGGATACACTGGACCAGCAGAGTGCTGTCTTGTCTCCTTCATTGACCCTCCAAGCACAGCCATGCAAGCAAGGGGCTGGGGTTCTGAACTCTTGGAAGTATGCCCTCTGCATTGTAAAAAGGGCTGTGAACATGCTAGTTAGATAAGTTTCCTTTAAACTGTATTCTGTGTCTGCTCACTGATTTATTTACTTGCCCCTGTGTATTTAAATTAGTAGTAATATTCAACTCCATCCTGTTATGATAAGTTTCTTTCTTAAGTAAAGGTTTGTTACATGCAATTAAGCACCATGAATGTATTATATATATATATAATTAGTAAGTTTGGAATAGACCCACCCCACAAGTTATTCTTAGCCGCATGGACTTAGTCCTAGAGGCTCCCAAGGTACGCCACTGAGTGTGTACCGGACTCAGCCAGGTGAAGGCACCACCAAGTTTAATTTCCTGTAAAGCAAAGGGCCTGCAGCAGAAGAGTGGATAGAGGATTCCCACAATCCCAACATCACCACTAGGAAACTCAGGATCTCTTTAGTCATCAAGCTTAGGTGCCTGTGCACACATAAGTGTCACCTGCTCCCAGGGAGAAAAGGGAGAGGGTTACATTAGTATGTCTAAATGACATACTGGGTAGATTTGAGAGGTGTGCACAACCATAGGTAGGGAAGGCAGTGTTTTACTGGTATTCAGTTGTCCTTTACAGTTACAACCCTCACATCCTACTTACCAAAGGAGGGAGAATGAGAGAAGGGAATGGGAACTGCACAGTAAGAAGAAAACTTGTGTTCCTTCCTTTTGCTGGTAACATATCTGGGAAGTGAGTGGGAAGGTAATTAGCTGTTGGGAGTAATGAAGAAGGGAGGACCTGCAGCAGAAAGGAAGGGAAGGATGGTAACTTAAGGTAAAAGGAGGGACATTGCATGGAAAAGAGAATGCACCAGTGAGAGGGACAAGGGAGCAATGGATGGGAAGGCAAATATAGGCCTCATTGCAGTTTATGCTGAGTGCAAGTGGTAGTAACATCACCTGTCTGGTGCATCCACTCCTTTACTCACCTAACAATGAGGGGCCCTGGAAGTAGGTTTTCCCTGAGATTCCTCTGGCCACTTTCTTTCCATCTTAAGCCTCAGCTCATTCAGGTGCTACCTGCAGACCATCACTGGTGTGCTAGCTGATAAGGATGGAGCTACTTGCAGTTCTGAAGTACACTTCAGCTGGCCATGAGCCTCAGGCTGGCTTGCACCAAACTTCACACGTACAGCTCAACAGTACTTGTTTGCTGGATCCACTGCTCTGGTTATTTCTCCTATATCCTCTGCTTCATGGCTCATAACTATGTCTAGTAGGGGTGTCACCCCTGAGGTACAAAAAATCAGGACCTCTGCCCTCTTGAGGTACAAAATAAATCTGCCTGCTCCCTGCACTCCTACCACATACACCCCTGGGTATCACCTGTTTTCCCACCCCACCTTGCGCAAGGGCACCAATACCACAGACTTCTGCTGGGCCTACCTCAGACACCAACTTTGCCAAACAGGTTGCACTGCCTGCTGGATCTACCGCACTCTTACCGGCAGTTACCCCCATGGCCAGTATTTGTACAATAGTGATTGGGCACTGCTGGCCATAGGCTCTCTGGCTATATCTACACCTAAAATCTTAGTTCAGCCTTGGTTAGTCTGAACTAAGTAGTTCAAAAGTTAGTTCGAACTAAGACCATTTTTTTAGTTCAAACTAACTTTTAGTTCAAACTATGTGATGAAGAAAACCTCTTGGGCTACCAGGGGCAATACCCAAATGTTCTTCTTTTCTGTTCCGTACTTTGGTGACGGGGGATGGCTATTCTGGTGATGGGACACAGAGGTGTGATAGCTGTAAGAACCACTGGGGGAGAAGGTGCTTAGACAGACCTTACCTGGACCCCCAATGGGTGACAGGTTGTGGCCAGTTTGGACAAGGGGAAGGTCTGCTGGCTGGGGATGGGAACAAAGGTTTTGGAGACAAGGAGGGAATTGGTAACTGTACTTGGACTGCGTGGAAAAGAGAATGCACCAGCAAGATCTCCGGGGCTCGTCCGGGGAGTTTACTGCTATGCCTCCTGTTTAATCTGAAAGCCAACTGTCCTAGCTGCTGTGCAAACTGGATTGCTAATAAACCCTCTGACTTCTACACTGGCTGAGTGTCACTACTGATTGGAATGGCTGGGACCCTCTTGGAGGGAGAAACCCTCCCCAGGGGAGACCAGACAGAGCAAGGGTTGGACACCCTGAGCCTGGATTTGGCAGCTGGCTACACAAAGTGTGGCAGAGTCCTGACTGGCTGTGAACAGAGGGGATCCCAGAGTGATTTTCTGTGCACCGTGACAACTAGCCATGCTTTTTTTTAGTTCAAACTAACTTTTTAGTCTGAACTAAAAAAGTGCAGTTAGTTCAAACAAAAAGTTAGTTCAAACTATAAAGCCACGCTTAGTTTGAACTAACTGCTAGTTTGAACTCATTTATTTGAACTAGCATGTCTACATTGTGATAGTGTGAACTAAATATGCAAATAAGTTCAAACTAAGCAGCTAGTTCAGACTAACCAGCCGAACTAACTAGTTCAAACTAAGCTATGCTTAGTTCAAACTAAAGATTTTTTTAGTTCAAACTAGGCAAAGTCTAGTGTAGACAGGGTTCAAATAAGTTCAAATGAAGGCTCCTTAATTCAAACTAATTTGCTCGCATAGACAGACCCTCTGTTTTGCTTGCTGTTCCCACACCATCCATCCCTGAGGCTCCCATATGCTCCAGAGCCAGAGTTACCTCTGTGGAGGTACTGCCGCTCCACAGCTCCTTCATTGCTGGCACTGGGAGAACCAGCAGAGGTATGACTGATAAATATTAAGACTTTTAATGTGCTGGGAAGACATAGCTTTCCCAGGACAGCTGCATAACATGAGCCAGGTGGCAACTCTTATCCCTAACCAGCATATAACTTAATTTCCTTCATATTAATCTGCATTTTTTCCCTGTGCTTCTGATTCATACATCCCATTCCACAAATACTTAACTTTCTTAGGAAGATGCTCTGTGTAGTGAAATGCAGATGGTAATAATGCCAATGTCAAGTAGTACACAGGTATTTTACAGGGATTGCATCATTTGATAGGTATTGTGTTGGATTTTAATAAGAAAGTCCATGAATAGCACTGTACCATTCATTATAAAATGTCCAAAGGGAGCTTCTTAAATATGTAATAGAAATACTGTTAATACAGATGTCCTGACTTAGAACATGATGGATCCCTGAGCTATGGCAGAGCCCAGCATGGGCACTAAGGGGGGACAGCTTCACTTCCTGGTGGGATTACAGTGTCCCCCAGACCAGTCCCAGTTTGCACTGCATCTACTATGAATCCTTAAGCCATGTGCCAAAGGGGCAGCCGTGTTAGTCTAGTAAAGCAAAAAAAAGCAAGGAGTCTTGTGGCACTTAAAGACTAACAGATTTATTTATCACATAAACTTCCATGGGAAAAAATCCCACTTTGTCAAATGCTTTGAAGAGGAGGAACTTACAGAATGGGATGCAAATAAATGCAGGGGAGTGTAAGACATGGGATTAGGTCATACTGCAACAGCAAATCAGAGCATTTGTAACAATTCAAACTCTAGGAAACAGCACAGAGAGGGAGGGTGAAGTCAAATTACCTGTTATAATGTGAAAAGAATCCACAGTCACAATTCAGCCCTGCTTTCACACAATCTAATCTGCATATTAGTTGAATTTCAGCTGTTTCGCTTTGAAGTCTTGATGTCCCATTGATTTTCTTGAGGACCATCAGTAACAAATCATCAATGGAGTGATTAAGAAGATGGAAGTGCTCAGCAACTGGGTTTTTTGTGTGTTGTGGTTTCTGATGTCAGTTTTGTGCCCATTTATTCTTCTGCATAGGGACTGTCCTGTTTGTGCAAGGTATAATGGCTATGTTCACACAGGGAGGGCTTGTTTCGAAACAAGACGTTTCGAAACAAGCTGTTTCCAAATAACTCTTTATTTCGAAACACCTTATTTCGAAAGACAAAAACAGTGTCCTCGAAATAAGGGAGCGAAATAGCATGTCCACAATGTGGACATGCTATTTTGCTTGGGGAGGGGATTGCAGGCACCCGCAGGGTGCAGCGCAGAGGGGCGCTGCACCCCACGGGTGCCTGCAGAGGGCTGCAGGCACCCGCGGGGCGAGGCGCGGCGCGGCGCCTCACCCCACGGGCGTCAAAGCCCGGGCTGCCCCCAAACCTGGCAGCGGGGTCCCTGGCGCCCAGCTGGAGCCCGCTGCTGCAGGAGCCGGAGTGAGCACCGGCCCCGGGATTCCCCATCGCAGCCGCTCCTGCTGATCACAGGGCCGGCGCTCCTGCGGATTTCCCGGCGCAGCCGCTCCTGCAGATCCCGGGGCCAGAATCCTGGGGCCAGTGCTCACTCCAGCCCCTGCAGCAGCGGGCTCCAGCTGGGCACCCAGGACCCCGCCGCCAGGTTTGGGGGCAGTCTGGGCTTTAAAGCCCCCAGGGTGAGGCGCCCCGCTGTGCCTTACCTGGTGGGTACCTGCAGTCCCCTGCAGGCACCTGCGGGGTGCAGCGCAGCCCCGCGCCTCACCCGTGGATGCCTGCACCCCTGTGCAGGCACCTGTGGAGTGCAGCGTAGCCAGGCGCTGCACCCTGCGGGTGTCCACTGTCCCCTGCAGACACCCGCGGGGTGCAGCACCCCTCTGCGCTGCACCCTGCGGGTGCCTGCAGTCCCCTCCGCCGGCCAGTGGACACCCCTCAGCACCCTGGCCAGGGTGCTGAGGGGGCAGCCCTTCTTCACCCTGGGAGGGAGGTCAAATGTTGTTTCAGAACACTTTGTTCCGAAACAACATGTTCACACAGGGCTGTTTCGAAACCACTGGTTTCGAAACAACCCTGTTTTGAAATCAAATGAGGTTTTAGCCGTTCCGAAAGAACGGCGGCCATTTCGAAACAAGCAGTTTGGCTGTGTGTTGTGTCGCCATGGCAGTTCTTATTTCGAAACAACCTCTGTTGTTTCGAAATAAGAAGTGTGTGTGAACATACCCAATGTGTGGGGGCATTTCTGACACATGATGATCCATTGTCTACAGTCAAGCCCTAAGATATAATCGCATTTCCTCTGATCCCTCATACAGAGACAGACATCTTCAGGATCTTTATCAAGCTTTCTTAAAACTATGGTACCCACCTGGAGAAGTAAAGAAACATATTGACAGAGCCAGACGGGTAACCCACAGTCGACTACTACAGGAAAGGCCCAAAAAAGAAAACAATAGAACACCACTGGTCACCACATACAACCCTCAAGTCAGACCTCTACAACAGATCATTAAGGACCTACAGCCGATTTTAAAAGATGACCCTTCACTGTCTCTAGCCTTGGGAGACAGACCTCTCCTCACCTACAGACAGCCCCCAAACCTTAAAACAGATCCTCACCAGCAATTACAGACCTAGCAACAGGAACATTAAAGCAGACACATATCCCTGCAATAAACCATGCTGCCAACTTTGTCCAGATATCTACACTAAAGACACCATATAGGACCTAATCAAGCCAGCTATGCCATCAAAGGGTCATTCACCTGCTCATCTACTAACGTGATTTATGCCATCATGTGCTGGAAATGCACCCACACCTTATACATTGGACAAATAGGACAGTCCCTCTGCAGAAGAATAAATGGGCACAAAACTGACATCAGAAATCACAACACAGAAAAAACCAGTTGCTGAGCACTTCCATCTTCCTAATCACTCCATTGATGATTTGTTACTGATGGTCCTCAAGAAAATCAATGAGACATCAAGATTTCAAAGAGAAACACCCAAAATTCAACTAATATGCAGATTAGATTGTGTGAAAGCAAGGCTGAATTGTGACTATGGATTCTTTTCACACTATAGCGGGTAATTTGACTTCACCCTTCCTCTGTGTGCTGTTTCCTAGGCTATGTTTACACACAGAGGGCTTGTTTTGAAACAAGATGTTTCAAAACAAGCTGTTTTGAAATAACACGTTATTTAGAAACAAGTTATTTCAAAATAAAAAACCACTGTCCTCGAAATAACTCAAAAGCCAGAATCGAAGTAGCATGTCAGGACAACAGTTATTTTGAAATGAGTCACCGTCGTTTTGAAATAACATGTCCGGACAACGGTTGTTTCGAAACGACGGGATTGTTTTGAAACAACTCATTTCGAAACAATGTTGTTTCGAAACCAAATGGGGTTTAAGTTGTTTCAAAACAATGCCATTGTTTCGAAACAACAGAACCCATTGTTTCGAAACAACAGTACGTCGTCTGGCCATGGCATTTATTTCGAAACAACCTCTGTTGTTTTGAAATAAGAAGTGTGTGTGGCCATACCCCTAGAGTTTGAATCGTTACAAATGCTCTGACTTGCTGTTGCAGTATGACTTGATCCCATGTCTTACATTTTCCTGCATGTATTTTCATCCCATTCTGTGTGTTCCCCCTCTTCAAAGTGTCTGACAAAGTGGAATTTTCTCCCATGAAAGCTCACGCGATAAATACATCTGTTAGTCTTTAAGTGCCACAAGACTCCTTGCTTCCTTTGAGCCATGTAACAGCTAGCCAATAACCATAGCATAGGAACTTTGCAGCCATACTGCTCCTTTCTCCCATCCACTCCCTGCTTTGAGGGCTGTTGTTGGTGAGAGGAAGTCATAGCATTGGGAAAGCAGGCTGTACATATACCAAGGAGGATGTCTAAATCAGGGGTATTCCTTGGCACATGTGGGGATGCCATGTGGCTCCTTTACATTAGCCATAGGGAGCTAATGAAATCCTAAGAATGCAATAAGATTGCCAACTCAGGAAACTGCTCATTCTCCATCTGATTCAGGGTGGCTCAGTTGTTAAGGTCCTAAAAATCCAGATAGAAGCTGGTCTTCAGAGTTGTCGAGCGCCTGTAATTCCCACTGAGTGTAGGTGCTCAGGGCCTCTGAAAATCAGGCTTTTATAACTTAATTTGGACACCCAAAATTAGAGGCCACTTTTGAACATTTGAGCCAGTATGCAGAGGCAGTATGTTTTATGTGCCAGTAGTAGTCATTTAAAGAAAGTATCAGAGGTATGTGTTTCATTAGCTAGATGGCTCATCAGGAATTGCCTCATACTTCTCTTAACTCATTATGGTTGCTCCATTTATATAAATAGGGAATGGCAACAGATTAGGTCCTGGAAAGTGCTTTATATAGGTTGAATTCATGTCAAGCACAGTTTTTAAAATACTGATAATACAGTACATACAGTGACGTTTTTCTAACTGTTAAGCAACACATTCCCAGCAAAACACGGAAAGCCCTAATAAGCAAGACTGCATGTACAGGGACTTAATTTTTATGTGATTACTCTTTCCAGTGATAAGGGCAATTATTCAATATTCACCAACAAGCAGTCCCAATAAATTTGCACAGGATGTCAGGGCATTAGTGTGGGCTGACTGACCGCAGGGAGAGGGGAAGTCTTCTGTCACCCATAAATTACTAAACAGCTCCTAAATCAGACTGTACATTGTACATACTGCATCTAAAATCCTCCCGACCACTGGTCTTACTTCATCTGCACTCCTCCCTAAATCCCTTCATCGACTTCCTGTTTTATTTTCCATCAAGCTGTTCATTCTGACTTTCTGAGCTCTGCACAGTGCTGCCTCTCTGCCCCTATTCCAGCTGGAACCCCTGCTCATGCACTACACACTCTTCTAACAGACCCCCTGAATCCTTCATCTTATTCGTCATGTCTTGTCTCCATACCTTTTTTCACAGTGCCCCCTATGCCTCCTTCCCATTACAGATGAGTAAGTCAGGAGGTCAGTGTTTAGTTATGCACCAGTGGAATGCTATAATAAATTTTAAATTGTGACTTGATGTCATTCATATTGAAACCATTTCAGTTGCTGGGAAGTACAGAGAGCCTTTTGACTACAATATATTTGAAATCTCAGCTGCAAGTACCTCTTTCAATATATTTCTTTTATGGAAGCAAATGGAGAATATAGAAAAAGTAAAATCTGTACAATGCCTTGGTTGTTCAAAGACATTCCATACTTCTCCGAAAGAATAAACCTCCAAGGCTTATGCAGAACATGTGATTCCAATGTTTTAAAGCAGCCGGGAAGTAATTTTGTCCCAAATTTGTATCTTATTTTTCTGCTTTTCTGTAGCACCCACATTATAACATCAGAGTACCTCACCTATCCTCCCAGCAAGCCTGTGAAGTACTGTTTTACTATTTTACAAATGGGGAACTGAGGCACAGATAAACAAATATGTAGTATTTCCAAGTAGTAATCAGAGCATGCACCAGAGTTTTAAGGGCTTAGTTCTGGCTGTGCTGGGAGTCTCAGAAATTTTCAAAGATGGGGATAATTACTCTGTATTTTGGAAAATATATCCCCTGCTCTGAGCATGCAAATTGTATGGATGTTCTAGCTTAGTTGTGTCCTCAGTCTCCGGGAGTTTTAGAAGCTAGATCTCACAAGAGGCTCCAGTATCCACCAATTCCAGTGACCCACTTGTTCCCAAATGCCAGGTCACTCTTCTGATGCTCTGAGCCTTAAGTATTCAGCAAGAAACTGCAAACTGACAGTCCTGGGCTATGTCCACACACAGGCAAGTAAATCTATTTAATTTAAATCGATTTAATAAAATCACTATAAAAATCATTAAATCGATTTAAGTTAAATCGATTCAATAGGTCCACACCTAAAACTCAAATCGAAATAGCATGTCCAGGGACAGAACTTGCTATTTTGATTTAGGAGAGGGGCACCATTGGCAGTGTGGCAAAATGGCCTTCTAGAAGGGCCATGCCCCCACCCAATACATGAAAAGGGAGAGGCACCCTGGGAAGCAAAAGGGCAGAACTGTTAAATCAAAACAACCATTATATCAAAATAACATGTCTGCATGGTGTTATTTTGATTTAACAGTTTCGATCTAACCCTTGTTTTGTTTTCAACCAAGGTTTTATTGAATTGCTCTAACTTTTCTTGTTTCAAAATGACAGAGCTTGTCATTTCGAAACAAGAAAACATCATGAGGACCTAAGAGTTTTTAAATCAAAATAACTAGTGTTATTTCGATTTAAAATCTACATGTGGACATACTCCTATGTCTACACGTGCATCGTTATTATGAAATAAGGATTTCGAAATAAGGATTTCGAAATGAGTTATTTCAAAATAAAGTCCTTGTTTCAAAATAAGTTAATTCGAATTAACAAAATGTTAATTCGAATTAAGGGAAAGCCTGCAATCCAAACGGCTGTTGTTTCAAAATGGTTATTTTGAAATAAAGCCATTTGGACTTGAAACAACAGTGTTGTTTCAAAACAACAGGTCTAATCGGCGTTATTTTGAAATATCCATTTCGAAATAACGGCCGTTTCGAAAACATCAGGGTTTAACTTTTTCAAAACAACGATTCTTATTTTGAAAGGACAGGATCTGTCCTTTCGAAATAAAAAAACGTCATGTAAACTAAATTTCTTTTATTTTGAAATAACGAGTGTTATTTCGAAAGAAAAGTGCCGTGTAGACATACCTAGGGTCTAGTCAATGCAACTGTTTTATCCTTGTGCCCCTCTTGACAAATCCTTCTTGTTTCTCTTCTTTCTGCCTCTTCATGTCTGTGGTTAATAACATCAGTAACATCAGTTCTTTCCAGCAAAGGTATTCCACATCTCATGGCAATGTCATGGAGCATGCAGTTTACCTGACATAGCTTCTTAATTTGCTCAATGACATATTGGAATGTGCCTTTAATCTGATGCAGCTATGTAGAAGGTGTCAAAAGCCTGCACTACTGACATTCTTGGGGACCTGAGCGGTCTCTGATACTTGTGCTGCAAGTATATTTCAGTTTTTATAGTTTAGATGAGAAGCCACATTTTGAGAGGTTGTGTCAGGGCCCATAACTGCGCAGATGAACAAGTTGGTCAGAGCCTGGGGCACAAGTCACACCAAGGATCAAAACCAGAGTCAGAGCCAGAAGCCAAATCCAGGGTCAGAGCCAGAGCCATGGCAAGGATGAAGCAAGAGTCAGAAGTCCAGCCAGGGATCCAAAATTGAATGAATAATGAAGGCTCAGGGTGGGGAAGCAGGTGGTGGTACCAGGAGCAGGGACAAAGCATGGTAACAGGACCCAGATGAAGTAGCAAGAGCCAAGAACAAGGTATAGATGCCAAGCAAAAAGGCAGGGCTTAGGCCTCAGAGGTTTAGACAGCACTAGGCCTAGCAACTAGCTGCTGAGACAAGGAGCAGGACAGAAACAGAAAACTTTACCCCCACAGCAGTCTTTTCTTAATCACTTGACCCTAGTGAGTGAGCAATTGCAGTCTCTGATGATGCAGTTAGATGCAGTTCCTCCACTTGACCCTGTAGCATGGTGCTACTGATGGTAGAGATCTGGCAATACTTTATGCAGCTCTGGTCTCCCATGTTTAATAAAGATTAATTAAAACTGGAACAGGTGCAAAAGAAGGTTATTTGGATGATTAAAGGAAAGAAAAATCTACCTTATGAAAGGAGACTTGAAGAGTTTGGGCTTCTTTAGCCTAACCAAAAGAAGGCAGAAAGGAGAAATGATTGCTCTGTAGAAATACATCAGAGGGTTATATATCTGGGAGGTAGAAGAGTTATTTAAGTTAAGCACCAATGTGGACACAAGAACAAATGGGTATAAACTGGCCATCAACAACTTTAGGCTCAAAATTAGGCTAAGACTTCTAACCATCAGAGGACAGAAGTTCTGGAACAACCTTCCAAGCAGTGCAGTGAGGGCATAAAACCTAGCTTCAAGACTGAGCATGATAAATTTATGGAGGACATGATGTAATGCCACTTCTTATGTTGCACATGGCCGATTTAGCAACTGACTGCCAACAGCAAAACTCCCTGGCATCTGGAGATAGGACACCAGAAAGAGAGGGCTCTGAATTCTATAGAGAATTCGCTACCAGGTATATCTATGGTGGGTCTTGCCCACATGCTCAGTCTAACCAGTCACCATATTTGGGGTTGGAAAAGAATTTTCCCCTAGGTCAGGTTGGCTGAAGCCCAAGGGAATTTTTGCCTTCCTTTGCAGCATGGGGAACTGGTCACTTGTAGATTTAAACAAGTGTAAATTGTGACTTGTCTGTAATTTGAAATCTTTAAACTATAATTTGAGGATTTCAGTAATTCAGCCAGAGGTTATGGATCTAGTACAGAAGTGGGTGGGTGAGGTTCTATGGCTGCAGTTTGCAGGAGGTCAGGGGCATCGCTGGTGCTGGGATTACAGGGTTCAAGCCCCAAGTCCTGGCACCAAAGTCCCAGGTCTTCCGTGGTGGTGGCTGCAGTGGCAATGTGCTTATAGCACTCAAGCCCCAAGTCCTGGAGCCTGAGCCCTGGCTCTTTTCACAGGCTAGGGGTGCTCCTGCAGGAGATCCAATCAGATGATCCTGATTGTCTCTTCTGCCCTTAAAATCTATGGCTATGTCCACATGTACATGCTTATTTCAATTTAAGTTAAATCAAAATAAGCTAATTTGAAATAAAATCCTTAATTCAATCTAACTTAAATTGAATTAAGGAAAAACACCAAATCGAAATAGCAAGTCCGGACGCAGGACTTGCTATTTCAATTCAGGAGAGGGGCACCATGGGAGGTGTGAAAACATGGCCCCCTGGCAGGACCATGTTGCCATCCAATCCCCTGCCTGGCTCTCACCTGGAGAGCCAAGCAGGAGAAAAAAGCCCCCAGGCAAGAGATCCCCCTGCCCTGTGTCCCCCACTGCTGGTGGGGCACCCCAGCTGCTGGCTGGGCAGTGGGTCCCCAAGCCAGCTCACCTTGCAAGGGGGATTTACCAGCTGCCACCCAGGCGGTGGGTCAGAGAGCCAGCACCTCCCGCTGCCCTGGCAAGTCAGCTGCTAGCAGGGCAGGGGGTGCAGGAGCCATCACCCCCTGCTGCGCTGGCAAGCCAGCTACTGGCTGGTGGCAGGTGGGGGAGCCAGCGTGCCCAGCTTTCGGGGTTGCCAGCTGCCAGTGGGGTGGTGGGTGGGGGAGCCAGCACACCTGGCTTTCGGAGCTTGCTGGCTGCGTCCCTGGTGGTGTGCCGGCTCCCCCACCTGCCACGCTGCTGGCAGCCAGCAAGCCTCAAAAGCGGGGAGAACCAGCTCCCCAACCAGCCATCAGGGCTGCAGCATGCTAGCACCAAAAGCAGGGTGAACCTGCTCCCACACCCCCCGCCGACCAGCAGCCAGCTTGCCGGTGCAGTGGGGGTGCCAGCTCCTGCACCCACAGCCCCACTGGCCCCTCTGCACCTCCACTCCCTCCCTGGCCACCGTGCTGAGGTGGGGTGGGACTTCCTTCCAGGGTGCCGTGCACCCTGGGAGCAAGGTCATCTGTTGTATCAATATGTGAGTCATATCGATATAACAGAGCCAGATGGGGTTATTTCAAAACCACAGTTTTGAAATAACCCTCATTTCGATATATAATGAGGTTTTCTTATATCAAAATGATTTTCCTTATTTCGAAATAAGGGAGCTCCTTATTTTGAGATAAAAAGACGTCATCTGGACATAAACATTTTTAATTCGAAATAACGAGTGTTAAAAGCTGCATGTGGACATGCCCTATGAGTCTATGAACTATTAGTTGCAATTAGCCTCCATGCACTTAAGTTTATATTAATCTCATGTATTATTTGTAAGGCTGTTCCTGAGAAAAATTAATCTGTTTTACTTGATTTGGTGTTTGCTGTATGTGCCTCTTTTAGCAGTTTAGTTCAGTGATCCCCAATCTTTTCCTCTCTTGCTCCCCCTTACCAGTAACAGAATGTGACCAACTCCCAACCTTCTCACCTAGGAGTAGAGTCTCAGCTGGGCTAGGAGTCATGGCTGAGATCTGAGAGCGAACCCTGGTGACTGAAGTATGCAGCTGTGGTTGAGGGCTAGGGCAGGGCTGGAGTAGAGCCAGAGCGAAGCTAGGAACAGAGCAGGGCTGGGTGGCACTCCCTCCCTGTCTCATCATGGGGCTAGTCCAGCAGGCCCCCACCTCACCCATCCCCAGTGTTCCTGCACATGCCCTTAGGAGATCACACCCCTCAGTTTAGGGGCCACTGGTTTAGTTCAACAAAACAATTATTCACCATTAGTGAATCCGTCAAATAACTGGGTAGGAGTACTCCACTGTTCAGCTGGATTGGGTGCAAGCAAGAGGAGCACCTGGGGATAAGGTACCTTTATGAGAGGGTGAGGCAATTTGGAAGCTCCCTCACAATAGTCTCTAGCATTCAGGTTCAGCCCCAGGGTCTCACAAGTAGCTGTCATGTCCCTGAAGAGGGAAGGTAATGCAGCCTTAAACCCAGAAGCCAGGTCCTGCTGACATAGCCTCTCTAGACAGATCAGAGGGAAAGGAAGTGCCCTGCAGTTGCTAGTGTCCCACAGGTGAGCAACAATGCCCAGCCTGTTCCTCTGGTAACATCAGAGACTGTGAGAGATGTTCCACTGACATAACACAGGGTGCCATTTTTAGCTCCCTAGCCCCATTACCTTTGCCTGTTCCTGAAGGACTGTCAGTTATTTCACAGAAGTCCTGCATGATTTAGATGTCATTGGGGGGGCGGAGTTCTGTCCAAGGGGAAGTTGCTGTGTGCTATTACCTTCTTCCTGGTGGTGCTGAAGAAGTCTTTGGGGCAGTGGGAGGCAGCTGACTGACTGATTCCCATTGTATCTCCTAATATAACTGGTATTCCTAGTGCTGTGGTGACCAGACTGGCATAACAGTGTGGCGGTTCTGTTGGCTAACCTACTGAGATTCCACTTCAGTTTACCAAAAGGTGTGAAATCTGTGTGGTTAGCCTGTACCTCTGGATGATATGCACTGTGAAGTCACAGAACAACTTTCATTGTTCATCGTGTGCCATAGAGGAAGTCCTTCAGAAGAGTGTAGATGCTACACTTATGTACACACTTTATGCATTCTTTAGTTTTCAGTGCCATACACCTTGCTGGGGCAGAAATAATCCAAATCAGGACAAGGCAATTGCAGGCTGCAGCTACAGCAAGCAGTAGAAAG
Source organism: Podocnemis expansa (assembly GCA_007922195.1). Lineage (NCBI taxonomy): Eukaryota > Metazoa > Chordata > Testudines > Podocnemididae > Podocnemis > Podocnemis expansa. The sequence goes on along the minus strand of ML681964.1, from coordinate 33,893,968 downwards.
TTTTGTTACATCATTGCCATTCATAAAGAACAGTTCACCTTAACAGTAGTCACGATATTACAGATGCATTCTACTTATAGAATAATGGTGTCTCCTCTGTCCTTGACCCAAAGTAGGCCTTGTTCTCTTCTTTTTCATCAGTTATCTCAAAATATACCAGTACCATCCTAGCTTTGTTGGGAATTGAGCCATAACCACTGGTGGTTAGTGTTCCACCATAAACCACTTATTTTTTGATGAACTTCCGGTTCCCTTCAGTTTCTTTTTCTTGGGGCCCCCCCCCCCCCCCAATTCTGGCTTTGCCCTAGTCCCCAAGCTCCTGTGTTATTGCTCACTTGAATTCCGCTTGTCTAAGTATATGTCTCTTTTTCTCCATCCCAAATGTGTCTGGAATATTTTAATCTCTACACTGGGTATATTGGAGTGAAGAGTGCAGAGTAGCCAAAGAGTAGTTAGTGAATGAATGGCTTCACTGATGCCTCTGACATGACAAAGTCAGGAGCATCTGGTTAGGTGTGAGGGGGACCTCTGAACCCTTTTGAATGTACTAATTGAACGGCATGCCCTTTAACCGTCCTTGGGAACTTCACTCATGAAGCAATCAGTACCTAGCATGTTTATCAGAATTAGATATGGCTAACCTCCTGTTCTTAATATCACCTGTGTGCCCCAAAATTAATTACACTGTTGTTTGCATGCCAAAGAGAATGCTTGGACAGCACAGGTTTTTGAAAAGATTGGCACAGAAACATTGAATCGTTGGGTTGGAAGGGACCTCATGAGCTCATCTAGTCCAACCCCCTGCTAAAAGCAGGACCACTCCCACTAAATCATCTCAGCCAGGGTTTTATCTAACTGGGCCTTAAATGCTTCCAATGATGGCAATTCCACCACCTCCCCATAAGTCACACAAAGTCTGTGGCAGGTTTAGAAGTAGAACCCAAACCTCTTTAGTCACATTGCTAGTGCTTCTCTTATGTGGAAAAAGAAAAGGGCATTGTTATGTTAAACAGTTCATCATTAAACTATAAGGAGAGAGTTTTTTTTGCTGAAGATTGATGGTTTGATGCCAGATAAGCAATTGAACTTCCAGCTATTTCTCCTAAGTAAACCTCTAAATGTTTTGTGATTCATCCAACACTACATAAAATTGTCCTGAGCTACTAGACATGCCTGAAACATCTGGTGTACTATGAATTATCTCTTAGACTTCTGCTTTATTTGTTTTCCCAAATCCTCAGGCAATTTGTGGAGCAATGAATCAGACAATGTGGTACCTCACTTTTATAAAGCATGTCACCTTGACAGATGGAATCAAACTTTGTCCAACCTTTTTCATAGAGGACATAAACAAGAATTTTGGGTTGCTGTACAAATCACAGAATCATAGAAACTGGAAGGAACCATGAGTGGTTATCAAATCCAGTCCCCTGAACTCACGGCAGGACCAAGCACTCTCTGAAATGATACATTGTGTATATGCAAACCATACATAGTGTATGTGCTATGTTACATTTGGAATTGGAAACACCTAAACTCCAATCTCAACCGCAATTCTTGTGAGCAAAGAGCTTGAAAGAATTTGGGGACTGGATAAGGTAAGTCTTCATCTTCTGGTGCCAGCCAGCTCATAATAGACCAGTGACACATCACAAAGAATCAGCTCTGATTGCAGATCACATATTTGGGCAAAGAGCAAACTGGGAAGGAAACAAACAAACAAAAAAAGCCTCAGAAATACTGGCACCCTAAATTCATTAAATTTGTGCTAAATTTCTTCAGTAAGTCCCTGTGATGGGGTGCCCTAATTCAACACAGGTGAGGAAGGCAGTAAAGAGCTCCTCTAAGCATATGCAGCTCCACCCCAACGTATCTGCAATACACACACCAGCTGGAGGAGGAATTAAAAGTTCTCTTGCAGGTAGATAGTAGAATTAACCAGATTTACTTACACTCTGATGTGCTACAAAAGAAGCCCTGTGAGGGGCTCATCAGTCATTGACTACTGAAGCTCTACCCGGCCGACTTAGAGGAAAAGATTCTGGGACATTTACAAGGCTGGAGGCATCTTCTCTGATTTATTTTGTTTACTAGGTTTTTGGTTTTAATCTCTAGTGTAGGTAGGTTGGTAGTAAGTGATCCAGGGAGACAGTTACACAGCACTTTAGGGTGCAGGACTCAGGTGCCTACCTCTGGGTCTTGAATTGAAACTTGGTAGAGATGATGAAGCTGGCTTCCCGTACATAAAACCTGATGGGGCTGGAGGCAAAAAATCTATTCCTAATTTGTCATGATACCACCACTCATCTGTATTTCTAGTTGCCTATTTCAGTGCACTAACTAGCCTGGCTCTTTATAGAACCACACTTCCCTAACTTCAGACATCAACTAAAGAAAATCATAGTTCCTTAGTGAGTGGTTACTGGCATTGTTAAACAAACATGTTAACATTGAACAGGCCCCAAAAAGCAGCCCTAATGGCAAGTTCCTCTCTGAACTGCTTTATTACTTTAATGCAGGGGTCGGCAACTACCTGTATGCGTGCCAAACCTGGCATGTGGGCCTATGCACAGTGGTGTGCAGGGCTCCTGGCCCTGTGGTGCCGTGAGTGCCCCCTCCACTGGCCCTGCTGTGTGGCTCCTGTCCCCTACCGGCCCCATTCCCCAGCTGGGGGTAGGGGTCAGCAGGAAAAAGGAGTGCACAGAACCTGCTAATGGTTTGGGGGTGGAGAGGAGCTGGCACAGAGGCCAGCAAACATTGCCAACTCTCGCTGTAAGGGAAAGCTGTTATATTTTTCAGCTTGAAGCTTGAGGCTGTTAAGCAGAGCAAATTAGTTCTGTCAGAGTGACTTTATATCCCAAAAGTGAACCTCATACTTCTGTGTGATTGCTGCAATGCCAAGAATGCCTTTACTAAAACAACTACCTGCACATCAGTTTATCCAAAGAAAAATAAGCCTTTGCCCTCAGAGTTGAACTTTGTGCCTAAAAATGTATTTCCTCCTGTAGAGAAATCCATCATTTTTATTAGTTCTGACAAAAAAAACTGCAGATTTTCTTAAGAGTTTGGACATTTACATTAGTCACAATTTACCAACAGTTGCTGTACTATAATAGATGAAATAATAGGGCTTGGTCCTGAGATGTTCTGAGTAGCTATAAGCCTGAGTAACATCCGAGTGTGTTGCTCAGCACTTCTCAGACATTTGCCCTTTCTCTATTTCCTAATCTAATTATAAGGAAACACTACTGATCTCAAATATCACAGGGTCATTGTCATTAAAAAATTAGCACTGGCTAACACTTTTTGTACAAAGAGTTGCCACTGAACTCCCTGTGAGAAAATATTCTAAAATAAGGTTCTGTGAGCAGCTTCGGGTATCTTTCCAAATATAGCAAGAAAAAACACAAAAGGACACCTGCAAGCAAGGGAAAACTTCAGTAAATCCTTAGTCTTATTACCTGCAATTTTGTGGTTGTAATCTAATGTTGTCTTGGTTTTAATAGATTTTCTCCAGAGTTCAGGCAGAAGTAGGGTTACCAGATGTCCAGCAAAAGGAGGACATGTCCTCCTTTTTGTCTTCATGTCCTCCATCCGGCAGGCATTTTGAAAAGATATGATTTTGTCCTGCTTTTTACTGTAGGTGCTGGAATGAAGGGGAAGCATTCCGGCCAGCAATGTTCCCTCGAAGGCCCTGAAGCAACTGAGCAACTCAAGTTGCTTGCTGTGCAGGCCGTCCCCTCACAGGCCCGATATTGCATCTCCCGCAAGCCGGATCTCCCCCCCACCTCAGCTTTCCCACTAAGCCCCACCCCGAGCCAGCAAGATCCCCTCCTCCTACCCTAGCCCGCTCCCCTCAGTAGCTCCCCAGCTGATCTGACCCCCCTTCGCACTCTTACCCAGCCGCACCAGGGCAAGCCATGGCTCCTTCAGCTGGAAAAGCACTGATGGAGCATGTTCAGACCTTCTGAGCATGCTCCATCAGAGCTTCTCTGGGTAGGAGTTAATAACTCCCAGCTCCGGAGCAGCTCTCAGCTGGCTAGAAGACAGGGTCTTCCAGCTAGGTAGGGGCTCTGGCTCCGGGCCATGCGTGGTGGGCAGCATGGAGCTGCAGCTTAGAACATTGGCTAGGCCCCCTCAAGACAGAGAAGCATGGCAGAATGAGGCATTCCAGTGCATTCCCCTGCCAGCTCAGCTGCTGGCGGGAGTGAGCCCAGCCACCCCTCCCTTTCCCTCCTTTCCCAGCACCTGGAGAGACCCCACCGCTACCGGCCTGAGCAACACATGCATATCTCCTGCCTTTTGAATCTTGCCAGACCGGCACCATATTTGTAGCCTCCAGCACAGCTCCAGCTATCCCCATGGGCCCTTCCCTGCCCCAGTGGTAAGGAGGCCTGGGAAGGTTTGGGACAGTTGGGCAGCTGGGGAAAGGGTGTGGGGTGGGTGGGAAGAGGGGTTGAGATATTTGTGGACTGGCTGGGGGGGTGTGGAGGTGGTTGGGGCTTGGGCTTGGGGCTGAAGGGGGTAAAGCAGTTAATGAAAAGCTGGGGCATGGTGGGTGAGGCTGGAGAGGGGACATGGTGAAAAAAGAGGGATCTGATGGGGGGCAGACATTTGGAGGCAGAAGCTAGGGTGGGGGGGGCAGGCATTTGGGGACAATAGCTGCGGGGGTGGGTGAAGGGGGCCTGGACATGAAGGGAGCCCCCTGGATGTGCAGACATCATCCAGTGACCTCTTTTTTGTACTTCCGTGTCCTCCTTTCCATGCTTTGGTTTCTGCTAACCCTAGTGAAGTAGTTGTGTTCAGAGGGAACTCATGTATGTCCTGTTTTCCTGACAATGGTTTTTAATGGACTCCTCTTCAGAGTTGTTGACTCTTCTTTATAAACTAAATATACTCTGCCTGAAAAAAGTCACATTAAATGTGTCAGAAAGCTCTGGATGGTATGGAAGTGCCTTCTTCTTTTCATTGTAACAAGGAACTCTTTTTCCTTTCAAATCACTGCTCCAAACAAACTACAATACCAATGTTAATTCTCGACCAGCAGATGTGTTATTTACTACTTTCTAAAAGGGAGGTAGGAATCTGCTACGTTCTTGTGTCTGAGCTGTGATCTTTTGTTTCAAGTCCAGTCTGCTCTTTTTAAAATCAATGACAAAAGTTCCATTTCCTGTGAGCTTAAGCCACATGGCCTGAAATCTGTGAAACAAGGGAGGTAACTGAGATTTAGGCTACATTGTTCACTCAGGTCAACCTATCAGCAATTATCTTGCCTTTCAGCTGTGCGCTTACACACTCACTTGAGTGAAAATGTGCATTAAGTGGGGGTGAAAGTGAACATTGTAACTCCACCTCTGCAGGAGGCATAGCATTCAGTGTGACCTTAAGAATTCAGGTTTACAGCAGTGTGTACCGAATGAGACTTTAAATGGCTCTGGGATCTGTCCCAGAATTCCCTGTTCTTTCAATTCTCTCTTCCCTGATATGCAGCACCTTTGCTACCTCACCAGGAAGCTCCTCCCCCTCCTGCAGCCCCAGGAAAGTTTGATCTCCATTTTCTGGCTGGGTAGTGTGCCATCACTTCAGCAGCACATCAGCTGAGTGATCTGCACTGACGGCCGCACGGTGGGGTGGGGCTCATGGTGGCGGCAGAGGCAAGGAGGGGAGACCATGCTGGGGATCAGGGGAGGGGTTAAAAGGAAGGTGGAGCAAGCCACTGGTGGAGGGAGGAAGCTATCCAAACACAGGCTATGGGGGAGGTGCAGAAGATGTCCTCCTGGCCACATGGTGGGTGTAGAAGCTGGGATGTGCAGGAATCTGGGGTTTGGGTCTGGGTTGTGAGGGGTGTTTGAGAGCTGAGTTGCCTCCCCACCACCACCACCACTTTCTAAGCTGCCATAGCTGCATTCCTTTCAAGGGTGGAGTACGCACCCCTGGGAACCAGAGTTGTAAAGGGGCTGGAGAGGGGTGGGATGGACTGGGGTAGAGGGGGAACATGTGTGAGGTGCTGGAGGAGGTGAAAGGGCCAGGATGGGAGAGGGCAGGGGACAGCAGGTAGGGCAGGCTGCAGAGAAATATTTGAGCTGGAACCTCACTGCCCACAGCTCAACAGACAGCCAGGGTATCCTCCAGCCCCGACCTGGATGTAAGAAGGAACCCACAGAGAGCCTTTCACAGCTGCTTCACTGCCGCCACAGCAGGGAAGGAGCAAGACGTGGTCCAAAGACTTTCCCCAACTCTGCAGAGTGCTGCTGCTGCTGCTCACAGAGAGGAAGGGGAGATCGGGACATGGACCCATAGACCCCTACCATAGGGTGCTGCCAGTGCTGGGGGGGCACCAATACAAGTAGTTCTCCTGATGCCAGGGACCCCAATCTCCTTCCTCCAGACTGGCTGGTGGCTGGCCGGGGCCCCACAACATCTTATAGTCCTGTGACCACAAGGGTCTTAATCCGACCCTGCTCCCACCACTTTTGGCAGGAGCATCTGGCTGAAAGTACTTGGAGGGGGGACTACCTTTACATGCAATTTCCTTCAGTGGTGGGGCCACTTGAACCCGTTGCCAGAAGTGGGGGGAGCCTTGGCAATAGGGGAGCTTCAGTGTGTCATGCACAGCTTGGAACCCACACAGCCATGTCACAACGTTGCAAAGGTTGAAAATTCATGGCCTAGACCAGGGGTCAGCAACCCAAAAGACAAGAAAAGCCATTTTAAAATAACTTCAATATCCAAGTGTTCTGAGAGCCACAATGGGGATGGCCTCCAGGAAATTGGGGGAGTGCAAGCAAGGAGCAGTACGTGATGCTTTGCATTCCATTGGCTCACCAAAGAATGTGAAAATGTTTTTGCTCATTACAGGAGATTCATCGAGCTTGGGACACAATGCTCCCGCTGACCACCTTAGCCTGCTTGTAAAGAAATGTAAATCATGGGATGACATGTTCTCTGAGCTCATGTACTCCTCCACAGTGATGGAGACTGATCTCAGAGCATGGCAGCTCTCCCTGTCTGAGAAATTGCAGTTTGGCATGGAGGACCGATGAGTAGCAGAGGCTCAGGACTGCGAAATGTGAAATCTGCCCAACACGCTGTGGTGCCTGGTTGAGCTCTAGGAGGAAAAGCATTCAGACAGGGTCCCCCTACAGGTCGTAGAGACTGCATCACAAATTATGATATCCAGTCCCACCCACCACTGATCAAGGTGGAAGCGCCAGGATGCAAAATGTGGTTGCCTCCACACCATTGTGTGCAGGCAGAGCTTTGAAATGAAACCTTTAAGAGATGCAATATGCAGGTTCCAGCCCCTCTCTCCCCCACCCCCAACTGCCAGCTCAGAAATGTGAACACAATAAAGCAACACCTGTTTCAAATATGTATCTTTATTTTTGGTGCCATGACAGAATACCTTGTGGGTGACAGAAGGGGAAAGGGATGTCAAAGAGTATGAGTGAGATGGGGAGAATATGTACACAGAGACAGAAAGCTCACGCATCACTGCTTCTCAGGGCAAAACCCCACCCCCGCCAACCTCGATCCCTTGCCCCCTGGCCATCCTTGGCCCCCAAATAAAGCACCTCCCAGCCATGCTCACCCCCTGAATCCACCATCCCCTGCCATGAAACCCCGCCACAACCACATACCCATCACACTCACCTGTTGCCAAAGCCCACCTAGTCTGCCCCCTGCACATGCACGCTGTCCCTGGGCCTGATCCCTGGCCTGCTGATGGGGGACCCTGTAAAATCCGCACCCCATACAGCAGGATCCTGCTTGGGGACTCTGCTGTGCAACACCTCACCCAGCTCCAGGTCTTCCCTCCACCACTGTAGACCTTTGTGGCCTGCATCTGGCTCAGGACTTCCCTTCTCCCTAACTCCAGGATCCCCCCCTCACCACCAGGGACCCTGCAGCCCACACCCAGCTCTGGGCTTCCCCCTCAGGGCCTATACCTGCTGCCAACCCAGCTCTTTCCCTCCTCACTGGGGCCACTATGTATGCAGTCTGCATTGCAGACCATGCTAACTGGGCTGGACAGGAAGGAGTTAAAATTTTCTCTGCCTTGGCTAGGTGATACTGTGGCAGGGCTGGCAGTTCTCTCACTGCTACTGGCAGATCAGCTCCAGGCAGCAGAGACAGGCTGCTGAGCCAACTCACTGGAACAGGCAGCAGCTTTGGGGCTGAATAAGAGCCCTTGGTGGGCCAGATGCAGTCTACCAGGCTGGAAGTCTAACACCCCTGCTGTAGAATAAGCCTAGATGTGTTTGAAACACTGTCAGTAATGATGTAGAGGAGTTGAGCAGGCTCCATCTCTGTAGCAGAGATACACGGCAGGAAAAGCATTTCCTGTTTCTCTGTGAGAAGGGAAGGGGAGGGGGCATTGCAACATGGTAGGACAGCTGACTTCCCACAAGCACCACAATTCATTGTACTGTGGGACACCTACCTACAATAAAATGCCTCTAAAGTAGGAGTAACAGTCAGCAGTGGGGATGCCATACACCAGAGCATGGAGTGAGGTATGGCCATTCCCCTCTGGTTTTATTATTAAGACTTCTCAATGTCAACATTAGATGGCGCCCAAGTGTAGACATACCCTGAGCGTGCTCCCTGATGAGATCTGTTTGAGAGCAAGAGAAGTCAAGTGAGCAAGGCAGTATCCTATTTATATATTAACTAGAGGCAGTTTGGGAACATTGTAGTATAATTTGATAAAGCTTTTTACTTAGGGCCCATATTTTTGAGTGCCCTGTTGAGAATCTGACTAGATATGGCATCACCCTGATTAAAAATGATGTTCACTGAGGCAGGGTAAGAGGCCCTAGACAGATCTAGCGCTAACCTTAACACTGCCTTTCATTGAGAGGCTGTGAGTTGCTGGTCTGCCACTAAATGAACTGTTCCTTTTAACTCCTCCACCAATCTATGCAGCTCTTTCAGGTGGGGTGGGGCAGGGCTGACTGAGTTCAGAGCAGCTCCTTAACCCTCTGTTGCCAGCGTGGGGTTTGCATACCCCCAAATGTAATTGCCTTGTGTCAGCAGCAGTCACTAGAGGTTCCAAGTGTCTGGCCAGTGCCAAAAAAGAGGTGAGAGCCGCAATGCAGTTCTGGTCACCTGAGCACTAGGAGAAGGCAGCAGATCATGGTTTCCAGTTACAGCTGGCGAGGTCCAGACTGGATATTAGGAAAAACTTTCTTACTAGGCGAGTAGTGAAGCATTGGAATATACTTAGGGAGGTGGTGGAATCTCCGTCTTTGGAGGTGTTCAAGGCCCAGCTAGACAAAACCCTGGCTGGGATAATCTAGTGGGAGTGGTCCTGCTTTTTTGGCAGGGGATTGGGCTAGATGACCTCGTCGTGTCCCTTCCAACCCTATGGCTGCGTTCACACAGCCTCCTTATTTCGAAACAACAGAGGTTGTTTCGAAATAAGGTTTCAGCTGTTCACATGACGCACGGTTGTTTCGAAACAAGTAAAACCTAGTCCGTGGGTGAAACAACATTGTTTCGCAACGGTTGTTTCGAAACAACGCCGTGCGAACGTGTTGTTTCGGAACAAGATGTTCTGAAACAACAGTTCAAGGTGTGCCCCCTCAGCACCCTG
>ML681964.1:33718903-33883970 GCA_007922195.1 Podocnemis expansa | reverse complement strand
GCAGGCACCGGGGGGGGGGAGCAGCGCTGGGCAGCGCTGAACGCCGGGGGTGCCTTCAGCCCCCTGCGGAAGTGAAATAGCAAGTTCACAGTATGAACCTGCTATTTCATTTCCTGCCCTTTTCCCTTATTTCGAATTAACATTTTGTTAATTTGAAATAAGTTGTTTTGAAATAAGCGTTATTTCGATATACGGTTGTTGCAAAACAACCATATCGAAATAACCGGCTGTGTGAGAACACAGCCTATGATTCTATGATTAGCCTAGCCACAGCACATATCAGGCAGAGCAGAACATCAATCAGATTCTCCCACAGGCGTCTATCAAGTGAGCAGCAGATTGAGTGGCAATCATCCATGTGACTGCACTGACTCTGCTTCAGTCTTCTTGTCCTAGATGCAGAAGCTCTTTAGCAGGACTGCAGTACAGCCCCAGAGCTTCCTATGAAATTGGATACTGATTTTCTTGGATGCCTGGAAGCACAAACTGTGAGTGAGGAAGTCGAGGATCCATGAATTGAGAGTGGGAGGCAGAAGAAATTACATTGGCCAGTTGGTGTCCACGTTGCTTGGCACTATGACTTATGCCCCCTGAGGTAAATGGTGATGGAGATTGTAAATGTGTCTTAGTTCAACCTGTTCTTTCCCATAACCCCCAAAGTTAATTTGTTTAAACCTCTCTGCTTGAGTAGGCACCATTTTGCCTTGTAAAGGCACCCAGGGTGCTAACTGGCTCCCAGATTACTGGACAGGGGCTTGAGCTAAAATTGAAGAGCATCTCGTAAAATAAGAACCTAGTCCTTATCACTGCTGGCATGTTGGCAGCTAGGTTAAAGGAGGAGGACTAAACCCTTAGAAAACCAGATTTTAGGACTATGTCTTTCTGTGTTCCTTAAAGTGACATTCACAACATCAGCACTGAACAAATATTAAACACTAATAGCAATAGGGAAACAGCTTATAAGTGCTGCCTGTTTTACTGAAGCATAACTAGAATAAAACAGAAGCTTTTTGTAGGCTGCAGTGCTTTTAAGGGACAGCTCTTAATAAGGGACATTGCAGAGGAGCACCACCCCAGTGAGCTATTGTAGCAGTAAGGAGCAATGTCGCCCCTGGTATACAGGGGTAGGAGTATACTATACCCCTTTATGGATCACCCCGTACTCTGTATAGCAGACCAGTCCCACTCCACTGGCTTGTATGTAGGTTCTGAAGCCATGCCAACCTATCTCCTCCCCATTTGGCGCAACAGATTTCCCTAGGGGAAGTAAGACTAGACCAGCAGTTGGCAACCCAAAAGATAAGAAGAGCCATTTTTAAAAATTCCTTCAACAACCAAGTGCTTTGAGAGCTGCAGTGGGTGTAGCCTCCTGGTGGGGGATGGAGTGAGCTGGGAGCTGGGCCATGGCACCTGCTGCAGGGTACCCTGGTGGGTGGGTGGGTGAGAGGGCTGGAACCAGGAGTGGGCCCTCCGCAGGGTTCCCTGGTGGAGGGAGTCTGAAACCTGGCATGAGCTGCCCACAGGGTCTCCTGGTAACAGGGGGGACCCAGAGCTAGGGCTCAGGCCACTCACAGAGTCCCCTAGTGGTGGGGTCCAGAGCTGTGAGGGGGTAACCAAAGAGCTGCATGCTACTCCGTAGACGCAGGTTGCAGACCCCTGGACTAGATCAGTCTCTGCACACCTGAACACACAGCTGGCAACTGCAAGTAGGGTAGGAAGTCTTTGCACTGGTTCAAGGGCCAAAGAAAATCCAGCCCCATGTTGGTCTGGCTGGCAGTGGATATTTAGGTTTAATTTGCTTTTTTTGTTTACAGGACAGTGGCAGATGGCCCACTGGCCTGACTTGATATGACAATTCCTATGCTCCTGTGTTGCTTTCATGGACCACTCCATAGCCACAGTACGGGGTAGTTTGAGAGCTCTCTGCTAATTGACATGGCTATTGAAGACCACAAACTGAGATACTGAGAACAGTAGGCTATTTAAAATTCTGGGTTTCTTTCTATCCAAGGGTTTCTTCTATATTCAATTTCCTTGTAAGCCATGAACCATTCAAACTACACTTTTCATATAGCTGAAAGCAGATTTGATTAATATGATTTCTTTGTGAAAATCTGAGAAGATTAAGGAGTGGTGATGTAGTGAACACATGCCCTTTCTCAACATGACATTCTCTAACATTATACAGAGGCCTGCAGATCTTTCCAGTCATTATATTGTTCCCACTAGCTGCATATAAGGGGGGGAAAAAATCTATCTTCAGGAAATTTTATTTTTCATATTATAGTTTCAATCTCATGCATAGGTCAACAAATCTGCAGCTGTGTATCAATGTCACTTTGTAACCAGACAAAAGACCATATTTCAAGGAAGCATTTGTAGATTGGATTTTTTTTTCTTTGTGTTAGATGGTCTTTTTGTGATGCTCCCTTAGGGGGAAAAAATTAAGATTGGATGATGACTTCTATGCTCAGTGAAGCAAAATGCCAAATAAATATGTTTACAAGCACTTCTGTTAACTGTTTTCTGTCTCTATATCCCCGAATATTACTAGCCGTGCAAATGTTCTTCAAAAAAAATCAGGGAGGAGAAAGTACTGTTCATTATTTATTCAACACGGCTTCTCTTCTGTTTCATGACCTGTATCATTTATAATTAGAAATTGAAAGAACTTGACTAGCTGCTAACAAGATTCTCCAGAAAATAGACAGGAGGATTAGCTCAGCTCTGAGATACAACTGTGGCAGAAAGATCACAAACTGATGAGCCTGTGTGCCCAGAACTAGCCCATGGAGCCAGCAAGGTGGGCAATGCTGGTGATGAAGGAGGGTACTCTTAGGGCTTTTAAGAGCTGGGCTGATTCCCATAACCACATGAAGCTTCATCTTACATGGTTTCTATGAAGTCTTATCTCCTATGTAACATCATTCATCCCAGGGGGAGTCTCTGTTTAGATGCAAAACAAACAAGGAGTCCTGTGGCAGTTTTAAAGACTAACAGATTTATTTATCACATGAGCTTTCATGGGAGAAAATCCTACTTTGTCAGTCACTTTGAAGATGAGGGAAATTACAGAATGGGGGGCAAATAAATGCAGGGAAGGGTAAGTCTTGCTGACACAGGGGTTTTAATGTGTAACCTTGTATACCAAGCATCAGGCTTATACATTATATGAGATGTCCTTTACTACTCACTGCTAGTGTCAGCCAGCTGATATGATTTGTAAAGTAACAGGTTACTAGGGAAGTAAATTGGCATTCTGTAATAGGTATTCACCTTAAAAAGCACTGCCCCACTAATTCCTTATGGAAGTCTAATAGCACTAACTAGAATCAGTCATGTTGCAAACAAGTGCTGTGCAAGGGTCCCATTACACATCTCTGTCACACTGCTTCCAACTTTCTCACCAACCTTTTACCTTAGACTATCCCATGCTGTGGGTTCTTAAGCTTCAGACACCAGCAGAGCTTTCCTCACATTTTACATCCATACTAAGGAATCAACTTGTGAACAGTCTATTTGACACTAGCTACAAAACTTTACTAGCTGAGGAAATACTGATTTACGCTATAGTATAAAAGATTGTGCACTGGAATGGTGCCTCTGATAATATCCTCTGTTCAGAGAAATTATCAATAAATCAAACCTTTAAATACAAGTTTCCACATCATAGCTTATGGGATAGATTCTGCTCTCCATAACATTCAGTGAGTTTGCATGATTGTTGTTAGCAGAACTTGGCCTTATGGCTGTACACCAGCAATTATGTTGCATGGACATTTGATTGCTCACCAACCTAAACTATGATTAATTTTCTGTGCAATGCAAATAGCTGTTGCATGACTAGGATAAAATTGCTCAACTCATTTCATTTTCACATCTAATTCTCCAACATGTTTCTACTAAAAAAAATTAGAAATTTTGTCTTCACTATTTCCATTTCATGACAAAAGTCCTTATCACCTTAAGAGTCTGCATTAATGAACATCATTGTTTGGGGATTAAAGACTGCTTTTTTTCCACTGATAAGTAACCCAGTGCACTCAGCAAAGCATTTTGTGAGGTCCTAGCTTTATAGGCCTTGTAGGGCTATCGCTGAAGGAAATTAATTGCTATAGGTTTAAGAGACCAGTTTAGAGAACCATAAATCCAGAAGCAACCACTGTGATTATCAAGTCTGAATCCCTGAATAACAAAGGCCATAGGACTTCCCTAAATTACTTTGTATTCTAATTCCTATACTGTGTTATGTTTACCACTAGTGGTATCTGAACTTGATGTTCTCAGTTCACTTTGCAGCTGTTTTTTTAAGGTGGTTCATAAATCACTGAGGTTTGAGAGCTATTAGAGTAGAACATATATTTAATAATAGACCTTTCACATCCAGGGTGCTGGCTCAGATGAAATCTAGCACACATCAGTAGAGATTGTTCTCACCCTCTTACGGCCATTTTGAGCAGTCAGTGCAATTTCTAGTGGGCAGGTTTCCACATAACATAAAGCCCTACTTTAATTGGCATTAACTGAGGCCTTGGTCAGCAGCCACTGCAAAGGCAAATTATGACCCGGCAAGGAAAGTGGTCTATTCTTTGACACAATCCTGTTCATTAGAGTTAAGCATATTGCAGGGAAGTTTGCTGCACAGCCTGTTGTGAACTTGATGTGTAGATTATTGAGAAATTTCAGTATCTAGGACTGCTAAGCCATCAGCTTTATATGCACTAAAATGTTTTGTTTTGTTTTGTTTTTTAAAGAAAACGGCTTGAGTTCCTAACTTGCTTAAGCAAATCCCCAAGTTCTTTAGGTTAATGAAGTGTCTTAAAATAGTCTTCTAGTTAGATGTCAGTGGGATGAAGAATTTCCCAAGATATGAATTATAAAATTCTGCTCTCTTTCACCCCTACCGCTGGAGCTGGATAAATAATTGATATTTTGGTTCCTGTGCACATCCAAAATATTGGAGGGGGACTTGTCTTGGTTCAAACTAACAATGAACTTTTTCAAAAGTTTTAGCAAATTAAAAGCAAAAGTTTTGATTCAAACAAAACATTTTGTTCAACCCAAAATGAAATGTTTGATTTTGAGCATTTTTTCTGACGGGGGGGGGGGGTAAATAAAATAAATTTAAAAAGGAAAAGTTATTTCAAAACTAAATTAATTTCCCTTCAAAAATATCAAACTGAACTATTTCTATTTTATTGATTTAGAAGTCAGGGAGGCATTAGCTTTTTGAAGTCTTTTTGTTTGTCTTTCTCCAACCCTTTTGTACTACCTTATTAGCTTAAGTAGCAGCATGGAAGTATAAATTAAGCAAAATTTGGTCTCTGGACTTTAACCTAGCTCTGTCTATATCCTAAGCTAGGATTTGACTTCAGTATGACCACCTAGGAGAGGTTTAGCACTATCCAGTAGAGTTCCAGCTGGCTGCAAACAATTCACTGTAAAAGAAAGCAAGTTTGCCTCTTTATTGAATACAGCACCTCAAAGACTTAATAGCTGGGACTTGAAACAGCTTTTTGTAATAGTAAATGTTTTGGTAGAAGGCTAGATAAAGTTCATATTATCTTGACTGGAGACCTGGATCAGTGACAGATCTGTGTGTATCCAACATAACAGCAAGTAAGAACAGCAAGAGAAAAATATTCCATCATTATATGTATGGAACATTTTGCATTAATAATGATTCATTGCAGCTGTCACACCAAGGAAGCTTGGCATAGTGTTTTGTAAAACACCACTCTTTTTTGCAGAAGGGAGAAAAGTAATGACAGCTCTGCGAAAGACATGATATGGTGCCATCTTGTGGTTGAAAAGTCAAGAAATACAGGACAGTTTGTTCCAAATAGCTGTTTGGTATGATATTTGACATGCAAGATCAGCTGAAGGGAATATAAGCAATATTCATATTTCAAATTCCTCTTGCTGACTTCTTCAGGCAATTCATTCACTTACATTACCTATTCTACTGCTTGAGCTTTGAGTTTCTATAGGCTGGGCTATAGACATGCTCTTGCACCTATGGTTAAGTTTGGGTTGAGATTTTCTCTTGAAGGAGGACAAAGTTCCCTCTATTTCACATACTGATTATTAGAATTAGTATTCAGTTTTAACAGTATCTTTTGTAGACCAGATGAATTTCTATAATACTTCCTTGTTCAAATACATGATAGCTTTGGCAGAGGCAATGTTTTAAAAATTAGACCTTTGTGGGGTTTTTCCTGACAGTCTCAGGTGTAACTGGATTCTTCTAGCTAAAGAACCAGCATTACAACAAACTTTGTACAGACAGACACTTTCCCAACAGCTCAGGGATAGGAAAGAGTTTAATATTTTCCAGTTTAACAAAAATTGAGAGCCATGCCCTTTATTCAATAGAACCTATTTGTTCCTCACAAGGAAACATCAATGGATTTGTCAAGTTCCACTGTCTACTGCTATTAGCCAGCCCCTTTAACTCACCCCCTCTACTCAGAACAGAGACTTGGGAAAGCAGGCCCCTTAAAGGAAGGCAAAGGGGGAAAGGACTTTATGAGGGCTGAAGGAAAACTGGGAGAGAATAAGAAAAACAGGGCTTATGGTTGCTGTCTCAGCTGCATTATGCAGCAATACCATTGGGGCTAGGAAGGGGTGGGAAAGAGGTGTCGTGCTCAATGGGCACAGATTACAGGGAGACTGAATGAGATTGCAGATGGTGAGCAGAGCTTTGGGTAGGGGAGGAGGGGCAGAAAAAGGTTGATTAAGCCTGTGGAAGAAGAAAGTCATGTGCAGGGAGAATATGATGAAAATGGGACTGCATGGGTGGTCTGGAGTGGTGAGAAGACTAGTACTTTCCCCAAAAGAGACCCCCGACAGTTCTGCCTCAGCTCCATGGTGATAGGACCTCACAACACTACAGGAGAAGAATGTATCTGCTCACTCATGGACACTTGAAGGACTCCCCCAACACAGCTGTCTCAGTAAGTGCAGGAAACAAGAGAAAGACAGAATTGTATAGCCCATTCCCATGCTAGAACCAATGGTCAAGGGTATTGAAAACTCCACAAAAATTCCCTCATGGACTATCTCTGATATTGTTCCAAGAAGGGTCAGAGTTTGTCTGTCTTCCTGCCATCCCTGAAAGAGGTATGGAGCTTGCCTATCTTCAAGAGTTCCACAGGAGGCCAAGGCCACACACAGGGTTTGTGTGTCTGCTCCTGCTCAGTGTCCTCCATACTTGTTCCCTGGAAGTGCAGTTCCGTAACCCTGGCTCCTCTCTTTTATAGAGAAAGACACCCACCACAAAATGGGCTCTGCAGGAAAAGTAATACAGCCCAAGGAGGTATTGTTTTCCCAGGGGACCTCCATGAGGCACACAGGAGATGACAGCCTCTGGGATACTAGAGCAAGCAAGCTCCCTTACCTAGGGTTACCATACACCTATTTTTTTCCCCAGATATGTCCTCATTTTTGGCCATTAAATCTCCATCCAGCTTGTTCTTTTTCAACTACCACAAAAAGTCTAGGATTCTCCCAATCCCCATCAATCATTCCAGCCAATCCCAGCTCAGCTCTGCTTGCAGTCTGCCCGCCAATCAGAGTCTCAGTCACAGCAGGCTGGGCTTCTGTAGAGCCACTGCCCCCGACTGCTCACTGTCAGTCAATCAGTCAGCATGCTGGCCTTTGGTTGGGCTGATCTTTGATTGGCTCATAGCCCATGCAAGCCCTGCCCACTTTTTCTTTTTCTTGTTTGTGGGTGACACACCATACTATCAGTCAGAGATTTCAATGGCAGATACATCTCCCTCTCAGGAGTGTCCTCTTTTTGGAAAATTCAAATATGGTGACACTACCTTAGCATGTAAAACATGCGGACGTACTCTCACCCAGAGTTAGCATAATGTACTTAAAATGTTAGAGTTACAGATATTAAAATTGCCAGCAGATGGAAATAAATCTCTGAACAAGAATTTGAGATTTTTATTTGCTAAGAGAGTAAAACAGAGCAGTGACAAGAATTACTACATTACAAAATGACAGTAATGGAGGCAGTGTAACAATTACTGATATTTATTCAACAGATTTTCCTCAAGGAATTTTAATGAGGATTTCACACTTCATAACCACATGCTTTAGATTCTGTCAGTAAAAATGCTAAATGCTTCTCTTAATGTGACACTGCTTTTGCTGCACTGTTACTTGCAGTGGAACAATACTTTAGCTAGGCTGGGAGCATGACCACTTTTTTCAGAGGTGCTGGGAATGGTTTCAATTACTTGAGGCAGTAGTTTAATCCATCACCATGCCATTGAACCCAGCAAGACTGGCAGTGTTAGTAACACAGTGAAATGATCGTAGGGGCTCCGTCAGCTCCAGGCCTAGGTTTCTATATGCTCTCCATGTAGCAGTCGCTCGTGCTGTGTCTAATGGAAACTAAATGCTTATTCTGGGATTTAAGGAACTAAAAAACAAATTTTAAACAAAGAAGTACAAGGTTAGACTAATGTATTTAAAATAACATATGCCACATATGATTGTATTGTTCTAGATGAATAAAAATTAAAAACTTTGGCGGCCCAATCCTATACGCCTACTTACATGAGTAAGGCAGCATAAAGCAGGCAGTATGTAAATAAATAGTGTGGCATTGGACTGAAGTAAAGCAACCTGGGTTCTGTCTTTGGCTCAACCACTAACCTGGTCTGTGACCTTAAGTGACATTATCTTTCTGCCTATTTGCCCCTCCACTCTTGGTCTTCCTTATAGATTAAAAATAACCTCCTTCAGGATAGAATGTCTCTTGTTTTCTGCTTGTATCAATGGGGCCCTAATCTTGGCTGGAACTTCAGTGCTCTACAGTAATAATAAATAATATGATGATGCATAACTTTTACACATAGGAATAGTCATCCACTGAACAAGAGTTGTAGGGTCATATTCTTTAATTGCTATTCCAAACTAACATTACTTCACTAAGTTTCTGATTCTACGATTGCTCACAGAATTACTCTGCCTAGCTTGCAGACAACATAGCACTGTTTAAAACGCAAATGTGAATATATGGCTATGAGGTGATCTGTACTAAATCATTCTGAGATTGCTCATTACTGTGGTTATTTATGCGTTTCCAAGTACATGGCATGGCCTGTTTCTTCTGCTTGGAGGTTTTAAAATAAATAGTTACAAAAAAGTAAGCACAATGAATAACCCTTGAATATAACAATATACATTTAGTTTAAAATAATTAGTGTTTCCCTAGTTGCTTGTTCGAGACCACGGCAATTTACAGCTCAGGGGAGTGAAACTGAATTCTTAAACCAGTGTTCCAGATTCATCCGTAGTGTAAGTATTGACTTCCATGGAGCTACACCAGAAATTAATTTGGCTCAGTAACTTCATGTGACTATTAGCCATTTAGAGTTTGGAAATGTGTTCAAAAAACAAAATACCTTTCATATTGCAAACTGCAGTGCATTTTGGCTTGCAGTCTGGGTAACTCAAGTCTTGATTCCACAAACTCACGCAAGCAACCGTCTCTCATGAGAGTAAGCACCACTGAAGTCAATAAGACTACTGTGTTTGAATAACTTATGTGAGTAAGGCTTGTAGGACCAGGCCCCCACAGAGTTAGCAGGACATGACTATTTTTATTTTCGTTAATTTTCTTTTAACCGTTTTTAAAAAATATAAGTTCCCCTACCTTTAAAAAATAGAAAAGGATCAGGAACATTGTAATGAGGATAGGCAAAATATTGAACTTTGAATAAAGTTATTGAACCAAATAACAAAGAGCAAATGGCCAGGAGTGAAACAACTAAAAAGCAAAGACCAATTAAAACAAAATGACACAACTTAAAAAAAACTGAAAGGTTACAAAAGTCAACAGAAATCTTATTGCTGTGCTTAACTTCACAACGTGTGCATCATCTTCAATGCTAGCCAGAGTGTGGAAAGCTGAGCATATTTACCAGAATGGGGCCTTAGAATATAAATTCTTTAAGGAAGGGAAGGATCATGCCGGTTTATGGGTTTGTGCACATTTTGGGGCATTGTCAAATAGTAATTAACAACAGTAACATAACATTTTCTGTCAGAGTACAGATCCTGCAGGAACGTGTATATAAGCTACTTGTACTGTATGGGGGAAATAAATAAATTCCCCCAACCCCTATGGCAATCAGGTGATTCTTCAAACTTATCTCCTGGCATGTGTCTGGCAGCTAGTGTGGCTAATAAATAAGGGAGGAGGGGTCCCTTTGCTCCTTTCTCTATTCATTTGTTTACAGTAGAAAGTATATTGCATGAGCAGCTCCTGCCATCTTCTCCTCCAGTTGGAGCTTCAGCAGCCCTGCCTCAAATGAGCAAGGAGAGTAAATGTGAGGGTCAGAGGAGTAATTACCCCTTGTTCATCGGTATGTCCAAGTAAGATGAGGAACAGACCATAGCACTCAATCCTTCTGGCAATCTCCCAGTTTGGTAAACGGTTACGCAGAGTGAGTTATTCTTCTGTATAAAATATGGCCTTTTGAAAAGGGGGAGTAAATCAACAAAGAATATAAACAAGTCATTAAACAACTTTTCTTGAAAAAAGTTATCCACATAAAGGACTCAAAGGAGAATAGAATTAGTGAATACTCTCGCTCTCTCTCTCACTCCCCCTGATTCCTCTAAATGTTTTTCCTAAGCTAGGGAAGTCAAAATGATCATGAAGAAGAAAGGGAATATATGGCACCTGAATTAATAGGCATTAAGCATTTAAATCAAGAGGCTGCAATAGATGTGCAAATTTATATTTTTGGACTTTTCCTTTCTTATTCATAAGGCAGTCACTACTATTTGCAAACAAAGATAAATAGTATTCTGATGCTGGAAAATGCAATTGTAATTTGCTGAGGAATGCCTCCATTCTAGTATGAACCACCGGTAGCTTTGTAAAACTGTCATAATAAAATGCTAAACCAAGAGAACCTCACCTTCTTTGGGATTTTGTTCCCAACCCAAAAATGAGGTCAGAATTTGAGAATGCCTTAGTCAATCTATGGAGGAATGGAGGGAGGAGTGAGTGAAGTTAGGCCAGCTTTCACGAGAATCTGAAACAAGTCGTTTGGCTGGAAACTATTGTAATTCAACCACTTAAGATATTTCATTGAGTTATCAAATTGAAAACTCAAAGGGTGTAAACTCTTCAAACCAAAACAACAACTGGTACAAGTCACTGAGCTACACAGGTGCTTCTACTTGCCAGGGGATGGGACTCTAATGAAATGTTATCAGAACTTCCTTCATTTCTAAAAACAAACATGTAAAAATTAGGCATCATGATCATTGCGTATGAATCCTGATTAAGTTAAATTAGTGTTTAGGGTATAGATCCACTGATTCTTATATTGCTGTGGAGTCCACTGCATTAAAATCTCCCAAACTATTTTTCTAAAAATTTTGTCCCAAATGGCTAAACCCACTGAGATTAATTATTCGTATAGGATTCCACTGCCTTGGATATATATCTTTCTTTTGTTTTGATATATTGGCCACATCTGAACCAAAATAATGTTATTTTGCTATTTAGGTCTGACTTGGATACAAAATGGTGTAACAGTGGGCTAAAACTGGAGAAATGTTTGAAAAGTCTCTGTTAAATTCTCAGTGTATGAAAACACACAGAGTTTATCTACACAATTTTAGTCTCTTCCAAATTAGAACTTTTAACTTGATTGTTCTGTAAGGCTGTGTCTATACTTACATTAGTTAGAATTAACATACTTTGAACTAATTAAATTGGACTAATAAAGGTTAATTTGAAGGAAGTTAATTCAAACTAACATAGCCACACAAGAAATCCAAATCGAACTAGCATGTCCATGCACAGGACTTGCTAGTTCGACTTAGGAAGGGGGAAACATGGGAAGTGTGGCAAAATGGTCCCTGAGAAGAGCCATACCTAGGGCCACAACTAGGGTTTGGGGAATGGGCTAAAGCCCTGGGTGCTGAATTTTAGAGGATGACAGAGAGACCCTACCTGGCCCCAAAGAGGAATGTGCCTGGCCAGAGGAATGTGGCTTTCTCACAGCTCACCTGTGTTCTGGGATTCAGTTCCTCTAGATTTCTACAGAATTGAAAGAAAAAATTTCCTCTATTACCCTAAAATTTCTCTTGTGCATCTCATAGTGTATAAAATGTACTTAAGCCATATGATATTACTTTCATTACATCCCTCTCCCCCTTTGTTTTTAAGCTAAGGACAGGCTGTGTGAAAGCATCAGAGCTCACAGCAGAATAATTGGAGTCATCTGAGATGGTGACATAGG
The DNA here is from genome assembly GCA_007922195.1 of Podocnemis expansa. Lineage (NCBI taxonomy): Eukaryota > Metazoa > Chordata > Testudines > Podocnemididae > Podocnemis > Podocnemis expansa. The sequence continues at coordinate 33,871,686 of ML681964.1, read as the reverse complement.
GGTCATGGAGGTTAGTGCCTCTGAGGAAGCTGTGATAAACTGAGAGGGATTAAGTGATCCAGACTGATACCTCTGCACACTATAAAGTGCTGAAAAACTTATTTTGGTACAACTAACACTTAGCAAAGATAAAATTACATCTTGTATTGCTCTTTATCTTAATAAAGTTTATGGGCTAAATTGTTTGGTACTGAATTATGCTCAAGTCGCCTTTGACTTGATCGGCTGATGGGTATTAGTGACCTGTCCACATCCTGTTGTGCCGGATGTTGGGAGCCAATTCTGCAATCCTTACTCAGATGAGTATTCCTTGACCCACATTAGTAGTCCTGGACTACTCAGATGAGTAAGTGTTGACCAAACATGTTCTTAATATGTACATTAATACACCAAGGTTGTACTTTTAAAGATCATGAAGCATTTTTGTGGAAGATAAAGTCATAGTAAGCATATTATTTTTCAGAATTTATTAATTAGTTTAGAAAAATATCTTTTTTACTGATGTAGTCCTCTTGAGGTAAAGCTTTGCAGATCTTTGGTAAGAAATCCTATTACACTTATTTAGGCTTAAATACACTGAAAGCATTCTGAACTGGTATCTACTGCAAATTGCTCAGGCAGGTATTCTTAACCAGCTGATTAAAACACAGGTATTTTCAATTAGACTCCAAATGTATTGGACCTACTTAAGTGGACTAATTTTTTTCTTTTTAACATCTCACTTCTCCTGAAATAGAGGCAAGCTACTGGCTATCCAGAACTTCTGAAAATCAAACCATTAGTTTAGGTTCCCAATTGTGCATTTAGCAGTCTAATTTTAGGACTTTCCAAAATTGGGTGCCTGGAGCTAGTGCGTAATGCTTTGTAGGTTGCTTGGACTTCCTTAATACTTTTAAGTTAAGATTTGTAGCCTGATTCTATCATTACTTTGAAATTTAGAATAACTAATATGGATTTTAGTGAGCCAGTTTGAAGGATAAGGGTCCAGAATCTGACCACAGATAAATCAAAACCTAAACTAATTTTCTCTATGGACACTCCTGGGATGAGAGGAGGTATACAGAGTTAAGGTATTTATAGCAACTTTTGTTGCTAACAGCAGAAAGCATATAATTGATAAGAACACTAACTGATAAATGTATAATGAAATAACAGTGTAAACCAAACAATAACCAGTTATGACTTCTATTAAAACTATAAAATAGCTTACAGATTACAAGGTTACAATTTGCTTATACTCACACATGAAATAAAGATGTTCAACTGAAGAGTAGAACTAACTCTGACATTACTCAGTTAAAATAAAATAGGAAAACCTATCTAAAGAAAGTAAGGTAGAGTAGAGTCATGGGTCTGTGAAGATCTTCTTTGCAATAGCTACACTCAAGTTCAGGAAAGTGGAGGCTTCAAATTCCGTCCCAATTTTAGGGCCTTAAATACCCTTTCTTTGCACAGTAGGGAGGTTTTACCTTTTATACCCCTCCAAAAATAGATTGAATTATCTCATTCTTCCTGGCCCAAACATGGGTCCTGACTAAAAAACTGCCGGGGTGCCTTCAGGTTATTGGTTCAGGGGTCCATACGTATAATTGATATAGTTTTCTAGAATATTCCCCTTCACCTTTCTCCTATTTACCACCTTGTGGGTTTTGTGGTGGGTCTGCAGAAAAACATTTTCCACCTATTTGCCTGCAAAACATGATCAAAATAGCTTATCTAGTACTTTCCATCAAAATCTGCAAGACCCACAGTCACCTCTTACCTAATTAGTTCTGCAAGCATCAACTTTCTGCAAGGCAATTACGTGAAGACTTGTCATTCTTGCAAGGCCTGAAAGATTCTTGCATTACCAGCTTCTAGAAAGAACTAATGCTAACTGTGGCAGGGTTGCCCCTTCTGGGAGAGGGCCTGACCCGCCAGCCCCAAACTCTCCCCTGGCGGTACTGGCCTGAGGCGGTACGCGCCAGCCCAGGTGGGTCTTCTGGGACACTTCCGTCAGCGTCTCAGTTAATTCCTCCTTCCTTTCTCTCTCTCTCTCCCTCTGTCTGTCTGTCTGTCAGCAAAAGGGGTAGGGCCTTCTCCTCAGCCTGGGGGTGGCTCCAGACCTGGAGGCAACTTCAGTCTCTCCCCCTTTCCTGCTGGTAACAGCAGCCTTTATAGGTCTGGGGCAGCCCTTGATTGTGCCCAGGTGTCTCTAACTGGCCTGCAGAAATCTTTTCTCTGTAGCCAGGGTAAAGAGCCTTTATCAGCCTGGGGCTTACATATCTGCCATGGTACACTCTTCTGTAGCCCTCTGAGCCGACCTTATCACATATCCTCCCCCGCCCCACTCAACACTATGGGGTTGGGCTACTTGGGTCGTACTGCGGTGTACCCATGATAGGTCATCGGCATTGCCATGTTTGACCCCAGGTCTGTGTTCTACGCTAAAGTGGAAAGCCTGTAAGGATAGGAACCATCTAGTCACCCTTTGCATTTCAATCTTCGTTGCGGTGCATCCACTTTAGAGGTGCATGATCCATAACCAGGGTAAACTTCCTTCCTAGTAAGTAATATTGGAGGGTTTCCATGGCCCATTTTATTGCCAGGCATTCCTTCTCTACCACCGCGTACCTTTGTTCTCTAGGCAGCAGTTTTCTGCTGAGGTATAGGATTGGGTGCTCTTTGTCCCCCAGCATCTGAGATAGTACCGCACCCAATCCAACCTCAGAAGCATCCATCTGTAAAATGAACTCCTTCTTGAAATCTGGGGCTATCAATACTGGATCCTGACAGAGGGCAATCTTCAGGTCAGTGAAAGCCTCCTCCATAGAGCTTGACCATCTCACTATGTCTGGGCCACGGGCTTTTATCAGCTCTGTCAATGGGGAATGAACCGCCGATAATATCCAACTATCCCCAAGAAGGCACGGACCTGCTTCATCCAGATGGGGTGAGGCCAGTTCTGTATTGCTTCCAGCTTACTTAGCTGTGGCTTCACTAAACCTCTCCCCACGACATACCCCAAATACTTGGCTTCTGTCAGTCCAATCGCACATTTGACCGGATTTGCAGTGAGGCCGGCCTTCCTCAGTGTAGCCAACGCTGCTTCCACTTTTTCGAGGTGGGTGTCTCAATCTGGGCTATGTATTACTACATCAGCAAGATATGCAGCAGCATATTTTGTATGTGGGCGTAACAGCTTATCCATGAGGCGCTGGAAGGTGGCGGGGGCCCCATGTAACCCGAAAGGGAGGATGGTATATTGGTACAGACCTTCTGGTGTAGAAAAGGCAGTCTTTTCCTTGGCATCCCAAGCCAGGGGAATCTGCCAATAACCTTTAGTTAGATCCAGAGTAGACAAAAATCTGGCTTTCCCCAACTGGTCTATCAACTCGTCAATTCTGGGCATAGGATAGGCATCGAACTTGGACACTTTGTTTAGCCTCCGGAAGTCATTACAAAATCACAGGCTGCCATCCGGCTTGGGTACTAGTACAATTGGACTGGACCACTGGCTGTGGGACTCTTCAATGACGCCCAGTTCCAGCATCCTCCTCACCTTGGCCCTGATCTCCTCTCTCTTTGCCTCTGGGATCCGATGGGGTTTAATATTCATCTTTACCCCAGGTTCAGTGATAATATGATGAACTGCCTCTTTAGTCCTACCAGGGTTGGCGGAGAACACATCTCGGTTTCTTTCAATCATTTCCTTGACTTCAGTCTGTTGTGTAGGGGTCAGGTCGGGGGATGTCCTCATCTGATCCTAGGCCCTGTCCTCCTGGGATGTTGTTTCTAGGGCGACAGCACAGGTGTCCCTGTCTTTCCAGGGCTTCAGCAAATTAACGTGGTAGATTTGTTCTTGTTTTTGGTGGTCGGGTTGTCGTACTTTATAGTTAACTTCCCCCACAGCCTTTATGATTTCATATGGTCCCTGCCACATGGCTAGGAGCCTGCTTTCTGGGGTGGGTACCAACACCATCACCCAATCCCCCATCTGGAACTTTTGGACCCTTGCCTGGCGATTATAATAGGTTCGTTGGGCATCCTGGGCCCTCTCAAGATGTTCCCATACTACAGGGGTAACTGTCTCGCATCCTTAATACATGTTCAATAACATTTTGTTCCTGTTTGGCTTGATCTTCCCATTCTTCCTTGGCAATGTCCAATATGCCCCGGGGGTGGTGACCGTATAAAAGCTCAAAAGGGGAGAACCCTGTGGAGGCCTGGGGAACCTCCCTAACGGCAAACATCAGATACGGTAGTAAGGTATCCCAGTCTCCCCCATCCTGGCTCACTACCTTCCTCAACATATTCTTCAGTGTTAGGTTAAAATGTTCCATGAGACCACCCGTCTGGGGATGGTAGACTGATGTTCGTAAGGTCCGAATGTGCAGCAATGTACACATGTCCTTCATCAGTTTGGACGTGAAGGGAGTCCCTTGATCTGTAAGGATCTCTCTAGGTATCCCTACTCTAGAGAAGATATGGATCAGTTCCTTCACTATTGTCTTGGACAGTGTATTCCGGAGGGGTATGGCTTCTGGACAGCAGGTGGCATAGTCCAGTACCACGAGCACGTATTGGTGACCCTGGGCTGACTTCTCTAGTGGGCCTACCAGGTCCATAGCGATCCTCTCGAAAGGGACCTCAATAATTGGTAGGGGCACGAGTGGGGCCCGAAAGCGTGGGTGAGGGCTGTGGAGCTGGCACTCTGGGCAGGATGCACAGTACCGGCAAACATCCATGTACACTCCTGGCCAGAAGAACCTCCACAGGATTCGATCTAGCGTCTTGTCTACCCCCACGTGAGCTCCGAACAAATAGCTATGGGCTAAGGCGAGGATTGCCTTTTGATGCCGTGGTACTAGGAGCTGCTCCACTTCTTCTTCCTGCATTCGGACTACCCAGTATAACAAGTCCCTTTTGATCACGAAGTACGGTCCAGGCCCCTTAGTCCTTCCTTCTACTGGGACGCTGTTAACTTCTACCACTTCTCTCCTAACATTGGCAAACAGTGGATCATTGGCTTGGTCCTGAGCAAAGTTCCCTAGGGCAGGCCCAGTATCTCCAATCTCAAGAGGACCAACTTCTGGCTCTTTAACAGGTAATGCCCCACTAGGGCTTGGCCCAGCCTCCGGTTCATCAAGCCCCGCGGTGGTTCCCTGGCTGGCTGGGTGAGATCGCTGCCCCACTAGGGCAGCCTTCTGGCTCTAGGCCAGAATTCTGGTTCCCAGCCTTTTGTCCGCTCTCTTCTCTTGTTGTGTTTTTCGCCACTTTTCTGTGGTATGGAACAGGTCCAGGGCAAAATCAGCAAACACAGGTGAACTGTCCCCCCTTCAGGACTCACTGAGCCCCTGGTCACTACCTATCTGAGGTTCTCCCACAGGGAGTAGGCACCCAAACCCTGGGAAGTCTCAGCCTATGACCACCCAGTAGGGGAGTTTTGGGACCACCCCTGCCATTACCTTCGTAGTGTGGCCCTCTATCTCAACACAGATGGGTGTGGTGGGGTAGTAATTAACCGTACCATGCACACAAGTCACTCCTGTGTGTTTCGCCCGAGACAACTGGTCGTGACCCACCAACTTCCCCGAGACTAAGGTGATGGCACTCCCAGAGTCCACTAGTGCTGTGGTTTCTAAGCCATTCATTTTTACTGGCCGGGTGTACCTATGTGGGGTCTCTACCACTCCCACCAGGTAGACTAAGCTGCAAGGCCAGTCAAGCTCACCCAGCCCACACTGCATGGTCTCTTCAGCCCTCGGGCACTGTGCTGCTGTGTGTCCTAGCTCCCCACACGCATAGCACCTGTATCCTAGACGGGATACCCCCCTATCTTTGGGGCTGCCAGATTTCTGACCCTCACCCCTGGGTTCCCTGAATACCCTCGTTAACTCAGGCCATTCTCCAATCTCCCTTTTCCCCAACACAGATCTGCACGGGACCTCAGGAGTCCGCACTTTTGGGTTAGGGACTGGTCTCCTACTGTGGTGCCATTCTCCCCTGGCAGTCTGGGAAAGTTCCTTGGCCGCCAGCTATCTTTCAACAAGGGCAACCAGGTCATCATATGTGGAGGGTTCCTTCCTTGCTAACCCACCCTCGCAAGTCTGAGGGTAGTCCCCTCATGAACCTGTCCAGGACAAGGATTTCAATGATTTGATCGGCATCATGGATATCAGGGCGCAGCCATCTCCAAACTAGATGAATCAGGTCATAGAGCTGAGACCTCAGCACTGGGCCCTCCTGATATCTCCACTCGTGGAACCTCAGGGCTCAGGTTGCCGTCATCACACCAGACCTTGCAAGGATCTCTGCTTTCAGCTGAGGATAGTCCGAGGCAGCCTCTGCTGGCAGGTCATAGTAGGCCTTCTGAGCCTCCCCACCTAGAAACGGGGCCAGAATGCTGGCCCACTGGTCCTGGGGCCAGGCCTCTCGCAAAGCTGTTCTCTCAAAAGCAAGCAGATAAGCTTCCACGTCATCATCTACTGTCATCTTCTGTAAGTAGCTGCTAGCCCTCAGGGGGTGCCTGCCATCATGGCTACAGATCTGGGTGGTAAGGGTTTTCAGCTAGGCCATTATCTCTTGAAGGGTGGTTCTGTCCTGAGCAGCCTGGCTTATCAATAGCTGATTGGTTTCTTGTTGCAGTCTTGCCGATTCTTGCTGGGCTGCCATCTGAACCCATGTAGCCTCCTGTTGGGCTGCCATGGCCTATACCAGGGCTTTCACCACATCCTCCATCTTGGGGCAGATTTGCCTCGCCTCCTGGTGGTTCTCTGTGCTCACCTATAAGGGTTATCCCTCCCCTGACTCCATGTGTGGCAGGGTTGCCCCTCCTGGGGGAGGGCCTGACCCGCTAGCCCCAAACTCTTTCCTGGTGGTACGGGCCTAAGGCCAATTTGCCCCATTGCCCCAGCCCAGGTGGGTCTTCTGGGAGACTTCCCTGGGCATCTCAGTTAATTCCTCCTTCCTTTCTCTCTCTCCCTCTCTGTCTGTCTGTCAGCAAAAGGGGTAGGGGTGACAGCTTTCTCCTCAGCCTGGGGGTGGCTCCAGACCTAGAGGCAGCTTCAGTCTCTCCCCTTTCCTGCTGGTAACAGCAGCCTTTACAGGTCTGGGGCAGCCCTTGATTGAGCCCAGGTGTCTCTAATTGGCCTGCAGAAACCTTTTCTCTGTAGCCAGGATAAAGAGCCTTTATCAGCCTGGGGCTTACATATCTGGCCTGGCACACTCTTCTGTAATTGGCAGCTCTTTTATCTCCAGCTGAGAGGTGGTCCGCGAGACCTCTCCGAGCTGCCGGCCTTCTACCAGGACCTCCTCCGGACCTGGAGGCTGGTTTCGGCCTCCAGGGCCCTTGTGCCCACCGAGGGGGAGGACCTCCTCGCGGAGCCCCTGCTACAAAATCCCCATCTGAGTGTGCAGGCAGCGGAGGCCCCCTCCGTGAGGCGGAGGCTGGTCCTGGCAGGTGTCACCAGGGTCGGAGACCTCCTGGACTATGCCCGGGGGGACTGGGTGGATCCCCTAGTGCTCACTCAGCGCATGGGGCTCTCCACCCTCCGGACTCCCCAGTGCCTACTCCAGGAGGTGAAGGCGGCCCTGTCCCCAACTGCTCGGGCTTACCTCGAGCGGGTCCTGCGAGAGGGCACCCCCCACCCTCCTCTCAGTCCCAGCCCTCCGGAGCTGGTGATCGGGCCCTGGCCCCCGAGCCCCCCCGGCCTTCCCCGCCCCACGCCCCGAGCCGGCTGCTAGAGTTGCAGCCGGTCCCCTTCCGAACCGTGCCTCACAAACACCTGTACACACTTGTGCTCCACACTCTCCACTTCCTCGCCCTCGTGTCCTGCCCCGACACCAAGTGGCGGGACCTAATCCCACCTGTGGAGGGCGAGGACCCCCGGTGGGCCAGCCTCTATGCCACCTTGACCCCACGGCCCACCGGGGACATCAGTTGGCGGCTCCTGCATGGAGCCGTGAGCACAGGCGTGTTCTTGGCGCAGTTCACCCCCACTCCAGACACCTGCCCCTTTTGCGGCGAGAGGGAGACCCTGACACACACCTACCTTGAATGTGCCAGGTTGCAGCCCCTCTTCTGGCTCCTCCAGAACCTCTTCTTGAGGTTCTGGCTGCACTTCTCCCCACACGCGTTCCTCTATTCCCTTCCCATTCGCGGCCCCACGAAGTCGCGGGACCTCCTCGCCAGCCTCCTGCTGGCCTACGCAAAAGAGGCCATCTACAAGATGAGGGGGAGGAGGCTGGCTGAGGGAGGGGCCTGCGACTGTGGGGCCTATTTTCGGTCCCTGGTCCATTCACATTTCCGGGCAGAGTTCCTCTGGGCGGCGTCCACTGGCTCCCTCGACACGTTCCGGGAACAGTGGGCACTGTCCGGGGTTCTCTGCTCAGTGTCCCCTTCCGCCTCCCTCGTTTTGAACCTTTGACCCCCACGCCTGTTCCCGTTTGTCATTAGTTGTCCCCCCGAAATCAGTTGGCCCTGGGCCTAGGGCCACCTCCCCTTGAGCTGGGGGAGGGGTGTTAGCGGCGGGTGGGCTTACGCCCAACCACTTCCTGGTGACCAAATAGTCACACTCTTCTGTAGCCCTCTGATCTGACCTTATCACATAACCTAATTACTTATGCTAAGTAATATACCATAGAATCATAATTTCTAATTTATAAAGAAAGATATACCTGTATAAAATGGATAGAAAGTAATATATGCATGCAAGCTCAATATAGGTATAGCCAAAAGCTAGAGATTTAAAGCTGAAAAACATTGAGGGAAATGTCCTCTGACTCCTTTCTCTTGTATCTTTGCTTAATACCTTTGTGCTAGGTTTGTTTTATTATTGTAGTTTATACTACAACACTACTTAATGATACCAGTCAGAGATAAGAGATCAGTTCTGCCTTAATCCTGCTTTCACACAATCAAATCTGCATATCAGTTCTAATTCAGCTGTTTCTTTTGAAATCTTGATGTCCCATTGACTTTCTTGAGCAAAACTGTGAACAAGTCATCCATAGAGTGATTAGAAAGATGGAAGTACTCAGTGCTTGGTTTTTGAATGTTGTGATTTCTGATGTCAGTTTTTAAATCGTGACTATGTCTTCTTTTCCCATTACAAGTGATTTGACTTCACCCTCCTCTGTGTGCTACTTTCCAGTCTCTGAATCTTAACTGCTCTGATTTGCTGTTACTGTATGACCTGATCCCATGTCTTGCATTTATTTTCATCCCATTCTGTAAATTCCCCCATCTTCAAAGCATCTGACAAAGTGGGATTTTCTCCCACAAAAGCTCATGTGATAAATAAATCTGTTAGTCTTTAAGTGCCACAGTACTCCTTGTGTCTTTTGTTGAACTAGACTAACATGACTCCCCCTTTGGAACTTGGCAAAAGAAAAATTCTCTGTTTGGTAAGTGCAGAAGACAAACTCATTTCTGCAGTTTCTGTAGCCAAAATAAAACAGTGCTTTCTAGGTACACATGGGAAATCAACAGTTTAGTTCTTTTCAAAATTCTGCTTTCCAGTAACATAGTCCAGATCAGAACATACCCTTCTGGTGTGTTCTCATACCCTCAGTGACCTGAAAGAGTCCAAACTTGCACTGATCTTTTAATTCAGCCTTGCAAAATCTCACAGGCTCAGGTAAATCCTAACCTTTTGTGAAGCTACTCACTTAGGACCTCTGATGGCAGCCAAAGCTCAGTGAATTACCTTCTGTTCATATTACATTTCCTTTCAAAAGAATGTGCCATGTCAGTAAGGGTAGTGCAGTACTTGGTACCATAGGGTGGAGGTTTGAGGAGCAAGTAATTTCAGAGCTGGTGTGTTTGGTACAGTGGGGATAAGTGCTGCAAAAAGTGCGGCCATTACATGAATGTTGGCTGGCTTAAGCAAAAAGAAAGGGCTCCCTTGCAGTATCTTCACCCCTGGGTAGAGTTGGCTCCTCTCCTGGCTCTGTGGTCTGAGTCTTGTGGTGGTCTCAGCAGGCCTTCTCTGCTTCTTTGATTACTGATTTCCCAGTCACATACATCTCACAATAGTTCACCCTCTTTGTGTGAGGCACAGGAGTTGACTGGACTCCCCAGGCTGCACTGCTCCTCTTAGCTACAAATTCAAGCAGCCCAAAGGCAAAACCAAAACCAAATCCTTTTTTTGAGGCAGACTGAGCCTTTCCTGGTTCCTCATTTATACTAATCACTCCATCCAAACTCTGCAGGGGCTTTTGCAGGAGTTTCTAGTCCATTCCATCCCTGGACCCTAAGTAGGTTGGAAAATGATGTCCAGAGGTACTGGAGCCATTGTTACTGTCAACCAGCACTAGGCCCAGTTCAGTGTACCAAGCGCTAGTAAAGTCTAAAGGAGCAAAGAAAACATCTCTGGAAACAGGAATTAATTGTGGCTACTAAGCAGAGCTGTTGTGGAGCTAAATTCCCCCCTTAGTGACACCAGCTAAGTCATCCTAGCCAGGGCTTTGTCAAGCCAGGCCTTGATAACCTCTAAAGATAAAGATTTCATCACCTTCTGAGATAACCCATTCCAATGCTTCACCATCCTCCTTGTAAGAAAGCTTTTCCTAATGTCCAACTAAACTTCCCCCACTACAACTTGAGTTCTGTCATCTGCCACCGCTGAGGACAGCCTAGCTCCATCTTCCTTGGAACCCCCCTTCAGGTAGTTGAAAGCTGCTATCAGATCCCTCTGCGTTATTTTCTTCTGAAGACTAAAGAAGTCCAGTTCCCTCAGTCTCTCTTCATAAGTCATCAGGGGTTAAAGTAAGGCAGAATACCCCGGAACACGATTCCAGTGCCCACTATCTTTAGGGGATCAGCATTCCAGGAGCCCTAAAAATAGAAAATGGAGCTGAAATGCTGAGTTCTGGGGCCCACCATTTATAATAGTGGGCCCTGGAATGCAGTGTTCCAGCTCCATTTTCTATTTTTAGGGGCCCACCTGGAATGCTGGGACCTCTAAAAATGGTCTATTTTTAGGTGGCCAAGCATTCTGGGGGCCCCAGCCTCCCCTTCGGTGGCTCAGTGTGGGGTGGTAGGGGTGAAGAAGAGGTTCAGATGGTGGGCTGGGGAGGTGTGGAGGGGGTTTGGAGGCTGAAGGGGTAGAGTGAAGACAGGGGGAGCTGGGAGTGGGGAGTTAGGAGGGTTGGAGTGGGGACATGGGGCAGAGAGCTTAGAGAATGGGGATTGGGGCTGAGGAGGACATGGGGAAGGAGAGGTCTAATGGAGGGTAGTAGCTGGGGTAGGGAGCAGTAGCTAGGGTGGGGGCAGGCATTTGGGAGGGCAGGCATGTCCGGGGTAGGCATTTGGGGGGGGCAGTAGCTGGGGTGGATGAAGGGGACCCAGACATGCATGAAGGGGGCTGGAAATTTAGGAGGGTTCTGGGGCAAGCCAAATTACACTTTAACCCCTGTAAATCATGTGCTCCAGCCTCATAATTATTTCATTACCGTTCACTGGATTCTCTCCAGTTTGTCCACATCCTTCTTCTAGTGGGGATTTCAAAACTGGACACAATACTCCAAATGTGGTCTTACCAAACATGGATAGAGGGCACTGGTGAGGCCATTCCTGCTAATACATTTCATTTCTATGTGTCACTAATTTTTTTGTTGTGATTGGTATTTAGGCTGGGAGAGAGAGTATGTCTACATGTGCAATGCTGGTGCGTTGAAGAGGCTCTCAGTCAACAGAGGAGAGCTCTGTTGTCAGCATAATAAAACCATCTCTGTGAGCACCAGAAGTTAGACTGATGAGAAAAACTCTCCCTCTGACAGTGCTGTGCATGTGAATGCTTTTGTCAATGCAGGAGAAGAGCTACAGAGATTCTCCTTCAGCAGAAAGCCCAGAAGTTCAGGGCTGACAAGCTAAGCCACAGGTATGGAGCTAACTCCTATGGTGGACTATAGAACAAGGACTGGATGCCTAGATAGGTAATCCTGGGTGTGAGGTTCCACAAAGGGAGCAAAATAGGGTCTTATGGGAGAGTCCCAAATTAGGGCTTATAAGAAACTGAGAACTGAAGAGAAACCCAGGAGAATTTTGAGTTGAGCCCCCAGGGGGTGGAGGGCCAGTCATTTATTGTGGGACTTTGAATGCCCCTGAAGCATCAAACTCTTACATGACTTAGCCAGAGGACTAGGCCTCAGGAGAACCAGCTGAGGCAGACAGCCTGCAGGAGGTGCTGGAGCAGAACATATCTGCAACATCATGCCCTAATACATGTTCAGTACTAAACCCCTCCAGCATCATAACAAGAGACTCAGAGTGGCCCACAAAACTATGGGGAAAAGATATTTTGTCCTCATTTGGCAGCCTTTCTAAATCAGTCTGGAATCAGAAAAAGCTAGGTATTTTCCTCTACCTTTCACAGGCAATGAAGTTCGGCACTTTAAACCTCACGGATTACTGTGGTGAAGTCTGAAGTAAAATAAAATCCAGCTTGCCTTTTTGATTAGAGTAGCTGTTTGGCTCTATAGTTTTGACAGTAGGGAATTTTGTTTTTATTATCAATATTGTATTAGTAGAGAGGACTTGAAGATACACAAAGGGGTTCAACTGACTTATACTATGTCCTGATAACAGATTATCTTCCTTCTTACATTTTTGTGCGATCTCGTTTCTTCTAAGAAAAGCAAAACCTACTCCATCCAGCAGGCATTGCTTGAGAATTAGCAGCTCCTGTCTGCCACTTCCAGAAAGCACAGAGTGCCAAAGGTAACATGTTCCTCACACATAAAAAGTAATTAAATTGACAGGTTTTTAATAGGAAAGGTACTTGCTTTATTAACTTCAAACAAAAATGCCCAGGTACAGTCTTTTTGTATTTACTTATTTTTCCAGAAGCAGCCTCTCATTTTAGTGCTTGCAAGTTACTGGACTGCAATATCCCACAGGCAAATAAATACAAATTCATTTTATAACTAGATGATTATGTCAAAGAGACAGAGGAGTCACAGAATGTAAGGCCAGAGGGAACCACCTGATATCTAGACTGACCATCTGGCCATCATAGACCACAAACACCTCCCAGCACCTGCAGACTAATTCCACTGACCAAAGTATTAAAGCCTACAGAAGAGTGAACTATTATGTGCTGCAAGCAGAGACTAGAAGGGACTGAGGTTCAGTGGCATCAGTGAAATGAATAAGTGAGTTAGAGCCTTTTTACAACTGAGGGTTTTAATGTTTTGTGACTGCTGTAAGCCATTTGTTTGTTTGTTTCATGACTATCCCAGAGGTTTGCACACTTTGCTCCTGTAAGCTGGGCAACACTCTAATGCAGTGGTCCCCAAACTTTTCCATCATGCCTTCCCTCCCAGGAGCATGGAACTGGGAGCTCAACTACCACTGGCTATACCACCCAGTTCTTCTCCTACCCACCCTCCATCCACTTCCATTGTCAGGGCTCCCTTTCATGAGAAAAAACACTTTGAGCAGGTCTAGTCCCTACCAACTTTGGGAGTGGTGAAGGAGTCTCCTCCAGAACAGGTCTCTGACACCGTGGGTCAAGATCCAAAACTGGGCCACCAGAATGTTTCAAAGGGTCATGTGGCAGATCCTCTGGTTCCTGTCCCAGAGGGCTGGCTGGGCTCACCTCTTTGGCCCAGGGACTGTAGTCTCTAGGGTCCCAGTACCACTCAAGCCCAGCCATCATGATGACAGGAGTCTGGGGGTGACAAATTTGAGTAAGTTGAACATCAACCCCATGTGCTAGATTGCAGCTCCACTAACGCAAATTTGGTCCAGTCAGGGGGCGTGGACCAAACAGAGTGGTTTCAACCTGAGAGGTTGCAAAGCCCAGACTCAAGCCCTGCCAGCCCTACGGCACAGGAACTGCAGGAGTCACCACTGTAGATGAGTTCCAGGCAGGACCCAACTTAAACCATGGCAGAACCTCCACATCAAGGCTATTTACTGGTTTGCAATAGTCCATAAATGTTTACAAATGTGTCCTGAGCTCAAAAAGATTGAGAATCACTGCTCCAGAGCACTGGAGTCAAGGCTTTTATTCTCAGTACTTCCTGGTTCCCAAACCAAAGGAGTGGTAAGACCTACTGTTAACCTCCATGATTTCAACAAATACATCAGATACTTGAGGTTCCAGTTGGTCACTATCAATTATCCTCTTTGCATTGTCTCGGAACAACTGGTTTGCTGCTTTGGCCCTTCAGAATGCTTGTTTTCATGTGGCAATTCTGCTGGCGAGCCAGAGGGTCTGACAGCAGAGTCTTCTTACACACAGTTCTCCAAAGACAAAGTGACTTTACAGCTGCATCCAAAGTTTTTATCTAAATTTGTCTCTGTTTCATTTGAGCCAGGAAATATATTTACATGTGTTCTTTCCTAAGCCACATTCATCTCTGGAGGAGAGTGTCTCCATGAGTTGAGATGTCTGGTAATGTTTAGTCTTTTACCTGGAGACAACTAAAACATTTCATGCTTCACCTTGCCTGCTTGTGTCATGTGTGGATCAGATAAAGGGGCAAGCAATGTCTTGATAAATGATCTCTAGATGGATAACATCTTGTATCAAGACTGCACATGAAAAAGCTCCAGTAAGTGCAAGCTCATTCTACAAGAGTGAAAGTTGCATCAGTAACATTCCTACATGACATCTCAATATGGGCACTAGCAGGACTGCCACATAGTTGTTTATGAACCACAATGCAATTAATGCATCATCCAGTGCTGATGAAAACATTAGCAGGGCACTTGTTTAGTCCTTGATTAGATAGATCCCACCTCCTATGGGTACTGCTTGTGAGTCACCTAAGTGGGATTACAGTTACTTCTACTCAAAAAAGAAGAAAGTTACTTACTGTAACTGGTTCTTTGAGATGTAATGCAGACATACTCCATGACCCACCCTCTGGCTCCTCTGTATCAGAGTCTAATCTCTGGACGTGTAATGTAACGGAACTAAGGAATGGCAAGGTGGCACTGCCTCATGAACACAGAGGAAGGATATGGCCATGAGGTGCAAGTGTCATCTCTTACAGTTACTGCTTGGCAAAATTCTGCAGCTCTAGCATTCTAGGCATGCACACACCTATGTGGAGTACACATCTGAATCATTTCTCAAAGAACCAGAGTTACAGTAAGCAACTGTTTCTTTAAACTGTAAATAGTAGCCAGAATTACTGTGTAGCCCAAGGTCCTGTGTGCTCAACAGCACCTATGGGAACTAAAAGTTGTGGATTACAAAATGTGGAACATTGGGAAGACTTCCAAATTCCTGCCAGGAAGTACCCTCTGCCCCTCCCAGCAGGAAGTTACAGCACTAGCTGAAGCTGGGGTCACGAGGCAAGAAAGCAGAGACGAAGATTCTGAACTATAATCCCGTTCTGTGTTTCTTTACAGACTATAATCTTGTTTGTGGAGGTCTGTCTGAGTCAATCTGGTCTGAGGTGAATACATACTGACACACAATGCAGAGTACACAGACAAGCCGCCTCCGGCCTAGTTTCCTGAAGTTGTATAAAAAGCCCCAAGGCAGCCTTTCCCTGTCTTAAACGACCTCGTACTGGGCCACTGAATAGGAGGGGGACTACAATTATATCATCCACCAGTAGGTATTAAAGATACCACTGATGCTGAATCATACTTACGTTGGCCAGATTTTCAAAAGGAGGCTCAACTCAGTTTGCAGCTGTTCCTGTGCATTTGTTCATGCAGTTTTCCCACACTGGCACTTGTGATCACAAATAATAGAATCTACACAGACAAATGCTTGTGTATACTAAACCAAGCATGAATAAAACACAAATAATTGTGCATAGATGCAATTATTTGTATGCATAAGGAATAGGTCTCAAAAACTGTATATTTAAGTGATTTGGGCATCTGCAAAAGAAGACAGATGCAGGTCATTCCAAAAATTTGATTGATAATAACACTAATTTAGTATTCTCTTATACTAGCTACATTAGACTACAGTTATGTTTCTGTAAGTAGTTAGGTATAATTCAAATTTCCTCAGTTGATCTAGCATAAAATGATAAATTCCAAAGGGGCAGCTGTGTTAGTCTAGTTCCATAAAAGAAACAAGGAGTCCTATGGCACTGAAGACTAACAAATTTATTCATTGCATCAGCTTCTGTGGGAGAAAACCCCATTTCATCAGATGCTTTAAAGATGGGGGAGCTAACAGAGTGGGAGGAAATAAATGCAGGGAAGTGTAAGTCATAGGAACAGGTCACACTGTAACAGCAAATTATAGCAGTCATAAACATTCGGACAATGGAGAACAGCGTATAGGCTGTGTCTACATTGCAGAGCATTTTTGAAAAACTTTTTTCAAAAAATTTATTTCAAAATATATTCAGAATAATTATCTCAAAATAACTTTTTTCAAAAATGCTATTTTGGGAGAACGGTCCAGGGACTGTCTCCTTATCCCAAAATACAGCAGTTGTTGTTTTTTTTGTTTTGTTTTGTTTTGTTTTGTTTTTGAAAGTAAAAATCTATACTGGACTTTCTTTTTTGAAAAAAAGAAAGCCAATGGAAGAGATAGGCAAGCTTTTTTGAAAAAAACCTTTGCCGCATCCAGCAATGGCTTTTTTCAAAAAAACTCTCTCAGAAAAGGCTTTTTAAAAAAAAAAAAAAAAAAACCATAACCAGGTTTAGCATTGGTGAAAAAGTGCACCGGTATTTCGAGATACCAGCACGCTTTTTCAAAAAAGCTAAACCCGATAGCTTTTTCTAAAGAAAAAGCCTTTTTCATGATGGCTTTTTTTTGAAAAAGCTATCACCAGATACAGCAAAGGCTTTTTTCAAAAAAGCCTGCCTATTTTTTTTTGAAAAAGAAAGTCCAGTGTACATTTTCACTTTCAGGAAGAAAAAAAAAAGGCCCCAGTATTTCAGGACAAGGAGCCGTCCTCGGACTGTTCTCCCAAAATAGCATTTTTGAAAAATCTTATTTCAAGATAATTATTTTGAATACATTTCTAAATAATTTTTTCAAAAAAAGTTTTTTTTTCAAAAATGCTCTGCAATGTAGATGCAGCCATAGAAAAAGATGTGGTCAAATCACCTTCTGTAATGAGAGAAAAATACAAAGTCCCTATTAAGCCCTGAAGCCAAAACTAAACTTTTAAGGTAGAGTTTTCCTCTCCAGTCTAGGCTGTGGAGCCTTTATCTACACTGCAGACTTCTACTTAACGTTTCCATCACGTGCACTGAATTTTCATTGATATCAGTAAGAGTTCAGAATGCAGAATATACAAGAGCATTTGTAGTACAGTTCACAAACAGGGGCAGATTAACACAGGGGCAGTAGGAGCTGGAGTCCTGGGGCCCCAGCCTGCAAAGGAGCCCCAGGCTTCAGACCCTATGGCCCCTGTCACATCTGGCCCCACACGCTGTCCCACTAAGCCCCCACAGTGCTAGGGGGCAGATGACAGGGAACCCCTGCCCTGCCAGTGCTGGGGGGTGTGTGTGAGGCCCTGGGCCATAGTAGTTTCTGCTCTGCCCGTGCACCAGCTGCTCTGCCCACGGGAGCAGGGCAGGGCGGGGCAGGTCAGCCCTGTTCACTCAGTTATGTGCATGGGGCAGGGAATGGCTGGTTCTCAGTATGGCCACCAGTGTGGTCCTCCATGGCCATGGTCCTGGAAGGCCACACCAGAGCCACACTGCATGCCAGCGGCCCTGGCCCTGCCGTCAGAACGGAGCAGAATGAACAGGGTCAGCCCGCCCCACCTCTGGGGTGTACCAGTCAGCCTAGGGGCAGGATAGGACAGTAGCGTGATCTTTCCCCTCCAGTGCTGACTCTGGTGGAGGCCCCCATGGTGGTGGGCGGCTGAGGCCCCAGGCCAGACCAGAGCCCAGGGCCCCATAGCCCCTTAATCCAGGCCTCTTCATAAAGAAGAATTTTGCTCACAGCATTAAACTTCAGCCACTCTTATTGATTCCTTAACATACACTCTTACTGAGGATAACACTGAAGTTGTTCACAGATTAATTTAATTATAAAATCATAACTAAGAACAAAAAATGTAACTGTGCAGTCTCCAGTGGTTAATATGAATGTCACAAACAGACGAACGTTCCTACTTTCTGCAGAGTATATGTTTTATTAATTTGGTTTGAATGATGTACCAAAAAGAAATGCCTTTTTAAAAATGCTAAATAAAAACTGGTGTCTTCTCTACGAAGAAGGTGAACTATAAATTTAAATAATTCAAAGTGAGATTATGTCATTTGGGTAGAATTAGCAGTAAAAGTGTCAGTCTGATATTAAGTCAATGAAATTAATAACTTATGACCCAGAAGAAGCAAGAGGGTTGAAAATGCTATGAAGTTTAAAGCTACCAAAAGTGAAGGGACTTGGGGAATTCATTTTAATTTACCACAGCCAAGTCCAAATACAAGTTGTCCTTTGTTATTCAACCTGTGGTATTATTTTTCATATGGACCTTTACATCTGACCAAGTCATAATGAAATACAATAGTTTTCTTTATTCAGTCATAAGTGTTTCCTGGTTAGTTACCTATTAACAATTAATTGGATGTTGTAGGGTTATGTTTCACTATGGGCTCTGTGCTGCTCACCTAACCACTGCTATCCATGTGCTAATTTAACCCAGGGGAGCAGGTAGTCAAAACAGTAGTTGAGTAAGGGAGGCTCTTGGTCTCTTTCCACTCCCTTGTATTTGTACTATATCCTCAATGCCCTCTCCAGCTAAGCCAACAGTAAACTCATATGATTACACAAAACTATTTTATCAATTTCACTATTCCCTTCTCTCCCACCTACATCTACTGAAAGACTGGAAACCATCACTTTTATGTTCCTCCCAGTCCCAGCAAGCCCCTGCATCACTTGCAAGTTCTGAATTTCAGAAAAAAATAACACTGAAGTTGCAGCCATTGTTGGTTAAAGTTGCAGGTTTGGTCCAGTGATTTCAACTGGTGAATGGAATCATAACACCACTCAAACTTGGCTCAACTGCCGCTCAGTCATGGACAGATATGTGTAGTGGTGCCCTTAAGACAGAGGTGTAATGAGGAAGCAGGATATGGGGGCCTTCAGGACATGGGTGTGTGGGAAACTAGGGGGCATGCAGAACAAATTCTTAGTTTTCTGATGCTGGCTAGGTGTTTCTTTGGCAGATAAGTCCCTTACCCTCCAACAGGAGCTGTATGCTATCCCTCCAATCCTCAGGGGGGCAGGGGGAGTGAGTGCCCACATCCTAAAGTTAGCTCTGGCTCACCATCCCAGACTTTTACCTTGCAGGAGATGTAAACCTCAGCCCCAGCATACCAGCCCCAGCTGTGGTCAAACAACTACTGAAGGCAAAGTCCTTAAGGTTGCTCAGGATATCTGCTGCTTTGGCAAAGGCAGAAAACTGCACCTATGGAAATTGCAAGGCCAGCACCAACAGGGTCAAATGCTGGTTGTGGTGCTCAGTCCAGGCAGTGACTGGATTGAGCCATTGGGGAAAACTGACTCCAGCCAACCTGGGTCTCTGGTCCTGAACTCCTTGTCCACCTCCACCACTGCCCCTCCTCCATGGAGCATGATGGAAGAGAGATTGGGCAAAATCTGAGTGCATCAGGTTGAAACAACACAAACCCAACATTCTCCTGGCCACCCCTCCAACATGACAGTGTTACATAGCAAAAGCAACTGGAGTCCGTGTCACCTTATAGACTAACAGATTTCTTTGAGCATAAGCTTTCATAGGCTTCAACCCACTTCATCTGATGCCTCCCATGTCAGATGAAGCCCACGAAAGCTTATGCTCAAAGAAATCTATTAGGGTATGTGCACACAGGGTTCTTATTTCAAAGCAACCGAGGTTGTTTCGAAATAAGAACTGGCATGTCCATACGATGTACTCTCATCTCAAAACAACAGGTTCCATTGTTTCGAAACAAGAGCCATCATTTCGAAACGGCTTAAACCCCTTCCATTTCAAAATGATGGTTATTTCAAAATGAGTTGTTTCAAAATAACGCAGTAGGGACATGCTGTTTCGAAATGACAGTTATTTCAAAACGACTCTTTTTGAAATAACCGTCATCTGGACATGTTATTTCAAAACAAGCGTTGTTTCAAAATAACAGTCTGACCTTCTTCCCAGGGTGCACAGCACCCTGGGGAAACAGAAAGTTCCTGCCTGGGCATGCCTGTCAGGCAGTGTGCCCTGAGGCTTCTGCAGGCATGGCCTCCCAGGGGACCAGTGCCGCAGGGGGTCGACGCAGGGCCCCCGTCTGGACCCCTGAGGAGATACACTGCCTCCTCACAATCTGGCAGCGGCCAGACATTATGTCCCGGTTCCGGGCCAGTCACCGGAACTGGGACATATATTCGGACATTGCGCCTGCAATGTCCAAACAGGGACCTTGTTCGGATGACCGAGCAGGTCTGGAGCAAGGTCCAAGGCCTTGCGCCAAGACCATGCCCGGACCCGGGAGGCCCGGGTGCTCCAGGGGGCAGGGAGCACTGCCACCTGCCCCTACTTCGAGGAGCTCCATGCATTCCTGGGTCCAGAGCCCAGCGGTCTCCCCGCTGAGGCTCTGAACACAGGGGTGCAGCAGAGCCCATCCTCCGGCCCAGAGGCAGCGGGGACGGGCTCTGACGTCTCCATTGGGGGGCCACCTGCCACAGCACCACCGGCGGCGGAGGCTACCCCCAGCATCCTAGAGTTGTTTCCCGGCCCTGTGGCAGAGAGCAGCACAGAGGACCAGGGGCCTGACACCATCCCAGCCCCTGGGGACTGACACGGACCCGGGACATCTCACCGGACCTCTGGAGCCCCCATGGGTAAATATTCCCCTCCTGCAGAGGCACACAGGGCTGGGCCTGTCCAGCAGGTCACAGGCAGCAAGGGGGTACAGGGCCAGGCACCAGGGCAGGTAGGGCACAGGGTCGCCGGGTGCAGAGGCCCCCCCTTGGCCACGGGTCCCAGAGAAACAGGTGGCACCAGGGTCACAGGTCCCTGCGTGCCTGGGGATAGTTAACAGGGGCTGGGTGTCAAAGATGCAGCCGCATTTTGGGCAGGGTGGAGAGCATGCAGGCCTCACCACGGGCAAGTGGCCTTGGGAGACTCCCTAGAGCAAGGCATGGGTGAGTCCAGCTCACCCTTGTGGGCACCATTAGCATGTGTGCCTCCAGGGTACGGTTCCCAGATGTCGGGCAAAGGGAGAACATGGTCCCCTTTTTACTGTCCTGTTCTTCTTTTTATCCTCACATTCTCTGTCTGGCAGGCAGTTTAAAATACAGGAGTTTGTCAGGCTTTTTACTGTAGGGGTTGAAGTATCCTGTAATGGCATAGAATACTGATTTGTACAGGCAAGTGTTCCAGGGCTCCCTAAACACTGAAGATTATCACAGCCATACAACATTTTCTCCCAGTGTCCTCCTTTTTGTACTTTCCTGGCCTCCTTTCCAGGCTTTGGGAGCCAGTAGCCCTACCCCAGGGCAATGTTCCATGGGATCCTGGGTCCTGCTGACAGTCAGGGCAGAGGTGTGTGCTGCAGAAAGGCTGCACACAGATAGGGCCAGCAGGTGGCAGGGGCCAACTGTGTTTTCTGCTTCCCTCCAGCAGGTCACCCAGCTGCTCGCCAGCCATCGCCACCAGCCCGACGCCTCAGCCCAAGGGCACCGAGGAGGAGGAGGAGGAGGAGGGCCCCCCGGTCGTGGGCAGAGCTGCTCGAGAGCCTCGAGGAGCTTGGGGAGAGGATGGAGGCGTCCACCCTGGCCTGGAGACAGGAGCAAGCCTGGCGGCAGGACGCAGCCCTCCATCTGCTGCAGCAGGTGGCAGCAGCGGACAACCGGGTGGTTGCTGCTCTGGAGCGCCAGGCCCAGGCCAGCGAGCGCCAGACGCAGGCCATTGAGCACCTGAGCAACTGCCTCCCACCCACAGTTGAGGCCATCGCCACCAGCGTCCGCCAGCTGGTGAAGCAGATGGCCCCTCCACAAGATGCAGAGGGTCTGCCGCCTGGCCCTCCCCAGAGGCAACGCTGGACCCAGGGCGGCCGTGGGCAAGGGTGGGGTATGCCACCATCCCCGGACCCCCCCACAGGTCCTGCCTAACTTCTCCTCTGCCACCCGGACTCTCCCACCCCCTTCCCCCTTCCAAGTTGCTGCCCCCTCCGTGAACTCCCCTCCCAAGTTGCTGGCCCCCTCCCCAAACTCCCCCTTCCAAGTTGCTGCCCCCTCCCCCAGACTGCCCCCACATTTCCCCATCCTGTAACCCCCCCCCCCAGCCCTTCCCTGCCCCAACCCCTGTTTTGTTGAATAAATAGTTAGAAATGCATTCTTGGTGTTGAGTGGTTTTATCTGGGGGTAGTTCACAGAGCGGGTGGATGGGTGGGGGCTGGCTGTGGGTGAATGGGGGAGAGGGTGGTGTGGGGTAGGGCAGGCCTGGCCCTCAGAGCTCCTCCTGGGCGAAGGTGGTCATCAGTGCATCGCACACTGTCAAGGCTCTCTGGGACGGCTGCTCCCGTGGGGGCACAGGTCTGGGTTCCTCGTAGTCCCTGGCGAGGAGTCATGCCTCAGCTTCCCATGCAGGTGTAATGGGCTCACCCCGGTGCTCGCAGTAGTTGTGCAGGGCCACGCACTTGCTGATCACCTGCAGCATTGTCCTCTCCGCGAGGTGGAGGCAGGTAACGAGGCACCTCCAGTGAGCCCTGAGGTGGCCGAATGCCCGCTCGACCACCTGGCGGCAGCAGGTCAGGCGGTGGTTGAAGATCTGCCACCTGGGATTGAGGGGCCCTGCATACGGCCACATGAGCCAGAGGCACAGGGGATAGGCTGCGTCTGCCACAATGAGGACAGGCACCTCTACTCCCCCAACATTGTTGTTATGTGGGGGGGAAGAAGGTGCCCACCTCCATGCCCCGGTACAGGGCAGAGTTACAGAGGACCCTGGCATCATGGGCCCTCCCTGGCCATCCCACATAACAGTTTTGGAACAGGCCGCGGTGGTCCACAAGGGCCTCCAGGATGATGGAATGGTACCCCTTCCCACTGTGGTACTCCGCGGCTCTGTGCTCCGGGGCTCACACGGGGATGTGCGTTGCATCCAGGACCCCTGCACAATTGTGGAAGCCAAGGGGGCCATGCCGGGAATGGTGTCCTGCAGCTCCCCTTGGGTGACCTGGTGTCGAAGCAGGACCCAGTTGATGGCCCTGGTGACCTCCACGAGGATGTTGCCAGTGGTGGACCTCCCGACACCGAAGAGGTGCACCACAGACCTGTGCGACTCCGGAGTGGTCATCTTCCAGAGGGCGATGGCCATTCTTTTATCCACAGGGATGGCAGGCCTCATGGGAGTGTCCCTTTGGCGCAGCAGCGGGGCGAGTTCTGTGACCAGGAGGTTGAAGCTGGCCCTGGTCATCCTGAAGTTCCTCCTCCACTGGTCATCCCCCCAGGTCCACAGCACTACCCGCTCCCACCAGTCTGGGCTGGTCTGCCGGGCCCAGACCTGGCGAGGCACGGAAGGGGGCAGGGGCAGTAGCTCTGCTCTGCGGCCCAGCTGGCTGACAGCCTCAGGCACAGGCTGGGCACCATCTGGGTCTGCGAGCAGAGTGTCCCACATCAGCAGGACACTCTGCAGGCAGGCAGAGGATCTCTGTGTCGCACAGTGCTGGCTGGGCAGCCGGGCAGTGTCCATCGCTTGCAGAGTCCTGCTAGCCAGAGTGGACAGGGAAGTGAGGTCGGGGCCAGCTTTTATAGGATTGACTACCAACATGGCTGCCGACATGGCCCAGGGAGGCAGCCATGTTGCCACACCTCCCATGGTGCCCTGCCCCTGAAGCGAAATAGCAAGTCCACAGTGTGGACATGCTATTTCAATTCCTGCTTTTCCCTTATTTCAAAATGGTTTTTTGTTATTTCAAATTAAGTCGTTTCGAAATAAGGGCGTTATTTCGAAATGACTTGTTTCGAAATAACCTATTTTGAAACAACCCCCTGTGTGTGGACATAGCCTTAGTCTATAAGATGCCACAGGACTCTAGCTGCTTTTGCTATACACGGACTAACAGGGCTACCCCTCTGAAAAGTGTTACATACAGTAGCAATGCCATGGGCATTTGTGGCAAGTATAAAAAGTTGCCATGACTGCTGACAGTTGCTGTTTCCACAGCAAAATTGCTGTCCACAGTTTCTTACTGACTTAGAAATAAAGCAATATACCAGGCCACTGGACTGACTTGAAGGTGATATTTACATGCAGTATATTCCAGGTATTAATGCTATTAGAACACATGCTTTGTTTTGAAATGTAGCTTGGTTTGAAATCCAGTTTGGTTTTCCACATTAAAAAGTATGATTATAGCCTTATTGAAATGTCCTAGAGAATCCAATAAAGAATGAGAACCTTTCCACAGAGCTTTTAAATATAGAAGGGATTAAATTCAATGGTATAGCTTAAAGAATAGCATTCTGTATTAAAATCTGTAGGTTTCAGAGTAAGCTGAATAAGAACACCATTTAATTTCTATAGCATCAATTGGTTTAATCCCTACTAAATTCCAGAAGAGTTTCCCAAATACTATGTATTGACAATGGACATTTTCCTGAGAGGTACTTCAATCCGAGCTTGGGGGGGTCTCAGCACTTCTGAACATCAGGCCCAAAGTTCGCAAACCTTGACCAATTTCAGAATATTACTTATAAAAGTCACATGATAGCCTAGAGAGTCATAAACTCATAGACCATGTGGTCAGAAGGGACCCTTATGATCATCTAGTCTGACCTCCTGCACAATGCAGGCTCCAGAACTTCATCCTCCACTTCTATTTGTCCAGGTCAATGCAAACTAGTAATATAGACGTGCATTATGCTCATAGGGCTGAATTCTCACTCTCCTACTAAACAGACCTGTCTGTAATACATACTTTCTTTTAAAATTCATAATATTCTCTAGCTGGACTCATGCATTAACAAACTCTGCAGAGGGTCTGGTTTGGGTTCTTTTAAGTAAGCTTTATTTAATCTGAGCCTGAAAAGTTATTTTTTCAGTATACCCTTTTTCTTAGCATCAATTAGTGCCCATTTCCCAGAATAGATTTACATTTTTAAAGTATAGGATGGATTATGTTTTTATTATTTCTTCCTTTCCCCACCTCATGCATACTTGCTGCTGATCACTTTCAGCACTAGTTACTGAGGGACATATGGAAGAAAGGAAGGAGAGGTGACCTTCTGACCACAGGGAACAGGAACACAACAGTGTATGATGTTGTATCATCCATAGGGCAAACAGTCTTCCAAAATGCTTTGAACAATGAAAAAAATGCATCTTGAAATACTAAATGTAAAGTCTAATAAAGGTAATATCTGGTCAGTAATCCTAATTTAACATTAAATCCTGTATGTAACATTGCAAAGGGATGTTGAAATTACATTTTTTTGAGAAAATATACTCTCCCAGTGACAGTTTAGATGTCAATACTGCACAGTGCTGAACGCCTACCAACAGGGAGCTGAATATGATCAGTGCCTATTCAGGTTCAAGTCGTTGCGACCCAATTCTGTCTTCAAATTCACCTTTCCATTTTACACTGAAGTGAGAATTGTGAACTTTCAAAACATCCCCAAAAAGAAGATGCTCCATACATAAATGTGCTGAGGAGAAGTTCTCTATACAAACACTGTGAGACACAATTTGTTTTAACTTTAAGAAATTTCTTCTGATTAATCTCTATTTAGCCCCATCACATGGATCACATCAGTCTCATAATAATAAACATTCCAGACTTAAAATACAAAGAAACCAGTGCTTCTTTCCATGCAGGGAGGAACAAACAGAAGCAGCCACAAATTAGCTGGAAGAGTGCTTTTATAGCTTACTTGGCTTCTTAAGGTCAGAGGCATTCTGACAGCCATGGCTTGTCTGTGAGGATGCAGCGATGGTTCACTGCACAATAGCTGAGCTTCATTTTATCACAGTGATTCTTATCCCTCCCCAGATTCTGAAATAAAGGCAACTGATTCCATTTTCTAGTTCAGTATAGTATCTTAGGCTATGTCTACACTGGCAAACAAGTCCAGACTAAGCAAGCTTAGTCCACACTTATTTAGCCCTTGGCAACACTAGGCTTTGCCTAGGCAGAGCTTAGTCCGAACTAGTAAGACCTAGTGGTTAGTCTGGACTTACCGGTACTCACTTATTTCAAAGTTTAGTTCAAACTAAGCACATGCAATACTCAAACTAATGATTAGTTCAAACTTTAAAAGTTTGAACTAAGCCATTACTTTGAATAGCCATGAGTTCTAGTTCGAACCAAAACTTTAGTTTGAACTAGAATATGCGACTAGTTCAAACTAAAAAGCTGCAGTTAGTTTGAGCTAGCCCGAGCTTAGTTCGAACTAACCTTGGACTATTTTAGTTCGGACTAGCAAATCCGAACTAAACTAGTATATGTAGACATAGACTTAGATGTCTAACCTATACCAAATTATAATGGGAGCAGCTATCTTGGGATACTCTGAGCTAGTGGTGTAAAATTTAATCTCTCAGTTGAGATAACTAGCCTTGAGTGGAATTAACCAAGGTTCTGGATACCAAACATTAATGGTCTCAGATAGAACAAACTAAATTATATTTATTGTATTAGAAGAAACCAGAGTTGAATCCTGTGAAGAATTCAAGCACTTGAAAAAGCATGTGTACACCGTTGTTTATTCTCAGTCACAATTAAAGATCACATCCATTAAATTATCAGTGGAAACATATGCTTGGGTAGGAAATCTAAGCCCTGCTTGTCTAACAGAGCTTTCGCTCCAGATAACTAACAAGAGCTGATTGAGGCGTTTTAGTTGTTTTTAAAATTTCTGTTTAAGCTACTATAAATAGATATTTTTAAAGATTTCTAGGAACATGTGCTGCTAGTTGTAGTCAAGCTTATTCTTGAAGAGCAGTTTAAGAATTTATATCCAGCCTAAATAAAGAACTGGAAAATGTGCATTTTGCAGGTAGAAAAAAAATTGTTTCCCTAAACAAGATGTACAAATGCCATGATTTTTGAAGTACAAAGATAACTTTCCATTGAGAACATAAAAATGGTCATACTGCATCAGATCAATGGTCCATTTAGCCCAATATCCTGTTTTCTGACAGTGAGAAGTACCAGATGCTTCAGAGGACATGAACACAACAGAACATTTATCACTTGGTCCATCCCCTATCATCCAATTTCAGTTTCTGGCAGTTGCAGGTTTAGGGACACCCAGAGCATGGGGTTGCATCCCTGACTATCTTGGCTAATAGCCACTGATCCTCCAGGAACTTGTCTAATTCTTTTTTGAACCAGTTATGCTTTTAGCCTTCACAACAACCCCAGCAATGAGTCTGACCAGTTGACTGTGCATTGTGTGAAGTACTTTCTTGTCATTTGTTTTAAACTTGCTGCCTCTGGGTGACCCCTGGGTCTTGTGGTAAGTGAAAGGATAAATAACATTTTTTGTCCACATCATTCATAATTTTAGACTTCTATCATAGTTTCCTTAGCCACCTTTTTTTTTCTCTAAACTGAACAGTCCCAGTCTTTTCAATCTCTTCTCATATAGAAGCTGTTCCATTCCCCAGTTGCAAAACAAATTTTTGAAGAATCCCACTATTTATATCGTTCCACAATGAGACCATTTATTCCTTCCCTTTGTTTCCTATCTCTTAACAAGTTACTGATCCATGAGAGAACTTTTTCTTTCTCCCATGAGTGCTTTTTTTGCTTAAGAGCCTTTGGTGAAGGACCTGGTCAAAGACTTTCTGAAAATCCAAGTGCACTATACTTGCTGGTATATCCATTGGATCACTCTTGTTCACATGTTTGACCTCCCTCAAAGAATTCTACAAGACTAGTGAGGTGTGATTTCTCTTTACAAAAGCCATGTTAACTCTCCTTCACCATATCATGTTTACCTGTGTCTGATAATTCAATCCTTTCTATAGTTTCTACCAGTCTGTCTGGTACTGAAGTTAGAATTACTGGAGTGCAATTGCCATGATCACCTCTGGAGCCTTTTTAAAAAATCAGCATTACGTTAGCTGTCCATCAGTCATCTAGTACAGAGGCTGATTTAAGTGATAGGTTACATGCCATAGGCAGAAATTCTGCAATTTCATATTTGAGTTCCTTTAGAACTCTTGGGTGAAAAAACCAGCTGGTCCCAGTGACATATTATTTAATTTATCAGTTTGATCCAAAACCTCCTGTACTGTCATCCCAGATCTGTCACCTTACAAGAATGACTCAAGTGGGGAAATCTCCTCCACATCCTTTGCAATGAAGATCAATGACAGAAATTCATTTACTGATGATATTGTCTTCCTTTAGAGCCCCTTTAGCACCTCAATGGTTCAGTGGCTCCACTGACTATTTACCACTGATATACTTTTAAAAAATGTTGTTAATTTGTCTTTTTACTAGTCGTTCTTCAAATTCTTTTTTGTGCTGCCTAATTGTATTTTTGGCTTGTTGGAATTCATATTCTTTTCTATTTTCTTCACTAGGATGACTCTCAATTTTTAAAGAATGTGTTTTTGTCCCTAACCACCTCTTTTTCCTGGTTTAGCCATGGTACCGTTTTTTTAACCTCTTACTGTTTTTCTTTTTCATTTGTGGTATACATTTAGTTTGAGCCTCCATTATGGAGTTTTTAAATAGTTTCCATGTAGCTTGTTTACACAAAATGTTCAAGCTGAATTTCTACTTCAAAAGCAGACATGAAATGTTTCTTGACTGCTCTTTTTATGTTAGTATTGAAGGTGTTAATTTTCTATATGATTTAAAGACAAATAATTGTTCATTAATTTCTCTCTTATTCATACTCCATGCACTATTGGACCATATATCTTGTGCTACTTTCTATGATGTCAGTAGGAGTTATGCCTGAACAGTCCTTGAGTAAAGACTTCAGAAGTAAGAAAATTTCTTGAATGCAGCTTTTTGTCACCTATGAATGTAAGTGTAAATCAAAGTTCAATACAGTCTACTAATTTTTCGTTGAATGATGTTTGCACTGTATCTTAATACAGCACTAGTGACTACAGTTATGGTTAAGACAGCATTTTCTTTCCAAACCCCTCTTTTTGGCATGTTACATCTTTCCACAGAAAACTACTTTTCTTTTGATTTTGGGGGGAGGGAGTTTGGTCACAATCCACATTTATTAATGTATTTATAATGTTTAAAAGAAAACCCAGTCATTTTCTAGTTATACAAGGAACAAAATAGAACAATGATTTTCAGCTGGAAAAATGTTCAGATGATTTTTGGCATTGGGATAACTCAAGACTGGTCTGATTTTAGAACTTCAGATGTGGCATCTCTGCTAAGGAATATGTGCTTTGCTAATTTTGAAGAGGAAATATGTTGAGAGAAAAAAGTTAAAGTGAAAACAGTGAACTGTGCATGAGTAATACATTATTTTCCAAACAGTCAAAAGACTCAATGTTATACATTGTCTGTGCAGTTGAATTCCTATGACCACATAGAGCCCACTGAAATTAATGGTGTTCCACACTGATGCTGACACTACCCGCATGGGACAATTTGCAGGATTAGGATTGAAATATTCATCATGCCCCCCTCCCGCAAGTATTGAATTCCAAAATGCTTGCTGACCTGAGTGGGCGTTCTGGGAATTCAGGATTAGGGTACAAGTTAATTTATCCAGTTACATACATGACTATTGACATTCACAGTGGGACATCAATGTTCCCCTACTCACTATGATAGGATGTCCACCCCACACTAGGCAGAGAATGTTAAATTAGCTTAACTAACAACATAGCTTGCACCTGAGAGAGAGCCAGGGCTGGAAAGGCTGATTAATGAAGAAGCCCATCTAAGAGGGAATGGTGGGTATGAAGTTGATATAAGATCAGGAAGCTGGCAGCAGAGATGGCTGCAGGGGAAGTAGTCTGCAGTCACTTCATGGGAGTAGAGAGGTGTGTTTGAGGCCGTGCGGTTAAACAGTCTGCAGTTATTTTCTGGAAGAAAAGAATTTCAGTTGGTCAACCCAGGGGAGAGCAGAAGAGGTAGGAAGCAGTCTAGGGAAGTAGCAACAGAGTCTGGGAGAATGCAGACCACAGTGGCTAGCTAAAAGGTCCCTTGACTGGAACCTAAAGTAAAGGGTGAGCCTTTGTTCTCCTACTAGCCATATGCAAAGTGGCACAATTTGGGCAGTGAAAGGAACAATGCCACTTTGGATGAAGAGATTTTCCTGCTCTTATAGTGACCTGGCTAAAGAGCCAAGCCAAAAAGGGAGAGAACCTAGAATTGTAGAGACTGAGTGAAAGAGAAATGCATCTGGGCATACGACAAATGGCAGAAAAGGCTTTCAAACCTGGAAGGAATTAATTCCTAGAATGGCCAGGATTAGGAGACTTAATGGTGAGAAGGGTCCTCTACCATTCACCATGAAAAATAACTGTGCATTTCCCTACCACTACAGTCACTAAAATACAACTATCTAGCATACAACACTATGATATAGACACACAGTTCACTTGTGACTACTGCTTTTGACATACATCACTTGTTCTACTCTGATGGTAACGTATCATTCTCCCTATGGGTATGTCTACACTAGAGGTTTAAGTTGACTTAAAGTCCCTTAGGTTGACTTAAATAAAGCCCTGGCCACACTGGGAAGGTATTAAGTCGACTTAATAACTCTCACTTGAAAAGTCGACTCAGCAGTTAAGTCAACTTCTTTAAGTCAACTTAAAACTATGTAGCCCAGGAGTTGGCTTAGGTAGACTTAATTGGCCTCCTAGCTATTTTTTCCCATTACAACAGGTGATTTGACTTCACCTTCCTCTATGTGTTGTTTCCCAGTGTTTGAGTCTTCACAACTGCTGCACCCTGCCTCTGTGCTGGCAATTGCCCTGTGGCACCTGGTCCAGAGCCGGAGGAGTCAGGGCAACACAGGGAGGGTGTGGAGTGCTGTGCTGGCCCATCGCCAGGCTACATCAGGCTCGCTGACCTGCCTGGGCTTCCTGTTGCCACACACAGTATGGAGGGTGGTGTGGTCACTCACTTCCCATAGTAAAGGAGTGGCCAGGAGACAGGAGCACTTCTGCTGTGGTGCACTGTGGGCCAGCTACTCACAATGCACCACTCCTAGGGCAACCTAGCAGCTGCCAGTGTGGACGTGGGCAGTTGCCTGGCATTTTGAGTGCAGATGCTCTAAGCTGACTTAATAAAGTCAACTTTAAGCCAGGTAAAAGTAGACCTTATTAAGCCAGCTTAAGCAAGCCCTGTAGCGTAGACATAGCCTGTGATAATCATTCTCTATTCTTTAGGCCAGTGGTTCCCAACCTTTTCTCTGCTGTGGCACACCTTGATACCTTCAAATTTTTCGAGGCACACCACCATTAAAAACTCATGAATGTTCAAATTAGCTCAAAATAACATGATATTTATGAAACACAGCACAGTGGTTCGGAAATGCTGCTATGTGGGGTGGTAGGGGTAGCAGAGCAGGGATGGCAAGACGGGAGGTCAGGAGTTATTTGCAGTGGCAGGAGTGAGTGTGGGGAGCAGAGCAGGGCAGGGGCAGAGCTGGCACAACCCGGTAAGCATTGCAGGGGGGCGCTGGCACCTGCTCTGCTTGCAGAGCAGGTGCCAGAAATGGTAGCACGTTCCTGGGCAGGGGTGACCAAAGAGGACATGGGCAGCCATGTGGGGAACAGCACAAAGGTGCCAAGAGAGGAGAGGGGAAGAGAGAACAGGAGTGGCTTTGTGGGGTGGCAGGGGGAACCTGGGGAGTGGGAAGGTAGGGCAGGGGAGCACGACAGCACCCACTTCCCCCTTTCTCCAATATGGCACCCTGCCACCAGGGAAAATCCTCACCCCACTGCTGCTCCCTCCCACCCCAGTGGGTCCTGTTCCCCCGTCTCCCAGCTCCCTACTGCCTGTGATGGACCTTCCCATCACTACAAGGGCCAGAACTGCAGAAGGTCCTGGGTTCAATTCCCAGGGGGTTGGACTTGATGATCTCATGAGGTCCCTTCCAGCCCTATGATATGACTAACTATCCCTCCAGCCCCCAGCTCACCCCCCCCAACCAAACAGCCACCCCACAACCTCAGCTACACACCCTCTGCTACACATCCACTCCCACCCACCTCTGCTACACACATAACCCCTGCCCCCCACAACCTCCAGCAGCCCCCCTCAAAGCCCTTACCTTAGCTGTCTGCAGGCTGGCTGACAGGCTGCGAGCTGCTTCCCTGCCACAAACTAGTTTGTGGGGCCCCCTAAAGGGTTCACTATCGGCCCCCCCTGCAGCCCTAACCACCCCACACGACCCCCCAGGACTCCTTTTTTGTTTTGCTGAACTGAATTAACATGACTATCCCTCCGGAACTTGTAAATTATTGTTGGGTATGATATTTTTAAAGATCTTCCCATCATGAAGCTTATAAGTTGATCATCTTTCACTTACCATAAATGAGCTAATGCTGAACTACAAAGTTAAAATGAACATTTTAAAACGTTTTTAAAAGTATGAGCATTAATTAATAAATAAAAAGTAGTAACATTAAAGATGGCTCAAAAATAACAAATACCACATTTAAAATTTTGGCAGTCAAATCTTACAAATGTTTCATATAGGCTTGGGTTTATGTGCACTAGACATTTAATACAAATAATTATAAATAAAAATAAATAAAAATGGTTCCTAGTGTGTAGCTATAAATGAAAAACACCAAATTTCAGTGAATTTTTCTGAAGTACTCAAATTTATAAGACTCTTGCCCCCTCAAAAATATTAAATAGTAAGTACAGAAGAAGCTAAAAAATTACTTACAAAAAAAATGATACAGCACAGACATCACACACAGCTGTAATGATTATCTAAGAGGGCAGCACTGTATTTATATGTAGCAGCCTATATAGACCTTCCTGGTAAACTGATCTAACCAAAGCCAAACTAAAAATTGTCACAAAGTCAAAGGAAAAGGCAAAAGAACAGGTAAAAAAGAAAAGGAAAAGGCAATATTTCACAAAATTAAAAAATGGCAGAATAAATGGCCACACTGAGGAATTAAAAGCTGAGCCCAAGGGGAAATTCCTACTATTGAGCCGTCTGTTGCTTGTTCCTGCTTTTTTAGCATGTCAATGTGAAGGTGATGGGCAGATAATGGTGAAATCTGCAATTCAGACGAAGCACAGATCCTAATGATAGTTTGCCTTGATGAGCCAAGAGTGAAAAGTGCTTAGGCTTCCAGTCCTACTAGCTCTGCTAGATGGGAACAATTTCTATATTTTTCTATATTTTCATTTCTGTCCACCAAATTGAGGACGGACCTCTTATTGCTTGGGGCCCTAGGCGGCTGCCTGCTTCGCCTACCCCAAAAGCCGCCACTGCTTTTTGCCAGCCTTGCACAGCCCATGTGGCTGGGCTGAGCAGGGAGAGAGCTCTAACTGTAGCTCTCCCAGATTCTCACAGCACACTTTGGGTGTTGCCGCTACACACTGGTTGGGAACCACTGCTTTAGGCAAAGATCCATGGGAGACTCTAAACATTTCACAGGATTGGGCCATTCCAATTAAGATGTCATTTTAAATGTTATGTTGGGTGCATAATTAATATCCTTATAATTGCTCACAATAATATAAGAGACTAGTAATGTGACACAGCCATGTACTTCTCTAGTTTTGCATAGCATGAAACTGCAATTCTTTATGCAAAGGCAAAACTAATAAGTGACATATGCTGGGCTTGCTATAGCCAAATACAGAGAATAAAATTAATTTTTCATTGACATAATGTCTATGTTCGAGTCACCCAAGTGAAATAGCATCTTCTTCTAGAATCTTATAAGAGTTCACTTTCTGCTAACCCTGTTGCTAGCAGCATTTTAGCAACTAGCCTTCGTGGTTGAAATCCTCCTGCATTTTATTAATTTGTAGACCGCTGCATGGATACAAAAATGCAGATCCACATCTGATCCACATCTGCTCAGTGCCCGCCTGCATTCAATCTGAAATCTGCATGCCAGGTTTCATGTCCATCTGCATCCACACCACCCCCACCTCATAGCAGCTGCTGATCTGACTATAAGAGCAGAGCCTCTGTCTGACTGCCACAGCTTTGCTGAGCTGAGGCTGGTGGGGGGGGAGTTGCCAGCAACTTCAGATCTAGTTCAGAGCCTCCCTTGGCCCTGATCTTAACAACTTTAATTCTGCCTGGGTTTGGGAAGCCGCAATTGCTGAGATCACTCAGCTGTTCAGTGGCAGTTGCCAGTCATCTGATTGGGTGGCTGGCAGTGGAAGATGAGGAGGAAGAAGATAGCTGCCCATCACCAGCTAATTGGGGGAGTGTGCAGACTGGCCACTGAGGCTCCTAGAGTCAGAGGTGGGACTAGCCAGTAAGCTGAGCTCCCATGACTTACTGTCTCTGATTGGCTGGCAGACCACAAGCAGAGCTGAGCTGGGATTGGCCAGAGCGCTTCTTTTGTTCCTCGCTGTGCTGTTTAACATAGCTCACTGCTCTCCAGAGCTGCAGCAGAGGCGGCAGGATCAGCTAATGTACCCCGGGCAGGTGAAAAATAGAACCTACATCTTACCTGCAGATCCGTTGTTGTGGATTGGAGCTATCTCCATCTGCAGATGCAGAAACCCACACATCTGAAGTAGATACCTGGCTCTTGCCCTTCTCTATAGACTCTATTAATTTGGAACAATTCTCATAGACTGATAAGCTTTAAGGTCCAAAAGGGCCATCATGATAATCTAGTCTGATTGCCTGCTCAGAATCATGCCCACCCATTCTTGTAATAGACCCATAACCTCTGGCTGAATCACTGAAGTACTCAAATATTGACTTTAAAAGACTTTAAATTACAGATAATCCACGATTTACCCTATTTTTGAACTTGTAAGTGACCTATGTCCAACGTTGCAGAAGAAGGTAAAAAAATCTCCAGGATCTCTCCCAGTTGGACCTAGGAGAAAATTCTTTCCTATTCCCAAATATAGCAATCAGTTGGACCCTGAGGATGTGGGCAAGACCTACCAGCTACACCCCTAGGAAATAATTTTCTTTAGTAATTCAGAGCCTTTCTCATCTAATCTCTCCCATCACTGGCCATTGGAGATATTTGCTGTTGGCAGCTGCAGATCAACTACATGCCAAAAGGTGGTCTAATTGTAACATTTCCTCCATAGTCTTATCAAGTTCAATCCTGCCATCAATTAGGGGTTGGGTTTTTTTGCCCTACTGTTCCCCATTAAAAGCTATTCCAAAACTTCACTCTTCTGATGGTTAGAAACCTTCATCTAATTTCAAGCAGGAAGTTGCTGCTGGCCAGTTTATATTCATATGTTCTTGTGTCCGTACTGCTGATTAACTTAAATAACTTCTCCCTCCCTGGTGTTTCTCTCTCTGATGTATTTATAGAGAGCAATCATATATCACAGAGAGCTACCGCAGCCTTCCTTTGGTTGGGTAAACAAATGAAGCTCTTTAATTCTCCTCTCATAGGGTAGGTTTTCTATTCCTCTGATCATCCTTCTCTGCCTCTGTTCCAGTTGGCATTCATCTTTCTTAAACATAGGAGACCTGAACTGCACTCACTACTCCAGATGAGGTCTAACCTGTGCCTTGTGTAACAGTACTAACACTTCCATGTCTTTCCTGGAAGTACTTCACCTGATTCATTCTAAGACTGCATTTGCCTTTTCCATAGCTGCATCACACTGACGACTCAGTCATCCCATGATCAACCAATCCATCAAGGGCTTTCTCTTGTCACTTCCAACTGATAAATCCCCAGCTTATAGCAAAAAAATTTGTTGTTAGGCCCTAAATGCATGGCCTATTAGATTTCATCCCATTTTTTTTTACTCCAGTTATCAAGGTTGTCCAGATATTCTTGAATGATATTGTGTTCCTCTTCTGAATTGGAATATCTCCCAACTTTGTATCATGCACAGATTTTATTAGCACACTCCTGCTTTTTGTGTCAAAGTCACTAATAAAAATGTTAAATAAGATTGATCTCAAGACCTGTGCCTAGGGAATGCCACTAGTAACTTCTCTTCAGCCTGATCGTTCACCTTTCAGTATGATGTACTGCAGTCTTCCTCTTGATCCGTTACATATCCATATTTGAATTCTCATATTAATCCCCATGTTCTCAAATTTAACTAATAATTCCTCATGTGGAACTGTGTCAAATGCCTTACTGAAATCTAGCTAAATTAGATCTACTGCATTTTCTTTATCTAAAGATATCAGTTATCTTCTCAAAGAAGGAGATTTCTGGCACAAATCTACCTTTGGTAAAACCATCTTATATTTATCTCAATTACCATTTACCTCTGTGTCCTCAACTAGTTGCTCTTTCAGTTTGTTCCAAGACCTTACGTACAACGGAGGTTAAACTAACAAGCCTATAGTTTTCTGGATCAGTTTTTTCCTTTTCTTAAAAGTAGGTACTATATTAGCAATTCTTCAGTCACAGGATATGATTCCCCCAGTTTGTAGATTAATTAAAAAAATCCTTGCTTTTAGTTTTGCAGTTTCAGGTACCAGGTCCTTCAGTATTCTTGGATGGAGATTAGTTGAGCCCCTCAGTTTAGTTCCATTAAGATGCCTGAGTTTGACTTGGATCTTAAGGCACTGGAATGCAACATGGGAGACCTAGGTTCAACTGCCTGCTCAACCACAGATTCCCTGTGTGATGTGATTGTTTCTG
The DNA here is from genome assembly GCA_007922195.1 of Podocnemis expansa. Taxonomy (NCBI): domain Eukaryota; kingdom Metazoa; phylum Chordata; order Testudines; family Podocnemididae; genus Podocnemis; species Podocnemis expansa. Next base: position 33,835,026 of record ML681964.1, on the reverse strand, counting down.
CTTCCATATCCTTGTACCTATTAGCTACTCTGCCACTACTCTTAAGACCTTCATTGTCCTTATTAAAGCCTAGGCAAAGTATTAATTTAACTGTTTGGCCTAACCTAAATTATCTTTACTCTACAGCCCATCCTAAATGTTTAGCAGACCTGCATCTTCTTTCCTTGTTCCTTAATATCTAAGGTATCTTCCTATGTTTAGGGTAGAAAAATCTTTGCAGTTTTAGACATTAGTGTGCAGTAACAGTAAATGCTGACTCTTCAGTGGCAATCACCAAAGCTGTACTTTAGATTAGGAGATAGATATTCCACATGAAGTAAGTTCTTCCTTAAAGAACATGGAGCACTGCAAGCCACTTTGAGTACATTCTTAATTTCTAGTCTCTCAGTTTCTCTCTAGTCAATTTCTAGTCTCTCCAGTCAAATCAAAGGGCAGTCCTGCATAATTTACACAACTTTTGAACTTGTAATAGGAGGGAAAAAGAAGATTGCAACTCTATGAAAAGCTTTTGTAATGTCTGCCAGGTTAGCAAGTATCTCAGTGATAAGGAAAATCATCAAACAAGACATCAGTCTATATAGCTAAATTATATTCTATAACATTAATGATTACCACTTGTCATAATACTTACCATTTTCATCTGTAAACTTTACTTTATTTAATCCTCAGTGCACACCTGAGATAGCTAAGGATTATCATCTCCATTTCACAAACAGGATAAAAAGAAAGCAACTGAAAGCATCCTTGCCCAAAGCCACAAAGTGATTATGGCACAGATTGTGGCCTCAGCCATATCCCATGTGTGACCCAGGCCTCCTGGGATAACCATCTGAATGTGCCAAAATCAGGGCAAGCTGCAAAACCTGGGGCCAAACCCCCAAACCACTGCTGGGTAGTACTTAAACCAGTCCCACAGTCAGTAACAAAACATGTTTCTGATTCCCCACTCCAGTCATCACCAAGCGTATCAAAACAGAGACAGCCTCTTTACTGCACATCAGTTCCTATGGTCCCCCCCAGCCACTGGGTCTCTTAAAGAAATAGGTTCTCCTGACCCCAAAGGGCCAGCCACATTACCCAGAACAAGACAGGCTTAGATCTTACCCAAATTACCATGCTGCAAGCCAAGCCTTTAGTAACTACAACTAAGGGTTTAATATAAAAGGAAAACAAACAAAATATAAGAGATGTTAAAGAATCATAGAACCATAGAATAAGAGATGTTAAAGGGTCAAAGTGAATCACATACATACAAATGATTTACAGCAGTGCTTCCCAACCTGTGGACCGCAGACCCCTGGTGGACTGAAGCGTGGCTACAGGGGGTCCGTGGACAGGCAGGGAGCTGGGGTCGGAAGTTCCGGGGTCTCTGGTTGCCATGGAGACCCAGGCTTCTGGCCAACCAGCGGGGAGCTTCCCCCAGGCTGGGAGTTTTTAAAACATGCTCAGAGCAGCCTGGAGGGCAGCCAGGTGCTCTCAGGTCCAGTTGCCAAATAAGGGGGTGAAGGGACCATGAGGCAGGTTGGGGAGAGAAACCAGTGGGGTGGGGGCCCGTCGCCACGGCAGCTCCCAGCCTGGGGGGCCACGGCCATGGCAGCTCCCAGCCCAGGGGATGTTGCAGGGCACTGAAACCAGTCTCCTGTTTAACCACACAGTCAGGAAGTTAAATTGCTCACTTCCAAAAACAATGATCTACTGAGCACAAGTCTTGAGAGAGAGAGAGAGAATTGCCTTGTGATGAAGGCACTGGAATGCAACATGGGAGACCTAGGTTCAACTGCCTGCTCAACCACAGATTCCCTGTGTGAACTTGGGCAAGTCAATTAACCTCAGTTTTCCGTGTCTCTAGTTTATCTAAGAGACTATTGAGTTTGGTGCAGGAATTGCTGAATGAAATCCTATGGCTTGTGCTGTGCAGGAGGTCAAGTGGTCCATAATTATTCCTCCTGGCCCTTAAAAAAAAAAAAAAAAATCTGCAACTGCACAACTGTGTATGCTACATTTCATCCAAAAGCAGGGTGATGGGCATTTTTACAAAAACAAAAGAACAAAAAACAAACAAAACCTCTTTTGCTTTAAATTTTACTTTTTCAGATCTGCAATTTGAATGAATGTTAGATTAAAGAAATTCTGCCGACTTACCACATCTTCAGAAGCTGGCAGAAATAGATAAGGACTCCAATATTTACAATGAAAACATTTGTACAGGAAACCTGTTTGCTACGAGCTATCAGTGGCTTGACCATGCTCAAATGGGAATGGAATCAAGGGAGATTTTAACAGCTAAAATCAAAGAAGGGTCTACTAAATGTGTGTGAACTGCAATTTTTCAAATCTTTTAAAATGGTCAAAATTTAGCAGATCTTCACAGGGAAAGAAAAAGAGACACAAAGGCCACTCATCTGGCAAACATTAATCCCCTGCTTATAAGAATGGAGACACCGGAGCTATTGAAAGAAAAAGGTTGACAGAACTTAACTTGAGGAACAAAACTTTTCTTTAGCCCAATTCTTCAAAACGGCTGAGTTGTTTTGGCTAACATGGGGGGGGGGTGAATCAGCATGAGGCAAACACCTACCAGGATGCATCTGACAAAGTGGGTTCTAGCCCACAAAAGCTCAGGCCCAAATAAATTTGTTAGTCTTTAAGGTGCCACAGGACTCCTCATCTGTTTTGCTGAAACCTCTGGAACTTGTCACCTACCATTTTAAATTTCAGCCCAAATGCTTTGTCACTAGCTGGTGGATTCTCTGCACCTTGAAGTCTTTAAGCCATTACTCAAGGACTTCAGAAATTCAACCATAAGTTTAGGGTCTACTACAGGAGTGGGTAGGCAAGGTTCTGTCGCCTGCATTGTGCAGGTCAGACTAGATGATTGTAATGGTCCCTTCTGAGCTTAAAGTGTTGAGGAGCCTTAATCAGTGGATCTACCCAACCCATCTATAATCATTTATTTGATGAATTTCATCTTGTCTGATTTATAGGATTCCAAATAGGTTATAATTTCTTCACATATATTCACCCTGGAATTAAAAATGTTTAGTAATGAAATGCAAATGTAGGGGCAGTTGATAAAAAATGTGCTGTGACAATATGTTTGAGATTATCATTATTATTCAGTATTCCTCACCCACCATGACGGATCTCTTTTACCACTAGCCCTCCAGGACAAAGCTCACCCTTACCTGTTGACAAGTTTCAAAGGGAGTAGCCATGTTAGTCTAGTTCAGCAAAAACAAAGGGGTTCTGTGGCTCTTTTAAAAACTAACAAATTTATTTATCACAGGAGCTTTCATAGGAGAAAATCCCACTTTGCATCATCTTTCAAAGTATCTGATGAAGTGGGATTTTCTCCCATGAAAGCTCCTGTGATAAATACATTTGTTAGTCTTTAAAAGTGCACCAGGATTCACTGTTTGTTTTGCTTACCTTAAAGGCAGTGAGTAGTGCATCTCCCTCCTCCCTCCATACTCTTTTCTGGCAGTGACTGACCAGTGGTCCAGCATCTATCAAGATTTTATTCAGGCTGGCAAATAAATCCATTGCTATCTTCACCCAGTCTCCAAGATATCAAGCAACAAACTGAAGATGATTTGGGTTTTAGGGAGTTTTTTTTTTTTTTTGTGGTGATTGGGGTGTGTGTTTTTTTAATTCTGTTTATGTTGCAGTAGATTAAACTGCTCTGTTAAAACAAACTGTTCCTCTCCTGGAAAATACTCTCAAATTCTTTTGCTGGGATCGCTCTGAAAGTAGCAGACTTTTTCCTCCTGCTCATTACAAAACTATGAGAGAAATATGAAAATTCCCAGTAACACTAGACATGACAAAAACATTTTAGAGGAAAGACAAACAGTCCTGCTTTAGGGCAGTGATTTTCAAGCCATGGGTTCCGACCCAGTACTGGTTGCAGACCCTCAGATACAGTGTTATGGTGCCCCCTGCTGACTCTGCCAAAAGACTGGAATGCATTGCTTAAAGATGTAATTGCTGGGTGGCACACATAAATGATTTTTTTCATTTGGTGTCCTGAGGAAAAGAGTTTGAAAACCACTGCTTTATGACATAAACCAACCACTAACTGACTGCACTAGAAAGATGGTTCTCTTTATGTGCAAATTAATCTATGATTTCCTATTATAAGATTTCTACCATATGGTACTGGCTTTTGTCAAAGACAGATACTACTGACTAGAGGGACCACTTGCCTGACCTATTACGGCAAGTATTGTGCTCCTAAATTTGATGAGAAACTAATTTTTCATTATGCTTTTACATAGCTCAGTTAAGAACCCATGGTTTGGAAGTAGCATGCTTAGTACACTTCGCAGGAAATGAAGTGGAAAACAGAACATCTATACCAAATTTGTTCTTTCTCCCTCCTGAGGTTGATAGGTGTGAGCAAAAATGGTTGCTTTGTATTAGTGGGAATGTCCTCCAAGGGTCCATGAACTTCTTGCACTAAGATAGGGACATCTGGTCACTGTATTACACTGAAGTGGAAGATGTCAAAAGAATTCCTGAAAGATCTGGCCTAGCATCTTTTAAACAAGTATAATTCGGAATTACCATTGCTGCTGATGAAATGCTTCCTACCTTTGGAACACTTATCTGAGATGGTTCTCAACATGTAACAACACATGTGTGATCAAGTTGTCATCTTAGGTGATTTTTAAAGCAGTAACCCAAACTTTCAGATACTTGGTTACAGAAGCATTTTAATCCAAAACCTTTAGCCATTTAAACTTTCAAGTCATAATCTACTCTGTTGTGATGATCAATAATACTAGAAGTAGACTTTTCCTTTTATAAAATGAAAAAAGAAAGGTAATCTGCTATGCTAAGGGAAAGCAGAAAAAAGTAAAGTTGTCCATTTTTCTAATTTTATGTATGTGAAGAAAGAATCTAAATTTAAGACTGATACAGGTATTAACCAGGAACTATCATTTCATCTTATTTTCAAGAAAATACTCAGAGCCAGAAAGAAAGCTTAGTCTAGGAAATGTATTCAGAAACCAGGATAGCAGGGAAAAAACTTAATGGCAATGGAGGAAAAGCAGAGCCAAACTGCAGAAACCACATCAAGGAATTTTCTCAGACGTGATCTTGGGTGTAGGCCGGTGGTCTACACAAGTGAGGTAGTGCAGAGAATCAGGAAATATGAAACAGATTAAGACCATAAACTAGGGACCTACAAAGGAGAGCAGAGCCCAGACAGCCAATAAGGCATTCTCTGTTGTTTAAGATCCCAGGAAAGATTTATGTGCAAGAAGATTAAAAAAAGTAAATAGTAAAATTTTCTTCTTTAAATTACACACACTTAGTTGCTATATAAAAATTTACAGTTGTGCTTCCTTATGCACACTGAGCTAAATGTAGCACACATATGTTGTGCCACTAAGGTCTGTAGAGATGCCTCCATTTTCACCTGGGCTAAAGTGGCACCGTTGCTCTTTGGTGATCATCTATTCTCTGTTCAAAGTAGTCTGTCAACTAAATAATTAATATTGGAAACACATAAGCTAGTTTTCTGATCTTTCCTGTAGCACAGCCAAGCAACCAGTTCCATCCACTATGTGTATTGCATATTGATAGGAGGCACACTTTCATCAACCGGTTACAGGTGCCTGACTGGGACACAAAGACTCCTACCTTCCCCCTTTTTCCTCCTCATCTGCCAATCCCTCCTCACACCTTTTGCACGCCTCTCACTTCCTCCTATTTTTTAAATAGCTCTGTTGCATTTCATCTCCTTTGTTCCACCACTGATACCAGACTCAACACTCCACTTGTCCATTTATCTCACAAGTGTTTAAATGCCCTTCTCTATTCTATATGTGGATGGTTTCCCTATATTAGTCCATCATGGTGCTACTTTCTCTCAAATCACTCCTGAGAACTTCCACAGTGCCTATACTAAATGAAACAATAATATTCCTTTTTAAATATATACATGAGCAAGAACCCTGTGAAACCACCACCAAGATATATGAATCCCTTAAAATGAGTAAATGCATTATCAAATTCTTAACTATATACCTCCTTCTCCCTAGTGTTTATCCCCTTAATTCATGTCATGTCTACAGCTTGGATTTTAAGCTCTTTGGAATGTGCACCGTGTCTTTTGTGGAGCGCTTTTGGGAACTATAAAGTATCAACAGCCAGTCCTCCCACAATCAGCACTGCCCTTTCCACTCTGACCTCAGAGTCAGTCCTATTAGCTAAAGATTCCTTCCCACCCTGGGAAGTGGCACAGACTTGACAACTTTATTACATTTGTCAGCAGTGAACTTCAAGAAGGTAAAATAATAGGGAGGGGATCTTTGTACAGCTATGAGCTAACTCCAGCTGTGGCAATTCTCCTCCTGTCCCATGTTTCTTCCAAGGGAAACATTCTTAAAACAAATAATCTTCAAGGAGCATATGGCATACACCAAAATAAATGTTTCAGGGCAATAAAGCCTCAAGCAATTTTATTTCCTTTTAAAAAGTGCCAAATGTATAGTTTTACCATTCTACTTGGCTTTGCTGTGAAATAGCTCACAACAGAACCATTGTTAGGCTCTCACCAGTGTCTCTATTGGTCTTCTTCCATCACCTCAAGAAGGAACATTAATCATTAACATTCTTTAAAAAAGATACCGTACAGGAAGGATTTCCATTACTGGGGCTGTTTTGCAGCATGAGATATTTGGAATTCCCCTACCTCTCAGATTTTCAGCTTTCTTAGACATTTGCAGTTGCACGAGCCCTTTTAGCATGTTTCATTCCAGCTGCCTGTAACTCACTTACATCTAGAACCTTCTAATCTTTCCTTTGTGGCAATAATCAACAGAGGAGCTCTCCAGGGGATCTGGGCACTGGTACTTTCTGTTGCTTGCTTCAGCTCTTTCTACTATATTGTCTTGCCTCAGGAAGCTCTCTCATATCCTTTATTTGTCTCTGTTTCTGCAATAGTTCCAATTAAGTCTGAAGACAGTACTGAGCTGCAGGTCTTAACTTTCAGCTGTGGCTTCCTTCAAAACTTTAGTAGTTTTCTGATTCAAGGCAGCTGCTCCCTAATTTGTCTGCCTTTGGAAGTTCAGAATGGTTGTTCTTACAAGTGTTCTGCCAGCAACTTCTTAAAACAATGGAACACACAAGGAGTCCCGTGACACTTTTAAAGACTAACAAAATTTATTACATGAGCTTTTATGGGAGAAAAAAATCTCACTGTGCCAGACACTTTGAAGCGGGATTTTCTCTCATGAAAGTTCATGCGATAAATAAATTTAGTAGTCTTTAAAAGTGCCACAGATCACCTTGTTTGCTTTGCTGAACTAGACTAACATGGCTACCCCTTTGTAACTTAAAACAGTGGCTTTGTCCCCAGCACATTAGTCTGTCTGCAAAGGTGGAGAATGGTTGCATTGGCTATGCGTCAAGCTAGGCTCACATTGCTGTTTTTAAATGGATTTGGGGCATGTACAAGTGCATGCATGCACTTTTTCAGTGAATCATTCATGCTAAAGGCTCTTTCTGTCAGTGCCTTCCTACATAGCACTCAAGGAGCTCTCTGGTTGGCTGAGTGCTGTGTCCTGGAAATGGAGAGGCACCCTGCTAGCCAAGGGGAGTGGAAGTCCTTCAAATCTGCCAAATGGATGCTCTGTTGAATGCTGGAAGTTAGCTGGGCACTCAACTGGTCTGTTAAAAGTCAATACTTTGCTTATGTTCCACCATCAAACTTCATTGCCTCTGACAGTGAAAAAGCTTCAAGCTCTCAAGTGAAGCTTCCTGGAAGAGTGCAAGCTCAGTACATTGGCAGCACACTCTTCTTAGGTACAGAGATAACCAAGGTTTTATATAATCTTAAGAATATCCACTGAGTACACAGGTATCTGTTGGCAGTCAGTATCCTTGTAACACCATACACTGGGGGGGGGGGTGCTTGTTGACAAAGGGATTTAGAGATGGGGATTTTGGGGCAATGGTTTTTTACAATAAGTGCAGCAATACCTGCCAGCTCCCTGCAGTAAGTGCTAGAAAGGAAGAGCCTAAAGTAAGAGGCATAGCATAACAGGCCAGGAATGAGGCCCGGTGGAACTGGCTAAAGCAGAAGGCCTAAGCTAAAAGAATAAGCAAGTCAGTTACAAAGCCAAGTTAGCAGAAGTCAGGCTGTGAAGTTATGTCCTTGTAGAAACTGATCCAGAAGTTGGCAAGACAGCAAGCTGATACTGCCAAATCAAGCATATCTTCAGAGTAGTATCAAGCACAACAATCTGAAAGATACATGCCAGAGATAGAAGGTAACAGAACATCCTAACAACAAAGATAACAGAACACCTGGCCCCCTCAAAGGACAGCTTTCATTATTAATAGAACTGTTTTGCCCCAACCATCTAGTACAAGGTATGAGTAATATAACACCATGCCAGGAGAGTGGCAACTACCCCAATCAAGGACGCAGAACAAAACTAACCACAATAGTGTATAGAAAAGGATCTCAAAGGGAACAACTTTGTTTGGCCTAGGAAATGACAGGAAGTCATGCCGTCAATTAAACCATTGCATTCCATAGACAGCATTCGTATTTTAAGTGTCCTTGTAAGATAATAGGTCGCTTATCATTGTTCTATGTTGTAATAAACTTGGCTGGGTACCTTCATTCCTCATGGATCTGTGGTTGTGTCAATTCTTTCAATTGTGAATAGCACCTCAGTTACCTGCGTAGAGCTGGGATAACACATACACAGGGACACAGGCACGCAGCCAACAACTACATATCACATACCATCAATAATCCCATGGTGTTAAGACCATAATGTGGTATCTATCCTTGATTTATCAAGTCTCTGCAGTGCAGTTCATCTCAGGATACTGCCCCCATCACCAGTTTATGCAAGATCATCTCTCCATACAACCCAAGCTCCTGTTTCACTGACAGCCGCATGAACTTGAATTTCAAGACCTGGGATAACAGGTAAATGGATGTCATTCTGGTACTCAATCCCTTCTTATCTCAAAGATATAATAATACAACCTAAATATTCTTGATTCACAGGAACAACTAAAGCAGCAACAAGTAATTAAACCAGTTTTCAGTTGCCCCATTCAATGCACTGAGATCCTGGTGAAATTTTGAGATATTTGTCTCTGTGAGCCCAAAATTTTTGAATTCTGCAACAGTGGAAAGATCAGAAGCCCTGTTTTTGTTGAATGTGATTCCTTGATGGCTCAACTCCTTGAGCACCATATAACCTGGAATGTAGAGTTTGATACAACAAAGAATACAAGAGCCCAACACCAGCTTCTCTCCTTTACTCCCCGCCCCCCAAATTATAGAACTTCTCTTTGGGAAAAAAGGACATTTCCATACTTGCCCTGGACATATTAGGAGGCATCTTTAGTAAGGAATCCCTATCCTTTAATGTAAATGAGGAGTCCTGTGGAACTGTTTTGCTTAAATAGACAAATAAAACTGCTCCTCTGAAACTTATCCATTAATGTTACTCTTTTTCCAGGAGCTTAAGAATGTGCGCCTCTTTATACTTGAACCTATCCATGTGCTGTGGCTGTATAGTACAATACCATTTATCCAAATTCCCTTTACCCTACTGTGGATTTTTGTAGCATGTGACCCCCTGGAGGGCACCTCCTGCTGGTGGTACAAGGGAATATAGTTTGAGTGGTCCCTTCCAGATGGTCTGTGCTTCACCTCTGTCCATGCCAGATTCTGCTCTCAAGACCGTTTATCAGGTCTTTAGCTCTCCAGCCAAGACCTTTAAGTCAACACCTTCCAGGGTTCAGTCCAGCTTGCTTTGGGCCCAGCCACTAAATACAAGTAAATGGCCAGCAAGCCTATGCTACTCCTGGCACACTGTGGAAGCGGGGTGGGACCTGGGTCCACCTATCTCCCCCAGCCCTGACCCAGGGACCCTAACAACCTCATCTGAGGCCTTCCACCTCCCCTAAGTCACTCCACATCTTGCAACTCCCTGGGCTGCTTTCCCACAGCCCCAAGTCACACACAGTCACTCACCACTGGAGTCTAGCCACTGTCCACGCCTGGCTCCTCACTCCTGGACCACTGCTCCAGCCACTGCCACAGTCTGCTCTGGCCTGTCACTCCAGGGTCCCAGCCACTGTCCCTCCAGACCTCCTTTCCTAAGGACTGCTGCTCCAGCCCTTCACTCCTTCTGGCTTCTGGCTCCTTGGTGCCAGTCAGCTCAGTGGCTAAACTGTGAGGTCTCCAGGGCACTGGCAGAGTGAGAACCTTCTCCCTCAGGCCTCCCAGGCCAACTGCCTGAGCTAACTCTGCTGCTCCCTTAGTTCCAAAGGGACAGCCGTGCTAGTCTAGTAAAGCAAAAAAAAAAAAAAAAGCAACAAGTCTTGTGGCACTTAAAGACTAACAGATTTATTTATCACATGCGCTTTCGTGGCAGAAAAATCCCACTGCAACAGCAAATCAAAGCATTCGTAAGGATTCAGACTCTAGGAAACAGCACACAGAGGGAGGGTGAAGTCGAATTACCTGTTATAATGTGAAAAGAATGTTGCAGTATCACCTGATCCCATGTCTTACACTCCCCTGCATTTATTTTCATCCCATTCTGTAAGTTACTCCTCTTCAAAGCATCTGACAAAGTGGGATTTTTCTCCCACGAAAGCGCATGTGATAAATAAATCTGTTAGTCTTTAAACACAAGATTCCTTGCTTTTTCTGCTACTCCCTGTTATCCTGCTTGCTTGCCCCTGATTGGCTGCCAGCTCCTAGCAGCTGATTATCTGCCACACACACAAGCCCTTCTTAACCCCCTGTGCACCATAGCAAGGAAACAGCACTGCTACACCCAAAATCCTTATTCATATTCACATTGTGTCCCCCATGTAGCCTACATTTATTAACCACCCACTAAAAATTTCTTAGTAAGCCTCTGAACTCCAATCAATACAGCAATTTTGATTAGCCCTAACAGGAGGTAAGAGGCTAGTTGAGAAGTTATTCATAGGCAGGGCCGACTCAAGGGGCTGTGGCACCCTGAGCCAAATTTTGCTTTGGTGCTCCCCCCATCTCATTCATGTAAACTTAAAAAGATTTTCCAAATTGTATTTGCAATCTAAAATTCAAATAGCAAGATCAATTCATTCCTTTAATCTAAATGCAAAAATAAAAAGTAATACTGATGAATTTAAATTTAATTAACAAGTAACATTTATCATGTACATACTTAGTAAAATTACAGCTTCAAAGGGTAACTTTTCAGGCTTGAACAACAGCAAATTGTTGTATCATTCCATCTTGATCTAAGTTCTTGGAGTGGATGAATGGGGAGGCTAGAATGGGTGTTTTGGGGGCATAGAGGTGGTTGGGGAAAACTGTGATGGATGTCTGGGGGTTGGGGTGCATGGAGAGGCTGGGGCTCATGTTTCTGCAGTAATGGGGTAATAGGGGGAGGTTGGGGTGGGAGAGGCTGGAGTTGGAGTTTTTAATGGTATTGGAGTGGGGGGGTTGGGAAGGCTTAGGTGGATGTGCCTGGGCATGGGAGGTTGGTGTGGCTGTACATGCAGGTAATGGGCTTGGTGGGGGAGGCTGGGGTAGATATCTCTGGACAGATGGGAGTGGGTGGCAGAGGCTAGTGTGGGTGCCTGTGGGAATGAAATTGGTGGGGGGCTACAGAGGGTGAATCACAGGAAACCTTGCTTTTTTTTTTTGCTAAATTAAACTAACAGGGCTGCCCCTTTGACACTTGGAAGAGTTTGTTTTCATTCCTCACCGTTCCCTTTCTGGCAAAGGTGATTTCTTTGCCTCGTCTGACCTACCTCAATCAGCATATCTTTGTAAAAACAAACTAGGAGTTGTGTAGAGTTACCAGATAACAAAGCATGGAAAGGACGACAGGGAAGTGGGAAAAGGAGGACATTTATATTAATACTACATTTTCTCGGTGTCATGACTGTATTATGTTGTAGAAATGGGCAATGATTAATGAATGCATGGCAGCAAGAAAAAAATGGAGAACAAGCTGAACAACAGATATTTTTTAGGCACATTAACTGTAAAAAAAAGATGTACAATACAAAACTGTAACACAATAAAATGAGTATTTTTGTGAATATACAATTTGTGTCAGCAATGTCACGATAGCATTTAATTGACCAAATTATACCATTCAAAATGGTAAAGCCTATTCTTGATATTTATCAACTGAACCTGTTTTTGTCAGTAGGCGATCATTGTCAAGAATATATGAGTTAAATGCCTCACATCACATGTCATTCAGATTATACTGAATTAATATCATGCCCTTCACAGATTTAACTTATAACCAATTCCTCTCCTTTGTCTACTGAGCATTGATAAGAGAGAAAACCCATTCTACATTGGCATTATGTCCAGGAATGCTGAAAAAAACAATTCAGCAATTTTCAACAATTCTGTAAAGCAGCCCACATTTTCACAGTTTCACCCTAGCCCCCCCAATGCCTGCCCATACCACCCCAGCTACTGCCCAGGCCTCCTTACTGATGGGAAACACTGGGAACAAACAGTGGTGGATTAATCAATATCTTGCTTAAGAAAGAGCTGGGTGGAGCGGAATCAGTAAGAAGTGATAATTAACTCAAAAGGGCTTCAGTCTACTGCAAAATCACTCAGTTTGTACACAAAGATTGTACAGCTTGATACTGGTGTAAAGCGAGACAACGCCCACCATGGCTTGTATAGGAGTATAAAAGAAGAGTTTAGCCCTCAAGAGGTATTTCCATTATACTGGTATAACTACAGCAGGATGGCTAAAAGCACTAACAATTTTATTGGTATAGCAAAAACAACAAGAGTCCTGTGGCGCCCTATAGACTAACAGATTTCTTCAGGCAAGCTTTTGTAAATAGTAGAATATCAGACAATGAATGTTGCTGAAGAGAAGGAGGAAAGAGACCTATGGTATTGTCACAGCACACAGAACTGCCCACACCACAACAAAAGTGAGAAGGTAACAGATTGTCTTAAAATGCCCTGGTGAGAGATCATCTCTTGATACTGGAAAAACAGTAAAATTGAAAGATGCTAAAAGAACAGCAACAAAAATATTAGACCTCTGTATAATAAAAAATCATAAAATAATAATAATGGGATCAGGTCATGTTACAGTATGCCATGTCTCGCACTCCCCTGCTTTTATTTTCATCCTATTCTGTAAGTTCCCCCATCTCTTCAAAGCCTCTGATAAAGTGGGATTTTTCTCCCACGAAAGCTCATGCGATAAATAAAATAGGTTAATCTTTATAGTGCCACTGGACTCCTTGCTTCTTCTGCCATAGCCCACATATGTTTGTATTGCAATCCCAGGATGTATAAGGCTACTGTTTGGGTACCTAAACCCCAACTATCTACTACTTCACATTAGCTCTCAAGAGTCAGACAGTACATATTACACAAAAGCCAGGGGGCAGCTCAGCTTTAGGAGCAGGACTGGGAAGGGACCTGCCAAGTAACTCACAGTCAGGGAGACTGCCTGGCAGCCTGGTGTCGGAGCAGAGGCTAAATGGCGCCAGCCCTGGCAAGAGGGACACCCTTTGCACACCCCTTTGGGGCCAGTAGGGGCATGAACCCCCAGGCCATGTACAGTGTATGAGAGAGAGGGAAGGGGAGGGGAGGAGAAAGGTGGCTGGGCTCATTCCCTCCTAGTGCAGCCCCCTGAGCCGGCCGGGAAAGCTATTTTTAAACTGCAGTCCTGGATTCTAGGCATCCAGCAAAAAGCCGGACAAATGCTGTTTTTCTTGAATGCCTGGAGGACGGTGGCTGGCAGGGCAAAAAGGAGGACATGTCCTCCTTTTGCTGGACATCTGGTAACCCTACCTACAGCCAACTAAAAAAAAACCGAAAGGATTGAGCATCCTGCATCCAAAGTCCTGTCTGTCTTAATCAAGGTTGTGGGCAGCAGAAACACTAAGGCTACCTCCCAGCCCCTCCCTTCAGTTTGGAGGGAGGCCCAGGAGAAGAGGACTTGGGGCCCCTTCTGGCATTTCTGATTGCACCAAGGCTACCTATTATGGAAAGGCTCATATCTTTCAAAGAGCTGCTCTAAAAAGGAAAAGGGATGTGCTCGGGCAGCCCTGTGGAAAATCAGCACCAAGGTTGCTGGATTCCAGCCACTGTTCAAACAGTCATAACCTACTCCACTCCTATACACCACCACCACAATCTAAACATTGCTTGTTTCCCGACACCTGTTTTGGAGAGGAGTTGAGTTATTCATCCTTTGCTGCCTCAGATGCGTCCTTTAAGACAGCAGGATTAAAGAAGGATTCATGCAGGATGTTCCATAGTGGCTAGAGTTGACATTCAGAAGCTGGGTTTCATTTTCTTCCCTCCTTGCTATTCTTTTAGCAATGTTCCTCACACTTCCACCATGTGGCTCTGTCCCATCCCCACACCACAAAATAAATAGCACACACATGCCAGTTTATGAGTCAGCTGTAAACTTTTAGTTATGGAACCTGAGTCACTTAGCTCAGGCAGTAGGAGCTTGTGAGTCTCTATTATGTGGAGCAAGATCATCGTATTGGCTATGTCTACACTACAAAAGTTAGTTTGAATTAACAAAGTTGAACTAATAAGTTTGGCTTTGTTAATTCAAACTAAACCTGACCTTAGTGATAAAGTGCACTAATTCAACTTAAAAGTTGTCAAATTAGTGCACTTTGGTGCCCTAATTCTAATTTATTTAGTTTGAATTAAAGCTTAATACTGGTCTACATTACTCTTAGTTTGAACTAAGAATCAAAATAAGTGCTTAGTTCAAACTAAATGCAGGTGTTACTAATTCAAACTAAGCTTTCATTAGTTTGAATTAAGGAATTCCTTAATTTGAACTAGTGAAAGTCTATGGTAGATTGGGACTAAGTTAGTTCAAATTAAGACTCCTTAATATGAAATAATTTGTAAGTATAGATGCACCCGTATGATCTGAACCCAAGTAAATTTTTCATAGTGCAATTAATTAACTATTGGAACAATTTAGCAAGGGACTTGGTGGGTTCTCCATCACTGACAGCTTTTAAATCAAGGTTTTGTGTTTCTCTAAAGGAGGTGCTCTGGGAATTATTTAGGGGGAAATTCCATAGCTTGTGTTGCACAAAAGGTCACACTAGATAGATAATCACAAGGGTCCATTCTGACCTTGCAGTCAATGACTCTTGTAAGTGAGACTTGGGAAGTAGCAATCTTATTTAGCATAGTCTTAAAGCCACTTAGGTTTTTTGCTCTTACTGCTCTCCATAGAAGCCTATCACAGAACTTATCTCCTCTTGTGTTCATATTGGCACATAACTTAAATAATTCCTTTCCTTCACCAGTATTTATCTGTCTGATGTATTTAGACGGGACAATTGTATTTCTCCTAAGCCTTCTTTTGGTTAGGCTAAACAAGCCAAGCTCTTTCAGTCTTTTCTCATTAAGTAGGTTTTCCATTCCTGGGATCATCCTAGTAGCCAGAGCTGTAATGCTCTGTTTGAGTGCCCGAGGCACATTCCCTTGCAATTAGCAGTGCTTGGGGCCAGCGCTACAAAAAATGCCTTTTAATAGAGTGGCTCTATTGAGCTGCTCTGGGATGCCCCAGGCAAAGCCCTATTCACCCTGCTGTACTTATGGATGTGCTAGTAGCCCTTCTCTAAACCTGTTTCACTTTGAATTCATGTTCTTAAACATGGGAAACTTGAACTGCACACACTATTTTAAATGAGGTCTCGCCAGCACCTTGTATAATGATTCTGACGCTTCCTTGTCTCTACTGGAAATATCTTGCCTGATGCATTC
This sequence comes from Podocnemis expansa, assembly GCA_007922195.1. NCBI lineage: Eukaryota > Metazoa > Chordata > Testudines > Podocnemididae > Podocnemis > Podocnemis expansa. The sequence continues at coordinate 33,819,233 of ML681964.1, read as the reverse complement.
TAAGATGGCATTAGCCTTTATCACATTAGCAGCTCACAGTCATTCCATAATCACCCAATACACCCAGGTCTTTCTCCTTCTCTGTCACTTCCAACTGATAAATCCTCGATTTAGAGCAAAACTTTTTGTTGTTAGGCTCTGAATGCATGACCTTGCATTTTGGCCTACTAAATTTCATCTCGCTTTTATTCTCAAGTTTTCAAGGTTGTCCAGATATTCTTGGATGATATTCCATTCCCCCTGTATATTGGAATACCTTCCAACTTTGCATCATCCACAGATTTTATTAGCACATTCCCACTTTTTGTGCCAAGGTCACTAATACAATTGTTAAACAAGATTGGCCACAAGACCTTTCCCTGATGAACTCCTTGAGTAACCTCCAGCCTGACAATTCACTTTTCAGTACGACAAAGTGCAGTTTTGTCTTTGATCAGTTCCTTATCCACATTTCAATTCTCATATTAATCCCTATCTTCTCCAGTTTAACTAATGATTTCCTAAATCTAAGTACAATCTTTTGTATTCCTTATGAAGTTATCGTATCCCTTTTCAAAATTCAATAATATTTGACTCAATAACAATATTACACTAAGGATTTGATAAGGTTTTCATTAACTTATAAAAAAAACTAAGTCTCCTTGCGGACAAAATACATTCCTGTTTGGCCATGAGCGAGGAGTCAAGTCATGGATTTTAAGGGCTAAGAGAGTAAGCCTCTATTGATTTCTGGAGTTAACTCCAATACCCAGAAATTGCAGCAGACTCTCCAGTGTACATATACCCTTAAGTCAACTTAATAAGATCTATTTTAAGTCAACTTAAAGATCACTTAACTGCCCCCCCCCCCAGTGTAGACATAGCCTATGATTCTATCCATAAGGGCTAAGCAGCTGTGTATTGAAGATCAACTTATTAATAAACTACTATGATGTTATCCTGTGATTTATATTTTTAGTAAATTAGCTGTAGCTTTGGAGCACCAAATAATTGATCCAACTTAGAACCAGAAATATCTTCATGCATCTGACAAAGTGGGTTGGAGCCCACAAAAGCTTATGCCCAAAGAAATCTGTTAGTCCATAAGGTGCCACAGGACTCTTGCTGTTTTTGCTGTACACAGACTACAATGGCAACCCCTCTAGAAATGTTTGGGGAGTACATATGAAATAGTGATATAATTTCAGGAATTATAATTTATTAGCAATGATGGCAAGCTTTATTTTACTAGGGATTCTCAATCATAATATCACTTTATAGTTCAGCAAAATGTTACTAGTAACAAATCAATAGCCTGCAACAGTTACACTACAGTAGCATTCAAATGTGCCAGTACACATCAGGAGTAAATTATGCTGTGTGCTGTACGGGCTAACAGAATGTCCCTGCCTGGAGAACAGTGGGTTACCCACCAGTAACCATCCTTCTTCGAGATGGACTGCTGGAATCCATTCAGTAATAGGTGTCTTCGTGCTGAAGCACCGGATTGGTCAGAAAAAACTTGTCCTAGCCAGTCAGGAGAGGGCAGGCGGCCTCCGCCTGTTGTGCCACCCTGTGGCTATATATACGGCCGCCTCCTAACCTATGTTCCCTCTAAGCTGTGCAAATGTGCGTGTGCACACAGGTTGTGAAACCTGCACACCCAACAAAATAAAGCGCGCACAAAAAAATTCAACACTGCTAATATTTTTATGCTGCTTTAAGTAGGTAATTTCAAATAGTATGTTTCAGATAAGGCTTTGTAATTTATAAAATCATTTCCATCACCATATCAAAATAAAATTTAGAAATTATTTGCATCATACACATTTACTTCATTGCACTCACAAGTTTGACCACAATCACTGGCATGTGCACAGATTTGAACACTGGTTCCAAAAATTTGCACAAAAGAAATTTTTTGCGCACACAGCCTATGAAAAGTTAGAGGGAACATTGCTCCCAACCCCTCCTTAGAGTCACCAACTCCAGATGCAGGGATGGAGGGGAGAGACCTGAATGGATCCGAGCAGTCCATCTCAAAGGACGGTTACTGGTGAGTAACCCACCATTCTTCTTTGAGCGCTGCTCGGATGCATTCAGTAATAGCCGACTACTAGCCATGCTGATGGATGGCGGGTGGAGTTGGGTCTTCCACCTTCAGCACAGCAACATGCCCCATATGAGAGAAGCCCAGCAACAAGATCCTAGCTGGATTCAAGAGGAGAACAGGCTTTGATGTGGCCCAGAAGAATCAAGAACTGAGGGCCAACCCAGGACAGGGGCAGGACCGAACCCACCAAGACATATGAATATAAGCAGGTCAGATCAAGATCACCATAACAGGAATAAAGGACGCAAGATGAACATAGAGGGTTGCGTTAGACGCTCCACATAGGTGGAAACGTGAAGTATGACAAACAGAATATAGTGTCTGACCATGGGGCCTTGCAGCGTGGCCTCATGGGAAAACGCTAGGTGCCAACAAGTGTGGATTTAGCCATAATATCCATGTCCCGCACGAGAACGAAGAAACGGTGGGGATTACTCCCTGGACTGATCACCCCAAGGCCTTAGCTGGAACCACAGAGTCATTAAGTAATCTGTTCAGCTAGGGGGTACACAGGTAGCCACAGGAGAATAACCTTATCCCTTGGCCTGGCTGCAACCAGATGTAGTGGAGTCCAGTTGATGCAAGGGAGGGTGAAGATACAGGGGAGTGGGGTGGGACCCCAAGAACAACTGAGAAGGGACTCACAAGATGCTTCACAGCAGCATATAGAAGACCAAGCTCAGCAGTGTGGAGGGCCTATGGTATGATAGCTATAAAACTGGGTAGTGTGCGAGCGCATGTTTTCAGCCAAATCAGGTACCAAGGACCGGGTTCTTGCAGGAGAGAGACTCTGGGACATAAGCGCCACAGAGGCAAGGTGGCCTGAGGTAGTGCTATTGAGTTGGTCCTTGTAAGGACCGCGGTAGCATGAGAGCTCACGGGAAGGGCCCGCTTGGCCTATAATCTCTCAGGGTTTCGCATTGCGAGGGGCCTCACAAGTACATGAGGAAAAGAGAAGACGGATCGGGGATAGTGCCAGCTATCGTTTGGCCACCCCAACGCGGGCCAACAGGTTCGTAGAGGTGCCGTGTAAAGACATGGTCTCAAGAGCCTATAGTATTTCCAGGAGTGATAGCGCTACCGCTCTGCTGTGCCAGTGTGGGCGCCAGGGAAAGCTCCTGAACACATGGATATCCTGAAACATGGATACCAGAAAAGGTTCATTTCCTACCAATTAGGAAGTGAATCCACCGTAAAGTGGCAACTGCAGTATTGCAGGGGCACCGTGGGGTTGGAGGACTGGACAAAGTATTGTCCCCAGCCCAGAAGCTGGAAGTCGATTTGAGGGAGTGCAATCCTTAAATTCCTGGATATTGCAGGAAGTGGGCTCTAAATTGTTTCCCTCTGTTCTTCACAGAAATGAGCAGGCAGTGTATGCCAATGGTTCCTCAAGAATTGAGGAGGAACAGCAGTATTATTGGGTGCCACCAACGCACGTGGTGGTGACCCCATGGTAGGGTTGTAGGTCTGCAGCAGACAGAGCGGAGAGACCCGGGGAAACAAAAGGGTGGGGGTGGGCGCCCTGCCAGGGTACATGACCGATAGGCAGAAAAGGCAGCTACAAGTCATTTGGGAAAGATCCCCTCTGCCTAAATGTGGTCTCCTGCCCGGTTATGATGGGCTGGTGACGCGGAGGAGGGTGCTGATGAGGGAAGGCCTGATAGGGTATCCCATCGCTGTTCCCTTTACATGGGGATGCGACTAGGTGTCGTCTCCTAGGTTCCCTTATCTGGAGGTTCGAGAAGAGTACACTAGGTCCCTGCTTCACGAGTAAGGGGCGTAAGGAGAACTGACCACCGCAGTTGTGAGGTGGGCTTAGGATGAGGGTTCCTAGGGTAGGTGCCCTGGTAACCACAGAGATCACCCATGAGGTAAGGGTGTGTGGAGACGTAGTTCCCGTGAGGAAGGGGAAGTGTGGGCTGGGGTGGGTCATTCATCTTAGCCCTCCCTTGCAGGCTAAGATCCACCATGGTTAAGCAGACGTGTCCCCTTTGATGAGTAGGAGGTAGTTTTTGTCGAATGTGGGGGTTGGGGTCACAAAGGGCTGGTACACATTACGCCGACGGTATGCGACTGGAGGTATCCCCCTCCCCCTGACCCAGACTCGAGAAGGCCTACCTGATGGAGGCATCAGGGTCACAGATGCAATCCTGTGTCCAAGTAAGCGTCAAATATGCACGTCTCGGAGCCTCTGCAGCAGTGCTGGGGATACTACGAGATGCGCCTCTCGTCCCAGGCAAGAGTGTTGGCGTGAAAGATGCAGGGTTGAAGGGATGTCCGGGAAAGGAGAGGAGGGGGGGAGGGGCCGTTCCCTATGACTGTTCAAAGTAGCCACTGCTTAGGGAGTGTGGAGGGTGGACCATGGTATGCGGGTACTGTCAGTGCAGACAGAGGCATCTTTATGTTGGCAAGGCCATGCCACCCAAGATCAGAGGGAGGAACACCTGGTTGGGGTTGGACACCTGTGGACGCAGTAGCAAATAGGAAAAAAGGGAGGAGGGAGGGTGGTTCCCACCAAACCCTGTTCCCCTTCGAGGGGAGAAGGGTGTGCCGACAGTCTACTGCGATGATGCCCTGAAGCTTCTATTCCCCGAGGTTTGAGAGTGGGGTGGCAGCGAGTTGGGCAGGCCCCTCCCTGCAGGAGAAGGGAGAAAGATCCCAGCCTTTACAGCAGATGATGGCAGTGAAAGGAAATTCCCCTGTGGTCCCACTATGGGAGAAATGGGTGGGAATTCGGGCCGGTGGGGGAACTAAGTCAGAGGGGTGGGTCCATGGGGAAGCAGGCCAAAGTATCTGGCCTCTCTCTGGGGATCTCGAGCAGTGCCCACCACCGATAGGGTTTCAGGGGGAAACAAAGCGACCCCTTCAAAGGGCAGGTCGAGGACCGCCTGCTGTGCATTAGGGGGCGCTCTAGCCTCCCTAAGCCATGCTACCCGGCGGATAGTTACTGCCGAGGCCACGGTGCGAGCGGCTGTGTCCACCGCATTGCGTGCTGAAAGGAGGAGATCTTGAGAGATTACATTGCCTTCCTCCAGAAAGGCATCATACTCCTCTCTGGCCTCAGGTGGGAGCAAGCTTCTAAATTTTGTGAGTGACTCCCACACATCCAGCAAGTATCTGCTGGTTATGGCTTGATTGTTTGCCACTCGCAGTTGGAAGGCCAATGAGTAGACCTTATGGCCCAAAAGGTCCAGTTCCCTGGCTTCCCTGGAGGATGGGAGGGGGTCACTGGGGGGCTCCCCGGGGCCCATTGCCATCTGCACCACGTCTCTTGGGGGAACAGGGTAACCAATGAGAGAGGGAAAATCTGATTCGGACACCCGATATTTAACGCTTGCCGTGTCCGAGACCAGGGGAATGGAACTTGGGCTCTGCCACCGGAAGCATGCAAGGTCCCATACGCTCGGGTGGGGTGGAACTGTTAAGGGTTCCGTTGAAGCAAAGGCTGGCCTAAAGAGGGTTTCGGGGGGAGGCTCAAGGGCTGCACCTCCGTGCCTAAATGGGCCACAGCACGGCGCAGCAAATCAAAATGCGCCAACAAGTTTCCTGGGTAAGACCCCGATGCCAGGAGCTTGCCGTGGTGGGGAGGGAGTTTCTTGAGGAGACCATTCCTGCAGCCTGAAGCTGAAGGGCGATGGGGCCTCTGTGCGGCGCCAAGGCCGCTTGGAGCCCCTGGAAGGTCCTTCCTCCAGGATGGAAGCGGGGGAAGGGGACCGAGACTCCTGGGGCGGTACCAGCGACAATGGGGTGGTGCCAGCCCCCACTGGAGTGGAAGACAGGGGGCTGTGTGGTGAGGGCGAACATCCAGGGTGGATCGAGGCCTTCAATATGAAGGCCGGTTTGCCCCTTCTGGTTGGGAGTGGAGCAGGGGGTGTCAGGAATAACAGGAGGGCTTGTGCAGCCTCCACTGCTTCTGGGGTGGATGGCACAAGGAGCGACTCCATGTGGCTCCATGGCAAGTCCTTGCCCACCGAGGGAGGACTGCCTGGGCAGGAGGACTTCCACTCCTGTGGCACTGGACTATGGTGAGCCTGCAGTGCCGAGGGTAAAATTGGCCGGTGCTAGAGTGAGCTCGGCACTGGCGAGGCCGGACTGTACTGAGCCATTGGTGCCAGAGATGATGCGGAGCAGCACCGGGGCATTCCTGGTACCAGCAGTACTGGACTGCCCGAAGGTGACCTTGAGTGGTGCCGAGGTGCTGGGGCACTGGGGTGCCAGAGTCGGCACCGATGTTGTGCTGCAGCGGTGGCAGCTACCAGTGGTGCGGTGCTGCATAGGCTCTGGTGCCGAGCTGGGTCTCGGTGCCGGGCGAGAACTCGAAGCCTCGGGTAAAGGGTGCTGCACCTCCTCAGAGGCTAGGGTGCAGCGCAGCCGTTTCCTCTCCTTGATGGTTCAAGGTTTGAAGGAGAGACATAAGGAACAGGCCGAGACCATGTGGTCTTTGCCCAGGCACCTAAGGCACTTCCCGTGGGGGTCATCCCAGGGGAAGGCCTTGCTGCACTCGGCGCAGGGTTTGAACCCTGGCATGGTTGCGAGATGTTCCGGCCCGATGGTGGGGAACTCTTGTGGTGGAATTAGATCCACAAAGAGACACTCCCAGCCGGGCAGTAAGCTTGTAGAGAGAAGGACAGGCTGCTTGCGATTCGCACAGGGCGGTTCCAAATCCGATGCACAGGGCAGAAGAAATGAAACTGAGGAGAGGTTGGGAGGTGGCCGTACATATAGCCATGGGGTGGTGTGAGGGGCAGAAGGCATCTGCCCTCTCATGACAGGCTAGGACAAGTTTTTTCCGACCAATCTGGCACTCCAGCACAGAGACACCTATTACTGAATGCATCTGAGCAGCGCTTGAAGAAGAACTTGCAATCTAAGGTCCTGAAACTGCAAACAATTCCTAAAAAGTGATCTTTTCACAGTTTATACCTATTTTAAATATTTCATGTTCTGAATCATATGATAGGGGAAAATAACCCTCCCCCAGAGGAGCAAGGGACATACATCACTGCAAAATTCATTTCAAAAGATTCTTGTTTCAGATTGCTGAGACTTGAGACCTTTGTGTATGTGTGTATACACACACACACATACATCAAATTTCAGGCAAAAATTCAGACTAACAAATAGTTAAATATCTTTAGTACCTTCATTATAAGATGAAATAAACACATTGTCTTAAGCCCCAATTCAGCTGTTTCTTACACAGCAGAATCAGTTCATATGCTGCACATACAGATAACCCCAACCCTTTTCTCATATCTAAAGACCACTTTGACTTCCCTTTCATAGTCCTAACACTTCTAGTGAAAGTAAATCTCTTTCCTGTCAAATCAACCTCCAAGAGCTTGCTGCTTTCATAAGTCACTTTTCAAACTTTTAATCAGCACGTATCAGTTAGTCCCTTTTAATTAAATAATTTCACCACAGCTTACTTAATTTTCTCATTTTACTTCACAATTGCATTCTAATAATAGCAGTGACTCAAAAGCACTATGGCCAAGAAATAGTGATTTGTGTTTTTTATCCATTAATTCATGATAATAAAATGAATCTTCCCTCAGTAAGTGATCTAACACAAGTGTAAAACGTGCAACTCACCACCACTTTGTGGTCCAGAGCTTTCTTCCTTAATAAGTTAAAGCTGAAAGCTGACCTCGAAAAGGATTTGGTCTTAGTTTTTAGTGCTACTACCTACCAGATCCCTGTTTTCATTCGTTTTATTGAAAGTAAACTGCTGCACCAGGAGATGGCAGTATAAAATAACATAACCATACAATTTGCACTGCAGTATTTTGTGCTGTATATAGGATGGGGCAGGAAGATGAGGTACAATCATCCGTGGAGGATTCATTAGCGAAGTAGCTACATGCAATTTAAGAGCATTGAATTAAGAATCAGTGTCTTAGCAACTTTTTAGCTCTTCTCACTCTAAAAATATTATAATAATAAAGATTTTGTATACATATAAAATCTTTATAATATACAAAATATAATATCTATAAATATAGGATTGATTATTTCATTAACTGTAGTTTTCAGCAGAAATTGGAAGATCCTTTGTTCAGGCTTGATCCCTATATGGATTTTCTGTCATATAATTATTAGGCCCTCATGAAATGCAAAGATCTGAATGGCAATGTTCTGATTGGTCAGCTGGAGTATAGAACAAAAAATAAATATCCTTCATGAATCATAGACTTAAAATCTGGGGCAGTGTAAGTAGTTGCAACTAACAACTCTGTTGCTTTCAGAAGACTTCCATCCATTTACCCACATCTGACTTGTCCCACGATGTTTTTGTGGAGGATGTAGGAAAGAAGAGTGGGGTACTAGCAACCATCACAAAGATGACAGGTGTTTGAAGCCTCTCCAGCTATGTCATAAGAATGCATGTGAAACAGGGATCAGAGACACTTCAATTGGTCTACATGTAACACCATCATATTTGTATGTACGTGTACATATAAAACCACTTTTTTTTTTAATTTGGTGATGTAGTTTAGCCTTTTCACTTTGATACCACAACGCTTTTAATACCTCGACACTTCTATTAAGGCTATTTCGGTTGCCACCCACATTAGTAGTGCTTGTTTATATCAGCGTATAAAGGAGTCTCAAAGGGTATGTCTAAACTTACAATTTAGATCGAATTAAGGAGGCTTAATTCAAACTAAATTAGTGCATGTCCATACTTGCTTTCATTAGTTCGAACTAAGGAGTTCCTTTAGTTTGAACTAAGGAAAGCCTAGTTAGAATCAATAAAACCTCCCTTAAGTTTGAATGGTTAATTCCAACTCATTAGTTTGAATTAACCCAATGTAGCTGTGTTAATTCAAATTAACTGTTAGTTCAATTAACCACAGCTTGATTTTCCCTATGCAATAGCGCCCCCTGGCTGATTCGAACTTGCAAGTCCTGTGCATGGACATGCTAGTTTGAATTAGGATTTCTAGTGTGGCTGTGTTAATTCGAATTAACTTAATTCAAATGGATAATTATTAGTCCGAATTATAGTTCGAATTCAGTTAATTCGAACTAACCTTCTAAGTGTAGACATACCCAAAGGAAGCATCCTTGTCTGGCCGTGTGAGGAACGGAAAGTCCCACCATTTACTGAGCTGGTCTGTTGTCAGGGGCATGAAAGTATTTGGTGTACTTGAAGCACACGCCAGGCACTTTTTACCATGCTCATTTGACAATAAACCTGGAGTGATGCCTTCAGTGCTGAAAGAGATCTGTAGTCTTACTGGATAATCCAACCATGGTTTGGGATCTCAGTTATCTGCACTGAACAGCATAGTAACTGGAAGAACACACACGCAGCCAACAATTGACCACATATACAGTAAACTAAAAGAGTCTTATTCTGAATTAAAGGAAGCTGGGACAATTATACACACTTCAGACATACTGTACAATGTAAGTGTACTATAATATTTTTATTTATACCAGCTGATCTGTAATACAAGTAGAACTTTTGTACATAACTGAATTAGGAAAAGTCAGGTGTCCCAGGGTCACTTAATTAATTATTTGCATTAGTTGCAGGTTTACTTAAATTACCTGCCTCATATATTGTGTTTCAGAATAAATTATTCATCATATGAAACTTGCTACACTGCAGGGGATCTCAATCTCCTTTTCAGCTACAGTATTCATATCAAAGAAGTGATCTGCTGAGAAACCGACAATATTAGGCTCTTTAATTAAAAGATGAGGACTAATAATCAAATATGTCCAAAAAAAGATATGTAGAGTTTACAATCAGTCAAACTATAAGCTGTACAATTCCAGGATCCAGAAAACAACAACGCTCTTCTTCAAGGGGTATGTATTTCTGATCTGTTGCAAGAGATCTGTGCTTTATTCCATCTGTCTGAATTAGCGATTAATACCTCTGCAAGAGATAAATATGCCGAGTATTCAGAATACAAGTAAAGCACTTTGTATGTGCTTGCACATACATATTTGAAGCATGTAATTGAGCATGCTTGCATGCCTATATGTATGATTATGTGAATACATATATGTGTAGTATGAGTGTGTAGGTGTAGCTATCTTTGTAGCAATCAGCATATAGCTTTGTGCGTGGTGCGTGTGTGTTCTGGTGCATTTTGGAACACTTTATAAAAGGGCTCAGCAGAATGTATTTATATTTACAGAATATTTAACCTTTAACGATGAATAAAAGTAGATGTAAAAGGGAGGGATCTAGACACTTTTCACTGAAGATAGGTCATATCAACATGGTTAACTTACAAGGCCTTACAATCAGCATATAGAAATCCACCCTTTTTTGAGCAGACACCTCAAACCTTGGTGCCCATATTGCTTCATAGGAAGAGATGTTTTTTTTAAAAAATGTATTAAAAAAATAAGAAGTGGATAAAACAAAACATGGGTTATATCCACATCAAACCTTGTGCAACCTCTATAATAATTCCTAAAGCCAAGATCCTCAAAAAAATTTAGGCTCTTAACTTCCCAGAATTTCAAGTTAGGAGCTTAAATACATTTGCAGGTCTAGGCCTAACCCCACTTTGCATCTTTTTCCTTTCATCATTATACTTTCTTGCAGGGGTTAAAGTATAATTTGGTGGGCCCTGGAGCCCTCCAGCAGGAGTGCCCCCCCCATGGGTGGGCACCTACCTGTGGCACAGGTGGGTCCCCCAATAGCCATCCCCAGAACCCACCCCCTGGCCCAATACCGACCCCCAGACACAGCCACACACAGCCACCCCCAGACACAGACACAGACAGCCACCCCCAGACACAGACACAGACAGCCACACACACATACAAAGAGCCACCCCCAGACAGACAGACACACACACACACAGAGCCACACCCTCACACAGCCACCCCCCGACACACACACACACACACACACACACACACACACACACAAAACCCCCAGCAGCAGCCCCCCCCCCAAGCCCTTACCCTGGCTGTTTGCACACTGCCTGATTCCTGGAAACTGCCTCCAGCCACAAGCTGTTCTGCCCTGCAGGGGAGAGATTCACACACTCCCAGCCTGGGGCAGCTCTGTACTGGCTGGACTTAAGGTGGAACAGGGTTTCAGGTGGTGCCACCTCATTGCTGCATTCCGGCTGCTCATGCTATTTTTAGCAGGACTCAGAACACAGCATTTCGATGCCTTCCTCTATTTTTAGGGGTCCCAGAACACTCCAGCCTAAAAATAGGGGGGCCCTGGAACTGCATTCTGGTGCATTCCCCCTTACTTTAACCCCTGCTTTCTCATTTCTTTAAATCCCCAAACACTGTCCCATATCCCATTCACTCACTTCTCCTACTGCCACCTTTACCACCAACCGTCCACCATCTAACCTGCAACCGCATTTTGTTACTGATTGCCTCTGAAGTGGACCCCACAATCCTATGCAGTGACATCTCACAACAGAAACTGTATTTCAGTAAAGACTGGGAGTGAGGGGGATACATGTCCAGAGAAGATGTTTACAGTATTACCTAAAACACTTTCCTGCTGCAACCATGGTGACAAAGCAGCCCATGGCATTCTGAGATGGTCCAGTACAAAGAAAAGTTCAGCTGCAGAGCAGCTGGTAAAGGGACACACAGGGATGCTGGAGCAGAACTGTGACAAGAAACTGCAGCCAGAGGTGAGGTCAGCTATTCATTAAGTTAACCTTCATTCATTGTATCTCTTCTTATCAAAGTGGAAATAGATAATTACTTTCTTATAGACATTATGATAGATAAATATTTGAGACCCTATCCAGCTGTCACTGAAATTAACTGTCAAATTCTCAGTTGCTTCAGTGAAAGCAGAAGCAGGCAGGGACCTTAATCAAATAATGCTTTGGACACAATCAGTTCTCACATGTAGGTATGTCTTTTATTTTCATATCATGCCACCCATTTCATTCACAGTTCTATTCACAATCTGTTTTCCTGTCAGGTAGGCCTTGTGCAGCAGATCCCAGGGCCATAGTAGAAGGGTCACAGTGCATGAGCAGCAGTCTCTTCTCCACATAATTCTGTCTTAACATAGCTATTTGTCAGTGAAATCTTAAACTCTCTTTAAAAAACCCCAAATGGCAGGATCATTATACTGTGTGGTAGGAAAAGATTCTGATTTCTATTTTGCAGACAGAAGGCTTATTCTTATAAGGGAGTGCGATCTGAGACTGTGATGATATCTATCTTTTCAGTTTAGTATAAATTTTACTTTTTGATATAATCCAATTACAGTTCGATAGTAGCATGACTATTGAGTGGTTGGTACTACATAGTATCAGCCTATCTATTTATCTGCGTGCTTTATATCCCCAGTCACAGTAGTATCGGAGTTCCTTAGCTTTAGGCTTGAGTGATACATGCATCTGATTAGGTCTCTAAAATTCCAAAACTTCTTCTGCCCCCCATTCACAAATCTGATCTCCCAGCATAAGCGTCATCCCCCAGTTCTGATTAGCCAACTGACTCTGACTTAACCAAGTTGTGGCAGAGGTTGAATTTCCTAAATACTCTCTCCCTAGCTAGAAAATGGTGCTTCAGCTCTACCTTCTAGTTTCTTCCTTCATTGTGGGGCTGATTATCATAAGAACCAGGTAAAGCCTCATAAACAAATTAATTGGAAAATAAGGGAGGCAAAAAGGCTGCAAGAGGCAGCTCAGTGGGATGGTTTCATCTCTGTATAAAAGCGAAAGGACTCTGACATAAGTGAAGAAGAGTCTTAACAGGACCTGCACGGTTGCTTTCCACGAAGCCCATCAAAACCTAGACCCACCCTTGCTATTCAAAAGTTAGGTTAGTGCAATTGTTGTAAACATTTATTTCCAACTGTAAACAATTATGTTGTATGAAGAGCTAAGACCAAAACAAAACTCCATTTCTTCACATATTGAGGAATTAAAGATCCAGATTTTAATGTTGTGACTTGCAGCCTGTCAAGGCTGTTTCCCCACTCTGGCACCCCGAGTGCAGAAGGTAGGGGCCTGCAACAGGCTTTAAAAGCCACTGGCCTTAAAGGCTGGTCTTAAAACTCTCCAAGGCCTCCAATTCCTGGCCTTGGAGTGGTATCGCTGCCACCACCCAAATGCAAAAAAACCTCTTGAAAACCCAGGAAGGTGCACTTGGGAATTTCTTCCTGTTAGGTACTTGCAATCACTTTTATTCCTGCCTCAGGAAAGTGACTGAACCCCAGCTGCAATATGAGATGGAACTAGAACGGAGTCCCCTTTAGTAGCTGGCTGTGCAGTCTGAGGCACATGCACACAAACCTCTTGCCTTTCAGGACACAGAACCAGAGCTTACTAAAAGGTAAAATCTTTGATTAAAAATAACAGATAAGAAACACAGAGAGTTGATTCTCTGGAATTTAACTTAGGTAGTTACAGGGGAAGGGAAGGGGGTACATGTGCTCAGCACAGAGAAATCCAAAAACAAACCAAAAACAAAGAAAATACCCTGACTGCATCTAAGTAAACATTCCCTGTTCTACTCACACCTGGTCAGTAACAAACTTAACTTATCTTTGGTAAGGATGTTGCTGGATTCTTTCTCAGGCCCCTCTGGCCTCCTCCCGATCCTCCCAGGAGTTCTGCTGCATCCAAACAGAAACAGGCAAGGCTGCTGCTCCAATTAAAAAACCTGGGCTTTGTTTCTGTTGGCTGTCCTGGGACTCACTGATCAGAGTGTTAACCCTTTCCTCCCCAAGGGTTACTACACAGCCATTTATAATTTTAGTTATGCAAATGTTTAAGATAGTAAATCACACTTAGTTGTTTAAGATATGTGAGCTTTATGGGCATCAGAAAATGAATCAAGATTTTTAAATATTTCTGGCTTTTGGGCTGATCCTTAATCAAATAGCATCTTAGGTGAATCAGTATTGGCCCCTTCCAAAATAAATTTTTGGAGATAAATACCACCTCAAGCAAGTTGGTTGACACTACAGTAAAGAACAGACTTACCAGACACACAGACAAACATAATTTGTTCAGAAAGAGTCAACATGGTTTTTGCAAAGGGAAATCATGTCTCACTGATCTACTGGAATTCTTTGAGAGGATTAACAAGAATGTGGACAAGAATTATCTGGTGAATATGATATACTTAGATTTTCAGAAAGCCTCTGACAAGATCCCTCACCAAAGGCTCTTAAGCAAAGTAAGCTGTCATGATATAAGAAGAAAGCTCCCCTCCAGGATCAGTAACTAGTTAAAAGATGGGGGAGGGGGCTGGAAAAAAGTGTCAGATTTCAGAATGGAGAGTGGTAAATAATTATCTCCCCCCCACTCCTGGATCTGTATTGGGACCAGTACTCTTCAAAATATTCATAAATGATCTAGAAGAAGGGATTAACAGTCAGGTAGCAAAACCTGCAAATGATACAAAACTGCTTCAGATACTTAAGCCTAAAAAAGATTGCAAAGATTTACAAAAGAATCTTACAAAACCGGGTGACTGGACAATAAAGTGGCAGGTAACTTTTGATGTTAATAAATTCAAAGTAATGCACATTAGAAAACATAATCTCAACTGTACATGCAAAATGATGGGTTTAAATAAGCTGTTACCATATAAGAAAAAGAGATCTAGACATCATTGTAGATAGCCCTGTGAAAACATCCACTCATTGTCTAGTAGCAGTCAAAAAAGCCAACAGACTGTTGGGAACCATTAAGAAAGTGATAAGGAATAAGACAGAAAATATCATATTGCCTCTCTGTAAATCCATGGTGCACCCACATCTTGAACACTGCATGCAGATCTGGTTACCTGATCTCAAAAAAAGATATAAAGATATTAGGAAAGGTATAGAAAAAGGCAACTAAAATGATTAGGGTCATGGAAAACCTTCCATATGAGGAAGATGAATAAGATTGGGACTTTCCAGTTTGGAAAAAAGATGACGACAGCAGGGATATGATAAAGGCCTAAAAATGCTGACTTAGGTGGAAAGTAAATAAGGAAGTATTCTTTGCTCCTTCTCATAACACAAGAATTAGGGTTCATAAAATAAAATGTATAGGCAGTGGATTTAAAACAAACAAAATGATGCATTTCTTCACACAATGGATAATCAACCTGTAAGACACTGTCAGAGGATGCTGTGAAGGCCAAGATTATAATAGGGTTCAAAAGAGAACTAGAAAAGTTCATAGTGGATAGGTTTATCAGTGACGGTTAGCCTGGATGGGGAGGGATGCAAAACAATGCTCTGAAGTATCCCTAGCCTCTGTTTGCCAGAAGCTGGAATTTGGTGACAGGGAATGGATCACCTGTTCTCTTCATTTCCTCATAAGCATCTGGCATTGGCAACTGTCAGAAGACAAGATACTGAGCTAGACAGATCATTGTTCTGACCCAGTGAGGCCATTCTTATGTCTTCACAAGAAAATTAAAGTGAAAACAAACATGTAAACTCTAAAAGAAAAAAAAATGTATCTGTTTGATTCAAATCCTTATTCTTTGGATCCTGGCTGTCACAGAAGGCATTTCTGATCTCTAATCCCACTTCTTCTACTCACCCAAATTTTTTGTCTGTACATTCCTAAAAATATCTGACTCTTGCAATAGCTTCTCCAGAAGTGGCAACGGGGGGAGCACTAATGTAGACTGTCCACCAACACTTCTACCACTATTTGGTCTGAGCAGGTCTGGATGACATGGTGATAAATATGCCGGACCAAGATCCACAAAGGTTTTTAGGGCTACTGCTATCCACAAAACCTCTGTTCAGTTGTTGCCCAAACTCATTTAGTGCCTAAATTTCCACAAAAACAAACAAGGAGTCCTGTGGCACTTCTAAAGACTAACAAATTTATTTACTGCATGAGCTTTCATGGGACAAAATCACACTTTGTCAGATGCTTTGAAGACAGGAAACTTAAGAATGAGAGGAAAATATAAGCAGGGGAGTGTAAATCAGAGGATCAGGTCAGATTGTTACAGCAAATTAATTCATTAGTTTATATTTAAAAACTAGGGAATGGTATATAGAGGAAGATGAGGTCAAATCTCCAATCATAATGAGAAAAAAAAAATCCAAAGTCCTTATTTAGCCCTGAAATGACACTGTCAAATTTCCATATGAATTCCAATTCTGCAGTTTCTCTTTTGAAGCTTTGATTTGCTATTCATTTGTCTGAGCACAGTTAGTAGTTAAATCATCAATGGAGTGATCAGGAAGATTGAAGTGTTCACCCACTGGTTTTTCAGTGTTGTGATTCCTGATGTCAGATTTGTGCCCATTTATTCTTTTGCACAGAGGCTGTCCTGTATGTCCAAAATACAAGACAGGGGGGCATTTCTGGCACATGGTGACCTAAATCACCGTGGTGGATGAGCAGCTGAATTAGCCCTTGATGGAATAGCTGGTTTGATTAGGTCCTGTGATGGTGTCTTTTGTGCAGATACGTGGACAACATTGGCAACATGGTTTGTTGCAAAGACACATGCCTGTTTTTAATAGTTCTGTTGTTTGGTCTGTAGTTGCTGGTATCAGCTTAAGGTTGAGAGGGCTTTCTGTAAGCAAGGAGAGGTCTGTCTCCCAAGGCTTGTGAATGAGGGATCATCTTGGTAGAATTGTAGAAGTTGCCTAAGCACCTACATTTCTGTCTCTCAGCATAAGCATTGCTGCATCAGACATGGTTCTGAATTATCTCATGCCCAGCAGAAGCTTCAAACCAAGTGAAGATAGTAAGAGCAACACCTGTCTTGCCTGGTTGGTCTAATCTTGTAGAATGGGTTAGAGCACATCTAACGCTATGGCAGAAGCCTCTACCCTTTACCCAGTGTTTGCTTCTCAGCATGTTTGAAAGCCCACTCTGCCTGATGAAGAGATGAGATTTAAACAAGGTTTCTGAGGTAGAAGCCCTACATACTTAGAACATACTCCTCTCCTCAACAATCTGCAGTTGGCTAGTTTAGGCAGGTTCCCTTCCAAGCATGTGAGCTTTTTGTAGGTGCCATTCTCAGAAAATAGTTTCTTCCACGCAATGTATGTAGAGCCTAGGAACCCCAAGATTTGTAGCTTCCATTTAGGGATCATAGGGTATGTTTTTATGGCAATAAAACACTTGTGGCTGGCTCTGGGTCAGCTACAAAACTGAAGTGTTGATGACTAAATTTGGACTGGAGCCCAGGCTGAGTGAGCCCACAAGGGGCCAGTCCCAGAGCTCAGGCCTGTGTCTACACTGCAATTTTCTAGTTCTGAAGGCAAGCATTACAAGCCTAAGTCAGCTGACCCAGACAAGTCATGGGTGTTGTACTGCAATGTAGACATACCCAAAGTGCTTAAAAGTTAGACAGTATAACGCTTCAGTCCCTTTGTGGATCTGTACCCTGATGCCCAATCTACACTAGGGCACCCATCATTGCTTAAGCCAGTAAATATTTTTTTAAAAATCAACAATGCAGACAAGATTTCATTAATATTTCAGTGGAACTGGATTGGAGTGAGAGAGGATACATTATTTATAGTACTCATCCTTATTGCATGGGTATCTGAGGTGATTGTTTACATTAGTTAAAATATGCAGAACTGAAATATAGCATTTAAAAACACACACTTTTTTGGGTAAGAAAGATTAATGTTATTTAAAAGGGATTGGCAGGATTGAAATGTAAAGCTGAGAAATAGATTTTAGATATTACCTTTAATCAACATAAGGGTTTCATGTACACTGTATTTTTAAATGGTTCCCTTAATCACTACAAACTATTTCATTGATATGCACATCAGCACTCTCTACATCTTCTTGTTGTATTCTTAAGCAACAGAATCTCATGAAATGCTAGTGTGTGTGTGTGTGTGTGTGTGTGTGTGTGTGTGTGTGTGTGTGTGAGAGAGAGAGAGAGAGAGAGAGAGATTTTGCCTGGTTTTTTTCCACAGAAAAATGTGCATATTTTAGGAATAAGATATGTTTGGTACATATGATTTGCAATTCTAAAATGAATTACAGAATGACTTCCACATCAAAATTACTCCTTACACACTGAAATATGATTTTGTGTTTGATAACAAATTTAAATACAGAAAATAGTATTCTTCCTTATGTAGTAACATTATCAGAAATGTTAACATTAAAGTATTTTTAAACATCCTGTCTGGCAGTAAGCAATGTATCTTACTGTGAACTTAGGATACTGAACATTTTTTTTTTAAATTAGGTCTTTCATTTCAAATTCAAAAATGTAAGTAAGCTTTAATGAAAACATATGTACAACTACAAAATGACAGGGAACGTGTTCATATGGAACTGTTGCATATTAATCTGATGAGGCTTGCATTATGTTTAAGGAAGTGCATATTTTAAAACATATAAATGCATACCTTTTGCAAGAAACGTTTTATGTTAATAAATGTCTATTTTCCCACATCAACAAAAGTAAAATTGAGAGATAGCCCAACAGAAAGGAAAAGCACACCATGTGCATATTCAGAGCGCCAGGGTAGAACTAATCTATCAGTAGCTAATTTTAGCATACTGCTCCATGTTGAATAACCAGGTATGTTTCCCTAACCCATTGCTACTACATGCCAATTTTAAAAAGTGACCTTTAACCAGAAAAAAGCTCTTAAAGCTTCTGATGCATGAAATATACCTCAGCAAATGTAAACATGAGGCCTAGTTTTACCAAGTGCTGAGCATCACCCTCCTGTGGTACACAAGGCGCGCGCACACCTTGCAGGGGGCTCCTCGACTTTATGATTTGAGGACAAAGAGCATAAACCAGGCAGAGAGGCTGCGACTGAAGGTGCTGTGACCCTCAGCGGGGAAGAGGCACTGAGGCGAGGGAAGGTTAGCAACCCGACGTTGCTGAGAAGACTCTGGAGGCAGCCGGCCAGGGCTGTCTAACCGAAGCACTAACGGTTACGTCAGAGGGTTAAAATGAGGAGGACGCGCAGCGGCGTCACTCTCCCGCGGGACAGCCCCTCCCCTTGAGCAGGGCGGACCCCGTGGGGGCACAGCGCGCGCGGGGGGTGACGCCTGCGGGGTGGGGGCCGGGTTCCCCGCTGGGTGGCCGCCTGAGGGGAAAAAGGCGCGGGCGCCACGCCCCCCTCCAGCCCCGCCGCCTTTGCGGCCGCTGCCGCCCTGAGGAGGCGGGTCTCGGGCCGCACCTGCCCGGCCGCGGGCGGCGCAGACGTCACTTTCCGCGGCCGCGCGTGTTTACGTGGAGCCGAAGATGGCGGCGCCGGGGCATCCGCCACGGAGCCTCCTGCCGTTGTAGCGGGGCGAGGCGGCGAGCGCGGGGCCTGGCGGCGGTAACGCTCCGCTCTCTGCGCGCAGGGGCCATGGAGGACGAGGAGAGGCGGAAGAAAGTGGAGGCCGGGAAAGCCAAGGTAGGAGGGGAGGCGATGGCGGCGGGGAGAAGGCTGGTGAGGGAGAGGGAGGAGGAGGGGGCAGCCGCTGTGGAGGGGAGGCAAAGCCCCTGAGGGGCGCACCCCAGGGTGTAGGAACGACTCTGCTTTTCACCTTGCCAGCTCACAGAGGGGCAGCTGTGTTAGTCCAAGGAGTCCTATAAATAAATAAATACAGTTAACTGCGATAAATAGATCTGTTAGTCTGGACGTGCCACAGGACTCCTTGCTTTTTTTGCTTTTCGCCTGTTTTACTGACCCCCACCCCGCTGTGTGTCCAGCGTGTTGCTGTGCCCCTCATAATGCTGGCAGCACGTGGGAGGATTTGCAGGGTCCTCTCTCACAAAAACAAGCGCGCGCACACAAAACCGAGGAGTCCTGTGACACTTAAAGACTAACAGATTTCTTTTTCGCATGAGTTTTCGGGGGAGAAAATCCCACTTCGTCAGATGCTTGGAAGATGAGAGAACTTACAGAATGGAAAGAAAATGAACGCAAGGGAGTTTTCTTCCCTTCTGTCTGTCGGATCGGCTTGTGACAGCTGTTGGTGGACGGCGCATGTCTCGGGAGTGCCACACATGCCAGCAGTTGCACATTTAAAGGTTAATGGCATTTCGCTGAGCAAAGCGCCTTCTTTGTGCTGATGTCTTTTTGTGACTGTGTGTAGCTTTCATGGTTCGGGTAAAAAAGACTTTCAGGTGACTTCAATTTAATAAAAGGAGATTTGGGGAGGAGGAAAATGGGGTTTGTGACATGCTGTTAACCCACTGCACAAGTTGCTGTTTGCCTTTTTAAAAAATAGTGTAAAAAGAAATGGAGATAGCTATTTTGTCCTCAGTGGACTAATAAGACAATGCTAACCTTACAGTAGGTGTGTTAACTCTTTCTCAAACTATTCCCATGATAAAAGGTTTATTGATGATTTAAACTTCTTTAAACAAATCACCTTAAGAGTAGGTATTTATAAAATAGTACATTTGATCACAACTATACTGACTTTATTCCTATAGTAAGGGAAACTTACAAAAGGTCAGTGAGAGAAGGCAGTTACCCAACCCTGATGATAAAATATGGTAAAACAAAATTTTGTTTACCTAACCATGGCTATTGGTCTCAACTTGTCCATCTGATTGGACAATTTGCTACCAAATATGAGAGTTCATAGAACATAAATTGTCAGTTGTTCACACTGGAAAAGATAATTTAGCAAAATCACGTTGTGTGCAACTGGAAAATCTACCTCTTGGAATAAATGCTCTCTGACAGGGCGCGAATGTAACCGTTCAATAGGTGTTCCCATTGCAAACAGTTCTGTGGCTCATACAGCTCCTGTGATGCTGGTGTACAAACAAAAGTGTTTCGGTATAGCATGGCAGTATATGCTATAAGTTGATCTGTAAAACCGCTCTTTTTGTAACATGGGGTAAATAGTTTCTCAATTTAAAATGAATAAAATTAGTAATTGTATACAAGTCTCTTGCGTAGCCATTTTATACAGTGAGTAAAGAACAGACTCGCAAGTGAAGCTAATATTAGCTGTTAGAATGACTAATCTGTACAAATCCATACTATATATAATCTATCTAAAAATTGTATACAAGAATCCCACGCTACAATGTGGACATTAATCGTTTTTGTTTTTAAGACCATATTATGTAGCAGTGAAGTCTAACAGGATGGTGAGTAACTAAGGACACTGTCAAACACACTCCCCCCCCCCGTAGCTTCAATTTTTTCTCTTAAAAAGTGCTGTGTACATGGTTGGAAAGAACTTGCTCTTGTAGTGTATATTTGAGTGAGTGTTTCCTCTCTTCTGTTGATGCACAACACTTTGATAAACAGGTCAAACGTTTTCAAATGTCAAAATCTGTCTACTTTAATCTTTAAATTGTCTTTACTCTCTCTGAGTGACATGTACACCTATTGCAATGGCTAAAAATTTAAAATAATCAATGCAAACCTCTTCTTGCCATGTTTGCATGTGTGGGTGGGTGGGTGACAGTTATAATTGAAATATTTTTGCTGCCTTGCAAGATTTCCTATAAACTTCTGAGAGAACAGTGATGGACTCGGTTAAAAATTGTGAATCAGTAGACATGTGCAGTATAGCCAGGGTACCTAAATCTGTAAATCTTCTTAAGAAGTTTCTTCTGGCTGGTGGCAATCTCCTATAACTGTAGACTGTACTGTACACTTCTCTTTCCCCTTCTTTCTCTCCTGAGAAGAATCACCATCAGTGCAGCCATATATATTGTGGTGTATATTGTGAATTTAGAGGCATGCATGTTATGTGCTTCAAATATAGGCTCTAGAGACTCTTGTTCTTGGTTGGTTGGTTCCCATTAGACACTTGCATGCCTCTAATAAATAAAGTAAGGTACTTTTGTGAGGGCTGTCAGAAGAGAAGGGGCGCCTAGGTGGTTAATGCACAGAAGATTTCCGGGTGGTTTCCCAAGGGAGGAGAAGTGTAGGAAGTTACAAGGCTAATACTTTAGGGTCCTAATTGTCAAGGTTCTTCAAAGTTACTTTCTCTGGGAGGGAAATATTCATATCCTTTGCTTTCATAGGCTTCTCTTGGATCTGACTCTGACATCTGTGGCATCTTCCAGTGCAGTAGTTCTCAATCTAATTAGATCACAGCCCCCTTCTTTGTGTTTGTAGAAATTTACACACACACACACACACCCCGGGTGCTCTGCCAGCAGCCATCCCTCTTTGGCTAACCATCTTTGAAGGTGGTGCGGAGAATGGTGACTGCTGACCAGGAGCCCTGCTCTGAATGTGCATGGTAAGCTTTTGTGTTTTTTGTTTTCTTCCCTAGAGCTTCTCATGACCCTCAGAATATATTGTGTGCCCCTCGGTTTGACAATCTCTGTCCTGTCTTTGCATTAGGGGAATCCCGCATTTGTGGCCTGCAGCTTCTGCTTCTGTGGGCAACAGACACCACCACCTTCTGGCATCTCTGGGTGGTTCTTTCCATGCTAGATTCTCTGCACTTCTGCAGCTGGCCCAGATCCCAGGAACACTGGACAAACTGCTCCTTTTCCCTTGTGCCAGCTCTGTTAGTTACAGTACTTCCTCCTCAGTGGCAACCTGCACCTGCTGCCTCTTTGTTTTTCAGATTTGCGCTTTCCCCAGGCCAACCTAAGGTTCTTCTCCTGGGTCCACCTCTTGGGGTTTGCTCTTTGTCCTGCTTGCAAGCAGCTGCATATTTAACTAGCTTTTGACATGTGCTCCTTTCCTCTTGTCCAAGGATTACACTTCTTTTTCTTTGTCAGTCTGAATCACACATGACTCCTATTGACTGTGTACCTTTTTAGTCCTTGTCTCTTCTATGATAAGTTGTTTCCAATCCTTTCCATCAAGATCCTTGTTTTAGAGAGGTGATTCCTGGTAATTAGCCAACTGCATGGGGACAAGTGTTTCAGATCATTTTTTGTAGTGACTCCTCCTATGTCTTGTTTTGAAATGTATATCAAAGGCATCCAGAGTTTTGGAGTGGGTGCCTTTTGTGTAGTTTTTACTCAAAATACACACACTTGTGCTCTGAATTCAAGACTTACTTTAATTGTGAGTTACACTATTTTATTTCTGAAGTAAACATGCATTTCCAGTAGGAAGATCCTTATTTTTGAAAAAATTCCAAATACTTTGCGAAGAAATGTAATCTTTGCATTTGAGATAAATCACTTAACGTCTGAACTTGTGGGCGGTAATGGTTGAAGAGGAGACCAAAGACAGAATTCTGATCGGAAGGAAAGCCCAGCAGTCCCTTTTAGATACAGGGTATACTGTGCTTTTTCTTCTTATGGAGCTCCCCCCCCCTTTTTTTTTTCTTCTGTGACTTTATTATTTAGAACTGTGCTCTCATTGACCTCGCTCCATGGTGGCTAATGTAACTTGCATCATCTTCTAGACTTTCTAGATGAAAGTTAAAATGGCAGTCCTAGTGTACGTGCTTACTTGAGATCTTTATCTTACGTGTATTAAAAAATCACCTTTGAATTTTATCTACTATCTTTGTTTAAATTGATGTTTGTAAATTAAGTGCTGAAAGTGTGTGGAGGATTTTTAGTTGCTTATTTGTAGAGCCCTGCATGGATACAAATAGGTGGATCCGTATCCGATCTGCATCCGTAAGAAATGCTCCGCAGATATCTGTGTTGTATCTGCGGATGCAGATGTAATGTGGATATCCACGGATATCGGCATATTTGCAGGGCTTTACTTATTTGCTACTCACTGCTGTCTTCAGATCCAAAGGGTGTGAAGTGAAGGGAATTTTATTGCAACCTTCCTGCTGTCTGTTTGTCAGTCTTCCATAGTGGAGGCCAAGGGAATGAAAATGTGTGTTTTGGAGCATTTAACAGCTATTTTATTTGAAAAATGTATCATGTTTATAGATACAAAACTTCGTATTGACAGAAACGTAAAGCTGCTTGTTAATGAACTAAACTGCTTACCAGTGTATGTTTGCTGATCATGTTGTTGTCTTTAGTTATATTCAGGGGGAGGGATGAGGGCTAGCAGTGGTGAAACGCTTATTTTTGTATTGAATTTCATTTAGAAAATCTTTATTCCATCTTTGATATTGTTTAATTCTAAATTCTTGGGACTTTTAGGTCCTATCTGTATTTTCTTTTTGTATCATGTATACCTTGTACCATTAATCATTTTCAGTGTTTTCTGTATGTTCACAGTGTATATTTAGCCCCTTGCTTGAAAGCATGTTGTTCACAGAGATATGCTCCTTAAACTGCCTGAAGGTATTGTGGAAGGAAGCTGTTTGGTTTGTTTAGTACCTGTTTAAACACACAACAAGGAACTTGCTTTTCTTTGATTTTTTTTTTTTTTTTATTGAGCAAAATTCAGAGCAAGTATAATGGCAAAGGTTACAAGGTTAGATCCATTGTTGTAGAGAGATAATGCTATTTAAAAAGGCTAAGTAGCCTAAGTAATCTGATTGTGCCTTCATAAACTCAGCTGTAGAGAAAAAATCTTCAATAATTTGGTTTGTGAATATTTCTAGTGGCAGAGCATGAGGGTGAAATGGAGCCAGACAAATACAGTGATGTTGCTTGGTAGCCTGCAATCTTATAGTTTTTCTATCCCTAAAAATTATTGATGCACAAAATAACATTTGCTGCTTCTATCTAATATTTATTATAATGAGAAGATTTGATTTCTTAGAATGAGGTTGTTCCAGTTTCCCTACAACCTCCCCCAAACAACCAAAACCCAACAACAACCCTGACTTGAGAGACACATGAAAGGATTGTATTCCACAATTAATCAGGTCAGTGTTCAACTATAACATCAAGAATTAACTTGTGATAAATTGTTCAGTAGTAGACTCTCATAGTAAATGAACAGTCCTTTAAATACTGTTTTCTCTTTAAGGTAACTGCTGGAACGTATTGCAATTTATTAAGGATGTGGTGAGTAGCATCCTCTCCCTTTTTAAAACTAAATTTTGTGTGTCATTTAAGAGCTGACTTTACGATCTCTTTATTTTTTCCTTTCAGGTGCAGCATGCTCATTTTTGTTTCAGCCCCTTCCAGTTATTTAAACAAAAACATTTAGTAAGCAGAAATATACATTGTCTTGCCAGTGTGCATCTTCAATCAGTTTTTAGCACAAGAAATTGTATGCAGCGAAAGGCACTGCTTGTGGTGAGCATTATGGTGCTGCTGTCACACTTACACACTTTTTTTAATTTAAAAAAGAAAACGGGGTGCACAGGTCCTCATGGCTAGAGGGAGAAATTTACTGTTGGCTACCACTACATCTGATATGGCTCTGCAGGAGGAGAGAAACTGGAGGGGGGACTCCTTAGCTGGAGTTAGTTGAGGGAAGGAGTCTATGAGCCCTAGTTTAACTGGACTGAGAAAAGCAAATTGCTCAGTAGGTTAGCTGTTGGTTACCTGGGGCCAGTGGGGAGGTTGTGAGAAAGCATTAGAGGAACAGAATAGTTCTGGAGACTGTTTACTTGAAGGGATCTGTTCCCATTTCCTTTCTTTTCAACCTCCAGATGGTTCATGGGCTCTTTTCTTGCTCTGTAGAATTTATCTCCTTTCCTTGGTCCATCAGAAGTCCTCTTCTTGGTCATCCACTTCCTCAGATGGCTTCTGCCTCTCCTTTCTCTTTTGTTCAATCTAAGTAGATGGGAAGGAATGTAGAACTGAGTTCTGTGTTGTGTGTGTATTTATGAATGGATGAGGGTTAAAAATAGACCTTGAATGGGGGAGTGGTAAGAACAAACTTTATCTAGGGGAGGAAATTGTACCTGTTTAAGGACTGTTCATTGTGTGGGAAATCTTTTATTTTTTCAGTAAGGTGAATGGAAGAGGGACAGCATAGCTGAGGATGGGAAGGAGGAGAGGAGCAAGAAAAAGAAACGTGGTGGGGGCTAATTTTCTTCTAAAAAGGGCAAACAATTCAAGTTGTTGCATTTTAGCTTTGATTAACTGTCTGTATACACATTTGAGATAAGACATGCGATTGCTGCCAGAATGAATTGTCAGTTTGACAGAGATCAGCAGGGCAAGTGATCTACAAGATTTCTGCTGAGACATCTATATTACTTAAAAAATCAGACATATTAAAAAGACTGAAACTTCTTTGCTCAGTCATTATACTTTTTGATTTAAAGTATGCCTATTTCCTCTTTGATATAGTATTGTTTCCCTATAATGGCCTTCAAGTGTCTCTCTAAAAAATGAGTCTGACTTTCTAGATACTTTCTTGTGTGTTTCTTCAAGTGGCCTTCAGACATTATTTGGCTTCCAAGAGAAATTGTAATTATGTTAGTGTCTTGAATTGTCACTCTTTTCACTGGAACCCTTTTGCCCTCTGAGGGTTCCATGGGTGTATAGAGTCTCTCTCTACTGTTTCATTATTCATGGCTTGGCTGTTTCTTTCTGGTGTTACTGTGTATGCTGCCCTCAGTCCAAGTCTCTATATTAACTTGTGATGCCTGCCTTAGTTGGGTTTAGTGTTGAGTTGGGCTTAGTTGTATAAATGCTATTGACCAGGACAGTCTGCTAGAAGTTGATGTTAAAGGGAGAGGTCATTTTTGGAAGCCTTGCCAAAGACAAAGATGGACAGTCTAGATTTTATGGAGGTCATTTGAATAATACTGTCTTTAGATGGGGGTAGTAATTTCAAGTGTTACATAAGAATTTGTCTTGATCTTACAATTTCACTTCTATTGTTCTTATAGCTTTCATGTGAAGCATCCTTGGATGACTGACTGTAGGAGATCAAATTCACTTTGTTGTTCTCAAATTAAAAATGATGTACGGTATTGTGTGCCTCCACTTAGAGAACATTTGCCTTCTCTGAGTAAGGAAAAACAATGAAAAATGTTCTCCCAAGATTCCAAAAAAACGGCTGACACAAGCCAACAAAATGTCCTAAGAAGCATTCCAAAATAGCAGAAATATAGACATTTACAAATGCAAATTTTATGTCTTTACTATTTTTTCAAAACATAAAGGATTGATTTACCAGGAAGGCTATAGATGGGGAATTTTTTTGAAGAAATCTAGGAGGCATGAGTTTAACAGATCAAATGAAAAAGCAGTTATAACTCTCCTCCTCCTTTCCCCAGTCCATTCTTAAATGACTGCTAAACCCCCAGCCCAACTCCCTCCCGTCAGCTTCCTGTGGTAGGACAATAGCAGCCATCTAGATTTAAGGTAGCTTAGATTTCCATTGCAGATTTTTTTGTATTGCATGACTTAATTCACACTTTACTTATACAGGTAAAAATATTTTGACTTTTCTTAACTGGTGTGAACATAAATTCTGTATAAACATTCTCACTCACTAAAGGAAGAATTGTACAGAATATTCAGTAAAGCATGCTGTGTACTCTACTGAATGTATTGTTTGACCTTTGGCAGACGAGAGATAAAAAATAGGGTTTTTTACATGCAACATTTTCTATCAACAATGCACTCTTAAATACCTATATAGAGTTCAGTTTCTGCAGATCAGTACCTAAGATATGACAGTGAACATTATTTGGAATTTGAGAAATAATGGAAACCTGGAAGGAAAATAAGAGGCAGTGAAAGAGTAAATCAGAGAAGAAACTGAAGTGGTTCTAACATTAGTTTCCAGTGTCCTTACTAGTCTGAATTGTGTTATTAACAGATAATTAGTTGCTCCCTTCATTAGCTGAAGACTTCTCCCCTAAATTCCTTTCCCATTACTGCTGTAGACTGGTCCTAAATGGGTATCTGGAGGTTACCGTGCCTTTGCTCATTTGTCTTAGGTCATCAAGGAATTGTCTCAAGTGGGGTTGGTTAATGCATGACTTGGGTATTGCAGATATATGCTGAAAAAGGAACAACTTTAAAATTTTATCTTTTACCACATACAAAGCATATAAGAGAGCAGAACCTTTCAACTGTCATCCGAAAGCATTTGCTGATGGCTTTGCAGAGAACTGCCATGTCTCATGGTGTTGGCACCCTTTGATTTCTAGCTTCTCAAAGAGGCAGGTAACCTGTATTTGTAAAGATGTTGGCCATCTGTAAAAGCATGTGGAAACAGACTAACTGTCTTCATTATGAGTTAAAGGCAAGGGAGAAAAAAACAATCCTCACGGATTGCAACTGACTGCAAGCCTGGAACTGCCGATGGACCGAAATGTCACTTGAATAAGGAGCAGGGAATGAGATAGCAACCCCAGAGAGCCAGAGAAGAAAGCCAGCTGGGGCATAGAAGAATCAGCCACCAGGGAAGCATGTGCAGAGACAGAGGGAATGGTGCCTAACGAAGAATAGAATAGAAGAAAGGAGAGAGTAAACAGAGCAAGCAGTGTTGTCACAAGTAGCAAATTATATGAATAAAATTTCTCTTAAAAAGAACCAAGTAATGTGTCATGGTAATTTATTGATCTGGCTTAAGGCAATGGTGTTAAACTTTTAAGCAAAGAGGTTTTTAGCTCCCATGAGGTTTGTGTGAGTATAAATTTACCTTATTTTCTGAAGTTTGAGGCATTTGTGAAATCTAGTTAGCGTACTGATTCCAACCCATCTATACAGACAGAAAAACAGTTGATTGAGTTGAAGAGAGAGTGGTAGTATGTACATGTTTTTACTTTATGGGCAGGCATGACCTGAAGCATGGCAGTTTCTCATGGTCAAAGAAAACTGAGTATTTCCCAAAATGCCATAACCTGTAAGCAGAGCTAAATTAATTTTATGGCATTTGCCACTGGGTTTACTCCTAGTCATAGAATTATGGTCAAGCTTTCATTTCATAAAAATGATTTCAGCTTTTGGGATTGTATAGATATTTTAGGTTAAAACAACACCAACATCTTTAAATGAGACCTTTCAGAGCTTGTAGCCAGAGAATGAGTGTACCAGAAGTGGATGCTGGCCAGCCAGGTGACCTTGAAACAACAGCACAGCAAAAGAGATCTGGGAAGCTGGCAAGATTAAATATTCAAGCCATCTACAAGCTTTTCCTCCCCTTTCCCCAAGTTCTACAGGCTAGCTAAATTACTTAATGGGAGCTGAGGCCTAGGATTTGAAGCGGCAGCTTGGGGAGAGCGTAATGCAAAACTTCATCCTAAAAAAGCCCCACTGTTTGAAAATAATCAGTGAATTTTTCATCAATAAGTATTTTCAGCTGAGTTACAGTTATGTGGCAAGGGGAACTCACGGGCTATGCTGACACTTGGAAAAGTTGATTTGATTTTGTTAATTCAAATTAATAAGTTCAAGTTTAGTTCAAACTAAACTCAAATTTATGAGTTGAATTAGTCCACTTTGTTAATTCAAGCTAACTGCCCTTAATTCAAATTTATTAAGTTCTAACTAAGGGTTAATCCTAGCCTACACCATCCTTAGTTCAAACTAAGGATCGTACTAAGGGCTTAGTATGAACTCACTGGAAGGTCTTAGTAATTCAAACTAAGTTTTCCTTAAAGGATTTCCTTAATTTGAACTAATGAAAGCCTAGTGTAGACAGGTACTAAGTTAGCTTGAATTAAGGAGGCTTAATTTGAACTAAATTGCAAGTGTAGACATACCCAGAGTATTTCATGGAGATAGTGAATATTGCCATAAAAACCTCACTGCAGTCTGGAGGAGACTGATGTACAGCATTGGTCACTTTTGAGGTGCAAAGTGCATGAATGTCACTTGTTACCTGAAACTTTATAACCATGATTTCCAGAAACCTTCAACTAACATTTTAGAATTATCTGACAGAATGGAAGAGTGGGGCAAATGTTCCCTGCTTCCCCCTCGAATCGTGAAAAAATAATACATGGGTAATCAGATCATGCTTCCTCTTTCCTGAAACTTTAAGACACTAAAATATACACACAAATGTACTTTGAAAATCTCTAGATACCTTTTTCATCAGTCCAAAAAGTAACTATTTATTCATCTTCCTTTGAGCTACAGTAGTTCTCATGAGGTCCTTTCCAACTCTGTGATTCTGTTTTCTTATAGATCTGATGATGGCAATATCCCAGGCCTTAGAAACACACATCTGGATATGGAAATTATTTAAGATTTAAATTAAAAAAAAAAAATCCAGCATAATCACAACTGTCATGTAAGAGGTGTGAATTATCTGTTAATAACAAATTATTCTAAAGAAGCCGTGGTGGTTCTTGAAAGAGATTTGGGAGAGGGCAGTACAACATTTCAAAATGAAGCATATATGGTATTGTTAGCTCATGATTTTATATGACCTGTGATATTTGGCTTTTTTCCCCTCAACTGCTACAATCAAATGATTACCGCAGACTCTCTGAGCTTTCATTTTTAAGAGTATGTTTCTGTTCTTCATGGTTGCAAAGAAAAACTTGAAAACATGCTGCAATTTTCTTAAAGATTCAGACCAAAAGACCCCCCCAAACCTCTCCCTAAAGTTTTTTTTTGTGCTTTTTATTTTTTTTTTAAAGCTGATGTGATTTCTGAATGCTTGGTGTTGGCAGTACTGAGTATGTTAGCCTGAATTATTATTTATTTTTAAATCTCTAAAATCTAGTTTAAATGAGGGAAGGGGTCAGACTGAGTTACAGGGGATTCTGTTGCTGTTTAAACCAAACCAATGCTTTGTTTTTCATTTCTTTTGCTAGCCTGTAAATCGGCAAGAAAGACAAAAGCTCTTGCCTCAACCCTGGTTTAGTTTTTCCATGGGCTGATTATCCTGCATCTCCTGTTCCTCCTTAATGATGCCTCCTGAGTCTGACTGTATAGCAACAAGGGAAAAGCACATGATCATGCTCCAAAGACAAGTTGTTTTGTTACTATCCTAGGTGAATATATGTGTTTTGTAAGATTACATGGAATTACTCTGAAAGAGATGTACCGCTGATATAGAAGACAGCTTCCAAACAAGTAGGAAAGTCTTTCTAGTTGAGGTCAGAATCAGTAGTATACATCATTTAAGTGGGGTATTAAAAATGTTTTGTATTATGCTGAAGTTCATTAATCTATTAAGACTGTGTGAAGAACTATTTTTTCTTCAACTGCAGCAAGTTCAACAATTTCTTCAGCAACTTCCATCAACCCACTGCATGTCAGTTTCAGAATGACAGCAAAATTTATCTGACTCCAGCTCTTAATGAAGTATCTTTTTTGACTGCTAAATCGGGTGCTTAAAGCTCTGATAAAATAGGTTCATTGAACTTCCATTCAATGTTGTAACATTTTAGTCATATAGTCATCTGTTGGTCATTGGTAATTGCACATTAGCAAAGACAAATAGATATTATCAGGAGAAGCTAAATCCTGTCTCATTTAGATTTAAGTTGTGTTTAAATATTTTTCATCTAAACTTTCAGATACATCACGCCAGTTTTCCTCAACATGTATATTATCATCTTTTGGAAAGTTTAAAAAACATTTTTTTTTTAATTTTTAAAATTATTTTTACATTTCATGATGTCAGTAGTATTAGTGCATATTGTGATATCAGTTATGCTATTATGATCAGTTCTAGTATTTATAGCTGGGTTGGTCCGAGGCTACTAGACAGACAAGCTGACTGAAGTAATATCTATCCCTGTACCAACTTTGATGAGAGAGAAGCTTTCAAACTACACAGACTTTCAGAAAACCTGAACAACTTTGTAGCTCAAAAAGTTCTTTATCACCACCAACAGTTGCTGGTCTAGTGAAAGACCTTGTCTGTACAGTAGAATTGTTTTTATTTTTTAACAAAGTACAGTAAGGAGAGCTGCTGCTTTGTGCTGCCTTCTGTGTCTATTTAACATAAAATACTTTGAAACATTCTGTTCTAAATAGACGCAGAAGGCAGCACAAAGCAGCAGCTCTTCTTACTGTTTTCTAATATTTTGCCTCTGACACCCATTATGCTGTTTGGCCATCACATTCATTATAAATTGTTTTTTTATTTGTTTTGAGTTTAAAGGGACACTGTTAATGACTTTTTTCAGATGGATTCATTTTAAGTAATTCAGTTTTCTATTACTGTACCTGTCTTGATGTTGAAAAACATGTTTTGATGTTTTTAAAAAGGCTTCTTCAAAAAAAAAAAAAAAAAAAAAAGACTGTTGTGCTTCCCTGTTAATGAAGACTCACTTGGTTAGTTTTGAGAGCATAATCTTGAAACATGCCCAAGCAACCATTCTGTTCTCCTGGTTCCTCGCCTCACCCCCTCCTTCCCTGTTCACATAACTTCATGTTGCCTGTTCAGGTTAAAAGTCTGGCAGCTGCTGTTACTGATGAACATAATCTCTGCATTGTTGTCAAAACAACTAAATTAACTATACCTAAAATGCTACCAAATGTATAGAGCCCTGCAGATCTGCAAGTATCTGCTTCAGATCTGTGGATAACCGCATCCGCGGGTGCGGCTCTGGTTAGCTGCAGCTCTATTGTTGCGGATTGGCCATTAGAGCAGATCCTATTTTTATTGCAGCTGCTGCTACAATCTGTGGTGTCAGCACACAGGGGGAACACAGAAGTGCTCCAGCTATTTCTAGTTGAGCTTTGATTGGTGGTTTGCCAGCCAATCAGAGACTCAGTCCCAACAGTTTGGGGTTTGGAGGGCCACCACCCACTGTCATTCAGTTAGCATGCTGGCCTTTGATTGGCTCACTCCCCATGACTTCCCTCCCATTTTTCAGTTTCTTGTTTATGGTTTGTATGCCATGCTGTCAATCAGAAGTTTCATTGGTGGCCAAGGAAATCTGATTGACAGCACAGCATGCAAATTGCAAACAAGAAAAGGAAAAAAAAAAATAGGTGGGACCCATGTGACGAATGAGCCAGTGATGCTAAAATGCTCACTGTGAGCCCAAGCTCAGTTATGGATGCAGTTCCAGATCCACATAAAACGTGGTGTGCGGATTGGATAAAGAACTGGATGTTGGGCCATGTGCTGGCTCTTAAGGATATTTATTCATGGAGATTTCAGTCTGTCTCTCTTCTTGTCTAGGAATGGAGGCCATAGATTACGGGGACATATGTTGGGTCCATGCAAAAAGTGTTTTGTAAGCAGCTCAGGCAGGCTGTGTCGTCTTCTATCCCTTTTCCTTCCATGTCTGTGTATTCCTGGGATTTCTCAGTGCAGTATGTGCTGGCATATTGATGGTATTATGGGTTCAATTTTACATTGAAATATTCATGTTCAGTTCTTATTTTGGCAAGCTGCCAAAGTTTTGCTGGCAACACAAGTAATAGACCAGAAATGGTGATTCTTCAGAAAGTTTGTGTCTCAACCAAACCATTGTAGAATTTCATGGTATAGGAAAAAAGACACATCTTTAGCCCCAAGGTTTTCTCCTTGCTCAGTTTCAAAGGTGTGCTATCAACAAAGTGGCTGAAAGAATATTTTACTCCAGAGAGTGTTAGGCTACCTTAAATACAGAAGTCACTACCAGCTCCCCTTATAATTTGGATGAATGATTTTTTGTGGAAATTTTTTTTAATTTCATTAACATTTTGAGTTCTTGAAATTAATATACATTCTCCAGTTTTCCTTCACTTAATACAATAAAACTTATAGATTTAGAACAGACCATGACAATTTACTTTCAGTAAAAATAGTTGGATGCTGTTTTATAAAACAGGAGAAGTAAAATGTTTCTTAACAGAGTAAGAAAAATTATTTCCCAGTGGCACTTTTTCACAGAACCAAAATTATATGCAAAGGAAAGAAAAATTAAAGTATAATATGCAAGTGACTGGTGACTGTGAGAGTTCAGTACTGTGGTGGTGTAATGAGACATGTGACAATGACTATACACTTTGGAGGCCTCCTAGTATGAGAGCAGTCTAGACAAGAGCAATTCCTTAACTCAGGGGGCATTTAGAAAAGACAAGGTATGTAACAGTTCTATTTTTGTATGCAACACTGAAAGAGACAGTGCTTACAGATTAGTGTAGAAGGTGCCCCAGACTCTGCATACCTGATTGATGCTGTGGATGCGGGGAACGCCGTAGGTGTGATACACATTGACTTTAGCAAAGCATTTGATATGATCTCCACAGTATTTTTATCTGTTAGTTAAAGAAATACTAGTTCAATGAGTAAACTATAAGATGGATAGAAAGCCAGCGAAATCACTGGGCTCAACAGGTAGTTATCAATGGTTAGCTGGCAGCTGGTAGCAAGAGGAGTTCACCAGGGGTCAGTGCTTGAGCCAGTTTTATTTAACATCTTCATTAAGGATCTGGAGGATGGGGTAAATTGTATCCTCACCAAGTTTGCAGATGATGCTAAGGGGAGTGGTAGGTAGAATACAGAGTGACCTAGGCAAATTAGAGGATTGGGTCAAAATAAAGCTGATGAGGTTCAACAAGAATTAGTGCACCAGGATAATAGCCCTTTCCTGCTGGCACCTAATGTCCTTTAGCTCAATTTATACATAAAATACTTTAATTTTTTTCCTTTAAAAAGGCTTTCAATATTACATAGCAAAATCCCCATATTTTAAAAGAGCATTATTTTAATTTTGAGCACTTGACTTTACAACTAACCAATACCAGCATAAAAGTTGCCTGTGAAAATGTAATTCTGTTCTATATGGGTATGCTTTATGAAACATTCTTTAACTGCATGATCCCATATCACTTTTTTCAGGAGACAGCTGCCTAATGAAGGGCACAGGATGCA
The DNA here is from genome assembly GCA_007922195.1 of Podocnemis expansa. Lineage (NCBI taxonomy): Eukaryota > Metazoa > Chordata > Testudines > Podocnemididae > Podocnemis > Podocnemis expansa. The sequence continues at coordinate 33,784,671 of ML681964.1, read as the reverse complement.
AAATGCCCAACTAATGAATAGGACTGAGCAGAGAATGAAGCTCTTCATAGGATCCTTGCCACATTTACTCTTAAAAACTAGAATTGTAAATAACAAGGGAGGGATCTGAAGGAGAAGAAATAGTCTTTTGCTTCAGGAAGCTGAATAGCACACAAGAGAAATCGGTTCTAGCCCTACATGAGTCATAATCACCTATGTGATATTTACCACTATTGGGGTAAATATATCAATGGTCTATGATGGGCTCTTAGATGGGATGGGCTGTGAGTTGATGCAGAGAATTCTTTTCAGGGTGCCTGGCTGGTGAGTCTTGCCCACATTTTGACAGATTAGCTGAGCACCGTGTTTGAGATCAGGAGGGGATTCTCCCCTAGGGCAGACTGGCAGGGGTCAAGGGGGTTTTTCACCTTCCCCTATAGCATGGTGGTAGTTTTTTTCCTGTATCTTGGTCTTTAATAGATGATTTTGGGACTTCAGTGACTCATTTGTAGGTTGTGTTTATTGCACAAACAGGCGTGAAGTTCTGTGGCCTGCAATGCTGCAGGTCAGACTGGATAATCATATTGGTCCCTTCTAACCTTAAAATCTATTAATCTATATTAAGTCAGTCATTAAAACCCCTGGAGGAATGAACCTAGAGTTGGGTAATCATGTCACTGGCTGTAGTCTCAGGCAAGAGTCTTCATCTCTTTTCCCCCATCCACATAATGGTAATATGTAATAGGGTGTATCAGGCGCTTTAAGATCCTACTTCTACTACACCCCTTCTCAGAAAGAAATGCAGGAGACTGTGCTCCTCAAAGCAGCCTAGATAAGTTGCAGGACACAGAGAGCAAATCAGAGCCTAGCAGGCTCATAAAAAAGGATTTAGACAGCTCAGTTGCTGGCTGAAGCAACAGGAAATAGGATTTTATATGCTGGCTGAAGAAGCTGAAGCATTTGGATAGAGAAGTCACTGACTAGGGAGTTTCCACAGGTGTAGAGATGCAGGGAAAGGACTGTGAAGCTCTCCAGGCACAGAGGCCTCGTAAAGAGAGCCTTGACAAGAAGGGTCAGAGACTATTATAAGCTTTCCGGGTGAAGAGGTCTGAGAGAAAAAGCTAAGAAACAACAGGCCAAAGATTGTTAAATTTTCTAGACAAGGTAACCTGGAGTAACCCTGCTTAAAGGAAGCAGGCCCATGACCCTAAAAGCTGGACAGAAGGGGAATCAGCCAAGGAATTCAGCAATATGCTAGTGTAAAAAGCATCAGGTGCAATGTTCCCCCTAATTTTTCATAGTCTGTGTGCAAAAAAAAATTTTTGTGCAAATTTTCAGAACCAGTATCCAAATTTGTACGCACTCCAGTGAGTGGGTTCAAACTTGTGAGCACAACAAAGCATATGTTGCAAATAATATCTAAATTTTATTTTGATATGGTGATGGAAATGATTTTATAAATTGCAAAACCTTATGTGAAACATGCTGTTTGAAACTGCCTTCTTAAAGTAGCACAAGAATATTAGCACTTTTGAATTCTTTTGTGCATGCCTTATTTTGTTGTGTGCACGGTCTTCACAACCTGTGTGCGCATGCACACGTACACAGCTTAGAGGGAACATAGATCAGGTGGCTGCCAGTCATAAGTTTCCAGGGTTGGGACTCAGAGTAATGGGCAGGCCTGGGTCCCTCCATGTCCACAAGCAGAGTAGCCAAGGAGGCAATCAGTTTCACTTGGAGCCCGAGAAGAGGGCAAGTGTTTAAATAAGACCAGATGTCGGACTGAAGACCTTAGGAAGGGGTCAGTCATTCATTTTACTATAACCCCAGAAGAGCATCACAATTCATTTGCATGTAATGGGCAGAATTAAGGTTGTAAGGAAAACCTTATTTTGGCATTTCCTAATGTTAGAATCATAGAATCATAGGGTTGGAAGGGACCTCATAGGTCATCTAGTCCAACCCCCTGCCAGAGGCAGGACCATTCCCACTAAACCGTCCCAGTCATGGTTTTGTCCAGCGGGGCCTTAAACACCTCCAAAGATGGAGATTTCACCACCTCCCTTGGCAGCTCATTCCAAGGCTTCACCACTTGCCTAGTAAAAAAATTTTTTTTTAATATCCAGCCTCGACCTCCCTAACCGCAACTTGAGACCATTGGTCCTTGTTCTGTCCTCTGTTATTACCGAGAACAGTCGAGCTCCATCTTCCTTAGAGCATCCCTTCAAGTAGTTGAAGGTTGCTATCAAATCCCCCCTCAATCTTCTCTTCTGCAGACTAAATAAGTCTAATGCTTTCAGTCTTTCCTCGTAGGGCTTGTGCTCCAGCCCTTTTATCATTTTGGTTGCCCTCCTCTGAACTCTCTCGAGCATGTCCCTGTCCTTTTTGTAGTGGGGAGCCCAAAACTGAACACAGTATTCTAGATGTGGCCTCACCAGTGCAGAATAGAGGGGGATGATCACATCCCTTGATCTGCTGATAATACTTCTTTTGATGCAGCCCAGTATGCCATTGGCCTTTTTGGCAGCAAGAGCACACTGCTGACTCATATCTAGCTTCCTATCCACCATGACCCTCAGGTCCTTTTCTACACTGCTGCTACTTAGCTGAATGTTTCCCAGCCTGTAGCGGTGCATGGGGTTTTTTCGTCCCACGTGCAGGATTTTACACTTATCCTTATTGAACCTCATAAGATTTCTATGGGCCCACTGTTCCAATTTATCTAGGTCTCCCTGAATCCTGTCCTTGCCCTCCAATGTGTCTACTGGTCCCCCCAGCTTGGTGTCATCCGCAAACTTACTGACAGTGCAGTCTATTCCATCATCCAGATCATTGATGAAAATGTTGAACAGAACTGGCCCCAGGACCGACCCCTGGGGCACACCACTCGTGACTGGCTGCCAGCTAGACATGGATCCATTGATTCCTACACGCTGAAACCGTTGATCTAGCCAGTTTTCTATCCACCTTATAGTCCACCTATCCAACCCATACTTCCTTAATTTGCCACTGAGAATGCTGTGGGGAAACTGTATCAAAAGCCTTGCTAAAATCAAGGTATATCACATGTTCATGTGCTTGATTTTGGAACCTGACGTTTCAGGGTTTTTTTTAAAGTAATAAATTGTCCTGGGGTCGTTCCCTGTGAGACTCTCACCTTAGGTATAGGCCACATCCTCTACAAGATACTTTCACCATCACTGTGCTTTATTATACTCCTCTAGTGGGCAGTTGCCAATAGCACTATTTGCAGGTCCCAGGAAGTCGTCCTCTTCTGAGGGTTGAAGTAGCAGTGGCTACATCAGTAGCAATGGCTAACTCTGCCTTCTTTCAGATTCTTTCTCTCCACATACATTTATCTACTCCCAGTTGCTGGGGTTGTTTTTTTGCTCTTTCTAAGCTCTTCAGTTGTGGTCCCACTTGTTAAATGATCTTCTTTTGAGATTTCAGTTAACCTGTATTGGTAGGAATTTGAGTGACAGGGTATTGAGTCAGCTTCTGACTTAGAACCCTGTTACTCAGATTAAATAGTTTTAAAATGACTAATACTTTTAGAATAGTAATATAACGTTATTCTAGCTCTCAAAGGTATTTAGAAAATGTTCTTCTGGCATGAGTACATATAGCTGATTGACTTAATTTCCTATGATACTAGAACAGAAAGATGCATCTCTAATGCTTAAGAATCTGAAACATGTTAAATTTATTTCCATTTTGTTTTACTAGAAATTTCTAGATTCAGAAAGCATCAAAACTGCCCAAATGGACATCACTAATTTCTTATTTGCATTTTTAAATCAATAATTATGTTACATCCAACCTAAGATTCAGTATATGTGAAAGAACTTATGTAGAAGGCTGTTCTGAGTGACCAAGAAAAAACTCAACATCAAATTTGAAAATAGATACATGGTATATTTTCAAAAATGACCAAACAGAGTATTTGCTTGAAATTAGAACAGAATTAGACAAGGAACCTTTTAAAAACAAAACAAAAACAAACAAAAAAAAACCCCTAATGCTGATGAAAATCACTTGTTGCTGCTAACGTAGTTGAAGGTGGGAAGATGACTCTCTAAAATACTTATTTTGCTCTACTGAAAACACAGATTCTATTATTTTTCTAGTCTTTATGCAGGCCCACATGCAATGTGGACTAAAATTTAATCTCATGTGCCCAGATTTTAATACAATTATATACAAAATGTATTAACCTGTAGTAATATATATGGCATTCCTTCAAAAGGTATACCGCATAGTTTCAGATCCTGCAAAAGTTTTACATGAATAACTTAAATTCAGTGGGTGTACTTATATGAACCAAATTATCCACTAGCATAACTTTTTGCAGGATTGGGCCTATATAAACTAAAGAGTTTGAATAGAATTTGTCTGTATAATTTTGATGGCTGATCACAAAGTCATGAAATATTATATGATGGTGGTTTGAATGGCCTATTACTGCTTAACTGTTTATCATCTGTGGCATGTTTAATAGACAATGCTATCTGCCTTAGAATAATTAAAAGTGCAAGACCGTTTTTAAAGATCTAGCATCTCATTGCAGTACAAAGGAGTTATTTATCCAGGTAATGACACTTTTAATTGAAGTGCATGTACAAATAACTTCTATTAATAAGGAAAATATATATTAGAGAAGGGGAAAACAGATCACCTTCTCTAATAATAGGATACAAATTGGGGAGAAAATGAATTTTCTATGTGTATATACTTTTGTACCCATCTGTGTTACACATATAACCCCTATGGTTACCGTAGCAAAGACTATTTGCCCTCTAATTCCACCCCCCCACACCCCTTTTTAAACACTGTACATTTGTAGAGCCCTGCACGGATAAAAATGTGGATCTGGAACCAGACCTCACCCACCCAATGTCAGTCTCTGCATTTTGGATGGAAAAATTCTGTGCACTGCTACACACTAGAGAGCGACTGGCTAGGCAGCAGTTCTGCAGAAAAGGACCTGGCTGTGGATATGAGTCCACAGTATGCCTTTACTGCCAAGAAGGCTAATAGCATATTTGACTGCATTAGTAGGAGCACTGCCAGCAAAGTGAGGGAAGCAATTATTCTCCTCTGTTTGGCACTGCGGAGGCCACATTTGGAGTATTGTATTCACTCGTGAGCACCCATACAGGAGGGATGTGGGCAGATTGGAGAGAGCCCAGCAGAGGGCACCACAAAGTATTGAGGACCACCTGACTTGTGAGGAGAAGCTAAGGGATGTACATTTGTTTAGTCTGCAGAATAGTTGAATGAGGGAGGATTTGATAGCAATCTTTAACTGAAAGGTGGTTCCAGGGAAAATGGAGCAAGACTCTTCTCGGTGTTAGTAGATGACTAAATTAGGAGCAATAGTCTGAAGTTTCAGTGGAAACGAGTTTGGATATTAGAAAAACCTTGTCACTAGGAGGGTGGTGAAGCACTGGAGTGGGTTAGCTACTGAAGGGGTGGAATCTCTATCTTTAGGGGTTTTCAAGATGTGGATTGACAAAGCCTGGCTGGAATGATTTCATTGGAGTTGGTCCTTCTTTGAACAGGGAGTTGGACTAAATCAGTGGTTTTCAATCTTCCATATCTTAACATCCAACCAAATCATTGTTAGTGAACCTGATAGAACTGTGATAGAAGCAAAAAGCCTACTTTTTCTGAAAAGGACATTTGTATGTTTACAGGCATTCTTTTGTATTTATCATTTATGGTAAGTTTTAAGGACAGAAAAAATTGCAGTAGTATTCTTGGGTGTAAGTTTTATTACTGTGGTTTTAAAACACAAAGAAACAAAAAATTCCATTAGTAGTTGAAAACTGTAATAATATTGACTATAAAATTCTTAGTAATTGTTATGAAAACCCTGTGTCCCACCAGTGCAATGCGTACCACTGCTTGAGACCCACTGGACTAGATGACCTCCTGAGGTCCCTTCCAACACTAATCTTCTATGAATCTATGATTCATACCCCTGAGCTCAGATCTGTAGCTTTGAGTAACACTAAAGAAAGAAGAATTATGATATGGAAGCTGTGGTAATGTATTGATTTAGCTTTTTATGGCAATAAACTGAGATCAAAGTTGTGTCTTTATGGACAGTGAAGAAATTGTGCATTACATGCTTGATCTAGAGCCCATTGAAGTCAGTTGACAGACTCCCATTTACTTCAGTGAGCTCTGAATTAGATCCTAAGCCTTCCTACCTCAACAAGGTACGTAAGCACTTGCCTAACTTTAAAACCTGAATACAGTTGTTGAAGTCAATGGATCTATTCACGTATTTAGGTATATAACTGTCTTGTGTATGAGGGGCTGAGTGTCTATACCAGAAGTGCAATGAGCATCCTTCTTCCCAGTCATGCCCATGGGATTTGATGGTTCCAAGCATTTCCAGGACTGGGCCTATAAACTGGAGGACGTGAAATCCATTTTGGCCAGCTTCATAGCAGAAAATATGAAAGTGTGACTGTTCAGGCACAGGCATTTTTATTATGTTAAATCAAACTATCCTGTAAATAGTTTGGATCATGGTAATATTCAAATCAAACTCCCATACTTTCCATCTCTATGTACAGATTATTTATTGTTGGAAATGTTTTTATAGATTGAGTAAAAAAACAACAAGGAGTTGTATGGCACTTTAAGACACTAACAGATTTATTTTTTGCATGAGCGTTCATGGGAGAAGATCCCACTTCCTCAGATGCTTCGAAGGTGGATGAACTTACAGAAAGGAAATAAATCTGTTAGTCTTGTTGTGTTTTTTTTTTTTTTTTTTTTTTTTTTTTACTGGACTAGACTAACATGGCTATCCCTTTTGAAATTTTATAGATTGAGGCAATAAGAGAGACGCACCATTTTCTTCCTTTCTTTTGGCTTTACTTTTTTGGTATTTAATGTTTTAAAATTAGATTTAGAAAAACTATCTTATAAAACTGTCAATGCACAGACAATTTTTAAACACTTCAGGCAATTTACAAACAAACAAAAAAAAAGGCTATGTACAAGAAATGGACCCCAACATTTGTGTTTTGTCACCAGTAATTCAATTGACAAGTATTTGGGGAAGATCCTTGCAACTGTTGCTGCACTTGCATACGTTCGTATTTTTATATTTGGCTCCTAAGTGGCAAACACAGATGTCTGCAGGCTGTGGAAAATCAAACATGTTTACATGGTAATTTTAAACTTATCTAAACATCAAATGTTAACTTTCCTGAAAGGCTTTCAGTAGTATCTGCTAGCTTTGTAGTCTGATATTTCTAGTGTTAATCTGAAGGTTTCATGACTATTTTATTTCAAAATAATATTTCTTGGTGTATACAAGTTTTAAGGAAAAGCATTTGAGTACATCACAGTGCTCTTATTTTTAGGTCATTTTGAAAAATCTGCGCACAGATTAACTTGCAATTTTATTACCATCAATTTAATGCTATCTTCTGATATGGTGACCTTTTAACAGAGCCTGATCATGCTTCCATTATATTAATCAGACTGGAACAGATTAGATCTTTTATGTGCTAATTGTTTTATTTATTGAAGCTGATTTTGTAAACAGTGGTTTCATCTTGAGCTCTCTCCTTTGTTGTATATAGTGTTGTAAAAATTTGTGCATGCATTGTATTTGCAAAGAAAGATGGTGAGTCTTTCCTGTGCCGTTTATAGTCTAATTAGCTATTGAACTGGCCTATTACAAAAGAAAATAAGCAGTGATTCTGGTCCCCATATTAACAGCCTTCTGCCTGAGAAATATTTTCAATTATAAATAGAAGTTATTTCGGTAGTCTTTAAATGTAAATACAGTATTTTAATCTGGCATTATTGATTTATCAAGTACACATGGTGTGCGAGATTTTGTTTAGATGTGTAAAAATTAATAAATTTGTTGGCTGACTTGAATGTAACACTTTGTATGAAAGAAGCATTAATTTGTTCAGTAGAAAAAGAAGCTGTGAATTGGTGAATCAGGAGAGCAAAAAGTTGAATACAAATAGCTGGACAGAGAAGAACTTAAGTGTGGCATGTACAAGTTTCCTGAGTAATAATTAGAGTTGTGAGGAAGTATTTGTATATAGAGCAAAATGGACAAAATTTGCCGTGTTATTGTATTAGCAGAAGTTTGAAAATGTTGTGTGGATGGGTTAAAGTTTAATGAACAAAAACATTACTTAGAAATATTTTATGCTCATTTATGTGTTCTCTCTGCTGCATTTTCTTCCTCCTCCAGGCAGGTTGTCCTCCTGTTCTGCTGGGGTGGTATTTGCTGTGTCAAATCTATGGCCCTATTTGTCTCTGTAATTGGTTATTGGTGATTACAAAGTGGTCTTTTAGGTTATGTGGGACTCCTCTGACCAGACTTTACAACCTTTGTCATGAAGCTATGCACTCACTCGCTCTTGTTTGAAGATTCAGGAGCATGTCTTAAATTCAAGAAATTCAGAGTAAAATAAGCTAAGTAGAAAATGTTTTAATTGTTCCTAGCAAAACTTAGCTAAGTTCTGTTTTCCACTATTTGAATCATATATTGTGAGCAGCCTGCTAAAGGCTTATCCAAGTGCTCAAAAAATAGCTGACTTTTCCTTCAAGAGATACTGAAATCTATACCTGTATACCTGATGATAAAACTGAATCTTCAGGGACTTTCAGATAGGTAAGTTAAACCATTCAATGTGCTGTGATTATAGTGTAAGGTAAAACTGTACTACTGCTCCACTGATTTAGCTATGAAGTGCTTCCACATTCTTTGTGGCACACAGATAATTTCTACCACTCTTGTCCAATGCAGAAAAATAGTGGCGTGGGGATGTAATTATATTTCTGTACTTTGTAAAATGAGGATAGCACTTCTCTCTTCCCATGGGATTTGCTGGAGTGAATTACTGTTGTTAATGTTTCTAAAAAGAATTTGGAAATGTAAAATGTAATATTAGTGCTAAGTACTAGCTCTGGAAAATATTTTTTTACTTCACATTGTACAAAGATGTTTTATTTCTTTACTTACCCATCCACTATCAAAAATATAATTAAATCTAATCTGTAATCTTCATATAAGAACAGGACAGAGTTAAAAAAAAATACTCAACTTTTTGCTTTGTGTTTTCAGAACAATCTCCACTTGATTTTCAGGGAATGAACTAATGACTGTATGGAACACAGATGCATAGTTCTTTTTGTGAGCACAAATGACACTCAGTGATACCATTGTCGTCATTCTTGAGTCTGTTTCAATTCTGCTGTTGTTGTCACTCATTTTAGTTTACTTCTTGAATGTGATGTCTCTTTTAAGACGTAATTGTTTTCTGTGGCCGGATTAAACATGTTTAACCATAGGACTATATTGGTACTGCTTTCGGAGGGTAAATGCTGCCCATGCAAGGGCTCTAAAGAGGTTTAATAAATTTCTATCAGCTGTGTAATATACTAATCATAGCAACTGGTATTGCACCTGTTCCTTGAGGCACAAATGAAATGAATTAACTACCCAAGTAGCACTATGATTGTTGGCAGTTTTTCTGGTGTGACAAGAGGCAGCATACTTATTGGCATTCTGCCACTTTGATGAATGTCCTGCTTGCCAGAGTCTCACATTTTCTTCTCTATTGCTTATATGTAGTCAATACTGAGTTGCTACTCTGTAATGTAAACAGTTTTTCTTCTTGAGGCCCAATAGCTTATTAAATGTGAATGACTTTTGACATGGGCCATGCTTTTTGGATTTACGTTTTCTCTCACTTTATCACAGTAAAGTGCCTGGCATATCTATATGAACTATGCTGAAATTATTGATTGTAATCAGTTCAAGAAGTGTTGCTCTGTATATGAGGAGGATCATATTTTTCCCTGACTACACTGGATTTATTGAAATCTGAGAGTAATGGGCTAGCATGCTCTCTCCATCTCTGTAATATACATATTGTCTAATTTTGATGGCTGATTTTTCTTCTATGCTGTGTATAGGGAATTTCTTTGATGAAATAAACTGCTAATGTAAGAATATATTGTTTTTACTCCTCCTTCTTGCCTTCTCCCCAAAGGGGCCACACTTGTCTTTCTCCTCTAATACAGTAATTCAGCTTACAAGGTTACAATCAGAGAGAGCTCAGAGGAAAAATATTTTTAAGATTGAATTATCTGCTGCACAACTTGACAAAAAGCATTAGTGATATAGAACTGGCTTGACATCAGTAATTGAATGTGTTGTATGCCTTATACCCACCCTTCCTACTCTTCAGTTTAATCAAGCAACCATAGCTTTGCTGTATGCCAAATAGTAACAAGTACTGGAAGTCTGGAGTTGAACTGGGTTCATGGACAATCAAGTGGAAGACGTCCAAGGGAACCCCAACAAATGCTCTAACTGTTCCGTAGTCCTCACTGGAATGCTGCACCAGTTATGCTTTCCAGTCTACAAGGACTTCTCTTGAATATATTTTATATTAGAGTTGTGCGCAGAATTAAATTTTGACTCTTTTTGGAGGGGCATGGTCTGTGCTTCCATCACAGCACCAAAACCAGAGGACTTTGCTTCCCCCGATGCCCCCCCTGGGGACCCTATTGACCTCTATTATGAGGTACCCTGTGCTTCCAGAACCACCGGGGATCCTGTGCTTCGCTCCCCACATTGACTCCTTCATTACTTGCCCCATTCCCTGAGGCTCTGCTCACTGCCCTCTGTTGGTGAGGAGCTTTGTCATGCCATACCATCTCAGCTGCTGATTGGTGGAGGAAGAGAAGGATGAGCTCTGGAGAAGAATGTCCTGGAGGAGGGGATCTGGATGCCCAGGTCAGAGCAAAGATTATTGCATGGGATTGGCCATGCACTGGCAAAAGATCTCTGGAATGAAACTTGGGTGAGGGGAGCTTCCCTAAATGGTGGTCATTTGAGTGAGAATTTGCAGAAGAACCCTGTTTTGGCAAAATGATCTGTGGATATGAATACAAGGCAAATATTTCTGGATTTTTAGGGCTCTGCTGTTTTGGTATACATTGACAGTCCTGCAAGCTCTGGGATAGTGTGCTTGCAGACTGGTATTCAGTAGACAATGGTTTAACTGACTTGATCTGCTGACCTTTGCAAGGGGAACTGGGGTTTCTGTTTGCAGTAGAGTACAATAGACTCTCCCATAGATTATCAGCATAGTAAAGACTAAGGAAGTTGCCCCAAGGAATTCTGGGATATGTCTGATGGACTTCTGGGACCTGAGTCAAGCCAAGGCTGCATAAACACACAGAAAGCAATAGAACTTGGATGCTATGTCTCAGCTTAGTGTGGGTTCAGACACTCTGGACCTGCAGGTTCCTAGGACCCTATGTTAGAGCACAGGGTTAAAACAACTGGTGTGTGGACGCAAGGGGGTTAGGCTTGAGCCTGGCCTCAAGCTGGGTTTCAACTGTTCTACAAAAATAACTGTAGGTACCTAAGACAGCATTGTGGTGAAAATTTAGGTGCCTAATGAATTTATATGCTTACAGGGTTAGGTGGCAACAGAGCAGGGGTTTTGTGGATTGCAGCAGGCCTAAATTTGAGCTTTAGGCACCTATGTCCCATTGTGGATCTGGGCCTCACTGACTAATCTTTAGTTTGTTTTGGAGGCTGTAAAAAATGATTCCTAGTTGGTGTCCTGTAATAAATTTTGATAAATAACACAATCTTTGAGTCAGAAAGTTTCATGTAGTTCAGTGAACAATTCTGCAACTGGTTGCAATACTCAAATAATGTGTCCAGTATAGCAAACCCAGTTCCTGAAGGACACCATCTGTACGAAATACTTTTATGAAGTTAGAACACTTTATTAGGAGAACTGCCACAGCCTAGAAGTGAAAGTTTAGAACTACAATTTTCTAGTGTTTTTTTTCCCCGACTGGGAGAAGGTCGTACATCTACAGCAAGCAGATTCTAAATAAGTTTGGCAGATAAACAACAATGATATTATCTTTTGCTCTTTTTTTCTTTTAGAATGCAGCTGAAACTTTTGTTGACTCTTTTTGTTTGAGCACTTTTACCCAACATCTTTGCAGCTGTTTAGATTCCAGAATCGATAAGGCATTTCCTGGTTATGATGGGCTAGTGAGTTTTCAGTAACCATTACGTCACAATAATACGCTAGAGCAGGGGTCTCAGACACGCAGCCTGTGAGCCGCATGCGGCCCCTAAAGCTATTTCCTGCGGCCTGCAACAACACCATTATTACCAATATTTGCAATATTGTTGTATGAAAAGGTTTCAGTGGTGCAGCCCTCGGGCTAATGCACTAAACCTCGTGAGGACCTCTACTATACCTCGTGTGGCCCTTGTGGTGATTTGAGTTTGAGACCCTTGTGCTAGAGAGACTTTTTAAGGCCTAAGGAAAAGTCCAGACTCTAGTTTTAGTGAAAATTCATGTTATGAGTCTACCTACTCGAAGCAAAGCAGAGAATAAACCATATGTACTGGTACTTCTCACAATGTGTAATCCTTCAATACTAGTTGCCTTTGCCTTCTCATCTCAAAATTATGGAGCTTTCCTCTGCTCTCCAAACAAACAAGAGAAAATAAGAGTACAAAATGAAAGATGAAAAAAAAAAAAGATAGAATAAGTCTCTTAGAATGTCAAGGACAAGCACATACGTGGTGACCTTTCTCTCTTAGTGTAGAGCAGGGGTGTCAGACATGCGGGCCCTAAAGCTATTTCCTGCGGTCCACAACAACACTATTGTTACCAATGTTTGCAATATCATTGTATGAAAAGTTTTCAGTGGTGCGGCCCTCAGGCTAACATACTAGTCCTCGTGATGATTTGAGTTTGAGACCCCTGGTGTAGAGGAAAAGGGCACCTTAACTTTTCTATTACCCCTTAGAGTTCATTCATCAGTGAGCTCTCTACCCATGGCAGGCTTCTAGCCCCAAGTGACCCGCTGTCCTTCAGAGCAGCGTATGTGTTACTGCCTCTACCCCTCTTTTTTAGGTCTCAAGGTAGGACTTCTCTATTTCTCTGAAGCAGCCAGTTCTTCCCTGGTGCCCCTTTTTTCCCCTTCCCCTCCGAGTCTGATCAGTTTGTCTGTGTGGCAGGTGGTTGGTGCACAATGCTTCCCTCCTAGCTTTCTACTTCCACTGATAGCTTAGCCAAAATCCTCTTTACTTTGGTGGAGAGGAGGGTATGATTTTGAGCCAAAGGCTTTTCTTGTCCTGCATAGATACAGTGAACAAAAGTACCTCTTATACTGTCAGCAAACAGGATAGACTGCCGCAACAGGTACCTTGCCCTCAGAAAGAGGAACAGCACACACATGAGGACCATGTCCCATTCTGGTATTAGTGTGTGTCATAAATGCCAGTCAAGAACTGAAAAAAAGGCTGTGACCTACTAGCCCTCCTTCCTGGAATGAGGTGATCTTTTTCCTCTCTGGCTGAAGCCTGCAGTTTGTATAGCCTTTGTGAAGCATTCTTGTTTCCTACATGCTGGGAGACATCTTTTAGTGTCTGCCTCCCCCTTTGAGCCATGTGAAGTGCATGGGAACATTTTGACATCTGTACATATACATGATGCTGCAGGAAAAGCATGACAACATGATAATAATGAAGAGTATGTTATGAACATTCAAAAAAAGGAACCTTGCATAGCATATTTAGCACTGAATCACATAATTACATTGTCAAAGTGAACAGAAAAGTTACCCAAGAGCATTCCATGATAAATGTGTGAATTGGAAAAAGCTGTTATGCTCTGAGACGTCAGGCTGAAATTACAAGTGTGTGTTAAATGTGCACAGTTTAGAAGTGAACTGCCAAAGTCATTTAGACAGTAAACATGGAATTCTCCATGCCTTGTTTAGAATCACTGAAAGTATTTTTCTTTCCTAGAACAATCCCTTTTGTTAACCATAAACAGTGCTTAAAAGGTTTACCAGACACGAACTAACTAGAAGACTAATCTTGCTATGATTATTAATAATTATTATTTGTATTATTGTAGCATCTAGGAGCCCTGGTCAGGAAACAGGACCCCATTATGAGCTTCCTGGATATAAAATAAGGGGGTTTTTGTTTGCAACCCTATCACCTGTTCTATCGGGGGCATCACTGAGCAGGGATCAAGAGGGGCCCAGTTCCCCAAACCCCAGCAGCAACATCACAAGTGCTGAGATCCTGCATCTGCCCTGAGCTCCCTGCCGTGCCTGCTTGGAGGAAGGGACATTTAAATCCGTCCTCTCAGATAGAGGAGGAGAGGGAGCAGTGGCTGGCAACTGGCCCCAGCTTGGCAGCTGTGGGGGGGGGGGACAGCAGACCCAGCCCTGAGCCCAGTGGCTGTGACAGGGTGGCTGGCCCAGTCCCACAAGCCAGGGAGACAAGGTGGCCTTGGGGACTCAGGGATGCCAGCTGTGGCAGGATCTTGCTATGAGAAGCCAGCAGGGCCACCAGTGAGGATGGGAACCTAGTGGGGCTACTGCCAGAGCCTGGCAGCTGAGGTGGGAATGGCTGACCCAGCCCTGACTCTGAGCCTGGCAGGGTGGCTGGCCTGGCCCTAGGAGCTAGGGCCGCTAGCAGCAGGATCCTGGCTGTGGGAACCGGGCAGGGCCGCTGTCAGAGTCCAGTGGCCATGTCAGGGGTGGCTGACCTGACCCCAACTCTGAGACCAGCAGCTGTGGCAGAGGTGGCTGGCTTGGCTCTAGGAGCCAGAGAGGTAAGGGGGCTCTGTGGTGGGCTGAGTGTGGTGGTAGTGGTGGGGAATTTGGGTGGATGGGGGCAAGAGGGAGAGGGAGTGGATTCAGGCAGTAGGGGGAGATTTTGCAAGGAGCAGCACTCCTGTATTCTTTCAGTTTCTAGAAACGCTGAAATTTATGACAGAGCAGACTACAGTTTAGAAGTTCCAGCAATGATACTGGTACCAGGCTAATGGGATTGAGAGCTGATGGGCAGCCCTCCCCCAGGTAGAGTGAGTTACAAAGAAAGGTTGATCTACACTGGGCAAGTAATTGTTGAATAATTTCTAGCTGTGTTGTGTAATGAAGTTGGGGTACTTTTCTGATGTCTTAGAACAATAGAATCATAGGGTTGGAAGGGACCTAATAGGTCATCTAGTCCAACCCCCTGCCAGAGGCAGGACCACTCCCACTAAATCATCCCAATCATGGTTTTGTCCAGCCGGGCCTTAAACACCTCCAAAGATGGGGACTCCACCACCTCCCTAGGCAGCTCATTCTAATGCTTCACCACTCGCCTAGTAAAAAAGTTTTTTCTAATATCCAGCCTCGACCTCCCTAACTGTAATTTGAGACCATTGCTCCTCGTTCTGTCCTCCGTTACTACCGAGAACAGTCGAGCTCCGTCTTCCTTGGAGCATCCCTCCAAGTAGTTGAAGGTTGCTATCAAATCCCCCCTCAGTCTTCTCTTCTGCAGACTAAATAAGCCTAATGCTTTCAGTCTTTCCTCATAGGGCTTGTGCTCCAGCCCTTTTATCATTTTGGTTGCCCTCCTCTGAACTCTCTTGAGCATATCCCTGTCCTTTTTGTAGTGGGGAGCCCAAAACTGAACACAGTATTCTAGATGTGGCCTCACCAGTGCAGACTAGAGGGGAATGATCACATCCCTTGATCTGCTGGTAACACTTCTTTTGATGCAGCCCAATATGCCTTTGGCCTTTTTGGCCGTAAGAGCACACTGCTGACTCATATCCAGCTTCCCATCCACCATGACCCCCAGGTCCTTTTCTGTAGTGCTGTTACTTAGCTGAATGTTCCTCAGTCTGTAGCGGTGCATGGGGTTTTTCTGTCCCAAGTGCAAGATTTTACACTTGTCCTTATTGAACCTCATAAATTTCTATTGGCCCACTGTTCCAATTTATCTAGGTCTCCCTGAATCCTGTCCTTGCCCTCCAACGTGTCTGTTGGTCCCCCCAGCTTGGTGTCGTCCACGAACTTACTGAGAGTGCAGTCTATTCCATCATCCAGATCATTGATGAAAATGTTGAACAGAACCGGCCCCAGGACTGACCCCTGGGGCACACCACTCATGACTGGTTGCCAGCTAGACATGGATCCATTGATTCCTACACGCTGAAACCGTTGATCTAGCCAGTTTTCTATCCACCCTATAGTCCACCTATCCAACCCATTCTTCCTTGATTTGCCAATGAGAATGCCGTGGGAAACTGTATCAAAAGCCTTGCTAAAATCAAGGTATATCACATCAACAGATCTTCCTGCATCCAGAAAACCAGTCACCTGATCCTAGAAGGAAATGAGATTGGTAAATCCATGCTGACCCTGATCACTTTATTTTCCTCTGAGGATGGATTCTTTGAGAACCTGCTCCATAATTTTTCCAGGGATTGAGGTGAGGCTGACAGGTCTGTAATTCCCCGGATCCTCCTTTTTCCCTTTCTTGAAAATAGGCACTATATTTGATTTTTTCCAGTCCTCTGGCACTTCCCCCGTTCTCCATGAGTTTTGAAAGATAATGGCCAGCAGTGCTGCTATCTCATCGGCCAATTCCCTTAGCACTCTTGGATGCAGTTCATCCGGCCCCATGGACTTGTGCACATCCAGCTTCTTTAAGCAGTCCCTAACCTGACCTTCTGTCACCAAGGGCCTCTTTTCTTCTCTCCAGTCTGCCATACTCATGGTAGTGGGCTGAGAGCTGACCCTGCCTGTGAAAACTGAAGCAAAAAAAGCTTTGAGCACTTCAGCTTTTTCCTCATCCCATAAGGATGCCTACCCTATTCAGCAAGGGACCTACACCATCCCTGATCCTCTTCTTGTTATTAACATACTTGTAGAACCTCTTCTTGTTATCCTTTACATCCCTCGCTAGCTGCAACTCCATTTGTCCTTTGGCCTTTCTGATTTTATCCCTGCAGTCGCTAGCAATATCTTTATATGCCTCCTTGGTCATCTGACCAAGCTTCCACTTCCTGTAAGCTTCCTTTTTGTGTTTAAGCTCAGAGCAGAGTTCTCAGCTAAGCCATTCTGGGTGCCTCACATGTTTGGTGTTCTTTCTCTGAATTGGAATAGCACCTTCCTGTGCCCTTAGCAGGGTTTCTTTAAAATATAACCAACTCTCTTGGACTCCTTTCCCCTTCAGATTAGCTTCCCAAGGAATCCTGCCCATCAGTTCCCTGAGGAACCCAAAATCTGCTTTTTGGAAGTCCAGGGTTTGTGTTTTGCTTCTTCCCTTCCTTTAGTCAGCATCCTAAACTCAACCATGTCATGGTCACTACTGCCTAGTTTGCCATTTACCTCTACCTCCCTGATAACTCTTCCCTGTTTGTGAGCAGCATGTCAAGAGGTGCAAGGCCCCTACTTGGTTCCTCCAGCATTTGTACCAGAAAGTTGTCCCCAGCACTCTCTAAAAACTTCCTGGATTGCCCATGCACTGCTGTATTGGCCTCCCAGCAGATGTCAGGGTAATTGAAGTCCCCCATGAGCACCAGGGCCTGTGATCTGGAAGCTTCCGCTAGTTATCCATAGAACACCTCATCCACCTCCTGCTTCTGGTCTGGTGGTCTATAGTAGACACCCACCACAACACCCCCCTTGTTGCTTTCTCCTCTCAGTGTAACCCACAGACTTTCTACTGGCATGCTTCCACTTCCATATTGGAGCTCTGAGCAGTCATAAAGCTCTTTTACATATAGTGCTACTCCTCCCCCTCTTCTTCCTTGCCTGTCTTTCCTGAACAGTTTATACTCATCCATGGCAGAGCTCCGGTCATGCAGACTATCCCACCACGTCTCTGTTATTCCAATGATATCATAGTTCCTTGTCTGCTCTAGTACTACCAATTCTTCCTGCTTATTTCCCAGACTCCTCGCATTAGTGTATAGGCACCTAAGATACCCGGCTGATTTCCCTACTTTGTCATTTTGATTTTCAATTCTATTACATATACCTCCTTGCATTTTTTTCTAGGAGTTGTTCTCTCCCACTCTCCTCACGTATTGGGGCTTCAGTGGAACATTTAAGACAATTATTTGATTTCCCCCCCCCCATGTTCCAACTACCTTCTCTTTTATTCCCAGCAACCCCCAAGTTCCATCCCTTTCCCCAGATCTCCCATATTCTCACTTACCTGTGGGCTTTGGTCTCCTTCCCCCTTTGAACCTAGTTTAAAGCCCCTCCTCACTAGGTCAGCCAGTCTGTGCCCAAATATGCTCTTCCCCTTCCTGGACAGATGAAGGCCAGCTCTGCCTATCAATCCTCGTTCCTGAAACAGTACTCCATGGTTAAGGAAGCCAAATCCCTTCTGACCACACCATCTTCGCAGCCAGGCATTCACCTCTAGGATGCATCTGCCTCTCCTCAGGCCTCTAGCCTTGACTGGAAAGATCTTTTCTTCCTTTAGTTTTTCGGATCAGAGTCATTTGATATTGTAAAGAATTGGCAGTAGTGGATTATCTCAGCCTCTATTTTAGGATTCTCCTTTCTTTGAAAAAATCTATTACCTTCATCTTTTGCTGTTTCATACAGCTTTTCAGAGTATGACCAGTGACATGAAATAGACTTGATTCTTGAGTTTCTGTCCACAGGTTTTGAACGGATGCAATAGAAGTACTTAAAGTCACTCTGATAAATTCATGAGCAGCAGTAGGGGCTATGGAGCTCTCTCTTTAGATTCAGGAAGACAGCACCATATATCTCTTTATCTTTGGCTCGTACTCAGATGATTATTTTTTGAAAATATAAAATCTAGAAACTAAGTATTATATAAAAGAAATCTTAAATGTTTTACAATTTGTTGGCCTTGCCTGTAACATTGTTATGGAATTTTCCCCATTTGTCACAAAAGGTAGGTTTTTTTTTGGTTTTTCCAAAGTCCTGACAATGTATCTTAAATTTAGAGTCCCAAACTTTGAAGAAAGTTTGTATTTTAGGTTCTCATTCCTTTGTGAGTAGCAAAATGCTTTCGATCAGCAATATTTTTGAGATTACACGAGGTGCACCTCACCTCTACTCTTAAGAGGTAATTGGAATTTTAAAGTCTTTAAATCAGGTGTGTCAACTTACAGCCCATGGGCCATAGCTGGCCCTCCAAGGGCGCTGATCTGGCCTGCGGTGCTGCTGCCAGGGCTGTGCCTGAGAGCTCTCTGCAGCAGCCATGAACAGCAAAGACAGGCTGCTGGCAGAACAGACCAGGGCCAGGTGCACAAGTGCATACATTCTGATCACTTGCATGATCCAACTCATAGCACAGGGGAACAAAGGAAGCACTCTAGCCAATCCTGGCTCAGCTCTGCTGTGGTCTGCCAACCAATCAAGAGTCTCAGTCGCAGCAAGCTAGAGCCACTGCACCATCCCCAACTCCAACCATTCCCTGTTGGTCAACATGCTAATCTAATGGACAGCACATAGTATGAATCACAAACAAGAAGAGGAAAAAGTGGGAAGGGGAGCCCGCAAGGCAGGGGAAAGGGAAGGTGTCGGAGCCTGTGGTGTTGAGAAGGGGAAAGAGGAGCCCATGCTGCTCTGAATATGGCAGGGGAAAGGGTTAGGGAGCCTGTGCAGACACATGGCATGCGTCAGGTGACCATTCCTCCGGTGTGGCCCCACATTGAATGAGTTTGACACCTCTGCTTTAAATCTTGCTGCACGGTGTAGACAAGCCCTCAGGAAAATGTACTGGTATTGTGAAGAGCTTGAGAATTAATATCACCTCTGTTATCTCTATTAAGAAGATACGTCTATGGTGTATCCTGTTTCTTACCTGAACTTGGTGTGCAGGAGGAGAGGAATCTCTCTTCTCTCCATGGTGTAAAAATACCAGAATACTTATTCTTTGGTAGATTTTCTGAAATGCTAAAAAGTTGCACTTATTTTAAGAAAGAGAAGAAGCCTTGTAAATATTTACACTGAATAGGAACTTAATGAAGAAAGAGTAGACATAAACGCTAAATATATAGATGAGCATTTTTGGCTCAGCAAATCTCAAGGTCCTTCCAAGCAGAGCAGGAGCCATATGCCATGTTATTTGCTATCCTGAGGATGGATAAGAGGCTGCAGAATCCTTCTGGGGAAATAAGAAAATCTTTTCCTGCAGAGGGACAGAAGTATTAGTTATAGAAGAACTCATAGTTGATTTTCAAGTAGCATATCTGTTTAATTTATGGGTTTTTAAGCTATCTTGACCTTAAATGACAATTAGAAAACACAGAAGTGACTGCTTGCATTGAAACTGGAAAAAAAAAGATTTTTGCCAAACTGAGTATCCTGATTGATCCACCTGAGTGTTGAAAAGGTGCTTGAATGGAAGCCTGGCTTTCTGGATTGGCAAATATCATTAGCCAAAATTCCAATAGTCTTTTATTATTTGAGAGAAGCTTTTTCCAAAGTGACAGTTCATTTATCAAAATGCATAGTACTTGGTTATTAATAAACATAAAATATATATGAAAGACTAAGGCTTTATTTTAATGTTGTTTACATATGTACATGTTTAATAAAGTGATATGCTTTGCAGCAGTCTAATGCTGGATTTTTGAAGTTGGAGAATAAAACTTGGTGATGGCTAGCAAGCACTAAAATAATGTATGTTTAATTTTACCTTTTCATTAGTTAAAAAAAAAAACTATTATTTTTCTTTCTCAAACTGAAATTCTGTTCCAGTTCAGGGGAAAAAAAAATTCTAAATGGATTTTCACATGTAAACTGTTATATCTGATTAAAAGTGATAAGCTTTGCAAAAGGCAGTGTCTTACAGTATTTGCATAGCTTATGTACTAATTGGTTTTTCAACCATGCTGTGTTTGGATCACCTGTGACTTTTTATTCATCAGCATGTTTTGCTACAAGGTAGAGTGTCTTGTAATTTGCTTGTTCCCTTTTGTTAGACTATTTCTTAAAGGTGTATCTTATTTCTATGTTTTGTTAGAAGAGTGTACTGTTTTTCTTGTTTTCTAGAAATAGCTTTTTCTGAAGGGTGTAGTGATACTTATTTGGTATTACAAAAGGGTAGGTCTTCTGCTTTTATTCCAAAGTAGATAAAATTAGTTTCATAGTCTTGTTGTGGTGTAAGGTAATTATAACAACATTGGAGAAAAATTAAGTCTCCCTAAGAAAATGAGATCAGAGATTATTTTATCACCTCTCTGCTTTACATTTAATTTTGAATCTTTTGATTTCTAGATAGCTATCCAATAAATAGTTACTTTATGTAATGAAACCTTTGAGACCTACGTTAAACTATCATTGTGCTGCTTATATGTTGTACTTTTTAAACATTTTAATATTTATATTAAATTGTATTGAAGGGGATTTGGAATATGCAGTATTAACCTCAGCTTTGTTTTCTTCAGAGATTAGTCAGAAGGTTTATATAGAACAGTCCATAAGCCGTAATAATTGGTGTCATTAGTAATACAGAAGAAAACTTTCACCTTAACAGGATTTTCTCTTATGTGCAGCTTGCCCAGTTTAGGCAACGGAAAGCACAATCTGATGGGCAGAGTGCATCCAAGAAACAGAAAAAAAAGAAAAAGGCATCAAACACCAAAGATGAAAAATCCTTACAAGATGGTGCTGATATTGACCAGTCACGGTGTGCTGAGACATCCATACGCAGCAGTCAAAGAGGAGCAGCAGCTACTGCTGATTTCACATTATTGAGGACTTTACGCAGTGGAGAAATCCTTAAACATGACCAGATGTATACCATAGAAGTAAGTATTTATCAGCTTTGAAGCAATTACTTTATTTTCTCTTTTAAAAATAGACTCTATTGCAAATGAAAATGAGTGGGCATTCTGAGAATATTGCCATTATTTACTTACCTCTGCCTCCTTGCTGGTTTATGGCCAGAAGTGACACTTTTCATTTGCCTGCAGGCGTCATATTTTCTATGGCATAACTGAGCTATAAAAGTGTTTGGCGCAGTTTTGTGCATTCTTTGAGAGGCTGAAAGCTGTATTTGTTTTTTAAAAGCTTATAATAAAGTAAATAATACAAGGGCATGCTCCAGAAATTTTTGGCGTCGTCTGCGCAACTGTGAACCCATCAGTGTCATTCCTCTCCCCACTGCCCCTTGCTGGCAAGCTACCCAACACAGAAACTCTTTCTAGGTCTGTGTTCTTGTAGCAGGTCTCAGGACTGTTGATGTGTGAATTCTGGGGGAAGAGCAGAGGGTACTCAGACTGCTGGAAGTAGGGTGCTCCCTCGGGGTGGAGCCCTAGTGCGGGAGCTGGCCCCATGACAGCAACATGGAGAAGTGCTGATTGTCAGTCCAGGCTCTTTCATGAAGATGGTGTTGCAGGGCCAAAGTTGAATGACTGGTGGTGTGACCTAGTGCGTGGGATTGCAGTGTTGTTTAGGTTTGGCTCTGTAACCTGAATCTGACTGGCACTGTAGACCCCCTCCTCCCCTGCCAGGTTGCAGTGTCACTCCTCATGTCATGAACAGGCTGTACAGCCAAATCCTAATGGGTCTGGGACTCCCATGCTCCAAGGCACAGTACCAGTGACTCAGCATTGGCTCCACTGTCCTAGGCATAATGGAGGAGCTAGGAGACTAAACTGAGTTGGTAGTGGGGCAACTAGGGCTCCTTCTCCATGCTGCTGCTGTGTCCCCCACGTCAGTATCAAGGTGCCCCCGTCAGTGATATACATTGTGTGTAACATGCGTACAACTTTGTATGCCAGTGGTATTATACTGTTATGGTTTTAGATAATGACAGTTGTGATTACTAATACAGTTAATAAATGAAAAACTAAACATTTTTCTGGTATTCATAAGGTAATGTGACTCTTGCTGAGTAATGGTTACTCAGAATTTATTTTAAAAACAGTCATTCGGGAGAGGAATTGGATGGCTCTGGGGACTTGGTGTTGCACTGTGTACTCCTTGATGGAATATAACCCTGGACATTAATGACTTACAGGTTGGAGAAAATGTCTTGAAGTGGGGGATTCAATCTGTTTAATTTATTTAAAAAAAAAAATAAAAGAAGATTTAGAAATCACTTGAATACAGTATGTAAACACCTTCATGGGGAGAAATAAGGGCATGGAAGGACTTCTTAATATAGTGGAGAAAGGTATGACAAGAAGCTATGGCTGAAAGCTGAAGCCAGACAAATTCAAACTGTAAATAAGTTACAATTTTTTAACAATCTGCCAAGGGTAGTGGTGAGTTCTTCAGCGCTTGTCTTCAGATCAGCTCTGGATCCTGTTCTTGAAGAAGGGCTTTAGTCAAACACAATTTATTGATTCAGCTGAATGCAGTGTCAGTCTGGTGAAATATAAAGGCCTCTGAATACAGATCTAGATATTTAAAGGTATTTTTTTGACCTTAAACTCTGGGAATGTTGACGATTTGGTACACTAAGTAAAGGAACTGAAATCATGAGAGAGCTATCTTTTTAGCTCATCCAGTTGTTCCTCTAACAGAGAGGCACATGAGCAGCATGATATTGTACTTGTTCTATGAACAAGGAGCAATAATTTCAGTTTTCATAGCAGGTTGTCAGTTAAATACTGATTGCGAACATCTTTCTAGTTCATATGAGAAAACAAAAAACACTAACTATTTATGTCACACTCATTTTCAGTTAATTTTCAGTTTCAACAATTTAGTTCTCCTGGACTTCAATTAATTAACATAATAAGACTGTTCAGTTATGCAATTTTTACAATAAATAATCTTTTCTCACCATTTTGACCTCTAACATATCTTTCAAATCTTTATTAGATTTTAAAAAGTGATGGGTGAACTTCATTCTTATGAAAATGAAACTCATCACACTGGCTAGAGAAAGGCAATGTATAGAGAGCTTCTATTCAAGTTAATGTATTATGGATGATGGCCTGCAAAACTGTGTTTCAATGCTGGGCTATTCTTGACTTCATTGCTAATCATGCCACTTGTGTAGTGGCTTTGAGAAGTGGACAAATATGCTACAGATATACAAAGTGTAGGGAAAGAATATTTTTTAGTGACCCTATATTTAAATGTATATATTCAGAAGGGAAAGACAGTGTGTTGTCCTATATTGCATATTAATATGAATGGTAAAGGGCAGAATTTTATAAAATTGCTGCCCCCTGACACTGTAGGTAAGATGATGAGATCATTCCATTTTGTAAAAAACCCCCCTTTTTCCCAGATTCATAAATTGGCTGTCTATATAGGAATAGCAAAGAGGCATCTTTAAATGCCTTTTTGATATAATTCATATTTTAAAAATGCCCAGAATTTAATATAAATGTTTATTTTGTAGGTTTAATGGTTTTGTAATTTTTTGTGATTTTAATGAAAAACTGTCTTTAATGTATACCTCAAATAGAATTGTAAGAAACTGTTTGGTCTGATTGTTTTGGATATATTAGGAAGAGAAACCTGTTGAAACCAAAATGTTTCTTTAGTTGTTGAATAAACATGACTACATTTTTGTTCAGAGGTACATAGATTCCAAGGCCAGAAAGGACCTGCCTGTATAACACAAGCCATAGATCTTCCCAAAAACAATACCTAGTGCATGTTTTAGAAAAACATCCAATCTTGATTTAAAAATCATCAGTGGAGGAGTATCCACCACAAAGCTTGGTAAATTGTTCCAGTAGTTATTTGTGCCTTGTTTCTGGTCTGAATTTGTCCAGGATTATGTAATCTCTTCGCATTTCCTGAAACAGTACGTTGTGAAAGGAGTACCCACTAAACCAAGAGGATACAGAAGTGTCAGTGTTCCCTACTGAGCATGACACCAAACAGCTCCCAATAATGTGGTTTGTGAGTGGATAAAAATTCCAAATCTAACAAGCATTAGCTATAACAATTCTATAAGAGTAAAGTGAAAAGATGGAGATTTATGTAGTATGCATGTGAAAAGAGATTTAATGAAGAAAATCAAAGCATAACTATATGACTGTGGTAAAATCAAAAGAAACTGTTCCTTACAATGTATTTTAAAGCATTAATTGCACGTAATGTAATCAGAATATTTTTCAAGAAGTACTCTCTGTTTTGGCTTACTAACCTCTTGCTGGGTGGAGAAGCACTTTATAACTTCTTGGGCTTCCTTCACTTATCGCTAATAGCCAAATAGGCTTTTTAATAAACTCCACCTCCCGTTCCTGAAATCATTAAGAATGTTTGGGATCACCCTGTTGGCAAATAGACTAAAACTACTAATTTCTATTTAGAACTTGAGCACCTTGAAAGAAGTAGTCTTGTATATTTTTTCAGTTACTGTGGACTCCTCTTTAAATGCGGTTATATCCTGAACTGGATATTTCCTAGGGTCCTTGAAAGTGGAACTGCAACATATATGCTTTTAAATAAATATAAATGTTGATGTTGTATTCCCGGTTTCCTTATTTACAGAACACATTTCAGCATAATTGAACTGTTTTCCCCATTTAACAAGTGGAGTTTCCTCTGGAGGATCACAAGCTGCAGCCTCCTCCAGGAGGGAGACTGTCTGAGCCAGAGGAACTGGTTTTGAGGGTGAATGTAAGAAACTTCTTATGGGGGGGGGGGTGAGAAAAGGAAAGTGGTACCCTATGAGTCAGTCTGCCCCTCCTTTGGTTGATTTTAATACAACAGCGGAAGGAGGCAGGTAACTTGATGGTGCTGGGGGAGGGGAATACTGAGACAGAGGGAGCTGAAATGCAAAGAGAGGAGGGAAGGACTTAAACTATTGGAGTAATAAAGGTAGTATGGCCTACACAAATAGTAATACAGAGGAAACTTCCTAATGAAATTCTTGTGGAATGTTATGAATATATGTTGTACAGTAGTTCTGTGGAGTGTTCTTATAACTCTGAAGAAGATGACGTAAGTATTCTTCTAATTCACATTTGTCTTGTTCCTTGGGATAGAGCCTAAAAGTACCATTTTTTTAAAATATAAACTTTATCTGCAAGTTTCTGAAAATATTTTTGGTGGCTATAACTCAAATGTATAAGATGTTGCCACAGTTCTTTAATATTCTGAATCTTCCTAATTATTTATATATTGTTCTTTCCAAAAAGAATAGCAGTTTCACCTTGAAGTTGCTGTTTAAATTTAGAACTTTTTTTGCTGCATTTCATTTAGTCTCAATCAGGACTGTGTTAATCAGACTAAGAAGTGCTTCGGAAGTTCAGCAATTGGGAGGACAAAAGCTAAAATAGCTTTTTATATATTTTGTAATTTGCTGTTTATCTATCAGTAGACTTACAGCACTAAACTATGTTCCCCAGGCAGGCTGAAAATCAGACTAGTTTGCTCAATTAAAGTTGAATCCAGGGTAGTAGCTAAATTCAGGTTAATCTCTTCAAGGGAGACTTGCAAAGCATTTTTTGTCAAGCTATCTTTCTTTCACCCAACTCTACTGTCTTGATACAACATCCTATAAAGATCTGAGGCAAGATTCTGAGACCCTTTACAGGGGATTATTTTCTAGCTGAATTTTAGTTCTTACATACCTCAACTTTGTAGTAGGATATGTCTCTGATTTTTGATTTTGTGCAAAATATCTTCAAGTGTGTGTGTGTGTGTGTGTGCGCGCGTGCGCAAAATATATTCAATACTTTGTGTGTGTGTTTGTGTTTTTGTGTGTCTTGACCGCACTCTTTGTGCTTCCAGTATTTTTGTAAATAAAATAAATCATAGCTTTTTTTGTTGTTCTGATTTGAGTTTTCCCTATCAACCAGTAGAACTTGAATTTCCAATTTAAAAAAATCTCTGAAGAAACCCTAGTCCTTGATGCAGACTACAGTTTTGGTTAAATCATAAGAATTGTAACATTTTGTTTTCTTTCTTGATCAGTACTTGCCGTTTCTGGAGCTTTCATTGGCTACTTCAGTTTATTGACTTTCTTCGTCCTCTCTTGGGAGGATTTCACAGGTGTCTAATTCCCTCTTTCTTCTAGGATTAAAAGGATGTCTTTCCTCAGATTACCAAAATGTATTAGAAAAATCAACAGAACCTTTCACTTGAAGAAGACTGTGCCTTTCAAAAAAATCACCAGATAGTCATTAATATTCCTTAATAATCATGTTCCCCTGGGAGAAGTCTGTAACAATCTGACAAGTGTAATTTCTCTCAATAGTGTTGTATAGGAGCCAGTTTATAAAAGTGAAAGGAGGGGAGAAGAGTGTCTGGTTTTTTTTTTTTGTTAAAAGTCCTGAAGATTATTACAGTTTTTGTTATTGAAACTGATAAGAAATAAGTATCTTTTTTTTCCCCCTCCATTATATCTCTCACCTGAACTTCTTTTGTGATGTAACATGTAACTGTCAAAGTGATTAACCACTGAAGTAAGTTGCCTAGGGTGGTTGTGGACTCTCCATCACTGGAAATTTTAAGAGCAGATTAGACAAACACCTGTCAGGGATAGTCTATGGTACCTGGTCCTGCCATCAGTGCAGGGGACTGGACTCAATAACCGTCCATGGTCCTATATCCTAAAATCATGGTCGCTTTTTCTTTATTTGAAAAAATGCTCAGCTTTTATTTTGGAAAGCGAGAGATCTGAAGACAGACTCTAACTCTGATTTCTTTATATATAGCATCATTTAAATTTTTGGGCCTGCCCAGGTTTGTTTTAAATTCCTTTCTGTCCAGTTTCCTGTCTCACAAAGATTAATTATAGGATGTGTTGTTTATTAATTTGTTCGTGCTTGGTTACTTTTAAAAATATTTTAAAAACTCTATGATACCTTCCAAGACCACCACCACATGCCTGGCAGTGTTTTAGATCTAAATTATATAACAAGCCCCTTCAATTTAAGTATATCAAATCAAAATATGGTTGGCAAAGTAGCTCTTGATTGTGCTTTACTCAAGACAAATGTGTGTTTAGTAAACTGTCTTAAGATAAACCACAGAATTTTAGCTTCTGGCCAAGCCAAAATGATCTGAATTTTCTATATTTTATTTCCATAACTTTCCCTACATTCCCACAGAGTTGGTTCCTGAGATCTGCAGCATCTTATTAGGTAGTTTAAATTTAATTACTTCTGACACAAAAAGATTTCAACTTTGCTAACTCACTTTTCAAAATGTTTGGTGTCAAATTAGAAGCAACATAACTCTTCAGTACTTAAAAGAAAAGAAGAAGAAGAAGAAATAAAGTTCCAGCATCACTCGCTGTACAATATAAGTTCAGAATGTATAATACAGCTACTGAATAAACACTGGCTGGTAATAGAGAGAACCCTGAAATGTTAAGCTTACTGTAATAGGGTGGGTACCAAAGGATGAAGCATGGGGGGGGGGGTGAGTAGGAATAAAGAGATTATTTTCCTCTGTGTTTGGCAGCAGGTCTACTGTTGCTGGAATATTTTGTCCAGTTTTGATGCTTACAATTCAAGAAGGGTGCTGGTAAATTGGAGGGGGTTTGTAGAAGAGCCACAAGAATGACTGAAGCATTAGAAAACATGCCTTATTGGGCACGTCTACACTGGAAAGTTTTTTTGGGGATAAAGAGAAGGAAATAGAAAGTGTTATACAGGTCAAAAAATAAAACTGGACTGCAGAAACAGACAGTCCAATGTGATACTTCCTCCTTCTATTTTAGATTCTATTAATCTGAGACATCTTTTGTTGCAATGTCAGAAGAAGCAGGTGATCTGCTGCTTGTGCCACATATCAGTTGTAAGCTTTCCTGAATCAATGTGAAAGGAGTAATATGAAAAGACAGCATTCATGCTTTACTACAAGGGCTGACAGTCATTAAGGTCTGGGTGGTCTCAGTCTCCAGGGAACCTCTCAGATTATATGTCACACTTCCCTTCTAATTCACTGACTCAATGGATGCTTACATTCTGCCTAGAAAAAGAGTGGGACTGAGGCAAATTAACTGCAAGAGTATTTGCAGGCATTGCACATCAAAACTGGGAGAGAGAGAACCTATGTAAATATCTGCCCAGTGTTACTATTTAAGAATAAAAACTCAAACTCCTGAATGCACTGGGGATTCAGTATAGAGAATTCTAATTGTTGAGCTATAAAGACTAATCCCGTTAATTTGGAAATCATACTAACATAACAGTATTTATCCAGATTTACTACATTCTGTAGTTCAGTCTTTCTTTTTGCTCCCATGAACTGGCCAACATTTAGAACATGGTGCTGTCCTCCATTTTTGAACTCTGTTCGGTCATTGTTTGTGATATGAAGGATTCAGTTTTGATGTGTAAGAGGCTTACAATGTGTAGGCTTAGTAGGATTTGATATAAATCAGTAGACTTAAACGTCAGTTTCCACACTGAAATCAGTGGAAAAAAGTCAATTAGTGAAAGTGAGCAAGAATGCAGCTCAGCTCCCTTAGCCACCCATCCTTTCAGAGGTCAGGTGTTACCAGCCTGCAGCCTTGCAGGAAGCCTTGTGCATGCCCCCTCTCATGAAAGTGAGGGAGCAGGACCATGACAGCCAGGGTGCAAAGGGCTTCCTGTGGTACTGCAGAGTAGGTGACAACTGATTCCTACAGAAGCAAGATACAGAGAAGGCTGCAGTCATGGAAAGGTAGAGTAGAGACAGCGGGGCTGTGCTCCAATCTCTGCAGGTGGAAGATGTGGCGAAGGCTGTGGTCCTAGAGGTGCAGTGCAAAAACCCCTGCAAGGAGTAAGAGGATGAACCATGGCTGTGGGTTAGTCTATCCCACTGCTAAATGGCTCAGTCCCTGGGTGGAGCTCTTTCATTCCCATAACAGTGGGGCTGCAGAGAGCTCTCTGCATGGCTGTAAGGCTGCTGACAGCTGATCCCTGCAGGCACAAGATGCAGGATGGACCTTGGTTGTGGCAGGGTAGAGCAGGGAATTTTGGCTAGGGCCACAAAAAAGGAGGCAATGCCCTTTGCCTTGAGGGATGGCCATTCCATTGCTAAATGGTTCCTGCCTGTGATGAAGGTGATGAGTTTATGGATGTTCTTCAGACAACACACAGTCAACTTGTGGAACTCATTATCACAGGATGTTGTGAAGGCCTAAATTTTAGTCAGGTTAAATAAATTATTAGATCAGGTCATGGAGGATAGGTCCTTCAATGGTTATTAGCCAAGGTGGTCTGAAACATGTGGTTTTGGTGTCCTTAATCCTCTGACTGAGAGAAGTTGGGAGTGGACAAAAGTGATGCATTGCATCTGCCAATAGCCACTTTCAGAAGACAGGATACTGGGCTAGATGGACTCTTGGTCTGACCCAGTGTGGCAATGTTTGTGTTATGGGATGGCCTCCCCTGCAGCTGCAGACTTGTCCTTTTCCTTCTTGCAGTTCTGACAGAGGGGCTCTGCTCTGCCTCCTCCTCACCTTCTACCTTCAGGGATTGGGTATTTTTAGCCATGGGGCCATGCAGCTCTGCTGTTATGGCCCTGCTTCCTCACTCACCAGCCGGATGTGTGGAGGTAATGTTCAGGTGGGAACAGTTCAACAGTAGCAGGGGTTTGTCTTCCTCCTTGTAGTTCTGCCTGGGAGGTGTCTGCTCCTCAAGGTAAGGATTGCAGCGTCCCTCACATCTTGTGCCCTGATGTCTTGGGCCCGTAGGCCACGGTGGGAGCTCCATGAAGCTGTGTTGCATGCAGCCACAGTATC
This sequence comes from Podocnemis expansa, assembly GCA_007922195.1. NCBI lineage: Eukaryota > Metazoa > Chordata > Testudines > Podocnemididae > Podocnemis > Podocnemis expansa. The sequence goes on along the minus strand of ML681964.1, from coordinate 33,754,205 downwards.
AACACTGCTCTAACCTCAATCCTACTCTCTTCCATTTAATTTTCAGCAAATGTAAAAAAACAATTTGATGTCTTTACAATATCTATGCCAAAGAGCTAGAAGAAAATGGAAATTGAAGGTGCCAGGAGGTGCAATACTTTAACTCATGGAGCCATGGTGGAGGCAACATCAGGTCCTTGAAACATCTGCTCTCCCTTACAGCAGTTCCATAGAATTTTACTTCCAACATTAATGTTGACTGGATCAGCATTTGCTCAGGCGGTTTTCTTTTGACATTGCAGAACACCACCTGGCAGGTGTCCAGATCAGTGACTGCTAAAGGAAGCTGAGACGAAATATAGAGGGATGGGATCTCTGTGCATGTTGCCTAGAATTCAGGCATTACCCCCATCTTTAAGTAATTTTGATGACTGAACACTTTAATCAGTTCTTAGAAGTACAGGCCTTACCTCTTAAAGTAGTTACCCACTGTAAGCTCCACAAGGGAACCTTTGCCAAAATTACTGGGCTTAGGGTAGTATTAACATAATTGGTACTTATTGAGAATGTATTTGACGTGTGCCAAGTGAGTGGTTCTTAGTTGTATTAAATTAGTCAAATAAACAATGAAATCAGAAGAAATTAAATAAGTCATCAATTTCCTTTATTAAAAGAGGGTGTAATAACCTTATTTTTAAAATTTTCATATATTTTTAAAATACTTGTGAAATGAGTTGTATGTATGTATGTATAAAGAAAAATATAAATTAACATTTGAGTTGCAACAAGTTTTTGTAAATAGTTGAATGGAATTCAGATTCTTACTGATTGTTATCAAGTTTATTAAATGTTTTTTTCCTGTAAATAGTATAATGACCTAATTGAGATAATAGGTTGTCTGCTGGGATGTCCCAGTTGAGGAGACTCTGTAATACTTATTTCAGTTCTGAATGACTAACTTTAATATTTTAATCTGTGCAAGTTCTTGGAATTTGAAAGCACTCTTCTGATTTCTTATTACACTTCAATATGTATATTATAATTTTGTATATTTTTACAGAGGACTCTTTTGGTCTATGTAACCATATCAGTCTTAAGAGTCGTAAATCTCTGCAGTAATACACAGAAGCTGGATATGAGTCAGCAGTGTGCTCTTGCTGCCAAAAAGGCCAATGGCATACTGGGCTGCATCAGAAGAAGTGTTACCAGCAGATCGAGGGATGTGATCATTCCCCTCTATTCTGCACTAGTGAGGCCACATCTGGAATACTGTGTCCAGTTTTGGGCTCCCCACTACAAAAAGGACATGGACAAATTAGAGAGAGTCCAGAGGAGGGCAACCAAAATGATCAAAGGGCTGGAGCACAAGCCCTATGAAGAAAGACTGAAGGAACTAGGCTTATTTAGCCTGCAGAAGAGAAGACTGAGGGGGGATTTGATAGCAACCTTCAACTACTTGAAGGGTTGCTCCAAGGAGGAGGGAGCTCGACTGTTCTCGGTGGTAACAGAGGGCAGAACGAGAACCAATGGTTTCAAGTTACAGCTGGGGCGGTCCAGGCTGGATATTAGGAAAAACTTCCTTACTAGGCGAGTGGTGAAGCAGTGGAATAAGCTGCCTAGGGAGGTGGTGGAATCTCCATCTCTGGAGGTGTTCAAGTCCCAGCTGGACAAAACACTGACTGGGATGATCTAATGGGAGTGGTCCTGCTTTTTTTGGCAGGGGGTTGGACTAGATGACCTTGTGGGGTCCCTTCCAACCCTATGATTCTATGATTCTATGATTCTATGAATTAAGATGATCAGAGTTGTCCCTTCTGGCCTTGCAATCTATGAATAAATATTAATTTTTTTAATTGTAAACTCTTTAAATATAACAGTTTTGAATTATTCCCAAGAGGTAACTGTATTAGTCTAGTTCTGCAAAACAAACAAGGAGTCCTGGGGAACGTAAAGACTAACAAATTTATTTATCAGATGAGCTTTTGTGAGAGACAACTGCACTTTGTCAGATGCTTTGACGATGGGTGAACTTACAGAATGGGAGCAAAATAGATGCAGGGAAGTGTAAGTCATGGGATCAAGTCATACTGTAACAGCAAATCAAATTAGTTGTTAAGATTCAAACAGCATATAGAGAAAAGTGAGGTCAAATCACCTGTTGTAATGGGAACAATCCATAGTCACAGTTTAATCCTGCTTTCACACAATCTTATCTGCATATTAGTTCAATTTCGGCTGTTTCTTGATGTGTTACTTTTATTTACAGTTTGAAATTTATTGGAAGAATGGCATTTGAATAGCAAAAATTGCAAGATTCTAATAGTCCTGTGGAGATTTTCAAAATTATAAATAGCAGTTTAGCACTGTTCAGAGTCAGTGGAAATCAGGCATTTAATGGCTCTTTGTCTTTGAGAATCTCCCTCATAGTAATTAAATAATTAATTAAGATGGGGCATGATCCAAACCCATTTAAGTAAATGGCAAGGCTCTAACTGACTTAAGAATGTTGGACATGTCCCAAGGTGTTTTTGGGGTGTATAGAATGAAGTTTTAAAGTGTACCCTAGTTTTGGGAAAGAGAAATAGTGGTTGGTTGATTTGTTTTTTAACATGCTAGGTTTGGATTTCATGTAAATACTATGAAAGTAACTTAGATATTGAAATTTAAACTAATGCTTTCTGTTGAATAAATAATAAAGCTTTGTAATCAATCATCATTCATTGAGGATGTTTGTTACTTTCAAAATTGAGTCCCTATTCTTGTGATTGATTGAATCCATATGGATCTGATTTTAGGATTTGGGACTATGTAGCTGATCCCAAGTGTCACCCGCAAGAAATCACCTTCAGCTCTCATTGGGTTCAGTGGAAATTGAAGAGGATCACTGCTTTACTTAATTATATCTGAGGCTGGGGCAACAGTAGAAAGTTTTGTATGTATAGTAATGCTATTTATGCCAGTGTGGCTTATTTTATGTGGGAACTGGTATATGCTGTGTTAGCAATGCAATCTTTTTCAAGTAAAAACTGCATCTCCATGAGGAAGGTTTGCCAGTATAGTTGTACATGTACAGAGGGACTTGGAGAGCTGGGAACAGCTTTCATTTTGCAGATTCTAATGGATAGCATGAGTATTTTAACTAGATATATTTCATCTGGCTATAACTACTGCCCAAATCCACAAAAATAAATAGAAATTAAGTTTAATGTTTTGAAGTCTAGCATTGTAAATATTTTTATTTTTTCTTCTATTTTAGCCAGACAGTGAAATTTCTACTACAGCAGATGATTATAGTTCTGAGGTAAGAATGAAGTAACATTTTTATGTTTGTCACATTTTAAAATTATGGAATAGTTTTAAATATTTTTCTGGTTTTTAAAGAAAGGAAATGTTAGTTTAAAATGTTACAAATAACATAAAAACATCTTTAGCAGTCACAATTAAAGCAGCAACATGACAGATAGTAACAAGGTAACTTTTATGCCTAATAAGATAGCAGGTTTGTAAACGAGCATAATGGTTTCTTCTCTTTAATTATGCCTTAATGGTACAGTTCAGACTTCTGGTGATGCAACTATTTCCCTATGTTGATTTTAGGTTGAGAATTAAATGCCAAATTGAGTGATTAGCTTTAACTTGTAAGTGAAGTAGGAGCTACTTATTGAGAAAATTTGTTAATTATAAGAAGAAATACCTTGAAAAAAGTTTGATCCTGATCACACTGAAGTCATTGTCATCTTGGCATTGACTTCTGTGGGAGCAGGATTAGGCACTTGTAGTATTGTTAATAATTAACTTCATGTCAATATGCTATTAATTTTCTCATATCTTGATGATTCCTCAAAAACAGTGAGAGTTTCTTTAATCAATTGCCAGAGGTTTTAATTGAATATACTACTTTGTATTTATTTTGAGCTTTATAACCTATTGCCCTGCCAACTCCCAACAGTTTTAACTTCCCGAGTTAGCACAAATTAGAAAAATAATCAGATTAATTTGTGAATAAGAATTTGATTGACTAAATTAGTCAGCACTGCTTATATTGCAAATTCAAAGTCTATGTTAAAATAATACTAAGGTTGCAAAGTCAGCTGCTGAAAAGTTAGGAAATAGCAAATAAGTTGCCTGTTCAACTTTAATTTGTGCCCTGTTTGCATGTGTATTGTGATAAGATTTAAGTACATACTTTCAACCCATCTTTTCCCCAAGACTCCTTCCTCTTTCAGTGCGCAAGCTGGACAGTGTTCATTAAATTAGCAGGTATTCAATATTTTGTGTTGTGTTATCCTCATTGTTAAGTGCCTTATTTACTGTACACAATTCAAACCGTGCTCTGAATATAGTTATTCTACAGCACTCATCACTATAGTATTTGAGGGCTTTACAAACATGAATTAACTTAACACCTCTCCTGTGAAGGTGTATTATCTCCATTTTTAGTTGGGGGAACTGAAGCAGAGAGATTAAAATGAAGTGTCCACTAATTTTAGGTGCTCTGTCTGAAAGGACTATAAGCTGATTTTTTTTTTAAAGCATTTAGCTTTATATAGCACTTTCTGTATTGATGGCACTACCTCCATGGACTTAAGTGTGTAGTTGTGAGTGCACAGCACTTCTGCAAATTGGATCCAGGGTCTCAAGCTGGATATACAGAAAATGAGGACCATGCAGTTAGAGTACATCTTCATTGCAATGTTAACTCAATTGCAGCTTTATATAGCATTGTATCTTCCCTGGAGCATTAACTCAAGTTGTCTTTACTAGAGTTGCTATGCTTGTGTCATCCTCGCTTGAGTGAAAGAAACAACATTGTGAAATAACTCTCTAACTACTGTGTCCATGCTGGTGCTTCACTCACTTGTGTGTGGTACTAGGACTTCTGGGGCTATATCCCATAGTTCTTTGCCCTGCAATAAGCCGAGCCCCTTTAAAAATTCTTTCCCAGTGATTTCTGGCAGAAATCCTCCATCCTTTCAGGGCACCCAGTAGTAAAAGCAAGCCTTAGTGAAAAGCTTGGTTTAATTGACTTGCCTAGCATCACATAGGAGCTTTTTGACAACCTTAATGATTTTGAACATGGTTTTAAAGTGTTTAATTTTCTAAGTGTTTAAAAGAAGAGCATGCTGAAAAAACAAAAATGCCATATGGAAAACCACGAGTTTTCAGCAGGGTTGGAAGCTCTAGAATCACTACACAGACTTCTGCCATTTGAGCAAAGGAAGTAACTGATAGCAGTAGTTGGTTGTCATTCTCCCTAGAGGACAACAAAAGATGCATCTAGCTAGTGAGTTCCACAGACACTTGCTGACAGCAGAGGAATGTGGGGATCGAGGAGTGTTGTGCTCTGTTCCAGGCCCTAGAAAGGTGTATAGTTGTGGGCACATAGACTTTTCCATTTCTTTCCAAGCTTGATTCTTTCTGCCCCATCCACTCCAACCTGTCCCTGTCCTATTCCTGCCTTTTTCCCCACTCCAGGCCCCTTGTCCAGTTCCCAGTCTCCTTGTCTATCAAGTAAGTACCTATCTCCTTGCTCATCCAGTCCTAGTCTTCCCCTCAAGAGTCCTCATCTGAGTCTCAGTCTCCACCCAGCGTCTTGCCTCTAGTTGTCTTGCCCAGCAAGTGACTGCTACCCCTTCTGGCTTTTCATCCAATCTGTCTCCCTCCCTTTTGGACTCCAGTTGTTCAGTTGCTGTCTCCCAGTCTTAGTTCCCTGCCCTGTCCCTCATTCAAGTCTCCTTGCTCAATTGGTCCCAGTCTCATTTTACAGACAGATCCTGTTCCCCTTTTGCAGCTGTTTGTGTAGTCTGTCTCGCCGCTTCCCTGGGCTCCTTATCCAATTTAAAAAAAAAAAAAGAGGAGTTGTGTGGCACTTTAAGACTAACAGATTTATTTTTTGCATGAGCTTTCATGGTAGAAGATCCCACTTCCTCAGATGCTTTGAAGAATGTCTGTCTCCCAACACCCTCTCCAGCTCCCTGTTTCAGTCTCCTGCCTCCCTGACTTCTTTTCCCAGTCCCTTTGTCCTTCCTGGTCTCCCCTGGTCTCTGGCTCATTGTCAGATCTGTTTTCCTGCCCACCCTGCTCGTCTTCTCTCCCTACCACTTCCCAGTTGTAATTTGTTTGCCCAGTCTCTCCAGCTCCTTGTCCATCCTCAGTCATTTACCCTCAGTTGCCTCTCAGCATCCCCAACTCCCTGTTTCCCAGTTCCCAGTCTATCTCCTTGCCCAGTTAGTGTCAGTGCCCCTTCTAGCTGCCAGTTCCAGTTTCTGTCTTCACCCACACCAGCTGCCAAGTTCCACACTCAGACATTCTTCCCTCCCACCATCACTCTGTCCCAGTCTGATCTTTTCTCTTCTCATTTACTCTTTTCCCCTCTACGCTTGAGTCAGGCACTTTCGCAATCCAGCAGCCTTAGGCAAAAGAAGGGATGTGACCTGAGAATACAGAAGAGACAGTCTTAACTCTTTTAGCTGTTAAGGTGGTTTTTCGCTCGCCTATGTAAAATAACACTTTTCTGGGATAAATTCAGTGTGGTTCACTTGCCCAAATGGTATTTAAACCCATGGAAAATACAGCTAAAGCCTGCTCATGAAGAACAGAGTTAGAGCAATAAATTCTTTGAAAACAAGTGTTAACATTTATTTGTTTTTACATTAATACAATGAAATCCAAGAAATGAAAAAAATTTTCCTTAGAAATCAATTCTTATTTATCACAGTGAACATAGAATCAAATGACAGAATTCTGCTCTTCTTTGTTACAATATCTTAAATTGCATAAACATTACTACGTACTTAACACTCTAACAGTAGTTCCTAACCTTTTTTTGACTGGGGACCCCTTTTTAACAAATAAATAAATAAATCTTTGTGGCCCCTCTGGCTGATTATGTGGTCTGGCCTGCGCCACTCTGGTGGTGCTGCTGGAACAGCTCGTGAGTGGCACTGCTGCCACCATGGCACAGGCTGCTGAAGAACAAAGCCATGGTTGTTATGGCCTCCTGCCCTTGCCCTCCCAGGGGGCTGTCATGGCCTCATCCCCCTGCTGGGATCTGGCTGCAGGCGGGGAGAGGCAGCCCAGGCAGGGGGCATCAGGACTGCAGCTGAATTCTGGCCCTAGTAGGGAAAGGCTCCGTGGACCCTCTGCAGCATGTCTGTGGACCCGTGAGGGTCCCTAGACCCCAGGTTGGGAACCACTGGTCTATAGCATATACCTTAAAAATCGCAAAAATCCTTAATCTATGGCATTCAAGAAATGATTATCAGTCATTTGTGAAATGGGTGGAGATAAGCCCCTCTCAGTCACACAGCACTCACTCAGCTTTATTGACAGGCAGGCTTCAAGCTCTCTACTTACAGCCCTTACACATCCTTCTGAACCATCAATCTGGGTCCTTTTCTGCTCTGTCACAGGCAACTGGATTGCTTCCGGTGCTGAGCGCAGGGCTAGGACTTTGTGAGCAAGTTCGCTCAGACCTTCACCACACCAGTGCATTACCAGTCATAATCTGGTACAGTCTGTCTGCCTTGGTGCTGCTGCCTTATGTTGCTGGCGCAGTTGGAAGTTTTCTTGCCAGTTTGAGGGCTTGGCCTAGCTTCAGCTTCTATCTTGATAGTGTCTGTTCAGCACAGGTACAGCTTGGCATGGCGTGTTGCTAAGGCTCCACGCTCCACAAGTCACTCCAGCAGATGGCTCCCCTTATATACTCCTTTGGAGAGGTGGAGGGAACTTGCAGAAACATCAGGGAGGGGTGGGGGAGCAGTAAGAACAGTTCAGAAATGTCAGGGAGGGGAGTGAGGGAGGGAGGATGTGCAGGAACATCAGGGAGGAGAGGGGGGGACTCCAATGAGCAGAGTGAACTTTCAGGTGGAATTCTTAGAGTAGTGTTTGGAAAGTGTGTGCCGTGGGAGTGGTCCTCCTCAAAAGTGTAGGACAGGGATGTAATCAGGGACCGACTGTTAAAAACTACTTATGTAACACTTGTTACATTACACAAAGTATCCCTAATTATGACTATTTCTTTGTAACTATGCTAATACCTTTATTACTGCCTGCTAGGAATTAAGTCTAAGCTTCAAAAGGGGTTTAGCTGGTTGGTTGGTTACTCTTTTCTCCTGCTCTTACTCATTAGTGTTAACAGGTTTTGAGACAAAAATCTCTGGCTGTAGAATCAGCTTTTGCAGAAAGTGAGAGCAAAAGTCCCAAGAAAACATGCAGGTCCCGAGAGATCAAGAAAGACTACATGGACATTGATGTAATATCTCATGATTATTATGAACATGGATTAATTGATATTTATTATTTAGGTTAGGTAGCATCCATGCTGTAAAAGTACAGGTGAAGACACAATCCCTAACCTGAAGAGTTTACAATATAGCCTTCATGCATTTTGTAACAAATTACTTATTTTAAGCAAGCATGAGACCTTGTGTAGCTTGTAGACTTAAATAATGGTGATGAGGGTTACAGGGTTAGAATTACAGTTGAAATTCAAGACTAAGGAGACATTGGACTTTTCCCAATAGCAAGCATTTGTGTGGTGGGCTTTTACCTTTTTTGATGATGCTCCTCCCTGCTTCCAAATATGAACATGTGTTCCATACATCTAAAGAACACTGGGAAGCAGTAGCCAAAACTCCCCCTGCCACAATTTTAAGGAGTACTGCTAATCACTGTTTGAGGAGGATGAAGAAGAAAAGTTTGTTATTGGAAAACCAATTGCGTGGTAAAAGATAGTCTTTGATCTTACAGTAAAGAAAATTTTTAATGCACATTATTATATCATGGAAAATAATAAAACCATCATGTTGTATTTATTGGTAAAAAAAAAAAAGCTGTTACAGTCCCTTTCAATTTGAAAGGATGCACATTTGTTATTGTTAGGTTTAAGTCTTTATTCTAATTGTTTGTATGACAGACAAGAAATATCTTCTATGTGTATTCCAATAATAAGAATAAATGGAGATAGTTTTGGCCAAGGTGGACTAATTATACTGCTAGAATCTTGGATAAATTCTTTGTAATAATCCAGCTAAAACTTAGTGGAGTGCTCCATATGTTGTGATGTTGTAATAATATGAGACAACTTCAAGTAAATTAGAAGAGAGCAAAAACTGAGGATTTAGCAGTTCGTGTGAATTTTCAGAATGAAGGTTGTTTCTTATTTAGTTTAATTGAGGGACCTGTTAAAAGACACTTTAGCAGTGCTGCCTGCAGGCAATGCCATTGGTAAATATTGATATTATAAACTTCTTTGTTCATGGAATAATAGTATGGCAATCACAGTGAAATAACTCCTGAATAAAATGTATTTATTAATCCTTTTACCGGAATAAGAACATTTTAAATAATTGTTGCTTTAATGATGTGGAAGGAAAATATATTGCTCATTCCAGATGCTTTTATGTACACTCCTTCATAAGGCTATAAAAGTCTTTGTCTTTTATTTTCTGCACTGAAAGTTAACTGTCGATCAATCATATATAGATGTTCTTGTATATGTTAAAATTTCTTCTACGTTGCCAGTGCTTTGATGTTTGATCTTAGTAATTTATACTGGAGACTAATTTTAATTTCTAAACAGATCTTTCTAATGGCATTGTAATAACTCCAGATAGAAGATCAATGGTATATTTTGTGAGAGATTTTGAGGTCTATAGGATTTAAAATCTTTTTTTTATGGAACTTGATGGTGATAGCTACACATTAAAATGCAGTTTCTCAAAAGATTAATACTGACCCCTCATGGCAGTAGGCATGAATCACAGCATTTTCAGTGAAGGGGCTGGGTTTGTTTTGCTGTATTTATATTTGCTTTACATAATTCTGGCAATTACAATAAATATTTAAGCAAAATAAACTACAAGTTAAATCACACTTGTCTTTACATAATAGCTTATAAGCAATTTAAGGGAGATTTTATGTTTGGGGAATTATTGTGAAACTATTAAGCTAATAATGTAAACAGGAAAATTCAGAACTGAATTTAAAACCATGTTCTTGTTACTCAATATTGGCAGGACCTGCAAAGGTGAATGATTTCATTTATTATATGCTTCAATACTTAGTCACAACAACATGATTTAACAAGATTTCAGCCTTGATGGTGCATTGCAAAGTTTTAAAAGTTAAAAATTAAGCTGTAAGATTCCCAATCAGTAATCAATTTTTATATGAATTTAGATGCCAGTCTTGATGGGAGCTCTGTTTAGGCAGTTCAGTATGCCCACAACAAAACCCATTAAAATCAATGAGCCTTGCCCAGAGATCTGTTAACACTGAATCATTTGCAGAATTGTGTCCTTAAAAATTACAGATAAATTTATAATCTATTTTCAAACAAGGTATTTCAAAATCAGTGTTTGCACATGCCTGCAGTCATCTGCCAGCTTTTCTACAGACAGTACTCTGCCATGCCTAAAATTCTACCGTATTGGCACCTATCAGAGCTCTCCACTTCCTCTGTACTTCATTGTGTGCAGTCTATCCTTTGGAATACAAAGTGAAATTTATAAAAAGTATTTTAAGTTTCACCTTGCATCATGCCAAAGAAGAAAAAGTATAATAGAGAATTGAATGAGGGAAGTACAGAGATTATACCCAAGGGGATAGTGCTGAACAATACAACAGTTGTAGTGTATGACTCTTCTGTAGGCTTTGTTTTTATTATCAATTAAGAGTGTCTTGAAGCTGGGTAAATAAAGGAAGAAGAAAAGTAGCATTTTGTTTTGTTCATGTTCATTCGTATTTTGTTCCTATTTATTATTATTGTGACAGTCCAGAAGCTCAAATATAGTCTAAGGCCTCATGGTAGAAGACTTTATTGGCATCCCCTGATTTTTACAGCATTGTACTCGATCTCTCTCAGACAGTATTTTTGGTGACCCTACTTTTTGAAGAGGAGGTCTGGGCTTGACACCACCCAGAGCTAGTCAGCATCACTCTATGTGTCTACCTAGGTGTCATTCAAGAGTGATGCATTCTTCTCCTTTTTTTAAATATGCCCTCCTGCTTGAATCAAAGTGGAAGACCAGACTTAGATTCCTTGCATGGCAGTGCATTTTGATGTTGTTAGACTTCAGAGTTTGCCCTTGTATTGTAAATAAGCCCTGCCCTAGTTAATTTCTAAGATGATTTCCATACAGTACAGTATACAGTGGTTTTATTTAAATGATGCAGTGATGACATTGCTTAAATCTAAAATGTTATAAATACACAGTAGCTCCTCTTCTCAAAATTTTGTGGAGAGGAGCTTAGAGAAGTGCATCTTTTTTTATTACACTATTTCACACATTGGTCAGATAAAAGGCTGACTAAAAACCCTGTGTGTTCTTGTGTGTTCCTCACAATTTCTTATTGATCTATAAGTATTGGTTTTGGGTTGCACTTGGAATTTTGGAGACTCTTCATTATTGGGTTATGTGGTCTCCAGAGCCAAAATTCTCGTGGTCTCTGCACCATGCGACAGGTAAGTGAAAGAACAGCAACGATTTTTAGATATTTTTTAATAAATACAGTCACTTTAACATGTTTCAATTTAAGAAATTTAAAATTACAAGACTATAATATAAGTCTGGTTCCAGGGGCTGTGATTAATAGCCTTTAGTAATGGCAAATTATGAAATGCACACCTTAAACAGTGGATGAAGAGAGGGGATTTAGTAATTTCGGGTACTCTTCACTGAGCTTGTCTCTTAACAGTTTTTAAATGTATGTACCAGTACTCAAAATATTTTGTGTTTAAAATGTACTTTTTTCAGTCTGCTCATATTGTATGTTGTTACTGGTTTTTGTATTAAAATTTAAAATATGAAGCTTCGCATTCATCTTTTAAATCTGAATTTCCTGGGGGGGCGGAAGGGGTTTGTTTGTTTTTTGTTTGGTCATCATTCGAATGTGGTTTATATCATAAAGACTGCAGACTGGCTTTAATTAACCTTAGAAGCAATATATTACGAAATACTAGTCCTCTCAACTTTTGATACGGTTTGATATATCTGAATTGTACAAAGCAATCAGATTGTGGAACAGTATATACTAACTGTGTGCATTTCAAATTCAATGATTGTTCCCTGCTAACAAGGTTTTGTATACAGAAGTAATCAGATAGCTAGAATTTAAGTTACATGTTAAATTATAATGTGTTTAGAAATTGTCTTTATACAGGTAAATGGTTGCAGTTTTGTGACAAGAACAGTTATACCAGCAGACTTAATCAGGGTATAGTATTACACATTAAATCATATTACTAATGTTGAATACTAAATCCCTTAACCAGTTTGTATAGTAATGTACTGCTTTGAACAAAACTACCTGGCTTACTAACAAAAAATCTGTCGCATGTTATATTATCTAGCTCTGTTGTTGCTGTTTCGTGACATCTTAATATGTATAATGTGGCCTGTTTTAAACTTTATGAAAAACAAAACAAAAAATACTACTTATACTATATACAATATAAAGCTTAGCTTTAATATAGAATTTGCAGAAGTACTAAAGGTCAGTGCTCTTGAGATATAAATTTTGCCATTAAGGGAGATTACCATGGCAATGAGCTCTTAAATGATGTATTATATTTTAATGGTCTAAAATTTGACTTTGCTCACCTTGAGCAAAGTTGGGTTGTTAAGGAACTTGGATTGATTTAGGAAGAAGAATTTGGAGTTGGAGAGACTTATTCTGAGCATGGAACGCAGCAGGCACAACTGGAGATGATGGAGAATGAATTGGCTGGGAAACAACAAGAGATTGAAGAGCTAAACAGAGAGCTAGAAGAAATGAGGGCAGCATATGGTACAGAAGGATTGCAACAGGTATAATTACCTTATGTTGCTTTCTGCTTGCTATTTGGTTACACACAAACAATGCTGAATATCACTTGGAAATGTTTATGGTTCAGAGATGACAAGTTTCAGAGAAGTAGCCTGATTGTCTGTTTCAGCAAAACAAACTAATACAATCTGTTAATAATTAATACAAAAGGTAATTACCCCTCTTTTAGCATTCTTACCTTTTCATCTATTGCTGTTAAAGGTTCCACTTCCATACTGTTTGAACTGTTGCCATTGTTTGAATTGATATTGTGACCCATCGCTCTCGGCATGTGTATACATACCTGACGTTGCAGTTTCCATTTCACACCTCTGAAGAAATGGGATTATAACCACAAAAGCTTTTGTGATAGATACATTTTTTGGTCTTTAGAAGTACCATAGGACTGCTTATGATTCAGAGGGTCATTCAAAGAATGTAGAATATGAAATTTTTTTAGATTCAGTGAGAACGCAAAGTTCCAAAGGGGTAGCTGTGTTAGTCTAGTTCAGGAAAACATGCAAGTTCATTGGCACTGAAAAGGCTTAACAAATTTATTTATTGCATGAACTTTCATGGGAGAAAATTCCACTTCATCAGGTACTTCATCAGCATATATCATCTTTACTTAAAAGGAAATTCTAGTGTTTCCCTTTTCTTTTTTTGACTCTGGCCAACATTTTTACTCTGTGTTTAGTAGTTGCAGGGCTTCTCATCTGGACCAAATAGTGGATAAAATGGCTTCCTTGAGACAATCTTCAATTCTTTTTCTTCAGTTGTCCAGTAGCAGTACACAGTTATTTCCCTGTGTCTACGATACCAAGCACAGTCTCAGATTCCATCTACCAAAAAAGTGAGATTCCTGAGGTGTTTCCCTGACAAGGAGGTCATTTGTCTGTAAGAATTTACAGTCATACAGTCTAGCTGGATGGACCTACTCTGAGAATCTTTTCTCAATTTGGAGTTAAATGGAGTGTTTCTTACAGTAAAATCTAAGCATCCTTTTTAACAATCCTTTTAATATAGGGAACAGTAAATGAAATCATGTCCTCATGTAAGAAAGTGCTACTCCTGTTAAAGTTGTTAGGTTTTTGTTAGCTTACATCACACTGAAGAGCCATTGCTGAAATTTAAGGTATAGTTGCATTTTTAATGGTCTGTATTTCATGTCCCATTTGTCTTTTGTTTGACCTTTTGTTGATTTGGATACTGCTTGTGTGTTCATGTTTGCTTTGTTTTATATGTTTCTACTGTAGATAGAATAATTTTGAAGGCTCATGGTTTACAAAACATGTTCTAAATAATCTTAATTGTATTCATCCCTTTGGGATTTTTGTTCATTTTTGCAAGTTTTCTTTTTATTTTAGCAAATCTGTGAAAAGGAATCTGAAATATTCTGGTGAAATGTAGAGGGCCTTCTAAGTAGCATTCACTAGAAATGAGAGAAGTGTTACATTATCACATTGTTTTGTCTTTCTGTGCACATAAATGATTTGAGAGACCATTTATCTCCCATCATACTGACATTTTAGGTCATGCTTAGTTGATGTTTATTGTTTCTTGTACCAATTTTGGTCAATGGATTTTATAAAATTTTAAATGTCTTCTGTTTAGTTTTTGATAACTGCCAACACTGTATGCTTTTCAGTGAAAGAGAAGGTAGTGAACATTTTAATATTACGGTTATAAGACACGCTGGTTTGTTTGTTTTTTGGTTTTTATTAATGTCCTCCTTATGTGAGAACCTTAAAAGTTTATAGTACAATAATGTTCATGAACTTTTTCAGTCATGCTAAACTATATTTACTCTACCTTTGTTTGTATGATATCTTAATTGAGAAATAGTTTCAGTAGACACTTTCCTTAGCTCCTTTAAGAGCCTTTTATTTCCCTTACCTTCTAATAAATCAGTTTAAATGTATTCGTTTGTATCAATTTCAAATGTCAGTCGGGGGGGGGGTGTTATATTCAAGATAAAACAAATTGGATAAACAAGAAGAAATTTAAAAATAGATTGAATAATTATTGTGGCTGTCCGTAAGAATAAATTTGGTTCATTTAATTTTGCTGAACATACGTATATAGCTGCCTACTCTGTGTCTGTTAATATATTAAGAAGGTTGTCCAACAATTGCATCATCTAAGAAAGTGCAAGTGTAGAGACAAATAACTTGTTTTAGGGCCTGACTTATCAAAATGGGATTTAATGACTTAGCACTTTGTGGGATCAAGCACTTAGTAGACTCAGCAGCTTATTTTTTCCTAAGGCGTCAATAGTCAAGAAAGATATGAACGGTTCTCTCAAACAGACTCCTAGGGAGTAGGCCTTTTTGTTTCAGAAACAAAAACCATGCTTGTTTACCTACAACTATTGAATAATATTCCTTTTAACTGTGAATAAACCTCAGCTAAAATATTTGAGAACAATACAGGAGCATCATGTGGTAGC
Source organism: Podocnemis expansa (assembly GCA_007922195.1). NCBI lineage: Eukaryota > Metazoa > Chordata > Testudines > Podocnemididae > Podocnemis > Podocnemis expansa. The sequence goes on along the minus strand of ML681964.1, from coordinate 33,738,967 downwards.
ACTAAACCTTTCCATCAGAGCACACAAGCAAATGTCTAGCACTATAAGAAAAGTATTCCATGTAAACATTTCAGTTGACTTTCTGATGCTAGTTTTCTAAATTCATTAAGCTAATACTTCATTTTGATTTTCTTTGTAAAAAAAATAATTTAAAAATTCAGTCAATCTGTGGAGTAGAATGGCTGCTATAGGTGTTCTGGTGTTCCATGTAACTTAGGCACTGTGCCCAATTTATCATTAACAAAAGTGGCTCCAAAGCCATTGGGGCCAGAGAATTGAGCATCTCCTTATATGAACTGTAGATGCTTTTTATTCTTTAGAAGTGTACAGAAGATTAATTTACAGTGTAAGATATGAGCAGATTAATGATCTAAGGAGCATGTATATTGACTTTAGAGGCTGTAGAAAGAAGAATTCAAATAAATGAAGTAATTTTCAAGTAAATTACAAGACATTTAATTTTTTTAAGAAAATTAATTCCAGTTAATAATAATGTATAGTTCATGGCTAACAGAATTTAATAAAATATATGCTGCTGAAAGGTGCTTATGACATTTCTGAAGGAATTTATTTCCATCAACAGTACTTTTGTCCTCTTTCTCCTTTCTTTACTACAAGTGTCTGTCTAAGCTTTTCTTTGCTATATACCATGTATGACTCTTGAATGTTTAATCTGATTTCCCCATTATCTTGTGAAGTCTCATTTTACTGCAATTCCATAGTAATATCAAAGAATGGCTTAGAGAAATTTGGTTCAATTTAGTTTTTGTTTCTGACTCTGATAAATTTAATCAAAGATGCAATATACTGTCATTATAAAATCCAGATTATACTCTTTAGATTAGTGCCTTTATTGGGGGTGGGGTTCAGGAAATTGTGCCAAAAATATTTAATGAAAAAAGCTATATCCTGTATCTGATGAGGTTTAGGTACTTATGGTACAGATGTTGCTAAAATATGATGTTACTGTAGGTTTTGTGAGCACTGTTGAGTAGAGGCATCATCATGAAATATACTTTTTTTAACTTCCATTTCTTGAAACTAATTTATATTTTGTAGATAATTTTGACTTGCACTGATTGTTTAAACTTAACATTCTGTAGCTTCAAGAATTTGAGGCTGCTATCAAACAAAGAGATGACATTATCACACAGCTCACTACTAATCTACAGCAAGCACGGAAAGAGAAGGATGAAACACTACGGGAATTTTTAGAGCTTACAGAACAAAGCCAGAAACTGCAAATTCAGTTTCAGCATGTAAGTGTTTATTGCCAACAATGTTTCATGATGTTTAATGAAAGAGGGTCATTTTGTATAATACAATCCATCAAGTATTACTTCCTTTAGAAACAAAATCAGTGTTCTTTCATGTAAGGATTTGAAGATGTGGGGCTCTATAGTGGTTAAAAAAAGGTTGGTATTTGCCAGCATTGTAGTATCTGGGATATTGCACTAGTTACCTGTAATCCAATAGAAAATAAATACGGTGTCTCGACTATCATGCAGTAGTAACCTTTGATAAGTACTGATTTTTTAATGGCAGTCACTGTAGAAAGGAAAACTTATGTGTAATAACTGTTCTCCAAGATTAGGGATGAAATCCTGGCACCTTTGAAGTCAGTGGCAAAACTCCCATTGACTTAGCTGGGTCCAGGATTTCGAGAGTCTTGCTAGAGGTTTAGTCACATGCCTACTACTTTTTCTGCTAGAGTTGGTTGTTGTGCCTTTGTTCAGTTTTGTTACATGTTTTCATATTAATTTGATAAAAAAGGAACCAATGGCTGAGCATATTAGTTACCATTCAGGCTTTATTGTTATTTATTTGTGTGGCACCTCATGCTGCTGCACTTAAATGTTTTAGTATTTTGAGCTGTTAAACATTTGTATCTTGTACAAGCCACGAGAGCATGGCACACTAAAGAGTGGATCTACAGAATTTCAGATACTGATTTCTGAGCATTAATAATTACAGGTATAAGGCATATTATCACTTGAAAGTGATTTCCTAATATACAGCTGACATGTGCTAGTTTACCACAGAAAAATTTTTGAGATATGCAAGCAAATGAAAACAGTAACATGGGATGGATTTAAGAAACAGGCTGCAGCGGTATTAATTTTATAAAGGAAGAGACACTTTGTGCCTACTGGCCACTTTCTCATACCATGTATTTTGATGGGTTGCAGTGGTTGCCACCATATAATCAGTAACTCAGAATAGATCTGTGTAGGTCTATCCCCAAGACTCAGTTCATTTTTAGTTCCTGTCTGTGTCGCACTGAGTGAAGGGGGCAGAGACTACCAAGAGGGGACCTCAATCTGCAAACCATTCAGGTCTTTCTTTTTCCTATAGGCCCAAGGTCCACCAGTGAAATTGTGGTTATTTGTCTCTGGGAGCTGGCCCTTTTACCTTTTATCTACACTGTCCACATGTGACAAGCTTAACTGTCTTTTGTTTCCCAATATTGAACTTTAAAGTCTATTTAAAGTGGCCAAACTTAGGGAACTCGAGCCGCACAAGTTGATTATTAAACTTTCAAGAGCCGCACTGAGGCACATACCCACATATTTTTACCTGTTCCAAAATTACTAAGCTTAAAATTTATTGCACACTTTAACTTTATCTTAAAAACAGGGCAAATATTGCTCCTACTAATGTCAGATTCGAATAATTACTTAAGGTTACCATCAAAACTAGGCCTATACAGTAAAAACTTAGCTGCACAATGTTTTGATTTAACAAATTTCATTGTGGAATACAGTGCTTCACAGCAGTAAATTGTGCTAACAATTGAAAGTAATCTACATTCAGTTTTAAACTTTTTTCCTTTATATTTTTGTTTTAGTATTCTATGTCATGATTTGGACCTGTGAAACACAACACAATTTTAATAAAGCAGTAAGCTGCATTAGGGCCTATGAGAAAATCTAAACATGCCACGGATTCGCTGACCATGCTGTTCTTCCCTCCCCCCCTACACCCCAGTGCCACCACTTACTATGCCACTGCTTCTGTGCTGTCCCTGACCATTGCTCACTTCTCCTGCAGTATCCAACCATGCTGCCCTTCCCTGCAATGTTCCCTCTAAGCTGATGATGCAGCTTAGCAACTTTTGGATGCAGCTGAGCAAGTTCTCTCCCAGTTCCCTGACCTGGTGCCAGGCCCCTGCTCATTGGTTCCCCAAGTGCATCCATAACTTGGTCAGCTGCATCATCACCTTAAAAAAACACTGCTTCTGTCTCCCGTGATAACTCAACTGTCCTGGGAAACACTTTCCTACTCCATACATGGCCCAACACTTGTCTTTCAAAACAGGCTTGGTTCTGTGGAATAGGATTCTGCATAAAATAATTCTGAAGTGGGAGGATGCTATGGAAAACAGTTTGTCCCTAGTCCCAATTCCTGAGGGTCTCTGAAAAGCCTCAACTGTCCAGAACTCCAAAGAGGTAGCCGTGTTAGTCCAATTCAGCAAAACAAACATGGATTCCTGCGGCACTTTTAAAGACTAATGCATTTATTTATCGCATGAGCTTTCATGGGAGAAATGTGATAAATAAATGGGTTAGTCTATAAAAGTTCCACAAAACTCCTTGTTTAACTGTCCAGAGCTCAATCTACAGCTTTCTGTTGAGTTGGCAAGATGGACTATGATTCTTCATTGGCTTATTCCTTCTCCCTCTGCTACAATGGAACTTTTTAACCTGTTTTCCTGACTACCATACTTGTAAAGGGAGTGCACAAGGTGCCCCTAAGTTTGTAAAGTGCTGTGGACAGGACTGAGGCTGCCATGGCATGTGGTAGAAGGTATATACAAAATAAACAAGTAAATAAACCCACCCAAACCAACCAGACCAAAAGAAAGTAAAAAATACAAAGTACACAAAAATCAAGCAATGGAAAATAAAATCCACACTGAAGTCTATGAAACAGAAAATAACAATAATTTGTTAGTCTTTAAGTCCTTTACAGCTTGTCTCCTCCCTGATCCCCTCACTGCCTCCATTCCCTGAAGTGCCTTTCTGTTCTGAGACTCCCCGACTCCCACTGTTTCCCGGAGCTGCCCACTCCTTCCTCCCAGACCCTCCTCTGAGCCGGGGCTGCTGCCCCCTCCTCTCCCATCTCTTCTCTGACCTCTCGGCTCCCTCCTCCCCACCCCTCCTTTGAGCTGCTGGCTGCTGCTTGCTGCTCTGTGCCCCCTCCCCCTCCTCTGAGCTTTCTGCTGCTGCTCTGCTCCTCCTTCCGGCCCCTCCTCTGAGCTGCTGGTTGTGGAGCTGGCTGACAGGCCGAAGATTTTAACTTCCCAAGCCTGAAGCAGCCTTCTGCCCGGGAGCCGCATTTTTTCTTTGAAGAGCTGCAGTTTGGCCACACCTGGCATATAACCTAACTGTGCCTCCATGATGCTGTGGGGAAAGTGGAAAAACACCAGACACGGGCTAAGCACAATCCCAAAATGTGATGAGTGACATCTGTAGCATCTGTTATGAGATTTGTATGAGACCACAAACTTGTGAGCATAAGTGACTCCATCTTAGCACTGTTCCCTTAATATTATTTCAACCTCTAGCCTGACTAACAAAAGTATAGAGCCCCTCTCATCCTTGAACAGTCTATAAGCAGAAGATTAGGGAAACTGCACCAGTCTCAAGGTCACCTATTAATCAACAGTTTCTCCTGTTTATTACATTCCCAGGCTCTGAGGAGCCTGCTTGACCTTCTTTACTAATTCTCCTATCTTATATGAATATGTATGAAAACTATCCCTATATGGTACTAATAAATGTATTAATCTTGTTTACCTTGAATATATTAACCATTTTTAGATTTCCTTGACTTAAGTTGTTGTACCTGGGTATAAAACCCTTTTAGCACTAGTCCTTCAGGGCCGGTCGCACTCAGTAGCTCTGAGTGTCAATAAACTGGTGATTCTTCCTCCTGTTGTCCGGCTCCATCATTGACCAGAGCAGAGAACGAGCTTTTCTCTCAACACATCCTAAAAAACACAGCACTTATATTCCAGCTAAGGGAAGGGAGGGATGGCAGGCAGCTAATGGGAACAAGAGGCTGTTGAAAAGCCCTGGAAGGTATAAATATGTGGTGAGAAGGCAGAGAAGAGCCAAGTAGCTAGTCATGTCACCAGTCCCCAGCCAATAGGACGGCAGTGCACAGGACCATTCGCCACCGCTACACAAAATGGCATTCCTATCCCCATCCCTTCCAAGCTCTGTGTTGCATCCCTAGCAATCATTCAATATCTCACTTCTGATGACTGTGGAGGGAAGAAGCAGCTGTGCAATGCAAAGATGAAAAATAGTTTGTTGACTAGTCCAACAAGATGAACACCAATCTACTGCTACTAAAAGAGAAGATAAACAAATTTCAGACAGTTTTTCCTGCTTATACAGATTTTGGAGCAAAAAGGAGGATTGTTTGTGTGGAAACTCTGACTTGTGTGTGGTTTGTTTTTGGTTTTTTTTTTTCTGTGTTTAAGTTACAGGCAAGTGAAGCCCGAAGGAATACCAGCCATAGTAGTACAGCTGCAGATTTATTACAAGCCAAACAACAGATCTTTACACATCAGCAACAGCTAGAAGGACACGAATGCCTGCTAAAGAATTACCAGAAAAAGAATGAAGAATTAGAAGCACAAATTATACTTCTACAAGATAGAATCATGGTTTATGAAATGGTAGGTTTTTTACTAGACAGATACGTCACCTCAGTAGTAAAATGTTTTCCTAATTTTTGTTCCTTTTGAAGTTAATTATAAATATAATACCAAGTGTGTGTGTGCAACTCCTTATTAGAGGAGGCAAAAATATATTCTATAAAAGGAACTTAAATCCTTAGGACGAAGACTGTTACATTTAATATATTAAATTTATATGTGATGCATGGTTTCTAAGTAGGTACTATCTAAATTGTCTGTGTCTTCATTTTAGATTCTAGGAAAATTTCCAAATAAAATTGCAGCAGAAATACTGAAGAAAAAGTGAATGAGAAAGGTAGTGCTGGAATTAGGTAGTGCTGGAATTAGAACTGGCTATGTTAAATGCCAATAACTTTTTGAAAGAAAATACAAAAACAGTTGTTGGAACAACTCTCATCTTAAACAAGTAGTATTTTTATGCTTTATGGTACATTTTTGTGTTTATGTGGTGTCAGTCTTGGAGAATATCTCAAATCACGCTACAAAATGAAAAGCCCTTTAAATTCCAAAGTGGTAGCTGTGTTTGTTTAGCTCAGCAAAACAAACAAGTCTGCTGGCACTTCTAAAGACTAACAAATTTATTTATCATATGAGCTTTCGTGGGAGAAAATCCCACTTCATCAGATGCTTGAAGATAGGGAACTTGCAGAATGGGAGTAATATAAATTCCTCAAGCATCTGATGAAGTGGGATTTTTTTCCCATGAAAGCTCATGTGATAAATTTTACTCTTTAAAAGTGTCATCAGACTCCTTGGTTTGTTAAGTCCTTTGAAGAAGCACTAACCAAAACCTTGTAACTGTTTTATAGACATTTGAAGTACATCCGTTAAAGAGTGCATATCTGGTTCTCCTGATGAATCTGCCTGTATTCTGGGGCATTTTCAAATAAGTATACTGTATAGAGTATGAAGATGAATGGACTCTTGGTGCATATTTGTACAGTATCCACTGAAGTTAATGGAAGACCTCCCATTCACTTCAGTGGATGGTAAATCAACTCCCAAGGGTGGTGCTCAAAGAGTTAAAAATAACTGTCAAACCTTTCCCCCCACATTCTAAATGTATATTCTTGTGTATATTTCCATTTATAATTTCTGATCAAAATTAGTTCATGTAGGATACTAATTCTAGTAAGGTTTGCTTTCAACAAACTAAGCCAAACTTTTATGAAATATAAGTGCAGTGCTGGAAAAAATTAAGTGATCTTGAACCATAATTTATTCCTAATGCAGAGAAAAATCACTGAAATTAAATAGCAAATGGTTTAGATTTAATTTTAAGAATATATTTTAAGTACAGTATTCAGAGTTTAAATAATTCAAATATTGAGATGCCAAAAGATACAGTATATCATGTTTCTGCTTTTTAAAGGAGAAACACAAAAATGAAACAGAAGATTCTAATAAACTACAAGAAAAAGAAGTACTCATTGGAGAGCTGAAAGCAAGAATAATAGAAGAAGAAAAAAATGCACTTCAGGTGAAGGAAGAATTAGCAGATGCCAATAAATCACTTGTAGAATTAAAGGAACAGATTGTACAAAAGAATCAAGAGGCAAATAATATAAGACAAGAACTGACTAACTGCAAACAAAAAGAAAGACAGTGTTCTGATGAAATAAAACAATTAATGGGCACTGTGGAAGAATTGCAGAAGCGATGCCATAAAGACAATCAATTTGAAACTGACATTGTGCAAAAAATGGCATTAGAAACACAAAGGAGACTGGAACAACTTCAGGCAGAATTAGATGAAATGTATGGGCAGCAGATTGTACAGATGAAGCAAGAGTTGATCAAGCAACATGCATTAGAAATTGAAGAACTTCTTGCCAAACAAAAATCAGAGTTGGAGAAAACTTCAAATCCGTGTTCAAATGATAAGATTAATGAAGATCAAATACATTCAATGAATATTGCAATTACTGAATTAAATGAGAAGTTGCAAGATGCTAATTACCAGAATGGAAAAATTAAAGAAGATATGTCACAACAATTGGAAGAAATTTTAGCAGAAAAGTCTCTTCAACAAATGCAAATTGAAGAACTTGTTCAAGAATTGAGTTTTGCAAGAGAACAGATTCAGAGAGCCAAGCAGACCATTATGGACAAAGAATGCAGATTAAATGAAGTAGATGAATACCAAGTTATGATTGAAGATCTGAAAGGTCAGCTTGCTTCTGAATCTGAGCTCAGGAAAGAATTAGAATTAAAACATGAGGCAGAAATCACGAATTACAGAATAAAACTTGAAATGCTTGTAAGAGAGAAGGACGAAGTTTTGGACAGGATGGCTGAATCTCAAGAAGCTGAATTAGAGAGATTGAGGACACAGCTTTTGTTTAGTCATGAAGAAGAACTGTCCAAACTTAGGGAAGACTTACAACAGGAGCACAGAATAAACATTGAAAACATTAAAGATAACTTGGCCACACAGTATAAACAGCAATTAGAAGGAGTACAAAATAAAATGAGTCAAAAGATAGATGCCATGCAATTTGAAAAGGACAATTTAATAACAAAACAAAGTCAATTAATACTGGAGATTTCAAAGCTCAAAGATTTGCAGCAGTCTATTATAAATTCTAAATCGGAAGACATGACACTTCGAATACATGAACTCCAAAAGGAGATTGAAATTCTTAGGCAAGAGAGAGAGGATAAGAGCACACTTAAACAAGCAGTTCACGAATTGCAACTTGAAGCTGAATTGATGGAGAAACAAAGGAAAGAGAGAGAAGATAGCTTTCAAGAAAAATGTACAGAGCTTGAGACACAAAACAACCTTCTTAAAAATGAAAATAGAGTTCTAGAGGAGAAGTTAAAACGCATGTTAGTAAGTTCAGAAGAAAATTTGATTGTCACAGACAGTGTTAGTTCAAAGTTGGAAGATACTGACGTGCAAAGAAAAATAGAAAAGCTGATGGCTGAAAATGAGAGGCTTATAAAACAAGAAATTGAACTCAAAGCAGAAACTGAGAGGCAAAAAAATACTTTTTCAATTGCTGAGAAAAAATTTGAAGTTAGCTATCAAGAACTGCTGGAAGAATATGCTTGTCTTCTAAAGGTAAAAGCTGATTTAGAAGACAGCAAAAACAAACAGGATGCAGAATATAAAACCAAGCTCAGGGCCCTGACTGATGAGCTTCAACATTTACAAAGCTCCAAACTTGATGTGTTGAAAACTAAAAGTGCAGTCTTTGAAGGCTCTACAGAAGACAAAATATGCAGAGCAGAAACTATTGATGTTGGAGAAGTTATAGAGAAAGATACAACAGAACTTATGGAGAAACTTGAGGTAGCCCAGCGTGAGAAAGTAGAACTGTCCTTGCGACTTTCAGACCTTTCTGAACAATTGAAGTTAAAACATAGTGAAATATGTCAATTAAGTGAAGAAGTTAAATCTTTAAAACAAGAAAAAGAACAACATTTAGCAAGATGTAAAGAACTAGAAGTAATAATTAGCCACAATCAGACAGAAAATATTAACATTTTTGAACATAAGACAAAATACTCCAAAGAAAAAGTTCAAGCACGTACTATCCAAGAGTCTGAAACTAGAAATCTAGTGTTTGATCACAGCAATGTATTTGATGAGCAAATAAAAGTAAGAGAAGATGATCTGAGTTCATGTGAAGGTTCAAGTCATCATGTAACAGAGAAAGAAGCTCAGCAAGTACTGAATCCAGAGCAGCAAGCATTGTTGGATCATTTGCACCAGATGACTGACAGACTAGCAGGAGAAACGTCACCGCTGGCCATTACACAGCATGAAAATGATCAACTTCAGCAGCAGCTAGATATATTAAAATCTGAACAGGTATGTTTATAGAAACATAGGTAATAAAGGATGTCACCAGGAGTGCACGTGTGCAAAATAGTGAAAGTTAATGTTTAAGTAGCTGCAATATGCTTTTTTTGCTTCTGGGCTACTGGTTGTTGTGAATTTGTTGATTAGTGGTTAAAGGAGATCATAGGAGTGATCTTTCACAGTTGTATGTTGAAGAATCAAAAGGAGTGCCTGGAGGGGTTCTTTTTTTAATGGCTTATGAATACATCAAAAGAAAGAAATTTTGTGAAAGCAGTAAAAACAATAACAAAATTGAACTTTGTTTTGGTGAATTCTTTATTATCAGTTAAAGTATTGTGACACAAAACCTAATTATCGCGTTGTGTGTTTAATACAATTGTAACGTCCTTTCTTACTCAAACAAAGTAAAAATCCTAATGCCTGTAGATTTCCGTGGAAGAAGTTGGGTAAGTTGATTATGTTTTTTCAAAGACATTTTTATCTTGCTTATGATTAGTTCTTCAGTTCTACTCTATAGCCATTCAAACAAAAATAGGAAGGAATGGAGACAATCCACATACTTTCTCACTATTTATGTTTGATAAAACTTACCAACCAAAAGCAAAAAGATGAAACCTTTAACAGCAAATGTTCTCTCAGTTTAATTTTTCTGTCTGAGAAGCAAAGAAATGAAACATGAAGAACTGCCAGAAGATACTAAAGTCAAATATAACAGTTGAGTCTCCACTTAACCTCCATTTTGCAAGTGCAATTATGCCTTGCATGTTTGTACTCATGTTGAATTACAGATACAATACAGGTAGTTATTTCTCTGCTTACTTGAGGGTGCAAACATAATTAGATCTTTTACTAACATTTAAGAAGGGCAGGCACCAAAAATCTGGCCTTAAATCAACACACAATGATTCAATAAGTCTAAAGAAAATAACAATTTAGATTTTCCAGAGATATCAATACCTCTACCAGATCTTTTTAGACTCTGATGTATTTCTTGAGTTTTAAAATAGTCTACAGAGTTCATATGGCTATCATTATCAAAGTCACTACCATTGCCACATGAAATTTCAGCTGCCTCTCTTGCATTGTGCTGTATTTTTCTTAGAGTTAGCCAAAAACCTGAACAATAAAATACAACTCTGATTTCAGTGTGTTGTGTGCTAATATAGAAGAATGAATATAAAGAAAAAATAAAAGAAGGTTTGAAATAACAAGAGAAATTAACAAAGTACCAAATTTACAATATATAATTTGATATATAAATAACAAACAGGTCCCTACCTAAAAACATAAACTAAGTTTTCCTTAGTTCCAGTCTCACTGGTTTGAGAATTGATGCTGTTTCCTTGTTAAAAAAACAAGGAGTCATGTGGCACTTTAAGACTAACAGATTGTTGCCTTTACAGTTGAGCACATAGACTGACATGGTGTTTGCTTCCTTTGTGAATGGACAACTGTGCCTTTAAACTGAGAACTCAGCCCTTTAATCCATTCACTGAATAAAATTGGGACTTCGCGTCCACCCCAAAATAAGTATCTCTCCAGACTATCTTAATTGACCAGCCATTCCCTGAAAATGTTCTTGAAAATTGTCTGGTAGCCATCCTGATCTTGGACACACGCTCAATGAACTTCATTTTAGTTCACCAAAAAAGAGTGGCTTGCAAAAAAAAATATGGCTTCTAAGTGAGCTTTACCTAATCACTGGAGCAAGAATGTGCAGGTATATTTTCAATAGAGGAAATCTCGTATCTATTCTGGAGACTTGGATTATGACTGAAAATAAAAACTGGATAATAGTTAACAAATGTTTAAATGTTAATATTACGTTTAGGTTTCAGCTGCACATGTATAAAATTATTACTGCCTAAAATTAGCAGCTGTAGTGAAATACAGAGAGTTTGGACTTTTTTGTTTCCTTATTTTTAAGTATTTTTAAAATATGTATTTCCATTCAAAGACTGATTTACGGCTACAGATGGAAGCCCAGCGCATTTGCCTCTCTCTGGTTTATTCAACTCATGTTGACCAGGTCCGCGAGTACTTGAAAGCCGAAAAAGAGAGTGCTCTCTGCAGCCTTAAAGAGGCACTCATCTGCAATCATACAAAAGAAATTAATGAGCTTAAGAAAATGCATCAACTGGAGCTCCAGACCTTGAAAGGTCAACAAGCAGGTATATTCTTGAAAATGACGAGAGTTCTCTTTGTCAAAACATTTCTTTAAAGGAGAACTTGTGACAAGAAAAATTGGAAAAAAAATTTCTGCAGTTGTCTAACAAAATAGTTTCTTCTATCTAAGATTTCATTTTTATATTTAAATATTTTAACCCAAATTATTATAAAGTTATAGAAAGCTCATTACATAGTACATACTGTGTAGTATTATTTAACATAATTTTGAAAAATCTTGTATAAGTTATCATGTTTGTTTATTAAATTCATTAATCAATGGTTTTATTCAAATTTCTTTATGGTTATTTGTGTTGAGAATAATTTTAGAGGATTACATTAAAAAATGTTTAGGTGTGTATTCTGTATTGAAATCTTACTAGTTAAATGCAGTAACATAATACTTTTTTGTTCATTGTCTTGATTACATCATTTCCTTCCTTGAATCCCTCTAGTAGCTTTGCATCCTCTAGTCAAGCTTTTTTGTACCACCTTCAGAGCTATATATAACTCTGCCTTTCCCTTCTTATCTGAGTGTGTCTCACTTCATGCTGCTCTTTTCCACAGCTCCACTAGTTCCCCTTGACTGCTCATTTGTCAGTCACTTCTGTGCTCGCTGATATGGTAGGAACCTCTTGAACTTACTGACATACTAAACAATATCCAAGTCCCTTTTATGGACTCATTTTTGCCATGCTAACTACATGTGTTTAGAAAAAAATTTATGTTGATTAAGTCCCTTTGAATGCTCCTCTTCTGGTGAGCATGTGCCCTAGACACCTTTGACTGGAAATATTTGGTCCACACATGCACCCTCCGTATCCTCATTCCTGATACTCAGGATATGTAAGGTGGTGTTGGACGAATTGCCCTCAGTTCTTTTTCAACTACGTTGGCCTGAAATTGCTAGAAGAAGCTTCATTAGATACTCTAACATCATTTGAAATAGTTTAGTTTTAACATAGCATTTAGTTTTATTAATTTAGTGCAATGATTTATTTTTGGTACCTTTTTCTTACTCATCTCCAAGGGTCTCTCTCCTCATAATTCTCCTTCTTGGAGGGAATCTTAAATCCTTAGGTTATGCGTCAGTTCTTTGGATTTAAACATTGCCTCACTTCCTTCCCAGTTAATGATCGTTACCCTTGCTTTAGCCACTGCTTAAGGGGATACTCATGTTCCATCTTAGTATGAGATTTACTCAGGGTTTCAAAGTAGGTCTAGAAAGAAGAGGGATGCTGAAGCTTAGGCTCCTCATGATGGACCACTTCCTCTGACCTGCATCAGATCCAGGCCTGGATACTACATGACTTCTAACCCTCAGTACAGCGATCTTCACACGAAGACTGGCAGAAGACAGCACCAAGTCATTTGGGAGAATGATCTCCAAATTTCTTAAAAAAATAAGTTGGTGCTGAAAGACCTGTCATGTTGGAGACCTCATGTCTTGGCTCTAAGCATTCCTCGTACTGAAGGTCCCTCTACTTTGAAAACTTTGGGTACTTTTAAGGCCTCTGTTTCTTTCTCACTGTGTGCAGTACTGAAATTGACAATACAATCCAGTCAACTGTTACTATTGTACCCTGCAGCATTCTTAGTACTTTTTGCTACTGCAAGTCCTGTTAGATTTCCATACAGATTCACCTGCTGCTGCCAAAAATACATTCTCTAGGGACCTCTTTGTTTCAAATAAACCTGAGGCCTCCTTACTTACAAACCTGAGAAGACTTTGGATGCCACAGCCTTTTCTGCCATTGGTACCTTACTTTCTCCAATACCACCCAGAATGGATGAACAATATGCATTTGCACCATTGTCTGCACCCTTCCCTTGCATTATGAGAATAGAAGTTGCTTTGATTTTCATATTTCTGTCCAACGCTCATTTGACTACCAGCCCACACCAGCTTCCCCTGGGCCCTGTTCAGAGGAGGAGATCCCAAGAAGCTCAGGGTTGTGGGTTTGTTTGTTTTTTGTTGTTTTTTTTTAAATAACTTTTTTTAGGTATCAGCTCCATTCCTTTATTAGGTCCTTCCAATGGGCACACTGGAACCTATAAGCTACTTATTAACAACAGTTCTTAAGAGCATCTACCTACACCTCATACTGAAAATCAAAAGTAACCATTTCCTGTCCCTCCCATTCCTTCACCTCACTCTCTACTACAGGAGGATCACAAGAAAATTGCTGATGAAGAGGCTTCTGGTCAAACAAATATCTCTTCTCCTCCTGATGAGACAGTCCCCTGCCTCTGGACACATATGAATGACTTTAAACAATTTCAAGACCTCCAGCTGGCACTCTACAAATCCTCTGAGAAGGGATATTTGAGATCAAGCATAGACTCTTGGACATCCTGTACACTGCTTCCTCTGTTGAGGTATCCATGTCCAGAAATGTGACTCCACTTCAGCTGGCCAAGACAATTTGGCAAACCCTATCCACAATACCTACAACTTGTAAAAAGACAGATAAAAAGAATTATGTCACTGCTAGAAACTTAGATTTCCTATTCACAGACCTGGCATCCAATGCTTTGGTGGAGGATGCTGCGAATGAGCATAATAGGTAACACTAGAGCAAAAACCATCCTGTACCGCAGGAAACAAAACCAGTTCAGCCTTTTAGATTATAAGATCCAAAGGGGTAGCCATGTTAATCTAGTTCAGCATAACAAACGGAGCATTTGAAGAAGTGGGATTTTCTTCCACAAAAGCTCATGCAATAAATAAATTTGTTTAGTCTTCAAAAGTGCCACAGGACTCCTTGTTTGTTCTGGATTATAAGAGTTACTCCTCTACTGCCACAGGTTTAGAACTGCCAGTTACTGCCCACTCATTAATTATTTGAAGTGTACTGCTTTACTGAACATTGCCTTAGGAACATTAAGAGTAATTCAGGACACCATTGCTGAAGATCAGTTCCTGGCATGAACTTCTGCACAGGTTTCACTTGGTGCAGCTGATAGGGTAACCTACTCCATTTCTGCAGCAGTTGTCGTGATACATGCCTCCTGGATACAATCATCAAGAATCTCTAGGGAGGTTCAGAATATGATTGAAGACCTTCCTTTCAATAGTATCAAGCTGTTCAGTGAATCTGCTGATGAGTCCTTGCATTCCCACAATGATTTAAGACTGAGCCTCCACTCTAATGATTTATACAATTGCAAATAAAAAGAGATTCAGCTGGTCAAGGACAGCTCAAATATCTCATTTTCCAGCTTATCATTCAACTGTCAGACCCTCCTGGAAAAAAATTAGGTCCCGATGGGAAAAATATCAGCCATCATGGCCATCACAACCCAGTCATCTTTGTAAACCAAACATACATTCCAATACCTTTGTTCAGGTCATGAACAGTCTCATTGTCTGGATCTACAGCTGCATCATCCTGCCTCCCGTTTTCCTCCACCCAACACATTCTGGCGGTCATAACTCCTGTTTTTGTGCCTCTTGGGAGCGGATTGCTTCCAACAGATGCATTTTGATCATAATAACATTGAGCTCAAGTTTGTGCGTCTGTTCTGTTCCAGTTCTTTTTCTGAGAAATCTCACAAACATCTGCTGGGGCAAGAAGTCCTTTCCCTCCACCATTTAGAAACATGTAGAACCAGTATCTGACCAGCACCGAGAAATGCTGTTCCAAATGTATTATGGTTCTCAAAAAAGAATGGTAGATGGAGACAAATCTTAAATCTCAGGACATTGAACACTTTCATCAAAATGCAGGCATTCAGGATGATGACATTCTCAGCTTTGATGCCACCTCTAGATCCAGGGGTCTCATTTGCATCCCTCGACACACTCGTAGGACCCATAAAATGCATGCTTTAATCTCAGTGCGTTCTTTTCACAAGAGGTTCGTATGTTTTGTGGTTGGTTGGTCAGGAGTACTTCCAAAATAGGGTGCTCTCCTTCAGACTCTGTTCTGCCCCTGGAGTTTTTACAAGGGTCCTGGTGACGGTAGTTGCTTAACTACCAGAATACTTATCTTCCCTTATCTCAACAACTGACTCCTCAAGGACCATTTCTTCATAGAATTGTAGGACTAGAAAGGAGTTAGAGAGATCATCTAGTATAGTCTCCTTCACTCATGTCAGTACTAAGTATTATTTAGACCATCCCTAGCAAGTGTTTGTCTAACCAGCTCTTAAAAATCTCCAGTGATGGAGATTCCACAGCCTCCCTACACAACTTATTCTGGTGCTTAACTGCTATGACAGGAAGTTTTTCCTAATATCCAACCAAAATCGCTCTTCCTGCAATTTAAGCCCGTAGCTTTTTGTCCTAGGCTAAGAGGTCTTTTAAATAAATAAATATTCCCCCCTTCTTCCTTGAAACAGCTTTTTATGTACTTGAAAACTGTTACCATGTGCCCTCTCAGACTTCTTTTTTTCCAGACTAAACAAACCCTGTTTTTTTTAATGTTCTCTCATAGGTCATGTTGTATAGACCTTTAGTTGTTTTTCTTGTTCCTTTCTGGACTTTCTCCAATTTATTCACATCTTTTCCAAATTGTAGCACCCAGAACTGGACACAGTACTCCAGCTGAAGTTTCATCAGTGCAGAGAAGAGTGGAAGAATTATTTCTCATATCTTGATTACAACACTCCTGCTAATACATCCCAGAATAATGTTCACTTTTATTTATATATTTGCAGGTGTAACATTATTCACTCATATTTAGCATGTGATCCACTAGGATCCCCAGATACCTTTCCACAGTATTCTTTCCTAAAGGATCATATCCCATCTTTTATGTCAGCATCTGAGTATTCCTTCCAGAGTGAAGTACTTCACATTTGTTCTTTATGAATTTTTCTATTTAATTTTGTGAAAGTAAGTAAGCTGTGACTCCATTTGACAACCTGGGACTGCAGTGCAACAGGGAGAAGTCCACATTCACTCCTATTAAATGAATAGAATTTATAGGTGCTACCTTGCATTCAGCAACATCCAGAGTCTATCTCACTAGGAACAGATTTTTACTTCTGTCAGACCTGATCATCAGAATCCATATGAGCCCAGACAGGACTTGCATGCAGCTCCTGGAAGATATGGTGACTTGCACCTTTGTTACATTTCATACCAGATTGCATCTCTATTGCTTTTTCATGCCTCTAACAAGCAGAGTCTGAACAAACCAGAGTCTGTTGCCCAGGAGGTTTTGATGTCAGTCAATGGAAAGACTTAGATAAAGTTTGTGCCAAGTTCCCATTCACTCCACCATTGTCATATCTCAACCATAGTTTCAGATGCATCACTCACAGGATGGAGCGCCTCTTCAAATACATGCCATTCAAGACAAATGGACTGCGCAAGAGTCCATTCCTCATATTAATCTTATAAGCTTAAAAGCAATCAGATATTTATTTAGTCAGCACATTACTTTAATATTTTATTTATTTATTAGTTAGTTATTTATTTCTTCAGGTGCTTTCTCATGTCCATTCCATGCTTGTTGTGTGTGCGTGCCATGCATACCGGTGCTGAAGAAATTTTTCTCTCAGTAGTATCAATAGAGGCTGGCTCTGGCACCCTCTGCAGTAACACCCAAGTTTGCTGGTACATGGGGTGCCAACAGCCCCTGGCCTTTCAGTTCCATCTTCCTGCCTGTGTCTGTTATGTGAACAGAATTAAAGGAGCTCCTGTTCAGACCTACAGACTATCCAACTGGACACTTGCCTGTTAGGAGGCTGCAAAGGTTTGGCTCCCTCCCAGATTCATTCCACCAGATTGCTATCTACTTCTGTTCCCTTGCTCCTAACTCCATATATTGCAGAAATCTGCAAAGCTGTCATATGATCTTTGACTATCATTTTCTCTAAACTTTGTCACCTAATACGTGCCTCTTGGGCAGACATGGCATTTAGTATCACAGGTCTACAAACAGCCTTGGACTGGGTTCCTCAGAACCCATCTCTTTTAAGGAGTATACAGCTCAGTAGTCAGTTGAAATGGTACACCCATAGGAACATTACTCAGGAAAGGATAGTGGTACAGTAACTGGAATCCTTCAAGATCTTTGTCCTAGGGTTGCTATGCTATTTGCCCCACTTCCCCTCTTTTTTGGAGTCTTGTTTTTATTAGACTTTGTAATAGAGAGGGAACGGAGGGTAGTCCATCTAACACAGCCCTCCGTAAGGGGCACAAGGATACGCATGTGTACAGACAGAACAGGAACTGCTACCAAAAGTCTCCAAGCTAGGACTCATGAGGCACATGCACATTTGAAGTGGACCACCCTAGGGACAAACCTCAAGTTTATTATACAGAGGTATACATCTTTCCCATTCCACCAACTTCTGTCTGTTTCTCCGTCTATCTGACTCAAGATTGTGAACTTGTTAAGCTGTTTGTTTGAAAAGCATGTGATATCTAGTGCATGCTAAAATAAATTATTAATATTTACACTTAATCATAATCTATTAATAGATGGTGAAGGCACATCTACTCTGATGCTTATAGAGAAGATAAGCAAGGCAGTGTCTGAGGAATGCTTTAGCCTCACACAGGTAAGACTTTGCCAAAGAAACACGTTTACGTGGGAATTTTGAATAGCAGGAACTGGTAACATATTGACAAAATTATTTCTTCTCACCATCTTTAACAAACTTTGATCAGGGCTTCCTCCCCTCACAGTAATCCTTCAGTTTGAGACTGAGAAACCAGAACTTTCTTCCTTTCTTCATGTATTTCCTCGGCTCCTGTAATTTTTCCCCACTATGTTCTGTATCTAGTGCTTCTAAAGTCTTGCCACCTTTCTGTAAATTGTTGTAAATGCCAAAAATTCATAGATTTTGATGGCAAAAGTGACCATTATGATTAATTATTCTTTCTGAAAAACACAGGCAAAATTTCTGTACCCAAGAGTTTCTTCATCAAGGCCATAAATTCTGTTTGATTTATAGCATAACTTTTAGTCATGATTTAAAGACATCAAGTGATGGATCAGCCAGCCACTCCCTTGGCAAAGTGTTCCAATAATTAACTGTTTTGCCTTTTTCTGCTAGAATAAAGAGTCTTATATGATCAGAAACCTCTTCCCTGTATAGATTCCAGGTCACTTCTTAACATTCTATTGGATAACCTAAATAAATGGAGATTCTTTAGTCTCTCACTGTAAGACGTGTTACATAGTTCGGATCATTCTTGTCACTCTTTTTTCTGAAATTTTTCCAATTTTTCAACATCCTTTTTGAAATGTGGACACTAGAACTGGACATAGTATTCCAGTACTGATCTCACTAATGCTGTGTTTAAAGGTAATACCACCTTCCTCCTTCTACTTGATAATTGTTTATACAGTGTATAAACTGTTTATACATTCAAGGACTGTAGCTCTGGTAACTATGATGTTGCTCTGGGAGCTTCTGTTCAGAACATTATCAACCATGATCCTATCTCATTTACATGGTCACTGTTTTCCAGGTTATATTCCCCATCAAGTATGACCTGTGTTCTTTGTTCCTTAATGTATGACCTTGCTTTTGATTGTTAAAACACATGTTGCTCAAATGAGTCCGCCTTACAAAGAAATGCAGGTTAACCTCTGTGATGGACCTATTTCCAGCATTATTTTGCATTCCACCAGTTATGTTGTCTGCAGATTTTATCAGGAATGATCAGTATTTCTTTCGAATCATATCTAAAGATGTTGAGTAGCATTGGGCTGAAATAGATCTCTGCAAGACCTCAATAGATCCAAGACTATAATTTTACCCCATTTAAACATGCTTTTCCGTGATTTGTCAGCTAAACAGTTTTTAATCTATTTAATATAGGCTGCATCAGTTTTGTCACTGCTAATTTTTTTTATCAGAATATCAGGCAGACTAAGTCAAATGCCTTTCAGAGTCTTGTCTGTCAACACAATTACCTTTATCACCAAATTTGTAATATTAAAAATAATTCAAAGATGTACACACATTATCTTCTGCCATCTAAAACTGGCTAATTTACATGAAACTGGCCAAGCCAGATATTTACTTTGAATGGAAGAACAACATACAAAGCCTTACCTTCTTTATTTCATGAGGTCATAGGCTAGCTTTACCTGTGTAATGGAATAATTCTGTTGATATGTCCCTTTATTCTCCCTCTCCTTACATCCATCATCTGTCTTGTGACCTCCTATGTAAAGACATAGTGTCTAATTTAGTTTACTTCTTCTATACAAAGATCATGTCATCTTTCTTTTTGGGAGTAACTATCAAAATTGGTAAATATTGGTACAGGACATTCAAGTGATTTATGGGCAAAGCAAGAGATGATGACAAAGAACTCCTTGTAAATGATTAGTCAGAGTTACTTCCCTTACTAAAACAAGTTTCTTCTTCGAGTGCTGCTCCTGTCCATTCCTTAGTAGGTGTCTGC
>ML681964.1:33699498-33713903 GCA_007922195.1 Podocnemis expansa | reverse complement strand
AGCACACCTCTCGAAGAACACCGGTTACAGGCAAGTAACCTCTTCTTTTATTGAATTGTATTTATATTACATTAGTTCTAGAGAAAAAATATAGGGACAGATTGAACTGGATTCCATTATGGCTAACACACACCATCAAAGGAACTGTTACCTAAATTCCAGCTGCAGGTTCTTTACTCATAGTGATGTCAAAATAAAAAAGAATTTAGCTTCACGTTGTTTTAAAATGGAGTTTGTATGGCTAGCAGTTGGAGCAGCTATCCTTCTATTTGTAAGTTGAGCATATTTATTTTAGAAATCACTTTTCTTCAGCTGGCTCATTGTTGTAATGCCATATATCCTGGACAATATAGCACCAGTAAACTTCAGGCATTCTTTTTATCTATGTTTACATGCATTTCATGCCTTCCCCTTTGTTTGTGCCTGTCTGATGTATTCTTTAGGCTAGATTGGATAATGACTGCTTCAGAATCTTAGAAGGATTCTTAAAGATTTTTATAATACAGGATACCTTCCTATCAGCAAAGGAACAGGAAATTAGAGTGAAGGTATGGTACAATTTGCATTGACCTGTGATCAATAGTAGACGCCTAGTTCTATAAAACCTATAAGACTTGACAGTCTTATTTTTAATGCTAAGGCAGTATTTTTTTTCCCCCAGAAACTCTGCCCTTACCCTTACTTTCTACTGTTTTTTAAAATGCAAAATTTCAGGTGTTGTTTATCTTCTGAAAACTTTGCAGAAAGAGAGACAGATATTTCCACAGAAGTTACTACCTTGAAGATACTGCTTTATTGATGCTATTTGTCTATTCTTTTCTCTCTCTTGTCTTTGATATAGTCATAAATAACCAGTTGTAGCCTGAACAATCTTTATTTCTTTTTTATATTGCTTTTACTTGTCATACAGCGTCTCTGTAGTGTTGAGAATGAACAACATTCAACTCCTGTCGAAGTTAGTGCTGGAGAACAAGACATTTTCCGTGGTTCTCCTGTTGAGAGAAAACACCCTAGTATAGAATTACCAACTCACAGGATTCAGGCTCAAGGTAATGCATATAGTAACTTTTAGATATTGATGACAACCCTACATTAATATACAGATTCGTAATAATAATACCAAGGTTGTCATTAATATGTCAGCTCATCAATTTTATAGATGCCTTTTACTTCTGCACATGATTCAGTTACTTATTTACATCACCAATTAATCAGAATTCAAGATACTTCAATACAGTATTCTAGACCATGTGTGTTGTCCTATGCAGTGCTTACTGTAGTAGAAGTTTCAGATAGATTGGTGAGGAAGTTAGCTTCTCCCATTGAGGAGAATCAAGCAAGTGTGTCATAGATTATAAACAGCACAAGTATACTAGGTGTATAAAAACTAATTCAGCCCCTCTCCCACTTACAATAATGAATTAGTATAATGTTTATGGTAATAATTCTCTAACTAAGAACAGGTGAGCAATCTGAATATTTAAAAATACAATGTGTGATGGTGCAGTAATTGCAAATTTGGTGAAAAAAGTCACCAGCTTTCTTTTTCACCAGCTGCCTTTGTGTTTAAAAAAAAAAAAAAGTCACAATCTGTCTTTTTGACTTAGACTTGAAAGAAAGTCTGCAAACACTTCTGAACAAGATAATAGAAGAATACAACAAGCTGATGACACTTCATACACGGTTTCTGGGGGACTGTAGAAAGGTAGACTATTTACAATTCCATATCATTATAAAGTGGGTATATGAACCAGATACTGGTTGTGGATTCTGTCTGTTTCTTGTTTAAGTCCCAATCCTGCAAATAATTTCATATGTAAATTTACTTATGTAAATTTCACTTGCCCCATTTATTTCATGCATAAAATGAAGCACAGGTGCAAGTCTTTGCTGAATAGAGTTCCTTTTATTGATTGTGTAATATCTCTGCGCCTTCTAAAAGGAAAGTCTTTTCAAAATTAAATGGAAAACCCTCTTAAGTGTGGTGTTTTATGTCATATAAAACTGAGTTGGTATTCTTAGTGAAAAAAGGTACACTAACATTCTTAAAATATTTCAAGGTGATTTTACAAGATATTTTTGTCATCATCTTGGCTGATCCCAGTGGGACAAGTTCTCATTGAAGATCAAGTCCTGCCTGAACTGATCTTTAGCTAAGTGCTTAAGGTGGTCTGACTGAATATTCAGCTTTTGCCATTATTAGCCATTTTATTTCCCCCTTATTCATCAGTGATGATTAAGCAGTGGTAAATATGCTTCAGAATTCATTGGTCCACCATTATAATAATATGCACAACCATACCAAGACCAACATACCACCAAAACCAAAGTACTGCTAATAGGGATATTCAAAGTCAAACCCAGCAACAATCTCCATTTCTAATATTATCTTGCTGCTTAATATGGAGCCAGAAAATGTCAGGTTTTATGCTGGTTTTTTGCATTTTTTTTTTTAAATATAGTGTTTAACTGTCCTTCATAAGGAAAGTAGTTTCAATATACTTTTGTTTCTTGTAATGAATGTGTTACTGTTGAATTAATTTCATTCATATGGTTCTTGAAACAAATGCTTAGCCAAAAACTTGGTCCTGAAAAATGAGGAAAATAGATATAGCTCAATCGTGATTTGGAGCTCATCCTTTTTTAACGTGTAGTAGATTCCGCTTATTAACAAAGCGGGTGGCTAAAATTTGCCATTAACCTGTTGTTGCCAATATAAGAGAGGCAGTTTTGTAAGGCTGTAGCCAAAGAAGGAAGCACTGAAGCTTATGGTACTTCTCCTTGTGCTCTGCAAGCGGCATCCTTGCCTGTCACTGGGACTCAGGCTCAACATGTCTCAGTACTTCCTTCGTTGGCTGCAGTGTCCAAACTTGTCTGTGACTGGGTTTTTCCACAGGATGGGGAATCTGCTCAGTATGGTCCCCCAGTGGTAGGGCAGGACACAACCTTGGAAGCACAGATACTTTGTAGCCCTCAAGCCACCAACAACTCCACTCCCTGCTGTTCCCCTACCTGCAGCCTATGGTGGGGCTTGGGCTCTACATATCCCATCACGTCTGTCCCTGGCTGCAGCCTCAGAAACCAGCCTGTGGCCAGAACTTTCCACAGAAAAAGTTGTCAGTAGCTGACATGCTTGGCACCAGGGTCCAAACCAATTAGTAAATTGCACAGTTTGGTTTCCATGAACAGAAAGTTTTTCTTAACAGGCTTACTATTAGGCAGAATCTAGTGTACTTGGAAGATTACCAGTATCATATTTTCAGAGGGTTGCTGTTAGCTTTTTACAATTTCAATCACAGGCACTGGTAGTCGTGTATAAATGTGAATAATTACATAATCTAAAATTACATGGATACCTAATTTAAGGAGTGGCCCATCCAACATCCTGTTTTTTCTTTCTTATTTGTGTAACTTAGACTCCTATTCAATGGAAAACATGCATATTCATCTAAAACAGGGAAGCACCCAGAGCTGGCATAAAACATGTTGACTGTGCATTGGGCTGATCTGTTTAGGACACAGATTGGAAAATATATTATGAAATAAGGTCAAGCAGCTAAATCTAAAAAGAAATGAAAAGAAATCTGTTTTGAAAATAAGTTTCCTACAGTGTTGCCTATGAACAATTCCTTACCCATAATTAAAAATTTTTAAATTCTATGAAAGAAAAACTTGAAATTATCTCAAAAAGAGGAATCTTATATTTTTTAAAATAAGTGTTTAAACAGAATAGTCTGTGGGCAGTCTGACCTCTTCCTTAAGCTACCTTGACTCCTGTACTATAGCTGTGCTAATGTTTTATTGGTAAACAGCATGAGCTTTAAGTATAAAATAAAATCCTCATTCTGGGCTTATTTTAAGTTCTTTTCATGTGTTAATTAGCTTTCCTTGAAAAGGAAGAGGGGGAGACATGCAGCATTTATAAAAGTCCAAAATTCCAAAGTTCTGAATTCTAGTTGGTGGGTCTGCTAACAAGATGGATTGAATATCCCTAAGAGAAAATGGGTTCTCTTTGCAATGTGCCTGCCTTCTGTACCTTGATATATAGGATAGTCTTTTGTGAACAAATAGCACAGTATTGCATTATAAGATGATTTTGGTGGAATGATAATTTTTCGTGTGTGTATGTAATAGAAATGGTAGATTGGACAGGTAAGTATTAGCATTTGTGTTAAGCTTTGAGGACAGTTGCACTTTATATTCTTGATTTAGATATTTTATAAATTGTCTCTTTTTAACCCTACTTTTCCTAGACTGAAGAGCAACAGGCATCATATGCTGAACTGGAGCATAGAAAGGAAGAGGAAATAAGATGTCTGCAAATGAAATTAGCAGGCTTACAGACTGCTTCACAGGACCTTATTGGTAAAGAGATATCTATACTATTATTTTTAATGTCTTCCATGAAGATGAACAATCCACATTAAATCTAAATTGGTTTCTAGTGGATAAGGCAAGGTTAAACACCATAAGTAGTGAGGATACTGTCATCTGATTTATGTGGCTTTTGCTCTTATAAATTTCTGGAATGCTGTTTAGAAATTCAGCTGATCTGCTCTATGTCTGTGTTCAGTAATATTTTTTGCTTTTCAGCAATTAAACAAATTATTAATATTGTCTCTAATAACAAGAGAGTTCTTGTGGGAGAAGTGACTATTATTTATAAAAAAAAATGATTGCTCTATCACAGTGAAGATTCTTTGTTAATGTGTTTTTTTTATATGATTGTTGTTTGTTTTACTATTTCGGCTAAACAGTCTGTATGTATTAACATAATCATTAACTGATTTCCCCACTGACCCACCCCACTCCCCACCACCCATTTATAGATCCTATGGTTAGAGCATCTCATCGGGAGGAGATGGAGAACCTTAAAACACAACTAGAAGGACAACATGCTCAAGAAGTTGAGCACCTCCGTTCCTATTTCCAGAAGCAGTTGAAAGAAACTGAAGAGAGATACACTACAGAGATTGCTTATTTACAGACTAGATTTCAGGATGTCAGTGAGTTTCCTGAACATTTCAGGTATCCCATGATCTTTGTCTCCTTTTCTATAGCGTTTATCATTTTGTACTGAATGCTATATACAAACAATGCATATAAAGCTTTACATTTTACTAGCAACATCAGAATATGAAAAATTCATGTAATGATTGACCATTTTTTAAAAAAAGCAAATATTTTACAAACATATTGTGTAACCAGCATGAACTAAGTGAAGGAGCAATGTCCGATAACTCAGAAATTGTTGGAAACTAAATCTGGAATTTTACAAGTTTTTCTTCAATAAATTGTTGCATACTATTGCATATTATACCTTTGTGATATATTTGGTAGTTACACTTGAAAATGTGCACATTTTTCTCATTACTTTACATTTTTCAATATATAAATTTTTAAATATTTGGAGGTCAGCACAGTACTTGTTACCCAGTAGCAGAGGGAAGACCTCCCAGGTAGCTGTGGGAAGTGAAAAGGCACAGCCACTCCCTTTCCCCTTCAGAATTTACCACTTACCAGGCTGAACAGAACCACTCCTTGTCTCAGCTGTGGGCCATTCAACTAGAAATACCTGCTAGACATATGGCAAAGAGAAGAAAACATGTTTTTTTTTCTTTTAGTAGTCTAGTTTTTGTCTTTCCTTCCCTTTCTGAAAATGTATCTACCCTGAAAAATAAATTTGTAGAAATAGTATCTGCTTGCCTGATTGATCAGCCCCTTGTATGTATTCAGTTATGTATGCTTACTTTATTGGAAAATGCTAGGCCCTGATCATACATGGATTTACACACAGGCTTAATATTTGCAGGACCAAGGCCATAGTTTTTTACAGTTCTCTGCTTTGTAAAACAGACACTGTGCCTTCTGAATACTCATACAACTAGGCATGAACTCCCAGTGAGCATTTGAAACTTCATAAAGCCTCCTAGACTGGTCAATTTTTTCAGCACAATAAAAATGGTAAATTTGAAGTATTTTCAGTGTGAATTTATTTTATGAAAATGTGTGGATTGCAATATCTGTATTGGTCAGGACAAACTGCCAGCCTTCAATTTTTTTTAGACTTCTTTTTGTATACATGCTGGTCTGCTGGTTTCATTCAAGTTAACTCCTTGTACAGTTAATGTATCCAGCAATAAGTAAATATGCCTTGTTGTTTTTAAAATAAATATCTCAGATGATGCACTGTCCTGTTCATTGACCCCTATATTCTTGAGCCTTCCTCCGTAGCATGGGGCATGACTCAATTGCTGGTGGAGTCTCTATACCTTAAAGTATTTACATCACGATTTGAGGATTTTAATAATTCAATCATACGTTAGAGCAGGTTCTCAACCTTTTATGAGTTCTGACGCACTTGGCAGCATGTTGCCGCTCTACAGGACACACTAGCCCACTCTATCCAAGTGAAAACCAGCCATCTCCCCAGCTCTCCGTGACACACTTAACTGCTGTGTTGTGACACAGTAATGTTTCCTAACACAGTGGTTGAGAACCACTGGGTTAGAGATTTATTATAGGAGTGGATGGGTGAAATTCTGTGACCTCTATTGTGCAGAAGGTCAGACTACACTAGATGATCATATTGGTCCCTTCTGACCTTAGAATCCATGAATCTATAAGACAGAAGAAAACCAAAGGTTTTGACATAAACCTAGAATTTAATGAGAAAAAAACCTTTCCTTAGTATAACTAGGACCTTGATAAAAAGCATCACAGATTGTAAAAAATTTGATCTCCCTAACTATTGCAGGGGAAGTGCAGGTTTGGGGGCACCCAGTGAGAGGCATCTACTGTGCGTTGGGCTATAGCAGCTTGTTCCAGCCCAGGTTGGGACTTCCTTTTCCCCTTTAGGGGCCACTCCTGGAGCTGAGTCAGACTCTCCTGCAGAAATCTCCCTCAGCTGTAGAAAGCTTCATGGCTGCTGATAGGAACAGACTGCAGAAGAGCCTCTGGCTCCAGCTGGCAGTCCCCAACCTCAGGAAGAGACTGCTGGGAAAACCCAGACACAAAGTAACCCACCTTCTTATACTTTTGTATTGCTGAAGGTCATGGTCCTAGCTTTGACTTGGTGCCCATCTAGCACAGTGTTACCCAACCAGTGTGCCACAGCACACACACATGCTGTGAGGCCCAAGCAGGTGTGCCGTGGAATTTTTTGAAAAACTTCTCAGAGTTCTGGATTGACTCATGAATATTCATGAGTTTGTTTGGACACTGTATGGTGGTGTGTCTCAAAATAATTAAAGGTATCAAGGTGTTCCACAGCTGAGAAAAAGTTTGGAAACCACTGGTCTAGCAGCCACTGCATTTGGACTGCCCAACTCCCTGCCAGCAGCAGCACAGAAGAAACATTAACCTTGCAACAACCTCCCCATCCCCAATCCCTTTTGTGTCAGGAGCCCTGTGGTTATAGTACCATGAAATTTTCAGATACAAACATCTGAAACTGTGAAGTGGGCAGTTTATAAAATTCTATGTTCATGAAACTGACCAAAATGGGCCATGAATTTGGTAGGGCTCTATGTGTAACTCGGTCTTCTGGGAACCAGTTGTGGAATTCTGCCTCTCACCTACGATTTTCAGGTAGCTACTTTTATAGTTTTCAGGGGGTTAGGGCCCGGGCAGGGGGAGAGAGGCTTCTGTCCCCTTCCTTATTTTCTTATTCCACTTATAATCTGTGTAAGAACTGAGCAGAGAATTAACTCCTTCCTAGCTGGGAGTCAGATAGGGTCTTTTCACAAGGTTACATATTCTGTCGCAGCTTGGTAAATAGTTAATTACACAGGCTGCATTATGCCATTTATTTAACCAAAAAAAAAAAAAGTAATTTCTTTAATCTTTATTGCTAAACTGAGTGAATCCTAAAATTGAGGAACACCATGCGTCATAGTATAGGACCTATTCATTGCCTGATTACTTTATAAGAAAGCAAAAATAAAACTTTGAATGAGTTCTAGAAACAGTAACTTTTTCTAGCTGAAATAACTTTCTGAAAGTAGCAATTATCAGGCATTTCGGATTCCTTGCTGTTTCCAAGTTATGGTACTGAAGACTTGGTTTTACATAAAATATGCTGTTGAGGGAAGGTGAGCTTGAAAATTGGTATAAATCTCAAAGGTGAGTAAAGGTCATAAGCCTAGCAGTAAAGAAGCTTAATATCTTATTTACACACTGCACAAGAGTAAATCTTCTCTAGCAAGGTAGTCATTTGTCTCATGATAGCAGAACATGAATATTAGAGAAAGGGTTAAAAAAGTTTGCTATTGTGAAAGCCACAAATCTTAATAGCCTTATTCTAACTTTGATCTTTTGTAACACCTCTCCTAAGAAGAGTGTAGCCAGAGCTTTGAGTTCCCTTGTTTCAACTTGCTATCAACAACAGGATATTTAACATAACACTGTCAGAATACATATAATTAGCTAGGGTACCTAGCATTGTGATATTAAGTATAGAAAGAAACAGAAGAGATTTCTTGTCTGCCTCACTCAAGTAACTACTTGACTTGTCTGTTACCAGGCCACTGATATACAAACAGGCCATGCATTTGACTAGAGTATAACGAAAGGGCAACAATATAATTGTGACCAGTCTTCCATCTTATATGTGCCCCATCTGGTTTCTCTGGCATCTCAGCTCTTCCTTTAGCTTGCTCCCTTCTGGTCAAATCACAATCATTGGCTTCCCCTTAATCATATGTTGTTGGTATGGCAAACAGTAGCAGCAACAGGAGCTTGGCAGAGGCTGCTGCTCTTAATGGGATTTCAAAAGGCAACTTGCCTGTGAGGGTGAAAACTTATACAACTGAAGTCAGGGAGTGTAGATGTTGAAAGAATGGACATGTGACTGCAAAATGAGAGAATATTCTTTGGGGTGAGGGCTGTAAAGGAGTGGGAACGGGCAGTGGACAATATAGGGTAAGATGATGTACAGCGAATGAGGTACGGAAATGCCACTGAAGAAGGTGGATAAAAAATATTAAATAGCTGCTTCATTCACTGTACTCTTATCCATCTTGTTCTCTGAATTGCTAAGACGCCGCATGGAAAAAACTATATGTAATCATATGATTAAAAACTGTATCAAAATCCACGTACATGGGGGACAAAGTTAATTTGGATTTTTTTCATTCTTCATTTTAGAGCCCTAACATTTTTTTTGGTATTGGATGAAATATTTTATTCTTTTCAATATATATATACACAGTGGTCAAACATTTAAAAAAGTGTCTTCTGCTTTGAAAAAGTCTTTTAGTTTGAGAAAACTTCTGTATACATGCAGTGGCAAATGCTGGTGGAATCTCAAACCTGTGACAATTTTTGAAGTGTGACTACTGTACCATATGGTAGAGTTTTATGACTTACTTTCTCTGGCAGCTAAGTAAGATAGGTAGAAAATTCAGTGTGGAGGTGAGAGTAACATACTTAGGATTGCATGGAGTAGCAAAATGTTTGAAGATGCATCTAGATCTGTTTCACTGAACTTTACCAATTTTGATTGGAATTTTTAAAGATGGCTATATAGCGTAAGAGCACAGGTAACACTGATATCAGTAGGACTTAAACCCTTAAATCACTCAGACTCTTGAAAATTCCAATGTCTGTCTTTAAGTTTAAATTGTCAAATTGAGCAGTAACTATCACACATAACTACCAAGTTTTTGTTTTCATTACTTTTATGCTCCATCTCCCCTTTGCTTTTCTTGTCATATTCACTTATTCATAATCTCAAATTAGACTCTAAACTCTTTGGACATTGCTTATGTTTAGCTTTGTGTTTGCACAGCATGTTTCTCAATGGTGTTAATGCTGATTGGGCATTTGAGTATTACTGGAATACAAATAATGTTTCATTTTGCATTTTCCTGTTAGAGAGTACCACAGATTTTGTGTCATGTAAAATGTGTCTTGTCTCACTAGTTTGGGAAACTGAAATAACTATCTTGTAATATTAACCTTTTTCATATCTTTCTTTAACTTTTTTTTAGCATACCTATAGAGTTGCAGGGAGACTCTAAAGAGATCATGCAGAAAACTAAACAAACTCAAAGGTGTCTTCAACAAAGTACAAATAAGGTAATAGAGGCACTATATAATTCAGTTTGCCTATGAGCAATATTATGTGATTTCAGCATAATTTAAGTACCTTGGGATATAAATATGTTCATTTCTACAAGACATTGAAATATGGGAATGATGGTTTAGAGTGTTAAACAAATAATGATTATTTCAGTAGTTAAATAATGTTTGTTAGTGAAGCATAAGCATGAGTTCAGTTCATGCTCAAGAAACGAGAAAATCTGATTTAATTTTTTGCAAGACGTATCAAAAAAAGTCTGTGTATCAAAAATGATAATGAGCAATAATCTTTCACTAAAAAAAAAAACAAAAAAAACCATTTCTAGGCCCCATAGTTGCAGAGGAACGTTTGAAAATCTTATTCTTAAAGGTTCAAAAATCAGTCAAATAAAAAAAATCTTTTAAGCCAACTTTAGTAAACTTTGATGTCATACTTAATAGCTGTTGAGACCAGACTCATGATTTGTGAACTTTGGAGCCTGGCAATATGGTATTTCAGGCTTGTTTGTAAGGCTGTGTGACATAGTCTTTTTTTCTTCTGGCCTTAACGTGGCATCTGTACTTCTGAGGGTGCAAACAAACAGTGCTGGGATACTGAACTGCCACTTCATCTACTACAATCTTAGCTTTCATATCAGATTTTGGAGCCTCAATGAGGAAAATTCCCTTTCCCAGCTTATTCTCTCCCCTCACCCCCCATGGATCAGAATTACTTCAGCTATTTTACCGGTAGTCTTAAGGAAAAATGGTTTAGAAAATTCAGTGTCCTGGCTAAAATGTGTAGAACTGAGAAAGTAAAAATAAATTTAAAAAAATTCATATTTGTTTTCTTACAGTTTCATAGTGAAATGGAATCAAAAGGTGATACTGACATTATTCAGCAACTGGAAAAACAGTACCAAGAAAAATTAGAAGAAGAAATAGCTAAGGTATAACTTTACAGTAAGAGCTTTCTAAACATGCATTAATGTGGGTTTATTTACCATTTGTTACTGTTCAGAAAATTACAGAATACATTGTTATGGTTATATTTACTTAGGAGAAACTATTTTGTTCTCATTCTGAACATGGAAGAATCTTTCAAAGCCTCTAGTGATTGCTGAGCTTTTGACACAAGTTTTATGTAATAAATAGGCCCATACTAATCCTGCTTTATTTCTCTTTTCTCTCTCATTCCTTTAGCATACAGTAGTAATCTTTTTATTTTCTTAACCAATAACCATCTTCCAAGGGGTCCTGCCCCTAAAATTCTCTGCATAACCCTCTCAAAATCTTTTCTGTAAAGGAAAAGGAAAAATTTAATCTAATCTATTTTTTTTTTAAAGAGATGTCAGATTATAGCTGACTGCAGCTTGGGCTGCTTTACCTGGTTTGTTCCATTTTCATTGTTTTTATGAAAGGAGTAGAAAACTGATTTACTTTTCTGTACATCTGTACAATGTAAATATGTTTTCTTCTTGGAAATTGACTGTATTGCCATTAGAGAGACAAGATGGGTGAGGTAATATCTTTAATTGGAACGACTTCTGTTAACAAGAAAAAAAATCTTTCCAGTCACATAAAGCTTTTTTCAGTTCTAGCAGAGGTACTTCCAACATCACAGCTAAATGCAAGGAGGAAAAATAGTCACGATATATTTTAAGTCTAAGGGACCGTTCAAGGTACAGTGGCCCTTTAACATCTCTGCAGTTTTAGGGCCAAAAGAGGCTGTTAGAGGGTTAGAGATTGTTGTAATAAACCATAAATCCATTGTCTCTGTTCATGATTTTTTATACCTAGGAGAGTTATGAATTTAAGCTCTTAGTCTCATTTTTTTAAAGCACTGTGCAAGTATCCTTTGAAGATGAGGACTCTAGTGGAGATTATGTAAAAAAACTTGAATGGGACATTTTACAGAAAGTCATTTTACCCAGCTGATGTCTAGGAAAGGATCTTCTTCTGTAGCAAAAGGTTTTGAAGAAGGTAGCAAGATGCATAGTGTGTCTGGCCTATCAGTCTTGATCCTTAAAGGAAATCTGCATAACACTTTCAAAAGATGAACTTGGGAGCTTAAATTCAATCATAATTTCACTAGGCACAAAAATCATGGACTGAACAACAACACTGGATTTATGCTGTATTACAAGAATCCATATCCCACTAATTCCCTATCGATGTCATACAGTTTCATAAGTGCTAATAGACCACTGCTTTGAATGGTCCCTTAGAATGTATCATAATTACTTATGCTAAATGATCTGGTCTCCCTTACATTTAGCTATGATGCTTGGCATATCTTTCCCGGGCTTGAGGAAGAGCTCTGTTTGGCTCACAAGCTTAGGTCCCTCACCAAAAAAAGTTGGTCCAATAAAAGACATTACTTCACCCGCTTTGTGTGTCTAATATTTTGAAATCAACACAGCTATAATTACACTATATTGTTGTTGAATGATAACCTTTAATTGTTTGAATCTTCATTCAGTCCAACTTTCTTATCCTCATCATTAGAAATTATTTATGGAAATCAAGAGGCGGGAATTTGAGTATCTTGCTACTTTTTTCAAAATCTTTTGTTATAGTTTGAGATATGTTCCTAATCATCAACTGGGTAAAGTAGCTTACTGTAAAATATCCCATTTAAGTTTTTTATACAATCTTCACTAGGTCAGCTTTGGCATACTTCTTTATGATGAAAAGAAATATTTCTTGTTGTGAAATTTATTTTTCTATTCTTCTACTCCATGTAAGTATATTAAGTTTATAGTGGAAGAAAATTATCCATCTCCTTTCATTATGAGAGAGCATATATAGGGGGGGAAAAAAATAAGAGGAAGGACCACTCAGTGAGATTAGTAATAGATAAATATGGAACTAATAAAGTAATTACTTCTCATATAGCTTGTAGTGAACCTGCAGAATTCAGGTGGTGGGAAGTTATAGAGTCAGACGCCATAACTTGTTTGTCTTTTAAGTACTAGGTGGTTTTATTCCCAATAATACATTTCAGATTAGGATGATTTATTAAAAATAAATAGGATTTGCAAACTTCATTCCTTTTTATCATTTGATGTATTTATTTTCATGTAAAATTAATTTATTCAGTTATTGAAATTATTGATGGGCAATAACTAGTCTTCTTCAGCAGTGGCAGATGCTGCTACGTATGAACTCCTAAAGGTTGTTTTTATTGTTTCAGGTTATTGTGTCAATGAGTGTAGCATTTGCCCAACAGACTGAACTAGCAAGAAGGGCTAGACAAAAGGAAGAATCAACAGTATTGGTGTCACAAACACTAATTGACCTTCAACAGAAGAAATATTTTGAAAGTAGGAAGAAGTGCACTGAAGATGAGTTAGACAGCCTTCTTATTCAGGAGAAGAAAGCAGACATTAAATGTAAGGAACTGAAACCACTTAACAAGGAACTTAGTGAAGAATCCAGTGAGATTTCTTCTCTTGACGAACAGTTTGGATCAATTATTAGGCCTTCATACGTTTTGGAACTAAGCAAGCACGAAATGAGAGATCCAGTAGAACCTTTCTCCTATAATGAAAAGGTTTCAGTGAAGGAAACATCAGTAAGTATCTAGACATCCACCTGAGAAAATCTTTTTCCTTTTTTTTTTTTTTTTTTTTTTTTCCTGCAGTGCAGCTAAGTAATTTAGGCCTAAACTGCTGGGGTTTTAAAACATTTAGTTGGAAAAGAGCTAAATTTAATGGAAAAGTTCTGATTTATATTAATTCTGTAAAAATTCATCATATTTAGTGACTTGTGTGCTATGTTTTTACCCAAATATCTTAGCATTACACTACTATGAGAACTGGAACATAAAATTAAATGTACTGAAAATGCCTGATCCATTATTTGCATGCTCAAAGTTTTGAGAAATGCAAAAAAGGGAGAATGGTATTATAGTGAAAAATAAGCTTTATTTTTAAAAATGGTTTTAATACTAATAAATACATATTACTAATGCCGCATGTAACCCATGTAGACAGTATAAAATTGTTTAAATGTATTATTTTAACCCAGCCATGTCCCTCTTGATATATAGGGGACATCATCTGAAATGATGAATGTGATAGCTGAAATATAGCTGCTTTGTGGAAGGAGAGGAATGTATAGAACCCACTGTTCAGCTCTAATAGTTTAAGTTCCAACTTCATGTCTCTAACAGTGAGGATATGGGGAGGGAGGATACCTCCTCCTTGTTCTTTTCTTATTTATTTTTTGGACTGTTGCAGTCTCTAAAATAAATGAATCTGCTAAATGTTTCATATGAACCAGAAATGCATTTTTCTTCTTCGAGTGCTGCTCCTGTCCATTCCTTAGTAGGTGTCTGC
>ML681964.1:33646508-33689498 GCA_007922195.1 Podocnemis expansa | reverse complement strand
AGCACACCTCTCGAAGAACACCGGTTACAGGCAAGTAACCTCTTCTTCATTGGAAAAAAAATTTCAGTCAGCAAGTTTCATCCATGTATATTAAAAGTGCAGGAGCACAGGCGGTTTTGTTAATTCACGGCACAGAAGACTGCAGTGTGAAGACAGAGAGATGAATAGTTGTATTGGCCATGTTTCAGATATAAACAATTGTGAGAGGAGTGCCTTAGGCAAGGAGCAGACCATATTGATATTTTTAAAGGTCAAATCTGAGGAGGCTTCTCACAATAAGAATTGGTGTCTGTTGCGAGGTATAGAGAAGTGTGTGTCACTCACACAGAGGGAATAGCTGGGAGCAATGCTTTTGGAGATCAAAAGGAGCAATAATAGTATGAGAGGAGAAGAGAAGAGAGAGGTCAGAACTGAGTTGTGAAATGCTTTGAAAATGACTAGGAGAAACATTAATTTTATGCTAAAAAGAGAAAAGAAAGAAATAGAGAAGAGTATATGAGGTATCAAGAAAAGTGATTCAGTGGTAGCATTTTGATAGATTTGAGAAGAAGATAAAACTGCATAGAGGCAGAGCAGAAGGTTGTAATGGGTAAGGCTGAAGAAGGGGCGGGGATGATACTAATACTTGTTGGATAGACTTTCATATATGAAGTCTTCATGCACTCTTATCAACCCCAAAATATTAATAAAGCCTAATATTTTTCTTTGTTTTGGTACATTACATCATTCCTAATGAAGTGGGGTTTTCTCCCACAAAACTCATGTGGTAAATAAATATGTTGGTCTATAAAAGTGCCACAAGGCTCCTTGTTTGTTTTTTCATATAGTATTTTTACTGTATCTAGTTGAGGAATATGTGATTTTTTTTAACATTTGCCATTCCAAAAGGCAGGCAACAGGTTGATTCCTTGGATGACAGGTATTCTGATTTCTGCAAATCTTTTTGAAAAATTGTTTAACCATTTCATATAAGTACCTGGATAGAAAATCCTAAAATCAATTCAAATATTACAGCCTTATCATGAGATGGCAACATTCAGTACAGAAACTTCAGCTCAGCTGTTGCTGTATGAAGAGCGTTTGGAAGACATGCGACAGGAACTTGTACGACAATATCAGGAACATCAGCAGGCAACAGAAATATTGAGACAGGGCCATATGCAGCAAATGGAACGGGAAAAAGAAAATCAAGAACAGCTCCTAGCAGAGCTTGATAGACTAAAAGCTCAACTAGCCGAGGTAATGTTGGGCCTGGGGCAATAGCGGGGGCAGAAGAGTGGATTGACAAGCCAGCCTGGCTTGCTTTATTTATTAATAGTTCTTACTGCAGTCAGCTGTAAACTGTCATGGACCAGCCTGGGGAATATCCAGCAGTTCACATTTAGCAGCCAGATCTCCTGCCACTGACTGTATGGTGAAAGCTGCCATAGTGAAGTAGAGGGCAGGAGGGTCCAGAGGCCAGCTTCCATTAACCAATTTCTGTCAGTGTCAATGTGGTCCCAGAGAGTTATCATTAATTGACCCACCCAATGAGCTCCACTGCATCTTTTAATACCCTGCCTTCCCTACTATCATGGGCACAGTGGCCCTAGGAATGGCTGTTCGCAGTCAAGCCTTGAATCATCTGTGGAACAGAATATTCCAGGAGTAGCCTGCAGTGGTCTACTGCATTGAAGGGTTAGTATTCCCTAGAAAAGAAATAAACCATTATAAGCAAAAGTGAGCTGCCTCTATTGTTTCCCAAGAAGCCTGAAAATGACCTTGATTCAAATAGGCTCTAAGGAGCTTGGCTTTGTAAAGTACAAATCAGTTTGTCTTAATTTGGTGGGACAGGCAAAGGTGTGTATTTACTATATAGATATATTTTGCATTTTGAAAGTATAACCGCCCTAGAATCCAGTGTCCCAGACCCATACAATCTCCATTAAAAGGCTCCCAAACTAGGTTTTGTTCTGTCTACCTTATCTCAGCAACATGAGGTGGAAAATGTAACAGTGATTTGCTGCTCCTAGTCATTGTGATTGTACATGGCTGGAAAGCTCACTTCTGCTTTCTTCAAATTCAGGGGTGTGGATGGCAGGCTTACTTAACCTTTGGTATATTTCTGAACCTCTTTCCCACCTTTTGTCCTGGAATTGTTCCTCTGGGTTATCTATAGCTCCCCCTTTGCACTGCCTCTTTTGTCTCCATACATTCACATACATTTATTAAACTAGTTAGGTTGTTTGCTCTTTCCATTCCTGTTGGCAGGCTGCTCCAGAGCCTCATTCCCTTGATGATAAGAAATCTAATTTCCAGCCTAAATTTACTCATGGCCAGTTTATATCTATTTGTTCTTATATAAATATTACCCTTTAGCTTAAATAGCTCTTCTCCTTCCCTGTTTTACCCTCAGTTATAATTAGCTTGTTATACTATCTTCCTTCATCTTTGTGAAGATCTTTTTATGAAAAGAACACATTATCTATGGAGCCTATCCACAATCCTCAATATTGTACTATAGTATATGTTATGAAGCTAAACTTCTAGTGTAACTATTGCTTCAAAAGAACTACTTACAGATCCATATGAAAATTCTAGATATACTTAAGATCCCAAAACCACCAATCAGCTCTCCTCAGTTTTAGAAAGCTTTTAATTTGCTTTTAACCACTTAACAAAATGAACTACCTTTTACTGGTGCAAAATATGTTGAGTATTGGACGTGCCAGGAATTACTAATATCAGAAGATTAAAACTGCCTCATTTTATTGCTTTCCTTCTACTAGTCACAGTATGTCCTTATGACATTTCATTTTTAGAGCATCTCAGAGGAGAATGACAGTGTGGTTACAGAGAGAGAGAGAGTGCTTTTAGAGGAACTAGTATTGTTAAAGCAACATTCTGTACCCGGAAGAGAGAAGCTATGTTGTGAGCTATGCAACAACAGTACGCAAACACAGGTAAATATGGACTTTGGAGCCATGGTATGTAAATACAGTAGGATTTCTTTTGTCTGCTGCCTTTTTGGTTGGTTGAGTAAAGAGGAGGTAGAGTTTAGCTGCCTATCTTCTTACTTTAAGTAAACTCAAATTTTAATGTTGCTGTAGCAACAACCAACAAAGAACCCAGGAATTATTTATTTAGCATAACAAACTTCATTTTAGCAGGCTTTGGCTTGGCTCTGTCATATTTTTTTCTATTTACACCTTAAAGGATTTTGTGCTTATTATGTTTCCTTGATACTAGTAATATCTTGGAAAAGAATAATTATTTTATTTCAAACAATATGTAATTTTTGGATAAAAGTTAAGGTTTCATAATGCAACCATGTATCAGAATACAATGTTGATTCCAGCATGACAGGATTTTTGTCTCTTTTGTCATCTTTGCCTTTGCAAATACTTACTCAGGATGAAAATGAAAACCAAACTGAATCAAAAGAATATGCCTTTGAGAGTGAAGATGGAAGAGGAGAACCCGAAAAAATACCTTCAGATATTCTTTCGAAAGAAAGGTACTCACAGTTTGTACTTGTTAAAACCAGACTTCTTTTAATTCAGAGTTTCTGTATTTTTTACTGTAGGTGCAATCAAATATCATAAGTTGTAAATTATATAATTATTTGATGTATCAGCAATATGCAATAAACATAATAGGTCAACATGGAAGCCATACCTGGACCCTGTTTAAGCTAAATGATTTGTTGTTTTACTTTAAATGGCTATATTGTAGTATTTGATTTTTTTTAAATCAGCTTTGAAAATGATGTACTAAGGTTATGTAGTCCAAATAGTTGAATTAAGTATTTTAAAGTCTTATTCCAATCATTTGAATTTCACACCATTTCTTCACTTACGTTCACATTCCTTACATATTGCTGATGATATGTGCTCTGCCTGAATCTCATGCTGTTCTGTGTACCTATATAATAGCAAAACAAGGATGCTTTTGATGTTTACAAATTTTCCTACCCATTTCATACAATATGTAGGGCAATATGTATTTTTGTATTTATTTAGTCAAAGTATCCTGGTGTACCTTTCAGTTTTCCTTAGCTTGAAATTTTTACATTAACGTTTACATTGAATAAATATAAAGAAGCTCACCAAAAACAAAATTATCTGTTTTTCAAAGTCATTATATAATTTTAAATATACTATGTGGTAGTATACTGAGTTATACTGCTTGGTATAACTTAAGCATTTAAAAATATCATCTATTTACTTTAAATATTTTGGTTTTGTGCCCAATTGTTGCTATTCATTTTATATTAAGATATCAGTATCATATTACAAAAGTCCACAAATTATATTTATTATTACATAGGCAGAGCTTGCATTTTAAACATAAATTCATCTTAAGTTGTCATTTCCCCATCTCTAATTTTTGTGACTTCCAACCTTGCCACCATGTGGAACCTTAGCCACTCAGATGTTGGCTCCTCATCATTATGAAAAGTATGCAAAATAGAGTATGACATACTGTACTGATGTAAATAAACTGATGTTTATTTTTTATTTATAGAGGCATCAGATATAAATGAACAAACTCATCTGGTCTGTGTTCAAAAGTGCATGTATCCAGTACAAAATAAAATAATAAATTAATTGTGCTGCTTTGTCCTCGTATATCATCATATTGGAGAATAATAATTGTCATCTTGTCCAAATTCTGAAGCTAAGCATTTTTATTCCTTTCTCATGTGAAGAACCTCTAAGAAATGGGTTTTCATTCGGTGGTTCACTGATCCCTGGAGATCCACAAACCATATTTAGGGACCCACAAAAGGTTTTTACCACACAACAGTGGTTTTCATCATTTGGTCCCTGAATCCATGCTGGTCCACAGACTGTGTCTAAGATTTGCAAGGAGGTCCGCACCTGCATCTGAAATTTTTCAGAGATTCAGAAATGAAAAAAAGGTTGAAAACCGATGATGTAAGAGACTCAGACTGTGATGTGACCCTTGAATACTTTCATAGTGCTGTGTTTTAAGGTGACTATAATACTGGCCACAGTGAAGTCATTGGCCAAGTTCCCATTGACTTCAGTGAGGTTAGGATTTCACTCACCCATCCTGTGTATTCTGACTTACATTGCTTCATTTAATGGCAAATAAATTTTGACTGTTTTTAATACTTGATAGCACCGCTGAGCCAGTGCACGCATGGATGAGTACAAAGGAAAGGTACCCAGCTTGACTGGTTTTTGGAAGGATGGTAGGGGAGAAAAAGAGAATTTTTGCTTTTAAACTAAGAAATGTGGTAAGGAAACCCATGGTTCTTGAAATATACAGTGTCCCAAAATGTCATTTTTTATAGTCATTTTTGAGGCCGGGGCTGTACTTTAAAGAAATCACCTTCTGGTTGACTGAGTGCTGATGAAACCGTACAGTGCTTAGAAAGTTGTTGTTGCATTTTGTACTATTCATCTAAAAGGGCTGTAATCTGCTTGTGTCAAAATGGGTAGGGAAGTCCAAGTAGCTTCCATTAATCCCCTACTTCATTCTCAATAAACCATTTTGTAGCTGTGGTGTATCAGCCTTTCTGGCATACAACTCCACATGAAATTGGATTTTTTTAAATTTTTTGTTTGAATGTGGCCTTTCAAGACCTGTTTCCATAGGTATGGGTAGAAAGGAAGTATAGGAAAAAACCACCTTTGCTCTTAATAAATGATATTTTTTAGGATGAAACTAAACTTTTGTGATTTTTCTTTTTTTCTTTTTTTTTTCTTTTTTTTTTTTTTTTAATAGAACTGATGTAGGTTATATTTCATTCTGTTTTATGGATGTTGTGAAGAACTTTGCTGAGAACTAACAGAAAACCTACTTTAATGTTACTCTGCTTTGCAGATGACAAAATCTATGGCTTATCTTTCTGGGTAATATTAGCCTAAGTTTGAAGTCTAAATTTCACATCTTTGTTGAGCTACTGTGATATATTTAGGCTAGTAAAAAGTAATAGTTTTAGGCACTAGAAGCATCCAAAAGGTCCACATACTTGAGCACAAAATATTCTGTATTGTTTTTTGCTAGTCACACTGTCCCTCTACTTCTCTAGTCTTTTTGGTGTGCTACAGAGCAGTTATGTGTCACTGGCCAATACATGTCAAATCTAATAAGGCGGAAGAGCTTACAGTGGAAATGCTGACCAACATGGCACTGCTACTTGTATTTAAAAAGAGAAATAGTAGGAAATTTTTCCTCAAAATTGTAGACATCTATAGTTTTTATATGATAATATGTAATGTATGTATTATAAATTTTTGCATATGGACTTACACAGATGCGTTAATATTTATGTGCATTATGTTCGTTGCTATTTTGAAACCAAGTACTAGTACCACTGAATCAATAGCAAAACTTTCATTGTCTTCAGTGGAACCAGGATGAGGTCAATGAAACCCAAAAATAGTGTATAAAGGGGGGAAAGTGTAGCTGATTAGTTTCTGTTCCATCTGTATGTATAGGCAAGCTCTACAGAAGGCTAATAAGAAGCTCGTGAAGATTCTGTTAGAGGTTGTGAAGACAACTGTAGCTGTAGAAGAAACAATTGGTCATCATGTTCTTGGATTACTGGATAGATCTGGGAAAGGCCTTCCTTCTAAAACTGTTCTGTGGGAGGCAGAAGCAGAGTCGTGTATCCCTGTGGAATTTGAAAAAGGTATTAATTGCATTGTTGTCTATTATACCTTCTTCATGATACGATATGTAATGTGCCAAGACTCCATACTTGAAAAGTAAGATTTTTTTTTTAACTCGTGGTAATTTAAAGGGTAGGTATATTTAATTTTTTTTTAAAGTGATAGTTTCTATGTGCGTTACACACAAGGGAGCACATGCACAGCCTGTGCTGGAATCTAGAAATGTTTCCAGGCATTGTCCATTGACTTCCATCTGCACAATTCTTCTTGTCATGCTTCTGGGCAAAGAGCCTGACTCAGAACCCTGTTCCTTTTTTGCTCTTAGCACACTGAGAGTTATTCCTTGCTTTCTGTATAGTTTGTAGATAGTTTCTTGTAGTTAAACAAAACAAGGAGTCCTGTGGCAATTTTAAAGACAAAACAAATATATTTAATGCATGAATGCATTAAATAAATTTGTTTCATCTTTAAGAGTGCCACAGGACTCCTTGTTTCTTTTGCTGAGGTAGATTAACACAGTTACCCCTCTGGATCTTGCAGCAGGCTTCAGCAACAATAACACTTTGTGTCAGGGGTCTGCAACCTTTACTGGTCCCTGTCCCAGTCCCCCCCGCCCCCCCCCAGCAGGTGGGCCTAGCAGGCAAAAGGAATGCCAGTGAGTGTGGCGGTTGCTGGCCCAGGTCCACAGCTAGGGAGATGGAATCAGCAGGGAAAAGGAACCGCCGTGCACTGCTACGCCTGTCCTCTGCTGTTCTAGGGAGCCAAATGTATCTATCACATGAGCTTTTGTGGCAGAAGATTCCACTTCATCAGTAATAATGTACTAATACAAAGGAAAATATTAGTCTTTATTTAATACTTTGGGGTTGATGAGAGTGTGCAAGGACTTAATGTGCGAAGTTCTGTTCAAGTAGTGTTAATATCGTCCATGGCCTTTCTCCAACCTTACCCATTGCAACCTCCAGCTCTCTGCCTCTGCACTTTTATATTCTCCTTCTCAAATCTATCAAAAAGCTACCACTTAATCACCTTCTTTGGTATCTCACATACTCTTCTCTAGGTCTCTCTTTTTTCCCCCCTTCTTTTGCATAAAATTTAATGTTTCTCATATTCGTTTTCAAAGCACTTCACAACTGAGCTCCTACATATATTTCTCCTCTTCTCTCTCATAACCACTGCTTCTTGTTATAGTCCCACCAGAACAGCTGTTGTAGGGATTGGTTTTTCAAAGGAACACCTGTTCTTATAACAATTTAAAGGAAGGAGAGCAAAAAGAGGGAAGAATACTTATAAAGAGATTTGATCAAACCAATATATTAAAGTAAATTTTAAAAAAATATAGCAAACTCTGATTATGGTTTTGTAGTCCTGTTTTGAAGTTCTGTTGAATACACAAACTGTTCCAGCTTTACTGTCATGATTCATGACATCGTCAGTACCTTATTATTTATTTTATATAAAAATATAAGTTTAGAGATCCTTACTTTTTATTTTATATTTAATTGCTGAACAAGCATAAGTTGATTGAGACCATTACCTACCTCCCCCTCTTCCTCAGAAAGCCTTTTCTGTCTTTCTCTTACACAGTTTCATACAGGAACATTATTTAACTTTCTCTGACTAAAAAACAGGAATGATATTCGGTGTGTCAGGCACCAAATTACCAATTTCTAGTGCCATGCAGTATATGAGATAACTGTTAATTTTGCCTGTCTGATATTATGAATAGGAAAACAAACCTGTTCAATGTATGAAATTTAAATATTGAATAAAATATTTGTCCATTGTTTGAAAAAGAAATTGCAGGCTATTGTAACTATTTATTTGTAAATATATATTGTAAATATATTATATACTTTAATAAAACAAACTTTTCCTTAATAAGCAAAAATGTTTGCTAATTCTTAAATAAAAAAACCTACATAGTGCTTTTCTTTTTCAAAATTTGGTGGTAACATCAATTAAATTATCTACTGTTTAGACACATTACTGAATTGTTATTGCATTCCCCCATAGTGTTAAAAATTTCACCTGTTGGCTAAAAGGTTTGAGAACAGCCAAGATGTTAACATTTGTGTCTCTTGCTTTACTGAATCTCTACATTCTAAATATTTAAAACCAGTGGTCTCTGTTGATAGTTGCATCAGACATATAAAGTCATAGGCAAAATTGCATCTGCTGCTACTGTTCAGATAGTAAGGATACTGAATATGAAATTGAAATTAAAAACCAGGAATATTAAGGAATAGAAAAAGGACGTACTGTCCATCAACCCAGACATCTGCAATATTTGCTGTTGACTCATGTACCCCATATAACCAATTTACAGTTCATTAATAATATTGCTGACTATCAGTGTGTTCAGTATTCCAGTCTCCTTCATGCCAAGAAATTCTGTGTGAATTGATTGTTGTTCTGCTCAACTAACATAAGTCATTGTATTTTAATTAGTAACTTTCTTGAACAGTTGGGTTAATTCACAGTACCAGACTCAGCCTCTGGTGACAGAGTGATTGATGTATCTGTTTTTTAACCACATTCTTTATATCATGACCAATCATGCAAATCACTATTCTGGATGACTCAAATAACAAAAATTGCCATCAGTAATAAGTGTTTGCAACATCAGGCTCTTAGAGTCCAAAGCAATACTACCAGGCTGTTCAAAATATTATTCTCTGTTAATATCTCCTTTTCTCTGTCCCTTCTCCATTTTCCATAATTAACTCATACTGTATCTTGTTTGTGTGTTTTGTTAGTATACAGTATTTTCTTTGTATGTCTTTATCATATCTTGCTTTGAAGGTATAAATATTTTGTAATTATTTTTGATTTATCTTTGGAATCATAATTCACATATTTTTATTTTAAATGGTGTAGTCTACATCTAAAGATTATTGTTGTTATTGCAGAAGAGCCCTCTTCCTTATATCATTGTACTGATCAGGAAGGCAGTGAAACTAGCAGGTGGTCAGGATTAACAGATGAAGATCTTCAACTGACCCATCATCTCACAGAGAGTGACTTTGCTGGAGAAGAGATAGACCCTGATAACGAGGAACTAGTCATAAATATTAGTTCTCGACTGCAGGCAGCTGTTGAAAAACTTCTGGAAGCCATCAATGAAACCAGCAATCAGGTAGAGTTATGTCATTGCCATCTGCTTTGAGTTTGCAATGGTTGGTCTTTTCTGTTAGTTTTTCATTAGCATTTCATTTGTGTCAGTGCAGGCTCTATATTCATAAGGAAAGGAGAATATTTCTTTATTTTTCTTCTGCACTGTGTTTTTGTGGAATTACTCCAAGCATCCAAAGCTTTCTTTTTATATAGCTTTTAAGTTTTCATTAGCTGACACTTTGGCCCAAAGCCTTTAAAAGT
Organism: Podocnemis expansa; assembly: GCA_007922195.1. NCBI lineage: Eukaryota > Metazoa > Chordata > Testudines > Podocnemididae > Podocnemis > Podocnemis expansa. The sequence goes on along the minus strand of ML681964.1, from coordinate 33,679,494 downwards.
GAGGTACTTTAGTGAGCTCTCAGAGTAAACGAGATTTACAACACTCAGGACTTGCCTATACTGAAATCCCTGCGTCAATCCCATGGATTGGTGCAGCAGGATCAATTGAGCAGCCAATGGAGACCCACTCAATCAATCCCAGAAATGTTCTCCATTCAACCCACTAACTCCCCCACCACACCCCACCCCCAAAAGAGTAATGCTGTGTTCAATGGAGAGCATTTCGCGTTGGCTCAGTTCAGTCAAGACACTGTGGGTAAGGGAAGGTAAGTGCATAATTTGTGCATCTCTGATCAACCTAGTGCGGCAATGTAGATTAGGCCTCTGTGTTTCAGGATGGAGACGTTCTTTGCTGCGTATGTTATCTTTATATACATACATTTGTAATCCAATAGGAAACTAAGTAAATGGAATTTTAAAACTATGTCTTGGTGTGTTAAATATTTAATTTAATGAATTTGTTACCTCCGTTATATTAAAGCAGGTCCATTGGAGCACAGGATCAGGTGAGAAGGAGGTGATGTGATATTTTTTTTCCCCACTTTCCACTAAGATAGGCCACAAGAAACCTTACTCTGAGGTACAGTTGGTCCAGTTTGGCATAACAAATGCTATTGTGCATTGTGTTTTGTTCTAGCCATTATTTTATTTGCCATAAACTGGGCTTGGTACTCACATAGTAGAATTGTGCTGATATAATGGACCACAATGGCTGTGAAGAAGCTAGTTTTGCAGCCTGTTTGGTCAATAATCCAGGAAGTAGGAAGGGTTTGAGTAATAAGATAATGGCTTTGAAAAAGGTTTGTCAGTGTGTTAGGCTAAAAAGTCATCTTGTAAAAGTGATTAAATATTGATTGGCACTGTAAGTTTAGAGTCGTTACAATTTAACAAGAAAATGTTATTAGTCTTTATTAATATATCTATATTTGAATATATAAATGTGTACTTACATTAAAGACGAGCAATTCTTGTATTTTATCTTAGTAAATAGGCATTTATAATCTTTTAAGGACTTTTCTTTCTTGAAAAAGATACAAAAATAATTTATGTAAGCTTTGTTAAAAGTTCTGCAGGATAAGGATGCAAGGAAATTCTAGAACTGGCTAAAGTTGAAGTTAAGGTGGTTGGATTGCCATTATCTCATCATATATTGCCTTTTTTTCCCCCTTCATTAAGGCATTCAGCCAGAACCTTTGATTTGCTAGTTCAGTGGTTCCCAACTTTTCCAGACTTCTGTACCCCTTTCAAGTGTCTGATTTGTCTCACGTACCCCAAGAGTCACCTTCATTTAAAACTACTTGCTTACAAAAATCAGACAAAAAAAAAAATACAGAAGTGTCACAGCCTACTATTACTGAAAAATTGCTTAGTTTCTTATTTTTACCATATAATTATAAAATAAATTGATTGGAATACAAATATGGTACTAACTTTTTAGAGTGATCATTGAGCCCGTTCCAAAGCTCAAACCCCAGGGAGTCGGGCTGACGCATGTAACTTAACTTCATGGGACCCCCTGTGGTGTGGAACTCCAGGAAGTTGCCATGCTTGCTACCCCATAATGTCAGCCCTGCACTTGTGATCCCTCGCAAACCTGTTCCATCACCTCTCCCCCAACCTCCCCTCTTCCCTCCAGGGTGACAGTCCCCAAGTTGCGAAACACTGATTAGATGAAACAGAGGAGGAGTCTGGTGGCACTTCCAAAGGCTAACAAATTTATTTATCACAAGAGCTTTTGTGAGAGAAAATCCTGCTTTGCCAGACACCTGAAGATTTCCCCATCTTCAAGCATCAGAAGTGGGATTTTATCCCATGAAAGCTCATGCGATAAAGCTGTTAGTCTTTAAAAGTGCCACCAGACTCCTTGTTTGTTTTGCTGGGCTTAGGACTTAAACAAACACATCTACCCGTTTGGAACCTGATCAAGATGAGTTGATTACCCCCTGGAAATGTATAAGTACACCTAGTTGAGAACCCCAGTTCCAGCATGTGCTGGGCTTTTTTTGAAATCTGAATTTAGTTATTTGAACTTAGTTACTTTATTTATTTTTTTTGGTGTTAAAAAATGTACATCATTTTGGGTCAGTGCCTGGACTCTCTTCAGCTCCTGCTGCAGGGAGAAGTGCTGGAAAACTAGGTTAACAGAATTGCTAGGTGGGAGAGAGCTGGTGCTGGTGCCTCTATACCATTCCCTCCAGTCTTCCTCCCTGGAATAATAAGAGGTGTGCTAATTCCATGTCAGAGGAAGGATTGTGAACAGTGTGTCTTGTGCTCCAGTAATCCTTAGCTTTATAATAGCACCTTGAACTAGAAGACTGTAATCAACGATTGCAAATTAACACAACTCTGAGGTTGCTCCATCTTCCATGGGGGGGGGGATTAAATCAATTGCCAGAAGCCCCTGACATTGGGGGAAGAATAAAGAAATATAATGACACCTTTGTTTTCTCTGTCCCCTTCCCCCTTGGCTCCCTGAGTTCCCCTTAAAGGGCCCAGTGCCTGCAAAACATAGGTGTGCACTTGAAATGTTGCAGCTGAGGATCTACACCTCTGTAGCACATCAGTGAAGACATTACTACATTCAAAGGAGAGCCTCTCCTATTGACATAAGTAATCCACATCTGTGAGAGGCCATAGCTGTATCAGCCCTCCTGTCAACATAAAAGTATCTAAACTAGGGGTTAAGCTGATAAAACTGTCATGGAGATGCATGGATTTTTCAGACCGCTAAGTGACTTAATTATACTGATGTAAGTTTATAGTGTAGACCTGGCCAAAGTATATCCTGTCAGTACTTAGTATTCTTATGTTGGCATGTGATCCATTCCATATGCTAGAATTTTGCATTTTTAAACTCTAATATGGTATATTTGCAATACCCTCAAAATAGTGGCATAGATGGTACTGCTGGATCACTCTGTTGGCTTGAGTTCTCCAGGAGAATGTTTGTTTGAGGCCCCACCTTTTAAAATGGCTGGGATCAGAAGTATTGCAAGGGCATAGTTTACAGCAGAGTTCTCAAAAACGTGGCCTGTTGGTCACATGCCGTCCCTAAGTGTATTTCCTGAAGCCCTCAACAACACTGTTGTTACCAGTATTTGCAATATAGTTGTATGAAAAGGTTTCCATGGTGCGGCTCTCAGGCTAATATATAGTCCTTGTGCGGCCCTCTGCTAGTCCTCATGTGGCCCTCGTGGTGATTTCAGTTTGAGACCCCTGGTTTACAGTATACTACAGCCCTTTCCAGTAGGTGACCTAACAGTGACATAAGATTCTAAGAGTGTCTGCCTTTCTAATTTCTGAGTAAAACATGTAGACCGGTACTGTTAAATAATCAGATGATTACACAGAAAAGCAACAAATTTAAGATGACCAAATGGAATAAAAATCTATTTACTTTGCACTTCTTGATTATCATAGAGGAAACCATTTTGTATTTTTATGTAAAGGGTCAGAAGTATTATATATCCAATAAAATATCAGATTAGGGTAGGGCATATTTAAAAATGTATGGGTCTTGGAGCATCATTTATCAGAGACAAAATTATAGACAAACACATGCTATAGCTGTCTTATTACTATTTTTTGTTTAAATATAAATAGAATTGTTTATGGCGTGCTGGGCTTTTTTTTTTTTAACATGAGCATTTAAGAGTAGATGACAGATGTACAAGATAAAGGAATACAGCAGTCAAATTTTACTACAGTAATTAATGGAATGTATCTCATAATTATTCAAGCGATAACCATTTATTTCTATTCAGTTTATCCTGCTTGGAACATCTTCCATCGAAAGAGCTTATGTGATCGTCTTACATCAGTAATTGGGATATTAATCTTAATTTGTCAAACATGTTTCTCTTTTTGTTACCTTAGTGATGAAATAATTTCTAATGATTGTAGGCATGAATAGTCTAAAACAGGTATGTGTTTTCATTTAAGATAAGTAAATTAGAACAGTTTACTTCATACTTTCATAGTAGTAGTGTAGGAATTATTTTTTTGAAATACAATAACTTTTGCCACAGTATAAAATCCAACCAAAATTTTTGGGTCTCCAGTAGATAAGCTTATCATTCCATGTGAGGGCATTGCTGCCATCACTTGGCTATGAATGTTGTATCTATTTTGAAAATTATTGCATCAGAATTTTCCATGAGGAGGAATTTATGTTGTTAAGAGTCGTTGATATTGTATCTTCCCAATCCTATGAAAAAATGTGATGGGTCATATTAGTTTTCCAGATTATTCTTGGATTGTCTGTATTGGCAAGTTCTGTGCCACAGGAGTTAATATATTGAAAATAATGTATTTGATGAAGTGAAATAAATACCTCACAATTTCAAGAAAATATAAAATGAGAAAATGGGATTAATATAGTTAGCATACTAATTTCAAAATCAGAAAAAGGTGTAGTAGTATAAAATAGGTTTATTCCTGATAATAAGATCTCTGATAAAAATAAGTAGATGTATTGTTTATACATTTTCTGTAGTATTTAATTTTAATTGCAACCCCCAGTTCCCAACCATTCACCAAATAAATATTTCAGTATTCCTGTTCCTCTGCTTTGGAATAAAAAGCATATGAGGTTCTGTGGCCCCTAATGACTGCTAATTTAGTTACACATAGTTGCTAACAAAAATAGAGGAATTGTAGGGAGTTTCTTAATGTTGCAAGAAGTTTCTGAATAATCTATTAAATGTTCTTTGTAGGAAGAGTTTGTCTGTGGACATTAAAAAGTAAACACAAGGTTTTTTTTTACCTTTAACGGCAACTCCAAAGAAAAGAGCCTGAAAAGATGAATAATAAAAATAATGTGGCACGTTCAACATAATGCAACATGAGAAAATAACATATAGATAAAATAATTAGAAGCAAAGCAGATATTTAAGCAATTTTCATTAATTAATTGTACTATACATACAAATTGGCATACTTTTTAAATATAAATATTTTTAAAGGAGTGACAGAAACCTGGTATAATCTTTGAAGTGCTATTTTAAACCAGTTTGAACTCCTTCTTTTAGAGCTCTCATGTGGAATTTGAATCCTGTCAGGCAAGCTTCATAAGTGGGTGTCTTAATTCAAATGCCACCTGACAGTGTACCTAAACAAGCCACTCCCTCTGTCCTGAACTCTTTATCAGGGCAGATACTGACAGGAAACCTTTACTGAGTGAGACGGAGCATTATGATTAGCTGAGTTCAGAACACCTCTTCCTGTTGAGTGTAACTCAAGGAACAAGAATAAATACAAATATCTTCATATGTGAATTTCTTGTTGATACTTCAGTGGAGATCGTAAATGTGGACAGTTGTGACAAGTTCTGCTCTGCTTGCTTGCTTGCTACAACATACATGCTCTCATACCAAGAATATACTTTCTTGCCTGGGTAATTACCTCTCTCCTGTTATTGTTTATCTGTTTTTGAAGGATTCAGATTGAACTACAATGTGAAATGTATTTTAGAGGATTTTTTCAAAATGTTTCTGCAAATGTTGATTCTTTATTGCTTGATGTTTACTCTGGGGCCTTCCTGCACTTTTTGATTACTCACATGAATGTTAAATGATTATTTCCGGACTGTTGCAAGCACTACCGTGCCATTTCCTTAGAGAGTCAAAAATATGAGAGTTTTTATTACAAATTTCTACAACTAAGATAGCCAGTTCAAAATAGCTACGTGACTGAGGAGAAGAGAGCGGCAACGTCATCTTTTGGAATGGATTCTTACCGCACATATTGGGCATCTAACTTACTTAGTGGCTTGTGGTCAGAAGGCCAAGAAGAAGATATATATGAGGTTGAATCTCGTGTGCCTTTACCAAATCCTTTCCCTTTCACTGAAAACTTGGATGATAATAACTCTGTGGTTGTGAATACTTCAATTTTTCACTATAGCTACAAAAAAAATCAGCATATATTAAGAGTTGTCTCTAAAATCTCCTTGCCTACACCTCCATATTCAGTAAGTATGATATCATTTAAAGAAGATAAACTTTTTAACATTTAGAACTGAAAGAAGGTATGGTTGGAAGTAAACTAAACATATATCTCTTGAACATAGATTCCTTTTTTTTTTTTTTTAAGTTATGTATTATGGGCCATTTTTAATTGAATGATTTTACAGGCAGTAGCAAGTATTAATCATAGAAGTATTAGGGCCACAAACTATTTGGTGCTAAGTTTCTTTAAGAAAAAAATACAAAGGTAGAGTATTTCATGTGCTCTTATACACATATTTTAATAGTGCTTATTACTTAAACCAGTAACAAAGAGATTCACTGTGGGTTTTGTTTTTTGTGTGTGTATGATATGTAAAGGTAGCATAATGTAATAAAATCATTCCTATAGTTTTAATTTATTGAACTGTTATATACATGGCTCAAGTTTAATAGCACTAATAGATTTTTAAATGGCTTAAATCTATTAGTTTCATGAACAGGATACTGTCAACTTAAAAAAGACCTGTCTGATTTTTCTTTTACCCCTATGCTGACTACTAGTAACACCTAACATCTTTAATATTATGAGGGGTTATGAGGATTTTTCAGTTTTAATGTGTGCATTTACTCAAGAAAAATTAATCTGAATTAACTAAAGATATGAATTATAAGTGGCTTTGTTAAACTGTGTTAAATCCCTGTTTAGACACAGTCTTTCAGAATCGAAGTGGCCTTATTAAGTTTAGTTTAGTTCACTTTTGAAATTAATAAATTCACATTTCTTTAGTATCCCTTTTTAGACCAGCCCTAAGACAGTCTGTTTATTCTGTATAGTAAGTTTATCATTTCCCCTTTTGTTTCAAATGGATCTTTTATGCAGCAACCCAGAACACACAAATTTAAAATAGTATAAAGTGCTTGTAAAACCATAAAAATTAGTAGGGAGACACATGAGCACTTGTAGCACCTGTCCCTTCCTTTAATTCATTTTTTAATAAATTTGGTTTCAAGTAGGTGATAACCCTTTAAAAGTCAAGACAATCCATAGAAGTGATGCACTCTTTCAAAGAATAGTTTCATCCCATTAAAGTTAAAAGAAGAAATATTAGTGAAGATATTTCCTAGTCAGAATTTGAATTCTGATTTATTGATAAGTAGATAATTTAGCATATTATAAAATTTTCCCAACTCATTTTTAGAAGTTGTAATGCCTTTAATTTGAATTTAGTAAAACAAATTAGTTTGAGCAGTTCAGCTTCCTTAATTGTACTAACAAGCCTAGCTGGAGCTGGTGAAAAATGAACAGCTTTTTCTTTCAAGGATTTGTGAAATAGCCTACATTTCACAGAACAGACTTGCAAAACACAGAAGTGACTATATTTATAGAGATCTGCCAAGACTTACCATATAAAATCAAGGGTGTGAGTTCTTTACTTTTCTGTAGTTGAGCAAACATTTGCTATATCACTCTATAATTTTAGGACCACAAAAGACACACATTAAGAAACTTTTACTATGTTAATAAGGAGCTGTTGAAACAAACTTTGCTTTACTGCCTCATTAAGTGAAAAATTAACATGCTAAACCTTCCTATCTTCCTAGTGTGTCTACTGATACATGTGTACGGAAGAAGAAGGGAATGTGGTTTATGTAGAAGTTTGTTAAAAAAAATCCTATAGATTTTGTATGATGCTTCTTAAGCATAATAATGATGTGGTTAGTAACAATATACACTTACAATATTAATTGAAAACACATTTTATTTCACTAAAGGTGAATCTGTATAAACTGACACGAACCAGGAAGTTTCATGTTCTGGCACATAGATACATATTCAGTTGTGTGACTCATACTGTACACTGTACTGAGCAGAGGTCTATATTTGTTTAGATTTTCTTACAGGGTGGGACTTCTTATTGCTGATTGTCAGTGCCTGAGCATTGCACATCTGATCTAATATTGAAGTCTGTGTGTCTGTTTATCAGAGCCCAGAAAAGCTAACAGTTTTACATGCAAGATAGAGGGCGTGTCTACACAGCAAAGAATAATCCATGGCTGGCTGTGCCTGCTGACTTGGGCTCCACAGGGCTTTGAGCTGTGGGACTGTTTCATTGCAGGATAGACTTCTGGGCTTGGACTGGAGCCTGTGCTCTGGAACCCTTCCACCTTGCAGCATCTCAGAGCAGTGTTTTTCAACGACTGGTTCCTGAGAAATCCCTGACACAGTATAGGAAGCCAGTCTCTAGTATCGAAAGGATTGAGAAACACTGTCCTAGAGCTTAGGCTTCAGTCTGAGCTCAGAAGTCTACATAAAAATAAAACAGGCCCACAGGCCAAGCACTGTAAGCCCAGGTCAGTTTTTTCTGTTCTACATAGACATAACCCTTGCAATAGGTGGTGGTATTGAAAATATCTATGAATGTCTAATACTTGTAACTTTCTCCTACTATAGCTGGAACATGCTAAAGTTACACAGACCGAGCTTCTGCAAGAATCCTTCAAAAAGCAGCAGGAGGCCACTGAGTTTTTAAAATGCCGGGACGAATTGCAAGAGCGACTCAATGAAGAGGTCAGAGCCAGAGAGCAGCTGGCACTGGAGCTCAGCAAAGCAGAGGGTGAGCTTTGATATGTTTCAGAATTTGAAAACATAGACACACTCATTCATTTTTTATAGTACATGGCTGGATTTTGTAGCTACAGTAATTTTAATTCTTTTCTAATCAGAAATGTACGTTTATAAAATAACTAAACAAGTTGCTAATTACATTAATTTATGTGGCATTGAAAATTTTAGATTACTATCAAATTGTGGATAGTTATGGCTGAATTATCTTTTTTTCCCGACAGTGGAGATAAGATATGCAACTAAAGAGAAAAGGAAAACAGTTGAAAGTAAGAAGTTTGGAAATAAAAAGAAACAAAGACAACCCATAGTGTTACACATAAGACGAAACAGAAGGAAAGGAAGAAAAGGCATATAAACTAATTTCACACATTGTCAAGAAGGTTAAGGAGATGATACTAATATTTCAATTTGTAGGAATTCTTATAGTTCACCCCTCCCCCAATTTCTTCTCTGTCCCTTTCCCGACCCGTGCTTTGTTCTTGCCAAGACTGAGTACACTGTCTTCTCAGTGAAACCAAAGAACTGACTGAACTCTGATTCCAAAAGATGGCTGTGCAATTAATCCTCCAGGCCAGCCCAGTTTTTTCATTTTTACATTGAAGTAACCTGGACTAGATGTTAATGGTAGTTCCTTCTTGCCTTAAAAATCTATCAATCAAAAATCTATAAATCTAAAAGTGAAACCTGAAAAAGAAGTCACACACACACGTGTAATAAATACTTTTCACAAACAAGACTGAGTGCTAAAAAATTCTTTGTAGCTTTCATGAACTTGTTTTAGGTATGTCAGGTATTGTATCCTACAAAGGAAACAGAAAAATACAGTGCCTGGATTGAGTGGGAAGCAACTTACCTGATCCACTGTAAGCCAGTTCATACAGCTTTAAACATTTGCATTATGATGTCTGGAGTGATGCGTTCTGTGACACTGACAAGAACTAACTGACAGATGTTTTCTGATTATTATATAGTTATTGGAATAAATTTCAGAAACCTGCCTCAAATAGTCAGCTTACGTGACCCTGCAAGGTTGGAGCTGAAGGTTCCATTAACAAAATCATGACCCGTATTGACGTTATATCATGAGACTTGATATCTCTGAAACAGGTCACTGTGGCAACTGATGCTGAATGGAAACTGTTGCTATTGATGCAGAGCCACCTGTTCTTTCAAAACACTATACTGAAAACAGCATGTATCAAATATGTTTCTATAGTAGAGTTAATTTAAATAGGAGATACAGAGTGCAAATTGTTCTAAAATCTCAATTTCCTGACAGTCATAGGAGGAGTCATAGGAGGAGGAGGAACACAAGACCCAGAGGGAGCAGCAACCAAGCCTTTGTTTTGAGGGCGAGCACATCACAAAAATTTCTTTGCTGGTTGCTCTGCATGTTGCAGGCCCAGCTTTGTGATTGATAGTCACTTAATATCATAGTTCCAACCTTCTGGCCTTCGTATGGAGGTACAAAATACAGTGGAAGATCTTCCTTTTGTAGGGACTGAGCTCTTCAGTGGCAATACTGATACTTTGCTTCTCTTTTTGCAGGGCTCAAGGGCAACGTTGGGGTGTTTGGGACTTATATATGTGGAACAAGATTTTCTTAGCAAATCATATACATCACATCACTCCGCACCATATCCATCCATATCACACCTATTCCATACTTGCAAATTGTCCTTGAAGGAGGTCCTAATCTCAGAAGAAGGAACCACATCCTCAACTTCTGTACCTGTGCCTTCTTCCAGCTGACCATTTTGACAAGCTGGTTGAGGGTCATAAACAACTCTCTCCTTCAGTATGCTGCATGAACCCTTCATCCATTCCCCCTTTGAGGATCCACATCCCACTTGCTAGTTGCTTGCAATCTCATCACCATATCTATGGGATACATTAGTCATTTCCCTTCTGTCCTTCACTGTTTCCCTTCCCACTTCAGGGACCCCTCTTATGAAGGTTTCTTAAACTAGAAAGTCCAATCTTCTCTGCTGGTGGTAGTAGAGCCTGTTCCCCCAGATTTTGTAGGAAGGAGGTTTTATTCCAAATATTTCCTGGTCTCCAAATGAAACAACAGTGGCTGGAGCCCAATCTTAAACCTCAGAACACTTAGGATGGTTATTCTGGCTACCATATCCTATCCATAAATCAGGAGAAATGGTCTGTTGCCCTCACCCTTTAGGGTGCATATTTTCACACTAATATGTACATCTCCCACTAAAGCTGGCTGTGCTTTTTCATCAGCATGGAACGTTATAAATTTCATGTCCTTCAGTCTCTCCACTGCCTCATTTTACAAGGGTCCTCTCTGTAGTCATCAGTGACATAGGGCTGTCTTTCCCTATCTGGATGATTGGCTCCTCAAGAGGCACTCCACTCTGAAGATTCCTTTGGCAATCAAGAAGGCCCTAGCCTTGTCCAGTCTCTGACTCTACCCATCAGCCTTTGAAAGTCCATGTTAATGTCCAGTAACTGTATAGATTTCATTGGAGCTATCCTTGTCTTGCTAACTGTCAGAGCCAATCTGCCTGAGGATCATGTTCTCCACTATGAACAGCCTGGTCGCTATTTTACAGCAGAGGCCTCTGACAGCAGTAAGGGCCCATCTTCAATTCCCAGTTCAAGTCAACCTCAACATTTGTTACACCACACAAAAAGGCTAAATCTGTGATGCCTTCAGAGGTGGTGCAAAACCATGCGCATCCAACACAGACTCAGCTTTCTTTGCCAAGTGTCACACTGTCATGCCTCAGGTTCTAGACTTTCCCAGGAAGTGAAAAGATTTGTGTGGGATCCCCATTCTCATGCCCGTCACCAGCAAAAAATCAGCTTGACAGACACCTTTCTCCTAAGCTGGCAGGCTGGCCTACAAAGATACACAGTGCAAGCCAAATGCTATTGACAAGAAAAGTAGGTTTATATCAACCCCTCAGAACTAAGGGCAGTTCATTATGTATGCCAGCACTTTCTCCATCACATTCATGGCTGCCCAGGCCTCCAAAACCTTGTGACACATTCTTTGAGTAGGAATTTCCTTCAAGACCACAAGTAGGAACTCAAGAACTTAGTTTTTCATGGCATCTGCCAAGTATGGGGTCTTCCTGTCATGAATGTCTTTGCAACTTTTGACAAATACAAGAAGCCAGATCCTCTCCTCAAAATGCAGAGGGTTGTACTCCCAGTTCTTTAGAGCATGAGATGCGTTTCTAGATCCATGGCCCCATTTTCTTCTCTATGCCTGCTGTCAAGCACCACTAATCCTCAAACCAGTAGGAGTGAATAATGGTCATCTCAGTAGTACCTTCCTGTCTCAGACAAATGTTGCATTTGGGTCTACTTAATCTGTCTGTGGCTATGTCTGAATGCTTCCCTTTCAGATCAGATCTTCTGTCAGAACTCAGGCAACATGAGCTACTCCAGCTTTCTGTCTTTTGAGCCAAAAACTTAGCTCCCCAGTGGTTCTTGAATATAGTGGCATACTGAGGGTCTCTGGCACCTGGGAGCCAAGCCTACATTTGTGCCCCCCACTTTATAGCTGCCCCATGTGGGGAATAACATATCCCTGAGTTGCCCCCACCCTGCTGCCAAGGAGTTGGGGGGGGTGCTGGGCGGGGGGCTTGAGGAGTGCAAATGTAGGGTTGGCTTCTCTGCTCCACAGTGAATAGTGTTAATGCTAAGTGCTCAGGCTGTCAAAGTGGGTTTCAAGTGGCATCCTAGCCTGCTATGAAATTGATGGGTATCCACCACACAAAGAGGTGACCTACTCACCAGGCCTCACTCCACTTCTATTTAAGGATATTCCCATAGTGGAAATTTGCAGTGTTGTAACTTGGTTTTCTGTTTACAAGGTCTCCAAACATTACACTATCCTGCCTGCATCCAAAACAGACATGACCTTTGGTGGTGGTGTCCTTTAAACCATTTTGAATATGCCCCTTCAGCACCTATCTCTATATTGAATTACAGCTTGATAGTCTCTTCCGGAGTGGCACCTATAGGACATATGCTGAAAGGAGGAGAGGTTACTTATATGTACAGTAACTTGATGTTTTGTTCCTATGGGTGTTTGACCTGCAGCCTTCCTTCCCTTCAGCTGAGGAGTCTTCTAGATTTTGTAGTTCAGAAGGAACTGGAGCAGTGGAAGTGCCTGCCTCTATCTTTGCTCTGGGACATGCTGTTGTATAGTGCACAGGAACAGATTTATGAGCACTGCAAATTTAAATTTCTGATCAAGAGAGCATGGGCACACCCACCACCTTTTTCTTAGCTTTTTATATTTTGACCAAGATCCAGCAATGACTTTTTGCTTACTAGCTTTGCTAAATTGGTATCTGATCTGTAGTACTATGGAGAAAAAGTAGGTGACGTTTTGGTTTTTTTGGTTTGTTTTTTTTTTCTCTAATTGGACCACTTTAGTTGGTAAGTGAGACAAACTTTTGAGCTCATACAGAATTCTTGACTAGTTTTGTGGTAGGTTTTATCATATACCTTTATACAGGGTCCTTGCTTGCATTAAAAGGTAGTAATCTGTATATGTGTATCTTGGTCTAATATTGTGGTTGTGTATCAATTCACAGACTAAAATGTTTCATCCAGGTGATCTTACTAGCAAAGAGCTCTACTGAATGAACAAGTCTGAGAGGCTGCTGTTTCAGACATTTAAAATAAAGGTATAGATAATTTTGTCAGAAGCCTCAAGACTGATTTCCTTTGAACTTTAAACTAACTATGATAAATAAGTAATAAACTATTCATCTCAACCGCTGCTGCTGCTATGAGATATATGGAAGGCTTTAGCGTCTTAGAGGCCTGTGGCTTATGTCTTACATATAAATGTGATGGAAAAATTAATACAAATTTTTCTTTGAACTCTCACTGTTTTTTTTAAATCACATAAACAAGGGACAAGGGTTCTTTTCATATGACTACAAAAAGCTTTGATACTTATCTGTCCATCCTTCATAGCTTTTTATTCTACCCATTCTTCTCTCTTTACACTCTCATCCTATATCTTATGCTGTTGCCATTCCCTGACAAGAGTCTACTCTGTCTTCCCCAAATCCTTCCTCATTAGGAATTTCTTGGATTACTAACATGAGTAAGGCCTGAGGAAGGAAAATTTCAGATAAAAAATCAGACACAGAGTGTATGTATAAGGTAATATGCTACCAACAGTAAAATTCATCTCTCAGCAATGGCACCACACACAGTTTTATAAGAATGTTGCTTCAAAAGATGGTGTAGGACTGATGGGCAGCACAACAGTGTGATTTGATGAGGAAATTGGAAGAGGGGCAGAAAAATGCCTCTCATACCAAGATAAATGTCTTCCTATCTCATTCACTTCACAGGCAGCCTCTAATTAGTGTGAATTTATGTACATCAACGGGTCTTTTCAGGGTTAGGTTTTAGGATTGTAAACTTAATTGGGAGAATTTGTCGACATAGTGTTCCATAGAGCACAGAATATGTTACCAGCACCCATTGGTTGTCACAGTAATATTGTATTAATACTATTCTGCTCATTAGGCATCTAGAATTTTTGTGCTGCCTCAAATGCTGAAATAGTGCTGAATTTATGGTCTGAAGATTTCCATACTAAATCATCCTAATGTTTCTGCTTAACAGGTCTGCTTGATGGTTATGCAGATGAAAAAGCATTTCTGGAAAAACAAATCCAGGAAAAAATAGATGTAATAGACCATCTTGGGCAAGAGCTACTGTGTACAGGTAATAAATTGCAGGAACTAGAGGCTGAACGACAGCAGATCCAGGAAGAGAAGGAGTTACTCTCCAGACAGAAGGATGCCATGAAAGCAGATGCAGGACCAGTGGAGCAGCGTATGTATTCTTTACAATCTTCCTATGAGGTTCCTTCATACTTTTCTACTCCATCCCTAGTAAATTTGCTAAAGTCTAGCCTAACATTTTTTTCTTGTTTAGTATTATTCATAGAATAATGCAATGAGGCCAGCATTTTCATTCATGAGTGCCTAATTTTAGTACCAAAATTTATATTTAAGCAACTAAACAAAAAGTGGCCTAATTTTCAGAGCTGTTGAGCAACCACAGCTGTTGATAAAAATCTATGAAAGCTGTGGTTTTTCAGCACTACTGAAAATCAGGTATTTTGAGCCTCTGGAGTCTTAACAGATCTTAGGCACCATCCCAATCTTGGGATTCCTAGATAAAATCTCCAAATGCAGGCTCTTGCCTATTGATGCCTTTAGCGAGCTACAGCCACATGGCCTAGATGCCCTAGCACCTGGAACCAGAGCTGACTCCTCAGACTCTCCCATATAGCTTATACATGTCCTTGCCAAAATCCCACTGAAAGCGTGAGCCTTCTGGGTTACAGTTTGACTCTCTCAGACAATACATGGTAACCACACGCTTTGCAAATTCTAACACATTGCTGCTCTATACTTAATCACAAAAGATACACAGATCCATACAAAAGTAAGAAAATCTACGTTACCCCTCGCTTTTGCTCACCCTTTTGGAGCACTCCTCCTTGAGGAGACCATCTAAACTGTGCTGGATAGGGGCCCTGTTTCCTTGTTGTCTTATCTTGCTCTTGCAGCTGCTCCCTTTATCTTAAGCTGGTGAAAAAGCCTGAAAAAAGTACACATAGAACAGGTCCTGATCTTTATAAATGTCCAGTCCTCTGCATCAGGTGACTCCCTGGTCAGCCACAACAGGTGACCACAGAGTCCTACCAGATGACTTCTTTCCTAGTTCCATCCCCCCCAACAGTTCTTCTTTTCAGAACATATCTTCTTGTCTGGAATGTTTGTATTTGAATAGAGGATCATGCCAATTTAATGACTCTCTGTTGTTGGCTTCTGTCACTACACCTTAGAATTTCAATACAATACAGAGGTAACAAGACAACAGAAAAGATAACAAAGTTGACATCTGAAATGGAATCTGCAGTCTGACACAAATACATGTAAAGACCAACCACCACCACCACTATCAAAGAGAATTCACAAACTACAAATGTCATATATAGTCATGGCAAGATAAAGCCAGTATCTGCATGTAACCATCATCGCTCATTCAGTTCTCTAAAAGGAAAAGTAGTAGTCTGGAAGAAAAAAAAATATTTTGTGACTTTCGATAAAGAAGGGACACTTCTTCAGCTAAATAGCACACAGAAAGAAATTTCCCAGCTAGGTTCATCCGGTAACCTGTTTATTCAACAAATGTTTAACTTCATATAGCAAATGCATTTTGAAATCCTTCATTCAACAAGGAACTAAATGTCTGTGCATTAATGTTTGTTGAGGAAAAGTAGTTAGGACAATGATATTTAAGCAGTGCTGTCTTGATAATTCCTTGGCTACAAATGTCATGTGAAATGTTAACATTGCATTTAACACCCAGAAGGTTTGATGATTGAAACAGTAAATTATATTCAAGATTTTTTGCATATTTATTGTTAAAGCTTTATGGCTAAATTATTGATCATAATCTCAGTGAATGTTTGCAATCTCAAATATCCATGTTTATGTAATGAACAATTTTTTAATAGTAACCTGTTTGTTCTTGTGCTGTAGTAGAGGAATTCTTGTGTGTCATTTTGGTTGTACATTACAAAATAACTTTAAAATACAAGTCTTTTTCATTAAAATTCTGGATTGAGGAAAAATATACATCTACGTCATATTTCCTAGAATAACCAGGCATATTCCTTAAGTTATCACAACTTTGGCTTTAAACTCAGCATTCTGTCTTCAGCTTCATTTTCTCTTACATTATTGAATCATGAGAAAACTGTAGTTGGCATGTGAATTACTTTGCTTCTTGTTTTTTGTTGTTTTTTTTTCCTGTTCTCCTAGGCGTAGTAGATGCTGCAGTTGATGCAGCTTCCCAAGCAGGTGTGTTTGTATGTTGCATGACTGATCTTTAATTGGGTGGCAGATTTACACCTACTGACATTTATTAATCAAGAACTTTTGAGCATTCTGCTTACTGACACTGTAACTCTTACCAGCCTTCAGCTTTGATGTTATATTTTGCATTGTTTTTCTTTTTAATAACAAAATTTCCTATACTTTCTAAGCACAATGTAGTAACATAGATTTAATAAGCAGATTCATTAATAACCATCATCTTATTCATCTATGAAAAGTAAGAGTTAATGCTATATTGGAAAGGGGGGTTAGCAGCCTTTTGTTGGTTAATGTTAACTTGTAAATATAATTAGCATAATGATTTTGCTGAATATTGCTTTATATTGACATGTAATGTTTATCTAACAAAGCCAGAAATGGTTTAAAAAAAGGTAAGATGATGGTATCCAAAAGATCTCTGTGGTGTAGCAAAAGAAAATTGTATTTATTGGTGCTTTTCTTTTTATACGCTTAAGTATAAATCATGTTTGTGAAGATTCTCCAAAGATAATTATTCTTTATGGATCCTTAGTCTTGGGTTTTACCGGACAGAATGAGTAAGATTATATAATGTGACCCCTTGAAGAACATGCTTTTAATGTTTCTTCAAAGGGGTTCTAAGCTTCCTTGTCCTCTTGTGCTTCCTTGTCCTCTTGTGAGGATGCAAAACCAAAAACTGGGGATCTAAAAAGGTCACTGTTTTCCAAAAACTCTGATTACAAGTAGTAATTTCCTTCTCAATCTATCTTGTAACCTCACCAGGTCAAGTTCTGCACTATTTCCTTTCACATGTTGTATGTGCCTCGTGGGGAAAAAAAAAAAAATGGGAATGAATTAATCTTACTGTTATAGGGGATGAGAAGATGGTTGGGTTTTCTGTATTTTGTTAAAAAGCTTTACGCCTTCATCAGCTATAAACAGAACTGATGCATTTCCTGTAATAAACCATTTGTACAAACATTTTTAGATTAATATGAAAATTGAACAATAGAATGACATGATAAAGCTGTGCTATTAATGATCTTGTAAAAGAAGAGGGATACTCTTTTAGCCATTTCATTTTGGATTTCATATGGGGTTTTGTGATATCATGATAACTTTTAATAGAAATATGATGTTTAAAAAAAGTAGTGAAACCCAAACCTTTTCACATCCTTTATGTGTGTATAATGTGGATGTGCTCTCTTGGGGAGTGGTTTTGCAATAATAATCTAATTAACTATGCTTATCTAAAAGGCATTTGTTCCTTTATTTCAAAACAGAATTTCTGGAGGAGACTGAAAAGCTAATGAAGGAAAAACTAGAAGTACAGCGTCAAGCTGAAAAAGAGTATGATGAGCTCCAGAAGCAAGTGAAGGCCCTGGAAACAGATCTGGAGGAGCAGCTCAACCGAGCTGTAGAGCTAGAACAAGAAAAAAATGCAGAACTAATGGATCTAAGACAGCAAAACCAGGCTTTGGAGAAGCAGCTTGAGAAAACAAGAAAATTTCTAGATGTAAGTACTGAGAAAGAAAATGTTTGTTTTCTCCTGTCAGGTTGGCCACACAAATATAGAGACTTTTCTGAACTGCAAGAAATGCTGTTTAAGACTTTTGAACTAAAATAGATACATTTTTTAAAGGTGCCTAGCATAGCCCTTTCCCCCACCCAGCTCCCAAGGCCCACCCTGCACAGCAAACTCTCCCTGGCCCTATGCACCCCAGCCTTGGGCTGAGCTCCTTCCCTACCCATCTAACTCTCTCCCATAGTTTGTTTCCGGGCCTGGTTAGCTCCATCCCTGACTGTAACTGCCTGCAGCTTCCATCTGGCCCACTAAGCCTCAGCCCAAGTTCCCATGGCTTCCCCCTCTCTCCGGCCCCAAGCCAGTGGCCCTTGGCCTACCCCAGCACCAGTGAGCCCCAGCCCTTACCCTAGCCCCAGCTGCCCACCTGTGGCTTCCTCTGACCCCGGCTGCCCCCTGCAATTTCACAGAGTGCACACTTACTTTGCTGCTTCTGCCAGGGTCAGAGCCATGCTGGTTTTAAATTTCCAGGCTGGTCCCTTTTCTCCCGCCCTGCAGCATCAGGCCATGCTGGAGGGCAGGAGATTTCAAAGGGCACATTCCTGTCCCCTGCTGACCCTGCCTCCCACCTGGCAGCACAGACAGGAGCAACACAATGTGCTATAGAATAAAAGGTGCTGGTAAACCATACTGGTGCATACAGTCGGGGGGGGAGGGGAGAGACAACCTCTTAGTCTGGAGCTTGGCTGTAAAGAATAGATTGTGTGGTGTGTTTTGGATGAAAGCTTGAGGGATGTAGGTAACTATAGTGGTCAGTAGGTGTTCTGTATAGGGTGGTGGTTATGTGGCCATCACTTATTCAAACTGTAGTGTCCAGAAAGTGGATCTCCCATCTAGGGTAAGTTTGAATGGAGTGGAAATTGTTGAAATTTCAGTGGAGTTCTTCAAGGGCCTCCTTTCCACAAGTCCATCAGTACAGTGTAAATAGAAGAGTGGTCCATGGTGATGAGAGCTGAGGAAGCGTTGTTCTAAGTCAGCCATAAAAATGTTACCATGTTGTGGGGCCGTGCATGTATGAATATTCTCCAAATCTGAAGTGGTTGTGGGTGAGTAAAAAGTCACAAAGTTCAGTCATGAGGTGTGCAGTGACGACATCTGGGATAAAAGAAGCAGGGAGTCTTGTGGCACTTAAAGACTAACAAAATTATTTATCGCATGAGCTTTCATGGGAGAAAATCCTCTGGGATAGTCTCTCTAATGGCTTGTAATCCATCTTTTCATGGGATGTTTGTGTAAAGAGCTTTGACATCCATGGTGGCCAGGATGGTGTTTTCTGGAAGATCACCAATGGATTGAATTTTTCTCAGGTGGTACATGGAGTCTGGAAGATAGCTACGAGTGTTGATAGCATAAGGTCTGAGGAGAGTCCACATAGCCAGATAGGTCTGCTGTAAGAGTGCCATTGCCTGAGATGATAGGGCATCCAGGATTTCCATGTTTATGGATTTTCAGTAGTAGATATAGTATTGCTGGTCGGGGCTCTAGTGGTGTATCTTTCTTGATTTGTTCCTGTGCTCCTTTGGGGAGCTTTTTGAGTAGATAGTATTTCTTTTGGTATTCGTCAATGGAGTCAGAGAGAAGTGCCTTGTAGAATGTTGTGTTGGAGGGTTGTCTATAGGCCTCTTGCTTATAATCTCATTTATTCATGATGAGTACAGCACCTCCTTTGTAAGCCTTTTTAATGATAATGTCAACTCTGACATTCCTGGTGGCCATTACCTCTGCTAGAAGGATCTCAGAGACCCGAGTCCTTGTGTCAGAACCACCTTATATGGTGTTTTTCAAAGACAAGGTTCAGTTGTGACTACATCCAGCCTTCCTTCCAAAGGTGATATCACAATTCCATAGTAACCAGAATATCTTCCTGTGGGTCTTCCACCTGAAGCTGGATGCTAGCAGGGAGGAACAGCAACTCCACTTGCTGGATGTTAGGCAAGCACTAGCTTTTTACATAGAAAGGACTAAATCTTTTCAAAAATGTACTCTGTAGCCATTGCAGACAGACTGAAAGGCCTTCCAGCCACAACCCAGAGAATTTCATCACAGCTTATCTGTATCTGCACATGCTATGGTGTGGCAAATATTTCTGTCGTCCTACCATAAGGGTACATTTTACAATGGCTCAAGCATCTTCACTGGTATTCGTAGCACAGGTGCCCACCCACGACTTCTGTAGAGCGGCCATGTGGTCATCAGTGCCCAACTACTGTGCTGTCATCCAGCAGGCAAGAGATGACGCAGACCTCAGTCGAGCAGTATTATAATCAACATGGCAATGAACTCCAAATCCTCCAACCTGGCAGTTGATTGGAAGTCACTGACATTGAAATGGGCATGAGCAAGCACTCAAAAAAGAAAAAACAGTTCTAACTGTCTGTAATTGTTGTTTGAGCTGTTTTGCTAATGTCCATTCCAAGCATCCACCAGGCCTTCTGTTGGAGTTAGCCAGCTAAGAAGGACCTGAGGCAGTAGCAGATCAGGAGGGCCCTTTGTACTGGTCCTATGAGAATGTGACTCCAAAGGGCACCCAGAGCCAAGCTGATAGCAGACCTATATCTAGAGCTTTTTGCACCTGCGGCCAGAAGCCCAAGATGCCCCCCACTGGCCTCTGATCTGGCCTGGGGCCTGATCCACCCCCAGCCACTGCCATCAGCAGGCTGGGGGAATCCAGATCCATCACCAGCTGCCTGACTGGGGATGGATCTGGATTCCCATGGCCTGCCAGTGGAGGCAGCAGTTCTTCATCGAGCAGTGCTCCCAACTGCTCTGCTTAAGGTGTGTGCACCCTGCGGCACCCCAGATCGGAAATTTTCTCAGTAGCAGTGGCTCAGGCAGGTGGGAGATTGTCGCGGCGTTCAGTGGTGCTTCCTGCCATTGGTGACGTCAGCCGCTCACTCTCCCTGCTGCTGGTTGCTCCTCAGTTCCTCTCTACCACCATCGACTCCGAACGGAGTCTGCGGTGGCTCTCCCTCGCAAGGGATACTTACCTTCATCAACTACTCCACAACAGAACATTAATAAAATAAAAGAAACAAACACAAGAGGAAATAAAACGAAGCACTATGCTGAACTCATCCAGCTTTAAATGCTGCGCCTCTTGTAACAAGACAATGCCTGCCTCGGATGGATATGAGTCTTGTATAAAGTGCTTGGGAGAGGGACATTTACCCCACAAATGTCAGCACTGCAAAAACCTGACCACCAGACGAGGAAGGAGAGAGAAAGGAAGCTGAAACTCCTACTGTTGGAAGGCTCCCTTCACCCCTCGTCTGACCCCAGTGCCTCTCCTCACACAGCTGAGGGAGTGTACAAGTGGTGTTCTGCCGCCTCATCACCGGTCCCTAACAAAAGATTAAAGGGCACCGAGCCGCATTCACAGACCTTGCAGCAGGCTTCTACTAATGTTATGGAAAACCCTGCAATTGTCCACCATAAAAAAATGTACAAAACCTCATCGCACTCAAGCGCTTCCAACAGCGCAACTTCAAACAGCGTTCTCATTCAATGCCACACCAAATCCGGCACCGCCACTTACGGTGCCACTTATAGTCGCATCGCTGGCACAATCTGCTTTGCTGGCACAGCTCACAGCACCAGCAACCTCACCAGCACCAACACCTAATCCAGCGGGTGCATTCCTTTCACCGGCACCATCTATATGCCCCACACTAGCACTGCCCATAACAAAGCAAGCCGCAGTAGCGGTGGCAGCACCTTCGGCACCGCATCTAAACATCACACTGATTCCTCTCCACTGCCTGCATTCAGGAAACATAAAAAGAAATCAAAGGACACAGAATTGGTAGAGGATCTCACTATTCATTCCTCTCTGATATCACCTCTCTTTGAGACAGATTCCTCTGACACCAGTACGCCATCCACATCTCCATTGAGGGGTACTGCCTCTTTTGGCTCATCAAGCCCCATACCGAGTGAGGCACCGGCACAGCAAACAGTCCAAATGGCATCCTATAATTCCAGTGTGACCTTTCCTTGGCCATACCCCCCCTGGATGTTTTATCCACAATCATAGGGGCTCAGTTACATCACTTGGCCACCCTACAATATCACTCAACCACCACCTAATAGTGCACTAATGGGGCTGCCAGCTGTATAGGGCGTTCCGGATCCCATACAGCAGCGACAATCACACCCTAGTGTAGCTGTCACAATGACAACTGCCAGAACCGCACATACTGCAGACTCCATGAAAGACCCTCTGCAGCAATTGAAAAATGATGACCTCAAACAATTCCGAGAATTGTTCAAAAGAGTAGCTGAATCCATGGATATTTCATTACATGAGAATCTGACCACACAACATAAATTATATTGAATTCTGCAGACGGCAAGCTTGAAAAAACTAGTCCTCCCTATGGATGAGGGCATAATGGAGCCTGCAAATGAGATATGGCCCGCAAATGAGACACCGGCTTCAGCACCTCCTTCCAACAAGAGGGTAGACAAGAAATATTTTATCTCCCCCAAAAGGAATGAATTCTTATTCACTCATCCTCAACCCAATTCTTTGGTAATTGAGGCAGCAAATCAAAGAAATAGACAGACGTACTCAAAAACTAATCTTACCAATAGAGAGGACAAGAAACTAGACACTCTTGGGAAGAAGGTATATATGTCAGCAGTCCTCCACTTAAGAATTGCCAACTACACAGCGCTGCTCTCCAACTATAATCATGAGCTATACACGAAACTTAGTGAGTTTCTTAACTTTATTGCACAGGACAAACATGAACAATTCAGTCTTCTAATCACAGAAGGGTTATTGGCCACCAGAACAGCTCTTCAAGCCTCCTTGGATGCCGCCGATGTCGCTGCCAAGACCCTAGGCATGGCTATTGTAATGAGACACTCCTCATGGTTACAGGCAGCAGATCTCTCCAAACAGAAGCAACGGACCATCAAAGACCTTCCATTTGATAAAGATAACCTGTTTGGGAAGACAACAAATGAGTTTATGCACGGTCTAAAAGATTCAAGAGCTACCTTGAGAACATTGGGCATCTTCACCCCACTCTCAAGGAGGGGATATTACAAAAACCAGCCCTCTAACTTTAGATACTCCCAAAGTCAATCAAATCGTCGAATCAATACTTACAGAAGCAAACCTCGAAGGAATAGACAGTCAAACCAGTCACATCAGAATTTACAACCAGGCAATACGAAACAACATTTTTGACAGTCACGTCAAGGGAGGAACCAGCCAATCACTTTCCCACCACATGCAGTCGCCACCACACAGCCTAATATTCAAGACCATTTCTCCAACAATGGAGACAGATAACATCAGACAGATGAGTCATCAACACCATTCAGGATGGTTACTCCATCCCATTCATTTCAAACCCAAAAACCCAACCCCCCTACCCATCCCTCTTCAGGGACCCCAACCACGTACAACACCTACACAAAGAGATCCAACACCTGCTCCACATAGGAGCCATCAAGGAGGTCCCAAGCAACCAGAAAGAAAGGGGATTCTACTCCCCATACTTCCTAACTGAGGAAAAAACTGGGGGTTGGAGACCGATCCTCAATCTCAGATGACTCAACAAACACCTCCAAGTCAAGAAATTCAGAATAGTGAGTCTAACCAACATACTCCCTGCCCTTCAACAGGACGACTGGCTGGCCTCCCTTGACTTAAGAGACGCTTACTTCCATGTCTCTATCTGCCCGTCTCACAGGAGATTCCTACGCTTCAAGTTTCTTCAGAATCACTACCAGTACACGGTACTTCCCTGTGGCCTATGCACAGCGCCGACAGTTTTTTCCAAACTTATGGCCCCTGTGGTAGCCTTCTTACGCAAACGACACATGGCAATATTTTCTTAGCCGGATGACTTTCTCCTAAAAGCTGCCACACAACAAACAGCGGTTCAAGCAGTCCAGGCAACAGTCAGCCTCTTTCTCTCACTTGGCTCGAACATAAATTACGACAAGTCATCCCTGTCTCTCGCACAGGAGATTCACTTTATTGGAGCACAAATCCATTCACCTACGGCAAGAGCCTTCCTCCCTCTGGACAGATTCTGCAGTCTCCAACAACTAGCTGACAACATACAGAAATCAACCATCATCTCAGCCCACACAGCCATGCAATTGCTGGGTCACATGTCAGCCACAACCTACCTCGTCAACTATGTCAGACTCTGCATGCGCCCTTTTCAGCTATGGTTCCTCTCACGTTTCAGACATCGCACCCATCCTTTCAAGACACTTCTGTCCATCCCAAGGCTAATCAGAGACTCTCTGTCCTAGTGGATGGACCAAAGCAACCCTTTACAAGGAGTCCCCTTTCTGCCACCACAACCGGAGATTACGATTACCACAGATACCTCCCTACTTGGATGGGGAGTGCACTTTCAGGACCAAACCAATCAGGGCAGATTGTATTTACCAGAAAGGCTATTACACATAAACTTGCTTGAGTTAAGGGCCATCCTGAAAGCTTGTCAACATTTCCTCCCCATAATCACAGGGAGAGTGACAAGAGTGCGCACTGACAACAGAACATGCATGTTTTATGTAAATCGACAAGGGGGAACCAGATCACAACCCGTCTGCTTAGAGACAATGAACTTGTGGGATTGGTGCCTGTATCACGGAATTCACCTCCTTGCCAAATAGCTACCAGGCAAGGACAACATTATAGCAGATTCCTTGAGCCAATCGTTCCCCAGCCAACACGAATGGGAAATCTGGGACATCATACAAGAGATCTTCACAAGATGGGGGTTCCCCACAAGGGACTTATTCGCCACAGCAGACAAGAAATGCACCCAATATTGCTCTTGAGGAGGAAGGGGCCAAGGCTCAAGCAGAGACGCATTCCTTCTCCATTGGGGCAAGACACTTCTATACGCGTTCCCGCCTATCCTGATGATCCCAAGAACCCTCCAAAAAATCTGACAGGACAGGGCAATCGTAATTTTAATAGCCCTGGCATGGCCACGTCAGATATGGTACACACTACTCAGAACAATGTCCAGAGTACCTCCAGTTACCTTACCCCCTCGTACCAGACCTATTATCACAGAACCACGGAACATGCAAACATGCTTACCTGGACAGACTCCACCTAACGGCATGGAACCTCGATGGCTCGATGACATAGAGACTCAGTGTTCCCTCAAAGCATGTAACATCCTATTAAATAGTAGAAAACCATCCACAAGAGCTACTTACCTTCAGAAATGGGGTTGCTTCTCACGATGGTGCTCCCAATGATCCATACATCCAACGGCAGCTCCAATTCCATCGATCCTGGAGTATCTCATGCACTGGAGAGAAACAGATATCTCAGTTAGCACAATTAGAGTACATCTCGTGGCCATTTCAACCTTTCACTGAGGGTACCTCAGTATTTGCCCACAGAATTCTCAAAAGATTCATGCTTGGTTTGCGCAATTTATACCTGCAAGTCCAGCCACTGGCAACAGCAAGGGATCTTACATTAGTCCTCAGAGCACTAATGAGGCTGCCCTTTGAGCCATTGGCCACTGCTTCCTTACTACACTTGTCAGTGAAAGTAGCCTTTTTGGTGGCAATCACCTCTGCTAGATGAGTTGAAGAGATGGTGGCGCTAATGGCCTACTTGCCATATACCATCTTCTGCAAGGATAAGTTCTTCTTGCCAACACATCCAAAGTTCATTCCCAAGATTGTGTCCTCCTTTCACCTCAATCAAACAATCCACTTACCAGTTTTTTATCCTAAACCACATACCACACCGGAACAAAGGACACTTCACACCCTGTATGTGAGACGGGCACTCGCATATTATCTAGAATGGATCAAGCCTTTTAGAAAGACATTCACAGCTATTTGTATCTACCATTCAGTGTTCCCGAGGCCAACCCGTTTTCAAACAGAGGGTATCCCACTGGATCTCCTCCTGCATTCGCATGGCATACGCCATATATCAATCAGCTCCACCTAATCCAATCCATTCTCATTCCACCAGATCCGTGGCATCTTCGGTTGCTTTTCTGACAAAGGTCCCGCTGCACATCATCTGCCAAGCAGCCACCTGGTCCTCAAGCAATACCTTTGCCAAACACTACACACTAGACCTGAATCTCCTCCATGGATACAGCCCTAGAACGAGCAGTACTCAATACAATTAACAATACACAATCCAAAGTACTCACTGCCACACAACAATGACTGCTACGTAATCACCTTAAGTGGAGCAGTCGGGAGCACTGCTTGATGAAGAAATGGAGGTTACTCACCTTCGTGCAGTAGCCGAAGTTCTTTGAGATGCATGCTCCCGACATGCTCCACTACCCACCCTCCTCCCCTCTACTTAGGAGTTCTCTTCTTCCTTGCAGGGCATCTCCGCAGTAGAAAGGAACTGAGGAGCAACTGGCAGCAGGGAGAGTGAGTGGCTGACGTCACCAATGCCGGGAAGCACCCCTGAACTCTGTGATGATCTCCCAGCTGCCTGAGCCACTGCTACTGAGAAAATTTCCCATCCAGGGTGCCACAGCACGCGCACACCTTAAGTGGAGCATGTCGGGAGCATGCATCTCGAAGAACTTCAGCTACTGCACGAAGGTGAGTAACCTCCATTTCCCCACTGCTGGATGTGTCCATAGCTTCCACCAGAAGGTGGCAGTGAGCCCCAGTGGCACTGGAAGTCCCAGGGGCCAAATTTTAGCAGGAGCAGGGGATGGATCCAGTTCCCCACTGCAACTGGGGACAGATCTGGATCCATCCCCAGCTGATGCAGAAAGCCGAATCCATCCTCTGCACCCTCTAAAATTCAGTGTCTGGGACTTTGTCCTGCTCACCCTGGCTTAGTTACGGCCCTGGCTGATGGGTACCACTGAGAAGTTACCACTTTCCAGTAGCAGTGCTCACAAGAAGCGCATAGATACATTGGAATGAACATGAGCCACACACCTCAAAGAACAAGTTACAGAAAATTAGTTACCATTTTTTCTGTGGTAGAGCTCTACCTGGAGGTCTGCGTGCCGCTGAGTCTGCAGCACTATGGATCCACTTCTAAAATCAGTGCACAGAGGACATGGCTGCCATTCCAGCCCATTGGCTGGAAAAGCAACCTGAAAATAGCTGCACTGAAGTCCTGTGTTCTGCATGTGTGTTGGAGATAATTCCACCCAGTTACAATTAGTTCTCTGCACAAGCCCAGTTACTACGGTTAGTAGGGAGGGAGGGATGAATTTAATTTGCAATTAATATAATAGCTAGGGTATTTCATGATGCCTCCTGTGCATTATTTACTACTAAGCAGTGTGAACTGGAAGACCTGTTTAGAAATATTTTGTCACTTAAATAAATTTCCATTATTTCATTTTGTATGCTTCTGATATTGTTTTAATCAGAATTAGTGGTTTTTCTATAGCTGGGTTCAAAATAAACGAGACAAATCCATCACTATGAATTTAACACAATTTATGTTAATCAGCAATGTGTGTTTAAAAGTAACATAGCATTCATCTAGCATGCAAATAAACTTGTTATAAATGCATTAGAATTCTGGTCTTTCTCCTGCTGTAGAATAGAACTGGATTCATTAAATCAGCTGGTCGTGGAGGTTAATGTAATGCCTCACTATATTTGACTTTAGTGAAAATTAAACGCAAATGTAATTGTGCTAGTCTGCCATTAAAAATAGAATAAATGTTCTTTGCTGCAGTGCCTTAGTTGATTGCTAGTTTGTTTTCATTTAGTAGACAAATTTACCCTTTACAAACTGTCAGTTGGGGAAATGCTACATCTCCCATTACAAAAGGTGGAGCATTTATATATGAATATTCAGAAACTATTTTACAATGTTACAAATGTATCTCAGATTATTTGAATTAATTAAAATAAATTAATATGCAAAAGACAGATAATGTGTTGACTTTTTTACTCTGATTTTTGGAGATGGTGTCAACTAATATTAGTATGATTATTTAGACTTTAGCACTTGAATTTACATTTGTGCTAACTATATTAAAGAAAAAGGAAAGTTAAAAACATCAAAAAATAGGCCTCCGGTTAGCTGTGATGGAAGAAATAACACATTGTGTTGCCGTACTACAAAGTGATATTGAATCCACAGGGATATACAATATCTGTGTTTATTGAGTGATCAGACAGAAAAATATGAAGTGTAGTGGCCCTCTGATTAGTGAAGAGATTTTATAACATAAAAAAGATTGTCCTAACAAAAACTGGTATATTCAAAACAAAGTCACAGTTTGCAAAAATAAAATAATGTGTGTGATTGGAATTTGGGTCTTTCTATGGTTTTTTCTAGTAATATTATCATAATTAAATTTCAGGAGCAGGCAGTTGATAGAGAACATGAAAGAGATGTGTTCCAGCAAGAGATACAGAAACTAGAGCAACAGCTTAAGACACCACAAAGGTTTCAACCTATCAGTGAACATCAAACCAGAGAGGTAACATTTTGAAGTATTATCAACTGTGCTTGATGAATGTTCATGACAAAGACAAATGATGGACATGCTATAAAAATATTTTAAAAACATTGCTTTAGAGCATACATAATCCATATCTTTTGCAAAGCAAGAAAATAAATCACTGTGGATGAGGAGTGAAAGTAAAATAATGCAGAGCTTAGCCAGCTCAGCAACAAACAGATTTGGAATAATTAATGTAAATGAATAAAATTTCTTAAGAATTCATGGAGATGTTCAATTTGTTTGCCAGTTTATCCAGGTTTTTATATTGGAACAAGATGTCATAATGTCTGTGTATGAGATAATTATCCAAGCCTTTATTTGGTCTAGGGAAATCTGGAAATCTTGCAAGAACATGGTTAGATTTCTGGTGTTGTTTAATTATGTAAGGGACTAAAATACTTCATTAAGATCAGTGGCAAAACTACCATTGGCTTCAGGGAGGCTGGTATTTCACCCTTTATAAACTGGTTTTCTTTATGGCAGCTGGCTATAAAGACAAGCTAAGCAACTGACTGCTGCTTGGGGCCCATATCCTATTAAATCGTTGGATCTTGGCCTTGGCTTGGTGATCTTTTGACAGCTGTTTCACTGTTTTCTTTTGTCATCTCTTCTGACCAAGAAAATGTTGTTCAGACTAACTATTTTTCATGACTTAATATAAATCAGGCTTGTCCAGCCTGCGGTCTGCTGGCCAGAATCTGGCCCACCAAGGGCTCTTATCCAGCCCACAGAGCCATTGCATGCAGTTGTGTGGAAGGAGGGAGGGAAGGGGGGGGGGGAGAGAGAGAGAGAGAGATTGCAATGTGGCCCTTCATCCAAAAAGGTTGGACATCCCTGGTAAATGTTTCTGTTTTGTGTTGCATGACAATTATCACATTATCTTTCTTGGGAAGATAGTGTAAGATATTTTTATTTAATATTAGCAAAGGTTTTACATATTTTAATAATCACATACAAAATGCAATGATTTAATTGTGGGGAAGAAATTGCTCTCTATAGAGAGAGAACTTTTCCAGATATTTATTTGCAAAGTGCTTCCCAGTCCTTCGGGATGAATATTTTATTAAGGTAAGATACTGTTGTTATTAGAGGACATGCTAATTTTATATATGCTTAGTGTTCTGTGTATGTTTGAGTAATGTTTCTTGAGAAGATTTTTGGTTTTTTCCCATTAGTCAGTTTTTTTGACACTATGAGCATGCATTTTAATTTCATGGTAGAATAGTCAGATACAAATTACATACAGCAGTATTGCTGTGCGCTTTTTGAAGCTTTGCTTGGAGTTGGAAATTTTGTAGCAATATTTTTGCTGAAGTCTTTTTCTTTGAACACGTGGCTTAATTTTACCAACCTTCCTAGGGATTATGATCCTTTAACTAAAGAAATGTGATTTTCTTCTACAATCTGCTTCAACTGCCAATAATTCTTTAAGATCTTCATTTGGTATCTTGTAATAATGTTACAATATTCTACAAAGAGCTACTGCAATGAAGTGTCATGTAGTTGCTGTCTTGTTGAATGAAGAACAAGCGTAAATTTCTGTTTGGTCTGGCTAATTTATACATGCATCTAATCTGAGACATTGCAGCCTTTACACTGGTACTAGGAACGCTGAGTAAATTCTAAGATATCAACAAAAGTAGCAAGAAGTAAGACTTCTATGGTACAGTGGAAATAATCAAGCATTTGGATTCACTGGTTAAGGCTGGAAATGTGGACTGTAATTGGAGACCTTGCAAGCAGTAGTTTCATTGAATTTCCTAGTTCATGGAATTGAAAATCGTGACACACAAGAGGCACTGCTCCTTCCAAATGGAGGGAGGGTCACAAGCAGTGTATTGCATTAAGCATAAGTAGAGCCCTGCAGATCCATGGGTAGCTGCATCTGTGGCTTTGGATATCCACAACCCCATTGTTGCAGATTGACTGTGGCTGCTGATCCTATTTTTATGAATGATACCTGCAGCTGCTGCTATGATCTGTGTCATCAGCATACAGGGAGGAACAAGGAAGTGCTCCAGCTAATCCCAGTTGAGCTCTGGTTGGTGGTCTGCCAGCCAATCAGTGTCTCAGTCACAG
Organism: Podocnemis expansa; assembly: GCA_007922195.1. Lineage (NCBI taxonomy): Eukaryota > Metazoa > Chordata > Testudines > Podocnemididae > Podocnemis > Podocnemis expansa. Next base: position 33,648,922 of record ML681964.1, on the reverse strand, counting down.
CAGTCTGGGGATTGGAGAAACACCACTCACTCTCAAACAGTTAGCATGCTGGCCTTTGATTGGCTCATTCCCCATGCCTTCCCTTCCCACTTCTTCATTTTCTTGTTTGTGGTTCATGTGCCACACTGTCAATCAGAAATTTCATTGGTGGCCAAGGAAATCTGATTGACAGCACAGCATGCAAATTGCAAGGAGGAAAAGGGAAAAATGAGTGAGACCCATATGGGGAATAAACCAATCATATGCTAAAATGCTGACTGTGAGCCCAAGCTCCGTTGCGATTGCAGTTCCGGATCCACATAAAACATGGCATGCAGACTGGATAAAGACTAACTTTGGACAGGTGCAGTCTTGTTCGGATCCCCATTTTTGTGTCCACGCAGGGCTCTAAGCATAAGAGAGAAGTAAAATCAGATAATGTAAGGGTGGTTTTTTGCAAAAATCTGATACATAAGCTCACCAAATGAAATATTTCAGTTATGTCTTTTCCCACAGAATACCCAGAAATTATTTTTTTTCACGTTGTTATATCAAATCTTACTCAAAATATTCAAGTGATTTGCTCCTATTAGCATGGATTAAAGCATAACTCAGCATCCATCAGCCAGGCACATCATAGCCAGTCCGGAGACAGGAATTCTCCATTCATTTCTTCCTTTTTCCAATGGGCATACAGTCTTCCCAAGCTGAAAATATCTAGAGTTGGAGAAAAACTGTAAGTCTAATCACTTCTCTTGAGTTCAGTCTCCACCTGGGTGGGCATCCATACTGGTGTTCCACACCTGGGTGTCCATACTGTTACCATACTAGGGCATCCATTCTGGCATGACTGCGTCAATAAAATGTTTGTTCAGTAGAATTTAAAATTTTGATAATTGGGTGCTGTATCATATGAATTAACTGTAAAAATCCAGACCGAGGCTACTAAGAATCAGACCTCAAGTTGTGGGTGTTGTAATAAAAATTGTGCTACACAATTGTACAAGGACATATAAATTTCAGTCACATACCACAACGAATGGTTGGTGGAAGTGCTGTATTTGAATGATTCTGAGGGATGAAGGAAAGAAGGATTTATCACCTTTAAACAAAGCAACAAATTTTACTTTAATGCTGTAGTTAGAAGCACAGACTGAAACTGTGTCCAGTGGAAAGTGTCTTGGAATTTTTGGGAGGAAAATATTAAAATCAAACATAAGAAAAATAGAATTACACACACTGAAACTGAGATTAGAGCAAGAAAACGTTCCAAGTGTTGAAATGATTGATTGTGAAGAAACCACTGTAAGTACATGTATGTTCATATAGAAGTTGGTTACTATCAGCTAGCTGACAAGTGAATGCAACCCCAGAGGTAGGGATTAATAGAGCCTGCTATTGTATTGTCTACAAATGATTTGTAAGATCCAGGTTTTAGGTGAAAAATCCTATTATTTAATTGCATAAACTAAGAGAATAAAAGCTGGGGGTATTAGTACATAACATAATTCATTTCCATTATTAGACTTGCTTTATTTAGTTGCTTAAAGGAATATGTAATCATATTATGTGAGCTCTCAGATTCACTGCATACAGATAATGAAGAGGAGTGCCTCAGCTATATAGTGTTCCTGTTCGCTAAAGATTAAACAGTCTTCTTCTGTCTCTTGCTGTAGCTACCATGTTGTATGTTCGCCCAGTTTATGAAACACTGTTCTATTCTACATAAGTCCCCTGAACATGAAGCAGTATTCTTCTCTTTGCTTGCATTTTACATTGCTGACAGTTCTGTTTTTACTTTCTGGTGTTTTACGTTGTCAGTTCTGTCACAGTGGCCTTTAGATTTGGTCTCAGAACCACTTTTCTTTTCCATTTTATCTTCTCCCTCTGGGATGTCTAACTGGTTGTTTCAAACCTGGATAACACTTCTAAGTGGATGACATCTTTCTACTTGATCTTTCTATGTTCCATCTGTCACATTGCCTTGATTCCATTAGCTCCTGGCTAAATCCATAACTTCTACTTTTAACTATTTCTGGTACTGAAATCCACTCCTTGAGAGAGAAGCCTTGTTTTTCCCATGTCTTTCTATTACTCAGCTTTATTTGAAGCTTACCTTTGTGCCTTAGGCCAGAAATGTTGAACTTGTTACTCACATGTCTTACTTATCTGTAATGCTGTCCACATCACATCTAGAACTGTGCCACAACTGTGTATGCCTTGGTCGTGCTTCGGGTGAAATCTTTGCTTGTGTCTTAATTACTTCCAATCTTTAGTACTTCAGTTACTCATTTAATAAGATGCTCTGAAGCCTCAAATGTCTCAACTTCAGTAGATTCAGAATGCTTTATTGAGATGATGTTTCCTCTCCAGGAAGCAGTAACATATATTCTTCTTCGAGTGCTGCTCCTGTCCATTCCTTAGTAGGTGTCTGC
>ML681964.1:33194312-33641508 GCA_007922195.1 Podocnemis expansa | reverse complement strand
GGAGCACACCCCTCGAAGAACACCGGTTACAGGCAAGTAACCTCTTCATATATATACATCCTCTGTTACTCTTTGCTGACTGCATTGCCATCTCCAAATCCCATTTAAAATCCCAGACAGGAAACAAGATTTCCTGTTGATCTAAAGTTAAGATTGCACTGTGTTAGTTTATTTTAATGTTAAAAGTCAAGACAAAATTACAGCAGTTATGAAACAAACACTCAAAAACTAAAATGTTTTTCAAGCATGGAACTGCATCATTAAGGTTACCCAAACAACTTTAACTCTTCCCCCTTAGCAACATGAGAATTTTATCCTTTGTTCTTCAGCAAACTATTTTTGGTTCAAGAACTTTTGCTACAGATATTTTTATAGGAATTGAAGAATACCAGAGTTGCCAACATTGAACTTGTTCTCCAGGATCAATACACTTCTTCGTTGGATCTTTCGGGGATCCCCCTCCCACTGGTGGGCTGCATAGGGATACCATGATAAATGTCTTAGCAACCTAGGGAATCTTAAGACCCTCAGGAAGACAAGATCAGTTATAGAGAATGCCGTAACATAAAACATTTAACTCACTAGAGGTATTATTTGTATTTATTGGACTTGGAGCTACAGAACTCTAATTTTGCACTGTTTGTACCAAGGAGGTAGGAGATTCCTTAACAGAAGTGTTTTTTCTCCAATAAAGTCAGTATTATAGTAATGCTACAACAATAAGCTACAGAGTGTTCACCATGCTTACCCATGTTGTTACCAGGTTGAACAGTTAACAAACCATTTAAAAGAAAAAACAGACAAATGCAGTGAACTTTTACTGTCGAAAGAGCAACTTCAGAGAGATATACAAGAACGGAATGAAGAAATTGAGAAACTAGAGTGCAGAATAAGAGAACTGGAACAAGCCATAATTATCAGTACAGACAATTTGCAAAAGGTATTGTTCTATATAAAAGATCCATGTGTTTCTCATTATTCTACATTTGCCTAAGAACAAGACAATGTTTATTCAATTAATAATAAATAAATTAAAGGTAAAGTAGCTAATATTATAATACTTATTGAAAGGTGGAGGAAAGAAAGCAGTTTGGAGCTGCCACTTTAAAGGGAGAGTTGCCTCTTGAAGTACAGTTGCAGGCTGAACGAGAAGCTGTAGACAGAAAGGAAAAAGAGGTAAGAGTATCTCTAAATGTTCACATTTGCTTTGAATATGAATTATTTGTTGGTGATTTTTTCCTTCAATGTGTATGCACTGCACTGCATCAGTACCATATTGAACAGTGATATCAAGAGCTTCCCCCAAGCTGAGTAGGCTTAAACTTGTCATTGTTGGAATAGGTGCTCCCAAGGGCTTTGTAAAGGCTATAGAAAGTGAAAATGTTTATTCAGTAATTGCCCTTTTTAAGTGGACTGTTTTCCCATCTAACTTTTAGTGAAGTTATTGTGTACACTTGTGGAGAAGATCTCGTTAGGACTATTTATTTGGTTTTCGGACTATTTATTTGGTTAACAGGCTGGCTATGTTGCAGAACATCAGCTTTCTGTGAGGGAAGACTAGGTGTGGACTGATCTTCTAGATTTCCATTGCTTTTTCCTTGCAGAGGGGAAACATTCAACAGGTTTAATCTTTACAAGGTTTTAGAAATGCTAAGGTGTCACACCACTAGCTCTAATTTACACACATTAAAGGTGGCTGGTTTTTTGTTTTGTTTTTTTTTTTTTGTTTGACAAAATCTACATTATTCCTTCCCAGCCAAAAAGTAAGTATTCTGATGGTAAACGGAACAGAGTTAAGGAAACCTTAAAATGAACGAATGAACATTATCCACAGTCTGATGCCTGGAATCCTCTTTTATAAAAATAAGAATCAGTACAAATATAGTTCAGTTGTGATTACAGAATGATTTTTCCTCAGAGGAAAAGATAATGAGCCAAATTCTGGAAACAATGATACTGACCTGGTGGAACAAACAAGGAGTCCTGTGGCACTTTTAAAGACTAACAAACTTAAGATTCTGTGGATTCATATAATAGAAATTAGATCCAGACAGGTCCCATTTAGTAAAGAAATAAAAATGACCCAGTGACTTGAGCTAAGCATAAGAATAATGGGTGAAATTTTCAAAGTAGTCTGAGGGTGGTAGCTAATCAGATTTCATTGAAATTCATTCGAATTTGAGCACATAACTTCATTAGGCTTCATTGAAAAGCCAAACCAAGATCCTAATGTGATTTTAAATATAATGTCCAAAACTCTTTTCAGTTATGCTATTGAAACTCTGGGCTTTGTTGATTTCAGTGGAATTACTCCCACTAGAATAACAAAGTGGAATTCAGCGCACTTAAAAAAAGATATAGATATAGACACACACACACACACACACACACACACACACACACACACACACACACTAGTTTGAAAAGGCTATTGAAGGTAGCAGTAAAAGAAGCTCCTGAAAATAGTTTTTAAAACGTCAGTTAAGTATTTTGGGAATCTAAAGCTGTTGTGAGGTAGAACTGTTAAATTAAAATGAGCTCAGTCCTCCAGGCTCTCCCTAGCTGGAACCTTTGTAGTGATTTCAGCTGACATCAGTGGGAGTTTTGCACACAAACGGCTTGCAGACCTTGAGAAGATATATGAGTGATCTGTTCCAAAGGGGCAGCTGTGTTCGTCTAGTTCAGCAAAACAAACAAGGAGTCCTGTGACGTTTTTAAAGAATAACAAATTTATTTATCGCATGAGCTGTTGTGTAGAAAATCCAACTTTTGTCAGATGCTGTGGTTTACTTCCAGATCTCTGTTTCTCTGTTTTAAGAATCAAATACATTTTTACAATCAACATCACAAGTATATTGGGGAATACAAATCACATATGAGTAAAATTCTGTTACTTTTGTCAACAAAAATGCTACATATATTTTGTTCTGTTTCTATGTTTTTTTAAATGTGGCTCTGCTATGTGTATGTTAACCCTTTTGATCCACATTTTGGACATGTAGATTACAAACCTTGAAGAACAATTGGAGCAGTTTCGAGAGGAACTAGAAAATAAAAATGAAGAAGTTCAGCAATTGCATATGCAATTAGAAATCCAGAGACAGGAATCCACTACACGCCTTCAAGAACTTGAACAAGACAATAAATTATTTAAGGTAATTATCGGACAAACAAGACTATGGTTTTATTCCTATTCACATCGAATAAATTCATCTGGGGAAAAAACAAGATTCCTAATTCCATTTGATATCTCAAGTGTTGTACTGTTCAACTTAAAAAACATAAAAACATTTATATAACCATTCTTTATTGCATGTAATATGCTGTCATTTAAACAACGTATTTATTGAAGAATATTCACAAAAAGATGCATGTAATTATTTCACGAGTGGGTTTGTTTGATTTTTGTAGGATGAAATGGAACGATTGGGACTAACGATCCAGAAATCTGAAGATGCATCCATAAAGGATCATTGTCTTGTAGCTGAGAAATTTGCTCAGATCATGCAGGAAAAGGAACAGGAAATAGAACATCTCAATGAACAAATTATAAAACTGCAACAGCAGCTTGAAATCACAACAGACAACAAAGTACATTCTTTTGAAATCTTTAGCAGCATTCTAGTTTATGGTTGTAGATTTTAAAGAACAATTTACTTGGGCATAAATATAATAATTAATTACCATTTCTCAGTTCTTTTGTGAATCATGCATTCCGTTAAGAAAATATATTAGAATTATTTTGGCCTGCATTTGTTTATCTAAAAATGCATACTTTGATTTCTTTAAGTACTCCTGATCCTCTTGCACCCTGTCAGGGCAGACACTTGAGCTGCATCTCAGCATACTTACTGCATTTATTCTACTGTTTTGTATATATGAGATGGATTTAGATAAAATTAGGTAACATTTCGGTGCCACCTGCTGGATACTGCTTCATTTCTGAAGCTTATTTTTTTCAAACTAATGAAGCTACAAGTCAATCATATCATGAGCCATGACCCTTTTCTAACAAAATGCAGTGCTTGCTGGATCTGCAAGGATTTTAGACAAGTGACTTGCAGCTCTATCTCCCATTGGACAAGGTGGAATAAGAATCAACATTTCCTATATTTTCCATACTTTAATAGTTCTAGCTTTATGGTGCTTTCTAAACTATTACTAGTTCTCCTCCTGAAGTAAATGATGGACCTGATTCTCCACTGACTTGCATCCACTCTACAAAAGTATAATTCAGGATTTGTCTTCTGTGAACACTGTTAACATGCATTCTGTTTATTAATGTGCATTAGCAAGGTCTACAAGGATATTTAGAGCACAGCAGGTTGATGCAGGTTAAATTCATTGTCCCCACTTGCCATGAACTAAATGTTCTTGGAGACAAGCCCTTAGTTTTCTTCAGCAGAGGCGCATCTGATTTAAATTAGGATAAGCAAGAGGAGAAACTGGCCTAACATTTTGTGTCTCATGTAGAAATCAAATTTGTGATTTGCTGTGGTCGGATTTTATCTTTATTCTAACAGTCATATAGCCCTTGGGTAAGTTATCTAAAACAGCTGTGTGTACGCTTACCAGATGGCTGGGCATTTTAGATTTCATCCCACAAGATGTTAATGGACTGTGCTTATACTGAACTCTGATGAATTGTATAGTTTTAACACATTGCAGTGTGCTAATTCTAGCTGTAGTGAACCTGCATGTACAGTGGTAAAATTGTAGTAATTTCAGATAGAGAGGAATATCTCATAACAGTTAGGATTGTTTCCATATTCTGTCCAGTGGAGTTTTAAGTATCCCAAGCAGTAAGGCTTGCAGAACTTTCTCTTTGGACCTATCTCAGAATATAATATAACTTACTGTCAGAAGCTTTCCTCATGTTTAGAGCTTCTGATTTTTTATTTTAACCAATATAACACCCCTACTTGGAAAAAAAAATTAAATCACTGTTACTTCTTCAAGTTGTTGTTCCTCTTGGTGCTTCACTACAAGTGTGTGCACATCTGTGTGCTTTATATAATAAATTTTTGTCAGCAGTGCCCTCGGATGTGCACCTGCTCCTTACACATTCTCGTGCTTTGGCTCATGTTGAGGAGGGGAAAACCTGCCATTGCTCCAGTTCCTTCTCAACTGCATGCAGCTAGGAACAAAATGTTCCTGTTGAAAGAAACATTGCTTGTTTCATAGCTTGCTTGTTTTTTTTTCCATTATAAATTGGGGGGTTTTAATTTAGTTAGCTAGTTAGCTTAGTTTAATTAGTTTGGTTTTTATTCTCTCACCCCCCTGCCCCCCCCCAACTTTTGTGTCTCCTCCCTTACTTTTGTTTCACAATCAAGGCCACTGCCACCCTCAAACCCTGTTTGTCTGCAGCCATCTCTCCTTGGGTTATGTTTGAAAGCTCAGGCTTCAAAGCCTGCCAGACCTGCCACAGGTTCATTCTCCTCGATGATGGGCATGCTAGCTGCCTCCACTGCTCTAAGTCTCATTTTCCATCAAAGTGCAAAGTGAGATGCATTTTTAAGAGCAGTTCTATGAAACTGAGGGAGGACAGACTGAAATAGCCTCTTAATGAAGTATTCTCTGAGACCTGCCGTGTCTTTGGGTTGTGTTGCCCTCTTCATCCTGCCTCAGCCTCTTAGCATAAGCAGCTTCTCTGGCTCCAGGAACCAGAGACCATGGAGCAAACTCAGACACTTCAAAGTCTTCAAAGAAGAAAAGACCTAGATCGGAGCTGAAAAAAATAAGTAATCCCAAAAGCCAGGGGATAAGGAGACTTGGTGTCCCAATATGAGTACTGCTGAACCTACTACCTCTTTGGACATCAAGATGCCTGTACTGCTGAAAAGGACTTCCAACATGCTGCCTACCAATAAACCTCTCAGCAAAGAACCTCATGTGGCCCCATTGTATTGGAACCTGCAAGCACAGGGACTCCTCAAAGAAACTATCCTCAAGCCCAAAATCCTCCTCCTTCAGGCAGAGACATAAAAGTGAGCAGGCTATTCATCTGTACTGTCTCCACCATTCAGTACATTTCAGTCTAAGAAACAGTATCCAGGATTGCAAATTCTACTCTCAAGAAGACCCAAGTGTTGGAAGAGCCCAAATGCCATCCGCTGAAAGGTGCCAAAAGAGATTTCCTGCCAGTGACAACATATCTTCTAGTGCTATCACACCATGACACTTGGGAACAATATTCCCTCTAAGCTGAAGATGAAGCTGAGCAAGTTATGGTATTCATTGAGCAGTAATTTGTGAGGCATGGTGCTGCAAGGGAAACAGTTTTTTGGTTCTGGAAGCTTTGGAACAGACAGTAGGGACACAATTTCATATCTATACAGATTTTAGCTGTACATGTGCCGGCAGTTCCAAAAGCTAAACTATTCTACAGATGTCTGATAATGTCTTTGTGTTGACATAATTCAAAAGATTGGCATGCAGTGCTTACGTGCCAGGAGTCAACCCTAAAACCAATTCACCCCAAGCAGCATAGCTTTTAGCGTGGCTGGTGAACTTCATTCTCTGAGACTCGGGCACCCACCAAACAAAGGTAGATTAGTTCTTCTTCGAGTGCTGTCCCATGCTGCTCCACCTTAGGTGCAGCAGCATCCCAGCACTAGTCAACGGAGCTTGAAAAGCAGTTGTGTAGGGGGCGGAGCCTGCACAGAAGCTGGCTCGTGGCTCCTCAGAGCGGCTTCGCGCTGGCACGCCCCCACTCCCGGCAGTTCCTTTTTATCCGTCCCCGACTGTCCTCGGCTTCCTTCTAGCTCCTGCCTACTGCCTTCTTCTGGCTTCCTATAGAAGAAAAAGACAACAGTTACCTCAGAATTTGCTCTCTTTTAACTTACCAGGTCATTTAAGAAAGAAAAAGGGGGGAAAAAAAAAAAAAGCAAGCCGCGCCGCGGCACGGTGCTTGCCTCTCTCTCTACTCCCACAGCAGCGGCTACTCGTTATACCTGCCGCACCTGGCTTTAAACGCTGTTCTGGCTGTAAGGAGGCTATCCCTCTCTCCGACGGTCACACTCAGTGTATTCGCTGCCTCGGTGAGGCACACATACCTCAAAAGTGTGAGCACTGTGCTAATTTAAGCTCCAGAGCCAGAAAGGACAGGGATTTGAGGCTTAAAATCCTTCTTATGGAGAAGTCTCTCTGCCCCACTACCACGGACTCTCTCCCTGAACAGCAACTCACTGACAAACAACTTTCTAGGAGCAAAACCCCTGTGGCTAGAAAGGGGCGCTCTCCTACAAAAACCATGTCTAAGCAGGGCACCCCAGAGGCTATTGGTTCCTCGGGTGACACATATCCTGCAGCATCTCGGGCTTCCAAAAGGAGCAGAGATAGCTCTGACACCTCTCACCATCGGAGCCGTTCCCTGCATACAGAGCAGGAGGCTCGTACCGAACCTCAGCAGCATAAGCGCAACCGGAGCACGGTGCCAGACGCTGCTTCAGTGCCTGCAACCCCCGGTGCCTGATATCACCGTGCCTGGACTCAGCACCAGCACTACATCAGTGCCGCCCATTACTCCCCAAACGGCACCGCAGCAGAATACAGCCCCACCCTCGGTGCCTCCTCCTCTGCCTGCGAACACCTCCACACCGACACAGCAGGCGGTGCCTAGGGCTGGGAATACACATTCTCCTCCAAGGAAGAGAAAGCGTAAACAACACCACGTTTCTCCTGATCCTTATCAGGGCTACTATTCATCATGCTCTCAGAGCATTTCTTCCTCATATTATCACCAGTTACCTTCGCGCTGCTCATCTGTTTTTTCCTCCAGATGTTACTGCAGATCTTGCACTCACTCCTATGACCCTGTTTCTAGCAGGCACAGCTGCCAACATCGCCGACATTCTTCACATCACCATGAGGATCACTCTCTTTCCCCTCCGGGCAGCCAGGCAAGACTACATAAAAGCCCTCCTGCCGTGAAACCTCTGTCAATCACAGATAGCCCTAATAGTTCAATTGACACCTTTCACCGACCTCACTCAGTCACTTCTCTTAAATCTAATGAATCGACTCATCCTATACAGAACTCCTCACCAGCTGACACTGAACTGTTCATGCCACTATCAAACTGCCTCTGACGATCTAAAACAATTCAATGAGTTATTTAGGAGAGTGGCTCAGGATCTGGAGATCCCTCTGCAAGAGGTCACTGAGCCTCAACATAAAATCCTGAAAATACTTCACTCTACAGGCTCTTCTAGAATTGCTATCCCTATGAATGAGGCAATACTTGAACCAGCAAACCTTATTTGGCAAACACCTGCTTCTGTCCCATCAACCAGCAGGCGCACAGATAGAAAGTACCATATTCCCCCGAAGGACATGGAGTTTTTATTCACGCATCCTCCACCAAATTCGCCGGTGATTGATGCAGCTAATCAAAAGAATAAACAGCCTAACTTTAAGACCACTCCGTCAGACAAAAACTGGAAGCAGGTAGACACCATGGACAGAAAGGTTTATGCAGCGTCCACACTTTTAATTAGACTGGCTAACTATGCAGCACTTCTTTCTAATTACCAATACAACCTAATGGATAAACTATGTAAACTTACCACTGACCTTCCAGATCCTAAGAAGGACCTTTTCAAACCCATACTCGCAGAGAGTCAATTAGTTGCTCATACTTTCCTCCAGACATCTTTGGACACAGCAGATACAGCAGCTAGAATGACAGCGGCAGCAGTGGTCTTGCGCCGAACTTCTTGGTTACATTCAGCAGCTTTGCCACGCGACCTGCAAACCAAGATTGAAGACTTACCCTTTGAAAGACATCATCTTTTCTCCACAAAAACTGACGAGGTACTCCACTCTATGAAAGATTCCCAGGCTACTCTGCGCACCCTGGGTATACTTACCTCATATCCTCGTAGAACCCAAGTTCACACACAGCCATTCCATCGTCAATATAACCCTCAATTTCAATCTTTCTCCGACACCAGATCCTCTGACCATCAACAGAGGAACAAGAACAGAGTATATAGACGCAAGACAAGACCTCAACCATCTTCATCTGTTCAGACATCTCTGACTAAGCCTCAGTATTGAAGTTTTGGTCGAGGGCCTGAAACCCCCCACACATGCTGCAGCATAGATTCCCCCCCTCCAACATTCGAATTTCAGTTGACACGCCATTTTTCATTTTGGTCAACCATCACATCTGATAAGTGGGTCTTAGAGATCATCAGATCCGGTTATTCTATTCCATTCCTTTCCACTCCCCCTAACCACTACCCTACCCCGTCCCTCTTCAGGGACCCCTCTCACGAACAAATTCTCCATGAGGCGATCCAGCATCTTTTACAAATGGGAGCCATCGAACCAGTCCCTTCCCAATTTCGTTTTTCCGGATTCTATTCTCGCTATTTTGTCATACTTAAAAAGTCAGGTGGCTGGCGACCCATACTTGATTTAAGACCCTTGAACAGATTCCTCAAACGAGAGAGATTTAAAATGGTCACCTTAAATGCTATTATACCGCTGCTGCATCAGGGTGATTGGTTTTCAGCCCTCGACCTTAAAGACGCCTATTTTCATATTACCATTCATCCTTCCCACAGGCGCTTTCTCAGATTCACCGTCGGAGACCTGCACTATCAATACAAAGTGCTTCCCTTCGGACTTTCCACCACACCCCGTGTGTTCTCCAAGGTGTTGGCTGTTGCTGTAGCCTACCTTCGCACCCAAGGGACAACGATATATCCGTATCTAGACGACTGCCTTCTAGTAGCTCCGTCATACGAAGCATGCCATCAAGCCCTCTTAGCGACTACGACCCTCTTCCATCAACTCGGTCTAAAAATAAATGCAGAAAAATCCACACTCAATCCAGTACAGTCCATAGAGTTCATTGGGGCCATACTGGACTCAAATACGGCAAGGGCTTACCTTCCGCAGTCTCGCGGAACACTTATTTACGACCTCGTCCAGCTTGTTCACACTGCCCGTCTGGTCACTGTCAGAATCCTTTTACAGCTGCTCGGGCATATGGCAGCGTGTACATCGGTCGTGCCCTATGCCAGACTGCACATGCGACCTCTACAAGCGTGGTTGGCAACAGTGTACAAACCCCAGTTCCATTCAATTCACAGGATGGTGCTTCTCCCCACATGGGTCAACATATCCCTCGAATGGTGGAAGAATCCGCACAACCTAGCCGTCAGAGTTCCGTTTTGCCACCTCCAACCATCCTACACCATAACCACAGATGCCTCCCTTATAGGCTGGGGAGCCCACATGGGTCCCCACTCCACTCAGGGAAGATGGTCACACCCGGAGACTTTCGTACACATAAATATATTAGAACTCAGGGCAGTTCGCAACGCTTGCCACCAGTTTCTTCCGCTCATTCAAGGAAAGTCAGTAACTATCATGTCGGACAATATCGCATGTGTTTATTACATAAACCACCAAGGAGGAGCACGATCTCCCTCACTTTCTGTGGAAGCAGTGAAACTGTGGACTTGGTGTATCCGCAGTGCAATACATATCTCCGCCACTTACCTGCTGGGATTGCAGAACGCCACGGCGGATACCCTCAGCAGGGTATTTCCTCTTGCCCACGAGTGGCAGTTGAACGACTCCGTGTTGGACAACACCTTCCACTTGTGGGGATACCCATCCATAGATCTCTTTGCCACAGCACAGAATACGAAATGCCCTCGATTCTGTTCCAGGGCACAGAACGAGCACCATACCCTCGGCAACGCCTTTCTATTGAACTGGTCAGACGACCTTCTGTACACGTTTCCACCAATCCCGCTTATTGCAAGGGTGATTCAAAAAATAAAACAGGACAGGGCCACAGTGATACTGATTGCACCCGCTTGGCCCAGGCAATTCTGGTTCCCCCACCTACTCAGTCTATCGGCACGCAGACCGATCCCCCTTCCATCGAACAACGATCTATTGTACCAGCCCAACACTCCATCCCATCATCCAGACATACACAGTCTCCACCTAACAGCCTGGTACCTAGTTGGTTCCATATGATGGACAATGCCTGTTCACAGGAGGTTCAGAATGTCCTCCTTAATAGCAGAAAGCGATCTACCAGAAAATCATATCTTCACAACTGGCTCCGCTTTACTACCTGGTGTCAGAACCAGACTCTCACACCGGATACCGCTTCAGTTCCCCAAATTCTAGATTACCTCCTATACCTGAAGCACCCCTCTCTCTCCAATAGCTCCCTCAGAGTCCACTTGGCAGCAATCTCTGCATTTCATTCCTCCACCGATCCTTCTCTCTTCTCACACCCTACTGTAAAGAGGTTCCTGACAGGTCTACAGAACCTTTTTCCACCTATTCGGCCTGTCGCTTCCCCCTGGAACCTCAACATCGTTCTCAGGGCGCTAATGAAACCTCCATTTGAACCTCTGGCAACCTGCTCTCTCCATCACCTTTCCATGAAGGTTTCCTTTTTAATTGCTATAACATCGGCAAGAAGGGTTGGTGAACTGAATGCATTGAGATTTGACCCCCCATACACGATCTTTTACAAGGATAAGGTCTCCCTGCATCCCGACCCAGGCTTCTTACCTAAGGTCGTCTCTTCTTTTCATTTGAACCAACCTGTACACCTTCCCACGTTCTATCCGAAGCCACACAAAACACCGAGTGAGGCTGCTCTTCATACTCTAGACGTCAGGAGAGCGCTGGCTTTTTACCTGGACAGAACCAAGTCATTCCGGAAAGGGAACAGACTTTTTCTTTCCCTTGCCAAAAGACAGAAAGGTGAACCAATTTCAAACCAGAGACTCTTCAAGTGGATTAGAGATTGCATCTACACATGCTACACCAGCTCTGACTGCCAAGCCCCACTGGGTATCCGATCTCATTCTACCAGAGCCATGGCCGCAACTACAGCCTTTCTGCATACGTGAACATAGAAGACATATGCAAGGCGGCCACGTGGTCTACACCTCATATGTTCATCTCCCATTATGCTTTGGACCTCGCAGCCGCGCATGACGCGAACATGGGAGCACAGATACTCTCCTCTCTGCAGGACAACCCACCTCCTGCGCACGTAACTGCTACATAATCACCTAAGGTGGAGCAGCACAGGACAGCACTCGAAGAAAAAGAGTTGGTTGCCTACCTGTGGTAACTCTGTTCTTCGAGATGTGTGTCCCGTGATGCTCCACCACCCTCCCGCCTCCCCTCTTGTCCTTTTCGTTGTAGGTATTGGACAAGATAAAAAGGAACTGCCGGGAGTGGGGGCGTGCCGGCGCGAAGCCGCTCTGAGGACCACGAGCCAGCTTCTGCGCAGGCTCCGCCCCCTACACAACTGCTTTTCAAGCTCCATTGACTAGTGCTGGGATGCTGCTGCACCTAAGGTGGAGCATCATGGGACACACATCTCGAAGAACAGAGTTACCACAGGTAGGCAACCAACTCTTCTGTGTGCCAAGTAATATGTTTTCATGGATGCACATTCATCCTCATCCATTTGCATGAGTTCAGCCTGTCGTGGGACTTGTCAATAAATAGAAGTTTAACCCCATTGAGCCAATCCTCCCTTCGGCCCCCGCCCTGCCTGCCCACCAGCTCTCCAACCCCAGGGCACCTTCTCTGACCTGCCTGCTGGCTCCCCAACCCTTAGGCACCTTCCCTAACCCACCCACCCCCCAGCTTCCTGATCCCCCATGCTGTGCCCAACGGCTCCCCGACCCCCGGGCACCCTCTGTAACCCAACTCACCTGTTAGCTCTCTGACCCCGGGCACCTTCCCTGATCCACCCACCCACCGGCTGCCCAATCCCTTCCCTGCTGCTTCTCTGACCCCCCAGGGCCCCTTCCCTGTCCACCCACCAGTTCCCAGACCCCCCAGTGCCCCTTCTCCCTTACCTGGCCAGAGCTGCAGGGTGTCCAAGTTGCTGTCCGGCCAGGCTGTTCTCGCCCTGAGCACACATCTGAGCATTCTCAGGGTGGAAGATGTGAAAACTCCCCAGCCTGGCTGCATTTTCCTGCAGGCTGAATGAATGTGTGCAGGTGTTTGTGATATGTGCGCAGGTGTGCAATGGCTGCTATGTGGCCATGCATGTATGCAGCTTAGAGGAAACACTGGTAGCGATGGAGCTATGGGTAGGTTTGATTCTTCCTCGAGTGATTGCTCCTGTCCTTTCACCTGTAGGTGTGCGCACACTGTGTGCATGGATCGCTGGAAAGTTTTTTTCCCCCCCCCCGAGTACCTGTAGGGTTGGCTCTGGAGCTCCTAGAGTGACACCTTGGTGGCGCCCTATATACAAGCCAGCTGACCCTCCCCTCCTCAGTTCCATTTTTACCGCCCTGGCGATTGCTGGAACATTGTCTGCTGTCTTAGCAGCTTCCCCGGTTCGTTTGGAGTCCCGTTAGTGTTCTCTCTTTCACTGACTGGCACGTCCTGCCCCGGCTTGGGCCTGGGTTCATGCCTGTTTTTAAAGTCTGCAACTCTTGCAGAAAACCGATGCCCATTGGATTATCCGCGTCGGTCCTGCCTGCTGTGTCTGGGAGAGTCGTATCAGGGGGGAAAAAGTGCAAGATCCTCCGCACTTTTAAGCCTCGGACTCAGAAAGACGGTTCAGAGACTAAAAATTCATATGATGGAGGAGGCTCTTCGCCCAGCTCCATCAGGTTCAGAGAGATCCAGTGCGGCACCATCGGTGGGGACTGCACCTCCCATTCTACCAGGCAGCTCTGAGCCTAGAGGTACGCATAAGCCCCAGCACCGTACAATACCAGATGCAGCGGCACCTCCATGGTACCGATCACTTTCCCAGGCACCGCCTCGGAAGAAGAGAAAGATGGACAGAGGCCATTCATCTAACAAGAGTACAGCATCAGCCAAGAGCAGCGGCAAGGGGAGGGAGCCCTCGGTTCCATCTGTTGTTGCTGAGCACCCTTCCAGCCCAGTCTCCACTTCTCCCCCACCAGAGAAATCTTAGAGGAAGAGATCCTGCTCCCATCAACCCTGGAGGCTTTCATGGTGGCACAGGACCTGTTGCAATAAGCGGTGCCGCTGTTGCCTCTTAGGGCTTCACATCTGGCGCCTAACCGACTGGAGCCATTGAGAGGCAAGCCCATGCCACTGCACCCCACATTGCCATGGGACCATTCCTCGGCAGCACTGGAGGCAGAGACTGTTCGCTCTCCATTGACCATGCAGTCAGACCAGCTTTCCACAGTACTGCTGGAAATAGTGGCAGCAGCTAGGGCCCCGTGGTACCACTCCCCTAAAGCTAGTGCAGTTAGCTGCCATCAAAGTCCTGCACTGCGTTCAACTTTGGCACCACGACATAGAGCTCGGGCCTTGGACTTGCAGCACCGTTCCCCTGTGCCACAAGGCACAACACTGCCATGGTCCTCTTGTAGCTCTGCCTCAGACACCAGCTGAGCAGCGTTGAGGAGAAATCAGGGCAGCATGGAGAGGCAGTCTCGGCAGCCTCCGCTCCCTCAATGGCAACCCACTTGGCAAGTGCCACAACAGTGGCCTTTTTGGACACCTTGGGCCTACCATCAAGACCTAGGGCCCAGACTGTCTCAACCCCACCCTGGGAATACCGCTCAACCACCTCCATCCTGTTCAGCCAGTGTTCCTCCAGGCACGGATGATGTTTCCGAAGTAGGCTCGGAAAGGGGAAAAGGGGATAGAGCTAGCATGGCGAGTGAGAACCACCGCACCTCTTCTG
This sequence comes from Podocnemis expansa, assembly GCA_007922195.1. Classification (NCBI taxonomy): domain Eukaryota; kingdom Metazoa; phylum Chordata; order Testudines; family Podocnemididae; genus Podocnemis; species Podocnemis expansa. The sequence goes on along the minus strand of ML681964.1, from coordinate 33,626,825 downwards.
GTGTAGAGGACAGGCCACTGGAGTTATTGACAGAATCTTCGTCCTCTCCCCCTGACAAGGTGGTAGTGGGAGCAAAACCAGCCGTTTTTCCCTGAGGACAGCAAAGTGCATTAGGAGCTTCTTCGAAGAGTGACACGTGCCCTCAGTATTCATGCAGAAGAGATATCAGAAGAAGCAGACCCAATGGTAGACATCTTACTGCCCAAGGGTCCAGGCAAGATTGCCCTTCCACTGATAAAGACAATTCAGAATACTACCAAGACCTTATGGCACAACCCAGCCTCCATTCCTTCTACAGCAAAAAGGGTTAAAAGAAAGTACTTCTTGCCATCTAAGGGTTATGAGCATTTTTACTTCCATCCTAAGCCGGGATCATTGGTGATAGCACCGGCCAATGAAAAGGAGCGTCAGGGCCACCCAGGGCCTACTCCCAAGTCAAAGGAGGCCAAAAAGTTGGACTTATTTGGCAGAAAGATATGGATATGTATGGTGCAGATGCTGCTGACAAAAATCCCTGGTTGATGGTGCGAAGGAGTACACATATTTGAAGTGGAACACCCATAGGAACAAAACATCTTAAAGAATTCTAGTTATTGTGCAGATGCTTTCCTTATCAAATAAACACCAGAAAACCCGCCAGAAATGGTTACTTGTATCTAAGGGCTTATCTTTACAAAGCAGTAATGCAGACTACAGGACTGTGATTTCTAAAGAATACTAATGTGTGTTGCACATTTATAGGTGCTTGTAGAACCTACCAGATTCCCTAATGTGCTTTAACTAGTACTGTGAGAAAGAGCGTTACATTAAGGCACTCCAGGAAACATTACAAACAGATTAGTATTCTAACAGGAGTGATGAGTATAGTATAAATTACTCATTTACAGTATTTACAAAGAAAAACCCTGGTTTATGATCTATATAAAACTCAAAAATTGCTAAAACAGCCTCCCCAAATGAAGTTGTTAAATCTGAAAAAAAAACAAACCAGAACTACATTCAACTTAAGTTATTCCTTTCTTAATTTATCCTGTAGCTCTTACTTACAATCTCTGTCATAATTCATCTCTCTCCTTGGTGCAAGATGGAGATACAAAATAAGTTCAGATCTTAGAGCAGTATTTCCCAAAACAATGGATTGTGACCTGGAGGTGGGCCACAGCTTTCTAAGTAGGTTGTGAGCCCAGTGCAGAGATGAGACCTTCCACTTAAAGTCTGAAGTGATGGCTCCTGTTCCATAGGATGACTGGGTCATACCTGAGCAGCACTGCAATCCTATGTATCCAGTTGTAATGCCACCCATTTAAATTTGGCTCAGACACCTGTCTGTCATGATGGAAAGGTGGCCTGGCAAAATCTGAGTGACACTGCAACCCTTTGCATCAAGTCACAAAGTCCAGAGCAGGAAGCCAGGCCCAGACCTATGGGACAGGTGCTGCCACTGCAGGATGACTGTCAGACGGGCTTGTCCTCCAAATACCTGCCTGCCCTTGGAAGCCTCCCCTCCTCACTGATCCAGTATTAGGGTTGTGGTGCCAGAGTGGAGAGTGCTGCTGCAGATGACCAATGCCCTCTCAGTGGGACAAGGAGGAGCTGGTAGAGAAGGACATTATTCTATTATTTTGTATGTCCCTGCCTTCCAAATTTGGACCCAGTGCTGGTCACAAAATCAGACAAAATGCAGTAGCTGCATTGCCTTACTAAAAATTCGGGAATGACTGCGTTAGGTCAGTTCCTTCAGCACTCTTCTAGACATCTTCCTCGCACTCAGTGTTTTGTTTGTTTGTAAAATGGTTTTCTTTATGGCCTTTCACCATCTTTCAGTCTATTTGATTAAATAATGTTTCATGTTATATTCACATTTAATTGAATGAATTTTGTGTGTAGGATTTCTTGGTGCTGTTTGAATGCTTTACTTAAATCCAAATGTAATTCTGTGGTAAATCAGTCCAAGTTTCTTTAGCATACTTTCTTCTTTATAAACCCAAACTGCTTGTTACTCATGTTTGCATTATCCACTAAAACATAAATGATTTTTTTCTTCAGTAATTTACAAGTTTCAGAAATGAGATATACTAGATAGAAATTGCGAGGATCACTTTTCTTTCCTTTTTTGGAAACCAGTACCTCACTTGCTTTTCTTCAGATATCTAGTATTTCTGTAGCTTTCTGTGACTTTCCAAAAATATGTTAATTGAATAAAGTAGTTAACACGGCTGTTAGGCCACAAAGTGAGCCCTACTGATTTTATATATGTTCACATTCTTCTTCAAGCAGTGTCCCCGCTGCTCCACTGTAGGTGTGTGGCTGCGCCCGCACCTAACACCGGAGATTTTGATAGCAGAGTGCCCGAGGGGGAAGCGCACTGCCACGGTGATGTCACGGCTATCTTCCCGCCGTTTGGAATGCGGTCTCCCCCCTCCCACCCGTCAGTTCCTTCTCAACCGCCTCAGCACTAACACCGTTTGAGAGGAGCTCCTTACCTCAATTGTATATAGTTAGTTAGTTCCTCATAGTGATAGGGTTACTTAGTTATTCTTCTTTTTCTTGTTCTTCTTAACATTTACCTGTAAAAAAAAAAAAAAAAATCATTAAAAGAACTGAAAATGCAGCGCCGGAACGGCAACAAAGCTGATATGCCTAACGCCTCAGGATTCAAGCGCTGCATAGATTGTCGTGACCCTGTACCGCTCTCGGACGGGCACGACAGATGTATAAAGTGCCTGGGAGAGGCACATTTGGTGACCTCCTGCCCTCACTGTGCCTCACTGAAGGCAAGAGCAAGGAGGCAACGCAGCAGGAGGCTGAAGATTATGCTTATGGAAGGCGCACTCCGCCCGGCATCGGAGCCGAGCGCCTCTCCCCACAGGACGCGCGGGGGACAAACTGGCTCCCAGCCGCCATCCCCAGCCTCCTCAGCCACAAGTAAAAAGGGGCACAGCCGGTCTCATGTTAAAGAGACTCTGGCTCCCCCCAGCAGTTCGGGGCGCAGCAAATCTAAGCTGCAAGAAAGCCCTGTGACGCAGCGGCTGAAGAAGCTGGCAGTTAGTGCACCGCCGCCGGACCGTTCTTCACCGGCGCCGGGGCTAACTGAGAGCACCCCGGCACCGATTGCGCTGCCTGCGGCTCCGTTGCCGCAGTCTTCTACCGGCACCACAGCCATGGCAGCAACGGGTCCAACCCAGCTGACCGCCACGGCACCGGAGCCGGCAATGTTGTTATCGGTGCCCACGACACTGGCGCCGAGCAGCACTCTGCAAGTACCGGCTTTCCCTACCCCACCGGCGATCCAGAAGCCGGTGCCGCTCTATCACCCTCCGGCACCGCAACCTGTGCAGCCCTGCATTGTTACTTACCAGGATCGGGTGCAGGTGTCCGAGGCAGGTTCCCGACGTAGGAGCAGGTCTTCCTCTCCACCCAGAAAGAGATCCAGGAAGATGAAACACTGTCTAAGGCAGGATTTTTCTTCTGACTCCTCCTCACGTCTCTGTCCATTGTACGGCATGCAGTCGTCTGACGACAAAGAGTGGTCTCGGTCACCCTCAGATAACCGTTCCATCACGAGTTCTATATCAGAGATGGACGACAGAAACACAGGAGTCCCATTGCAACAGACGGGACCCGATAAACTGCAATCCCAGTCATGCCAGTGGCAACCTAACACCTGGTGCCAGTATCCTCCTTATGGCATGCCGTGGGCTCCTTGGTTTAATTGGCCAGGCTATCCGCCAACGCAAATGGCCGGGGTACCCCCTCAGGTTCAAAAACTATACCAGGCACAGGGTACTACGCTTCCCACCTCTGGATCATTAGATGATCTCTCCACCCAAGCGAGGTCACATGGGGTGGCAAATATGGACGAGACACAATCGAAGGGTGACGAAGCCAGACAGTTCCAGGATCTTTTTAAGAGAGTGGCTACAACCTTGGACTTGCCAGAACAGCCTGTTAGTGCTTCCAAGCACAGGTTGTATAGAATCCTTCAGGCGAGTACCTCATCCAAAGTCTCAGTGCCCATGGATGAAGGCATCATGGAGCCAGCTACTTCAATATGGGAGACCCCAGCTTCTGTACCTCCCACAAGCAAGAAAATTGATAAGAAATACTTTATTATGCCTGGTGATAACGAGTTTCTATTCTCCCACCCACAGGCCAATTCATTAGTCATAGACGCTGCAAACCAATGAATGAAACAGACCTATACCAGGGCATCGCCACCGGATAAGGAGGATAGAAAGACGGATGTAATGGGCAGGAAGATTTATACATCTGCCACACTCCAACTAAGAATAGCAAACTATGCTGCCCTTTTAGCAGATTATAATCATGAGAACTATGCCAAGTTGGCAGAGCTTTCCCAAATACTTCCTGAAGAGAAAAAGGACTGTTTTAATGCAGTCCTTCGGGAAGGCCTGCTGATATCAAGGGTGGCTATACAGGCAGCATTGGACGCAGCAGACACAGCGGCACGTACCATTGGCTCGGCAGTGGTGCTCCGTCGATCAGCATGGCTCCACGCAGCGGCCCTCCCGAGACAGCTACAGGCCATCATAGAGGATTTGCCTTTCGATAGGGTCAAACTGTTTGGAGAAAAGACAAACGATATAATGCACTCATTAAAAGATTCAAGGGCTACTCTTCTCACATTGGGAATTCAACCACCCATGTACAGACCTCGTACCAACAGGTATCAATATAACAGAAACAATAGATTCTCCTACCAACAACAGCGTAGGAGGTTCGAGTCTTCGCGTCCAAGATCCAGGCAGCAAAATAGCAGGCGTAGGCAAGCTGCCCAACCAGCACAAAACGTGCAACCCCAGTCGAACCAGCAGCACTTTTGAACATCAGGTCGAGGGTTTGTCTTGCCAACGTATATCATCGTCCCTCAAACGAATTCAGGCACCCGTACGGTTTACTGACAAACTAGCACCGTTTATCCACAGATGGGAGTCCATTACGTCGGACAAATGGGCGTTAGAGATTATTGAGTTTAGCTATTTAATACCCTTCATAGCCACACCCATCCTCAAACCCCCTTCCCCATCCCTCTTCAGGGACCCCTCTCATGTACAACTTTTGAGGGAGGAAGTGACCACTCTCCTGACCATAGGAGCGATCCAGGAGGTCCCTGTGCAATATAGGGGCAAGGGATTCTGTTCTAGATATTTCTTAATACGGGAAAAAAAACAGGGGGTTGGAGACCCATCTTGGACCTCAGAGACCTTAATAAATTTGTTCGGGTGCATAAATTCAAAATGGTAACGCTGTGTAATATCCTTACATTCTTAGAGAGAAACGATTGGCTGGCATCCCTCGACCTCAAGGACGCATATTTCCACGTTACGATACATCCAGCACACAAGAAATTCCTGCACTTCATGTTCTTGGACATGCATTACCAGTTCAATGTCCCTCCCTTCGGCCTATGCACAGCGCCAAGAGTGTTTTCAGAGATTGTGGCGGCACCGATAGCATATCTACGTCGACGGGGCGTGTCTATTTTCCCCTACCTGGACGATTTCCTATTGAGAGCATGCTCTGTTGCCGCAACCCAGGAGGCAGTGAAGCTGATGGAATCTCTCTATTCCTCTCGCTGGGCCTCACCATCAACTACAGCAAGTCTCTCATGACTCCGACTCAACAGATTCAGTTCATAGGAGCTCAAATATGTACTCCTACTTGCAGAGCATTTCTCACAGCGGACAGGGTTACAGCCCTATCGGCCATCATAGACCAAGTCCGAATTTCCCCGTCGGTTTTGGCTCTCATGTGCATGCAGCTGCTTGGGCATATGGCAGCGGCAACTTACCTGGTCCCTGACTCCAGACTGCACATGAGACACCTGCAGTTGTGGTTCTTGAAGGAATTCAAGTCGCACAGACACGCCAAATATCGGCGGCTCTCAGTTCCGCAGGAAATCAAAGACTCTCTCACAAGGTGGACCTCCCCACGAAACGTGCTCCAGGGTGTCCCGTTCGCCCCAGACGTTGCAGACGTCCTTATTTCCACAGACGCCTCCCTAGGCACCTGACAATACAGGGCAGATGGGCCCACCAGGAGGCTACTCTTCATATCAATATCCTCGAGCTGCGAGCAGTGCGGAACACCTGTCAACACTTCCTATCAATTATACTCGGCAAGCATGTAAAGATTCAGACAGACAACATGGCGACCATGTATTATATCAATCGCCAAGGGGGAGCTCGCTCACAAGCCCTGTGTCTAGAGGCAATGAGGTTATGGTACTGGTGCCTGGCTCACGATATTCGCATTTCAGCTGTGTACCTACCGGGTGTACTGAACACAGTTGCGGACGATCTAAGCAGAAACTTCCTGGATCCTCACGAGTGGGAAATGAACGACACAGTTCTCACGAGCGTATTCCGACGTTGGGGCTATCCGAGCGTGGATTTGTTTGCGACCCAGGCCAACAAGAAGTGTCCGCTGTTTCGTTCGAGAGTGGGTCGCAGTTCCGGATCTCTAGGAGATGCGTTTCTAATCACGTAGGACCATGGTCTCCTTTACACTTTTCCCCCGATTCCTTTGATCCACAAAGTTCTCCAAAAGGTAAAATGGGACAAAGCGGTCGTGATATTGATAGCCCCAGCCTGGCCGAGAGAGGTCTGGTACTCTCTACTCATACACATGTCCAAGGACTCACCCTTTCCCCTGCCACTAAATCCCAGTTTATTAACTCAGAACAAAGGCAAGACACATCATACTCATCTCAGCAGGATGCACCTCACGGCATGGTTCCTCGATGGTTCAATGAAAAGGAGGGACAGTGTTCTCACAGAGTGAAACAGGTGTTACTGAATAGTCGGAAGCCAGCGACGAGGGCTACCTACCTGCAAAAATGGAACAGATTTCTTACCTGGTGCCAGGCGAGGTCAGTCGTTCCGCAGTCGGCATCCATTCCAGCGGTACTGGACTATCTCCTCGACCTGAAAGAAAAAGGGTTGATGATGGCCACTCTGAGGGTACATCTAGCGGCAATATCCACATTTCACGAGCCAGTAGATGATTGTTCCTTATTTTCTCATTCTATCATCAAGCGTTTCCTGGTGGGGGTGCAAAATACTTACCCGGATGTCAGACCTCCTGTTTATCCTTGGGACCTTTCTTTGGTTCTGCGGGCACTTACCAGGCCACCATTTGAGCCCATGGCTACCTGTTCATTGCTGCACCTCTCAATGAAGGTGGCTTTCCTGGTGGCGGTGACATCAGCCCGGCGAGTAAGTGAACTGGGGGCTCTCATGGCTTGTCCCCCATTTACAATGCTTATGAAAGACAAGATCTCTCTTCGGCCCCATCCGAAATTTATGCAAAGGTTTCTTCTACATTTCACATTAACCAGACAATTCACCTCCCGGTTATTTTTTTACCCAAAACCTCATGCTGGTCCAGAGGAGGCAGCGTTACACACTTTAGATGTGAAACGGGCGGTCTCATTCTATATCGACAGGACGAAATCATTCCGGAACACTCCTTGCCTATTTATTTCAATAGCGGAAAGATCTAAGGGCAATCCCATATCGAATCAGAGATTGTCCAAATGGATCTCGAGCTGTATCCGGCTTGCATATCAGAAACGTGGACTTGAACCTCCCGGCATTATCAGAACTCACTCTACCAGAGCGGTCTCTAGCACTACAGCCTTCCTTCGCAACGTCCCCATATTGGACATATGTAAGGCCGCCACTTGGGCGTCGGCAGACACTTTCGTGAAACACTATGCCATGGATCAACATGCCTCACTGCCTTGGGTCTTGCGGTGCTTAACACCGTAAGAAGGGACGACTCCGAAGGTCCCGCCTCCAGAGAGTGACACTGCTACGTAATCACCTACAGTGGAGCAGCGGGGACACTGCTCGAAGAAGAAACGGAGGTTACTCACCTTGTGCAGTAGCCATGCTTCTTCGAGATGCGTGTCCCCGCACAGCTCCACTACTCACCCGCCTCACCTCTCCTCCAGAGTCTCATCCACTGGGTACTCCACGGTAGAGAAGGAACTGACGGGTGGGAGGGGGGAGAGCGCATTCCAAACGGCGGGAAGATAGCCATGACGTCACCGTGGCAGCGTGCTTCCCCCTCGGGCGCTCTACTATCAAAATCTCCGGTGTTAGGTGCGGGCGCAGGATAGAGAGGAAGGAGGGAATTCAGCTGTTCAGCCATTAATTTTATTTCCAGCTTTCTTTAATAGCTGAGGTATTTTATCTTTAATGGACTTTTTTGCTCCTGATATACTTCTAAAAGCTCTTTTTGCTCTATTATTTTACTTATCATTAATTTATTATATTTGTTGCTAGCTCTTATCTTTTCTATGAGAGTGTTGACTGACTGAAGATTCCTGTTGGATTGCTAGCTACTTTTTCACTTCCAGTACAGATTTTTTTAACCAAAGATATTTGAGCAGTTCCTTGTAAAACCACATCGGCTACTTGTTTTTCCTCATCCTTATTCTTCTTACTCTGGTGCACCTCTTTTACATATCTTCTAAGGAGCCTCTGGCATTCTTCTACCTTTGCCAGATAAAATGTTTCTTTTATATACATTGTCTATTATATTCATAATTCTGCAAAAGTTATTCTCTTCAATATTCTTTGTTGGTGTTGGTGGCCTCTTTCCTTATTCAGTTAAATTTTTATATTCACTGACCTCAAATTTCCCTTTTCTTTTCTTATTCAAGCTCAGAAAAAAATTAGTCCCTCTTTTGGTCAGATTCTCTATTTTCTGCATCATAAAATCATCCTTGTCATAATTTACAATCCCAAGTGAGGACACATATTGGGCTCTTTCTGTTAAAATCCCATATGAATCTGGTAACTTCAAATATCAAGGGAAATTTATTGTTTTGCTCATCTTATGTCATGACAAATCTCTTCATTGTTGAATTGTTTTGACAGCATGATAGATTCTTTTGACAAATAGTGCCACATCCCCATTTCCCTAATACTATTTTAAGTGGTACAGTCACTTTATTTGAACAGGACTATATGAATGTATATATGGAAAGGGAGAAGAAATAAAGTAACTAATCTTGTTGAATATAGTATCTAACTTCTATATGCTTGGATCCTCAGTTTTTAAACTGTTATCTTTAGGACTGAAGTTTTTTAGAGAGGAAAATTATTTGCGTAACATATGCAAGATGATTTTTCTGATGGTAATATAATTCAGAAAACCTTATTTTCTTGTGTACTTAAGTGTCAAACTATGTCTAAGGTCCTGAATGTGCAAAGAGATCTGCCTGCATGGACCTTACCAAAACTGGTAGTCCCTTTGACATCAGTGATCATTTGCACAAGGGATGAATGTTGGCAGAGCTTTAGACAAGAAAGCAGAAAAAATATTATGAAAGCTTCAGTTTTCATGTATACCATTGTAAAAAGCAGACTGTTCTATAAGCTCAGACCTCTTTTCCAAATCCTACGTGCATTTTCTTTGATTCATGTTAAGATCGATGAGAGAAAATATTGAGGCAGTTTTAGTTGTTGTTACTATACTTTTTTTTTTTTTTACAAGATATTGGAATGAATGATTAAAGAAATTGTTGCCAAAAAGCTCAGGAGAACGAATAATGTGGTAGTTTCATAATTAAATTTTTTTTTTTGTAGATTATTGAAGAAAAAAATGAACATATAAGAGAACTTGAAGCCCAGATAGAATGCCTAAAAAGTGACCAGGAGCGTGTGAAGAAAAACAGTGAAGAAGAACTGGAACAGTTGAATGAAGTGATTGAAAAACTTCAACAGGAGTTGAACACTATTGACCAAAAAGTGCCTGTAGTTGTTGCTTCCACTCAGGAGGATGCTGACAGTCTGAAGCACCAGCTTGATACAGTGTTGGCTGAAAAAGAAGCTTTGGAAAAGCAAGTGGAAGATAACAATGTAGAGGCATCCCTGACAAAGAATGAGCTTGAGGAAACTAAATTAAAAATGAACCATTTTAAGAAAGAACTAGATATCTTAAAAAGGGAACACGAGAGAATGGCAGAGACATATAAGCATTTAATAGACAGTGACAAGGCAGAAGAAATGGACAAGAGCAAAGACAAAAGTGGAAAACTGGAAGAAGATCTGAGTGAGAAGACTTCAGAACTGCTGGAAAATAAAATCCAGCTGAAGTCTGTGGAAGAAAATGCAAAAGTCACCATCAGCAACCTGGAGTTACAGCTGCAGCAACTTCAGGAAGCTATTAGAGAGAGAGATTCAGAGTTGTGCCAGTGTTACAGCCAAATAAAGGGACTGAAGGAGCAAGCCAAGGTCGAAACAGAAGTACTTAAAAAGAAAATACTGGAACTTGAAGGAGTGCTTGAGGAAAAGGTTGCTGCTGCTCTTGTGAGCCAAGTTCAATTGAATGCTGTTCAGGAGCAAAATAAACTCAGGCAGAGAATGCAGGCATTTTCAAAAGAGACTGAAGAAACAAACACACACACACAAACAGAAGATGTAAATCACATAGCTGAAGGAGAGAGAGAATTAAAATTATCAGTGTTAACAGAGAAACTTTCAGAGATGGAGAACCAGCTGGCAAAGACGTACAATAACTTGGAGCTAGAAAAAGAAAATGTGAAAATTGCGCAGAAAGAGGCTATAATAAAAGAAAAGAGACTATTAGAACTTCAGCAGTTACTAGATGACATTCAGGAAAAGCACAAAGAGGAGATTAAAAAGACCCCTAAACTGGAAGAGGTGCAAACATCTGAGGTAAAAATTTGTATGCATGTGATCTTTAAAAGTCAATTATTTCATGGGAATTGTGATGCATTCACATTTAAAAGAGATTAAAGGCAAATAGTACTCTTACTTCATGAACATATTGCATCAGAGCTGTGTTAGATATATATACTTCTCCAAGTTACAGATAGAACAAAAATTGCACTTTTGCTAAATTCCACTAGATAAAACATATCAAGCCTTTTCATGTACATCAGGCATTTTAAAATCTAAACATATTTTCTCATATTTTGTATTTTTTTGAAGATAAAAAAATGGATGATGTTCTTGACTCTATCTGCGGATTGACTTTCAGAGCATTGGAAGCTTTTAACAACTTGCTTTTATTAAAGGTTTAGTTTGGGACATGCATAAAGATTTTGGCCTGGAACCAGAAAGGTCTACGGCCTTGTGGCACTCAGCATTGCAGTATGTCTCTTTCAAGCACCTAAAAAATTTCTGAGCTTAAGTTAATTATTAGACTCCTCTATAATGAGAGGGGAGAGGAGGGCACCTGAAAAAGAGCTCAACAAAAGCTAGCATGCCAACAGGGAGCAGCCTAAGCTAGTCGAAAGGAGATACTAATTGTAGAGATGTGGCCTGCCTTTCTCAGGGAGTTAGGCACCTGGATCTAGCTTCAGAGAGGTACCTATCTCCTCTTGGGTTCCACAGCATGAAACCTCTCCTGGAAGGCAAATACCTTTTGATGCTTGAACCGTGTCTTGCAGGAACAGCAGCAGTGTATGACTAACTATCCAAAATGACTGGAGGAGGTGGAGGTAATTCCTCTCTTGTATCCTTTAGCCTGGCAGTTAGCATACTCACCCAGGATATGGGAAGCACAGGTTCGATTCGATTTGTTGCTTGATGGAGAGACGGGGTTTGAACACAGGTCTTCCTCTTCTCAGGAGAGTGTCTCAACTGCTATTGAATTGTCCCTGCTTGCGAGATAGATGCTCCCTTGCCTATCTTTACCTCACTTGAGGTTCATGCTCTGATTTAGACATGAGGTAGGCAGCTGTGCCCATGTGTAGAGGCAAAAATGTAGCTGCCTAGGAAACTTCCATAGTGAAGATTTTAGTTCCAAGTGACTTTAGGTGCCTGCAGAGTTAGGCAGCAGATGAACCAAGGTTTTGTGGATCACAGTAGGATCTAGATCTGGGGCTTGGGCACCTAAGTCTCTTTGTGGTTAAGGGCCCTATTTACTCGTATATACATAAGGGAAAACTTATCAGGAGGTATAATCCACTCAGACAGATTCTTCTAGCAGAGTTCTCTCTCCATGTATGAGAAAGACCACACCATCATTTAATCTGTCTATTTATTGTGTTTATACAATCCCCATTATCAGAGTACCTTGCTGTCATTCAGTATTCAACTTCACAATGCCCTGTGAGGGTAGGGACTGCTGTTAACGCACTTCATGGATGGGACAGAAGGTCTAAGTTCCTGTGTGATCTTGGGCAAATCAGTCTGTGATGGAACAGGGTGTAATGCACCTGGATTTCCCCAGGTTGCAGCATATATCACCTAAGCACCAGACCATCTCTTCTGCCTTCATGAGGGGTCTTCTTCCTATTTCCTCTATAAGTAGTACATAAAGCTAGTCTTTCTGCCCAAATCCCATTCCAGCTCCTGTCTAAAGTTATCACTTCTTACAGTTATTAAAACAGCATGAATTCAGCAATCACATACTTGTAGTATTGCAGTAGTTCAACGCTATTCCCTTCAGGAAACAGGTTCTATCTGAACATTAAATCAGCAGTGTTACTCCATGTGTATCTGGAATGAATGGCATGAAAACCACTCGTAGCTGAATTAAGTTCACTTCAACAAAAGTCTTATGTGAATTCCAGTTTAGGATGCTCTTATAATGTAAATAACAATGGCACTTGAACTTGTTCCTGCTTTAAATGATTTAGTTTCCTTGCTCCTGTCTAATGCCGGGAAAGTGTCGTCATTGCACAGATACCTGCTTGTAGCCAGTGGTCATTTTCAACTTTTCTGCCACTGCCTTTTATTAAAATTGTGAAAGCCAAAGTTCAAGGAAACCTTGTGTTTTATCCTTGTCTAATAACTGTGAGATTTTATGCTTTTCTACATTCTTGGCCCACAGCCTAATGTGTGAAATTTCCCACTCCACGGATCAGACTTAGAGGTGAAGGTACATGAGTTTGTGATGAATCTCATTCCCTTTTGGGGGCAGGGTGAGGCTGGCTATTGGCCCACAATTGAGTCAGCTTGGATGTCCTTAGTCCCCAGGTGGTATTGACCAATGAACAGAATCAGTATAGTGGCCTCAGACCTGCAGGTAAGACAAAGTCACCAACAGCCTGGGAGCTTGGGTCCTCGGCAGGGCTGAGCTACCAGCAGCCACGAGGCTCAGGCCGAGCAGCAAACAGTCCTGAAGTTCAGTCCTGTGAACAAGGCAGAGCTGCAAGCAGTCTTGAGGGGCTCTAGCTCCAAATAGGGCTGAGCTATAAGTAGCCTAGAGGCTTAGGCCCTCGGACAGACCAGAGCTACAAGCACAGTCTCTCCGGCCTAAGGTGGGAAGGCTGCCATACCTAGGCCAAGGAGCTAGAGTAATCCACCGGATCCCAGCCCAGGTCCTTAACTGTGATGGAAGGGTCCTCTACTGTGGTCAGCAAGGATCTCACAAAATACCCCGACAGTGCCCTGCCCAATGGGTCTTCCCCGTGGGCCACTTCTACCCATCCCCTTAGGTAGCACTTGGAGCATTCCTGGCATCATAACTCTGAGTCCTCCGTGTTGAGTGGCTCCAGGTGCTCCAACACTTCTTTGAGTATCTCCTATCATCATGGCATGTGCTTTAGTCTTAGCATGGCCGGCATCCATGTTCTGGATATCTGGCAACCTATGTCCTGCTTCTTCCACAGTAAACTCCATTTGAGTTGAGTAATTTGCCTTTATACGTGGATTCCAGCCAGAGCATCCCCAGTGGGAGTGAGGAGGCATGGCCATCTCAGCCCACAAAATAGAGCTAACCCCTGTTGGGCCACTGTGGGGCTGGTGCATTCTGTCACAGGGTTAAATTACCCATCCTTGTAATTTACATGCGTAGCAGGCAGAAAGACAAAGTCATGAACTGAGTTTAGTGTTGTCTTCCATTTTCTGAGGCAGAGATTGTATGTTCTGTAACCAGTAATTTAATGAAAATCTCAGATTGGCTGATGAAAATCTGAAATGCACAGACATGGAATGCAGGTCTAGGACCACAGGTTCAAAAGCTTTTTACACAAATGCTACAGAATTAAGGTCAGAAACTTCTCTTTAAGACTTTTTGGTGTTTAGCTCACCTCATTTTCCAGAGGCTTACTGTTTGTTCACATCATTGCTGCTGCTTTGGGTTTCTTTGTTTGGTTTTTTTTAATCCATAGTCCAGAATGCTTCCAAAAAGATTATACTTTTTACAGCACTTCAGCACGGTTCCATTTTTTCTTCAGTTTGGGGATCCCCATTAACTTATGAAATTGTCCCTATGAAAGTCTAGGAGGTTAGGTTGGTCAGAACACAACCTATTCAAGGCACTTGAAATTTCTTTTTGTGACCTGGCTCATCTCTAGCTTTTCTGGATGGCATACAGAGATCAGTATTTGTATTTTGTTGTTGTTCCAGAAGATGCTTTATCTGCAATTGCTTATATTTTGCATGTAGGTAGTCACAAAACTAACTCAAAGTCAAGAAGGAAGTGTACTCATTGCTGAATGTGAATTAGAGAAGATCAAAGCTGAACTGGCTACTGCAAAGGAAGAACTGAGTAGTTACAGAGAAAAATCAGAAAAACTTCAAGAGGAATTAATGGTAAGCACTGGATTGTTCTGTAATTGTTTTATCTCTTCCACTAAGAAAAAGGCATAAAAATGGCTGCACAGCACACATTGGTCATATATATACATGATGCTCTGGACGAGATCTTTAGTTGGTGCAAACAGGTGTAATTCTAGTGACTTCAAGGGAGTTGCATCAGTTTACAGGAAACTAGTCTGTTTCGTGAGATAACAAGTTTGTATTATTGTGTAATAGAGAGGTTCTCCAGCAGGGGATCCATGGTTCCCAGGAGGCTTCAAGGCCATGGTGCCCCATGCAGCAGAAGTCCTGAGTCCACAGGTGGAGTTGGGAGGGCACCAGGAGCTGCTCTCCTCCCCCCACAAACTGCAGGGCAGGGCAGGGCAGGGCAGGGCAGGCACAGGGGGAGCTCCATACACACCTGTGTCTCCTCTGCTCCTCATCCTCCCTTGTATCTTCACATTTGGCCAAGATGGAGACAGGAAGCCAGTGCTGGGCAGCTGCTACTCTGACTGACACTATGGAGTGGAAAGCAATAGTATTCCCCTGCCTCTTCCTTCTGCTGTTGGTGTCTGGGGCTGTAACTGCTCCTCAGTTCCCAGTCCCCTTTGACTGCTTGCCCAGCCAAGTTTTTCAGGCTGGGGGGCCTGGCTCTGTGACCTGAAGACCCCTTGGGAAGCAGCAACCTCAGAGTTATGGATGGGACTCCCAACACACAGCTCCCAGCCTGTGTTCCCTCTAAGCTGTGCACATGTGCGCGCGCGCACAGGTTGTGAAGCCCGTGCACACAACAAAATAACGCACGCACAAAAAAATTCCAAAGTGCTAATATTTTTGTGCTACTTTAAGAAGGCAGTTTCAAACAGCATGTTTCAAATAAGGTTTTGTAATTTATAAAATCATTTCCATCACCATATCAAAATAAAATTTAGATATTATTTGCAACATATGCTTTGTTGCACTCACAAGTTTGAACCCACTCACTGGAGTGCGTACAAATTAGGGTACTGGTTCTGAAAATTTGCACAAAAGAAATTTTTTTTGCACACAGATTATGAAAAATTAGGGGGAACATTGCGCCCAGCTACCCATATCCCTGCACCCTGAGAGTTATACTCTCCACTATGCACATCCCATAGCTACCCTCTCCTTGTTCCCTGAGCAGTTTTCAGCTTTCCTTGAGCCACTGCTCCAACCCCAGCCCCCTTTATGTTATAATTTTTGGCTGCCACCACCACCCCAGGTAGGCTGGGTGGCTTGTTGAGGTGAGTCAGTGGGTGGGGGCAGCACTCCTTCCCCAGTCCCTACTATGCAGAGCTGGCCAGAGCCTCACCAAACCCTATTGCTCAAATTAGAAGTCAAACTATGCCCAAGCCCAAGGGCACCTGGAGGCTGAAGCCTGGTGGGGTAGAAGCCCCAAATCCACTCTGCTTTTGGCACCTGAAACCCTGAGTTCCCCACCTTCTGCTGGGCCCTGGAGTTTTTATAGCATGCTGAGGGGGGCCTCAGACCAGATTTCTCAACCTTTTTTTTCCTAACAGTTACTATCCATCTAAATGAGATAAATTGGAAAAGAATAACAATAACTCTTATTATATAGAGCAGGGGCGGCCAAACTTGTGGAACTCAAGAGCCACACAAGTTGATTATTAAAGCTTCAAGAGCCTCACTGAGGCATACCGCTGTATACTTTTACCTACTAAACTGATTTGCTGGTGCTCTTCCGCGAGCCACACTTTTTCATTTAAGAGCCACATATGGTTCCTGAGCTGCAGTTTGGCCACATCTCATATAGAGCGTTTAAAGATGCTAAACTTTGTTCTTTAAAAGTATTTGTATGTCTGCAATTCAAATTTGTTGTGTTTATAGGTGAAAGAAACAAGTATGATACGTCTTCAGGAGGAGCTGTGGCAAATCAAGGACAGCCTCATTGAAACAGAAAAGAAGCTTGCAGATTATATGAGAAAGGAAGAGGAAATAGCAGAACTTGAAAGCAGAAAGGATGTTGACAAACCATTTAATGTTTCTACCAAAGAAGATCCTACTCTGACCAGACAAAGTTCATCATCTCAGACTGACAAACCCATGCAAATCAGTAGCTCCAACCAGACTTTACAGGTCCTCACTGAAAATGCACAAATCCAAACTGATCTGCAAAATGAATGTTCTTCAGAGGAGGTGACAGAGCTCATAAGAGAATTCACTGAGAAAATTGACCAAATGCAAGAACTGCATGCTGCTGAAATCATGGACATGGAAACAAGGCATATTTCTGAAGCTGAAGCATTGAAGAGAGAGCAGTTTGTTGCAGTCCAGGTATTAACAGAAGAATGTAATGCTTTGAAGGAAGTCATAGAAAATATGAGAGCTAAAGAGGTATCTGTTATATTTTTCTATGTTCTGTCATTCAGTATTTTAGAAGGAATTTTTTGTTCATCTTGCTGCTGAGGAGGTTCCTATTTTGAGTCCTCTAATTATGAAGGACTGACTATGCTGCTGAAGTACTGTACTGTGGAATTACGGGGAGCTGCTCCACCCTTCCACAGTTCTACCATACCTTAGGCTGGAGCAACCTGCTGCCCCCTGGTGCCCAGACAGCTCTATTGACCTGTGAAACAAAAGTTTCATCCCATTTCTGCCCCCTTTGGTGGTGATCTGTGCCGCAGGGGGACCAGGAGAGCACTGTTCCCTCTAAGCCGTGTGTGTGTGTGTGTGTGTGTGTGTGTGTGTGTGTGGGCGCGCGCACACAGGTCATGAAACTTGCGCACATGACAAAATAAAGTGCGCACAAAAAAATTCAATAGTGTTAATATTGGTGCGCACACAAAGAAATTGTTTGCACACACAGTCTACGAGTAATTAGAGGGAACATTGCAGGAGAGAGTAGCTTATGTGGTCTGCTCATCATCTTCTCTGTTCTTATGAATCTGGGCCTTACTTTGTCAGGTTGCTTTTTTTTTTTTTTTTTTTTTTTATTAAGTTTTAAATGTTTTCTTTTCCAAATGTAGGCAGTCCCAATGACTGGGTTAACGCATGCCATGTCTTATCAGGCCAGAGATGGATGTTCTAGTGGTAAGAGAGAGTTGTCTTTATAGCTTTCATATTTCCAGAATAGTATTATAACTTAAATTTTCTTTATCTAGACTTTATTTTTATTCAGTTAGTTTGCATGATAAAAAGACAAAACTGTGCATGACTTTAATCCTACAATGACAGCTGCAGTCAATTGACAAAGTAAAATGTCAGTCTTGCACACAGTCCTTCTTATTAATTATGACTTTCCTACAGTGACCCTGAACCAAAGTCAGGATTTTCTTAGAGACAACAGGTACTTGATACTTTTCTTCTCTACTTTCAACACACAGCAGCACAGCAAAAAGTTTAAAATTCATATAAAACACAGTGTAAGCAACATGTAATCCCATCTGCAAGTGTCCCTTCCCTAAATTCCACCCTCCTATAAAGGCAGAATTTTCCTCTTACTCTTCTTTGCCTGTGAAATTCCCATAGGAATGTTAAATGTCTAACAAAAATCTGATCCAGTTCAAATCAAACTTGTAAATAGGACCTTGGTCTTCATCCCCCGTTTGCCTGACAAACTTCTGCGTTAAAGAAACTTCTGCACTGAGACCTGTAGCCCAAGAAGCAAAACAAGAAACAACCTGCAATAACAAAAGTAATTACCACAGGAGCAACAGTGAAAGTCAAAACTAAATCCCATAGTAACCAAACGATGGGATATGTCTGGGAAGGGCAAAGAGTACTATATCGCCATCTGAATCTTAATTACTCTAGGACAGAAATGTGTATGTGTGACCCAAAGAATTTGGAGCTGGATTGAGGGAGGAAACTGGAAACTGATTGCTTCTCTCTGGAAGAGTCCCTGCATACTAGCTATTGATTTCAGCACCTCTCTTCAGTCTGTATAGTGATTTTAGCATCTCTCCAAGACAGCCTTCTCAGCCCTGGATGGAAGTTAAAGCTTTGGTTCCCTGCCAGGGTGGATGGATGGCAGTACCACTGTCTCCTTCTTTCGAGTGATACTTTCTCACATCCACTCTTTCCATGACTGCAGAGAGGTGTGCTCTGAGTGTATGACTCATGGGAATTAGGTCTATCAAATTTTTACCACAAAAAGTAAAACACCTTCCTACAGTAGCAAATAGTAAGTAGATTCAACTTTTACAGAAGGAAGCAGAGACTACAGGTACTGGAGAAGGATCAGTTGGCAAAAGGTTTATGTAGTGTTCAGATAAATGGATTCTGTCTCTGAATATTAAAAAATTTTGTTTGCTGCTGTGTTTTGAAAGTAATGTAGAAGACGAAACAAGAAAACTTAGGTGTTATGCAACCACTTGCCCTAACAATCAAGAAATAGAAGTCTTTTTTGTTATCTATTATTAAAAGTTTTCATAGTAATTCAGTGTTAGTGTTTTTCCCTTTTATTTTAGACTCTAGCTCAGACTGGAGTCAAGGAATTTATCTCACCCAGAGCCAGGGATCTGACACAGTATCTGAAGGACTAGGAGAAGAAGATGAAACTTCAGCAGATCTGCTTCCAAAGAAAATAAAGGTCAGTCAGAGCTGATGTAATTTTTACTTCAAAACAAGATCATTTAAAAACTTCTTAATGCTGTCTGAAGCTTAGATCTGCATCTATTCTTTTGGGCAAGACGAGTCTGTAAATAGTAGATATTTTTTAAATTATTTGTATTTTTAAGCATCAGTACTATTGGCTACCAGCAAAAGCCAGAACTATACAAGTATTTTTGACAAATAAGAATATGGTATTTTCATTTCTAACAATAATAAAGAAGAATGTGTTTCCTGCCACCAGTCCCATGTGCTAGCTCTAGCTCATATGTGGATTTCAAAAGCATAATACAAAATTTGAATGGAAACTGACCAGAGCTCAATTTTCAAAATTGAGTTCTTTACAGAAACTTTTCTGTTTAAATTTGTAGTGTTGTTATAATAGATTTTTTTTTTCCAGTGAACTTCAGGGGCTACAGCGGCATTTGTTTCTGGTAGGCAGGGAGGGGTTATGCACTTCTTAAATCTTATTGAATAATCTGGCACTTTCTGTATTTCTAGTGTCTGTATTAATCATATTCACCAAGCTACCTTTAAGTAGACAGTTTTCCTTTATGTAATTTTCTCATTCCTTCTGATGCCACAGTCTAGTGTGATGAGCCAAAATCACTACTATGACTGTAAGTCTTCTAATTTTTTTTTAATATATTATTGTTACAGGGTTTGCTGAGAGCAGTGCATCATGAAGGTGTTCAAGTGCTATCTCTCACTGAATTTCCTGACACTGAAAGGGATATTCTGTCTCCTAAACAAGGGCCAGAATCTTGGCTTGAAGAGAGGAAAGCCTTTCTGAATACTGTTTCATCTTTGAAGGATTTAATTACACAAATGCAACTGCACAGGGACACTGAGGTATAAACAGTATTATAAAACTTTACATAGATCAAAATAGTTTATACCAGCAGCCTCTGAAACTAGACGTGTGTGAATAACTGATTTTTTGGTTCACTGGCAGTCCAAAAAAAATAGAAAAGAAATTTGGTTTTGATTGAACCAAAGCAGAATTATTTTTTTGAATTCTCAGCAAATTTCCAGAAATATATACTTTAGCATGTGCTAAATTGATTGTGTTAAAGCCTAGAGAGGAGTCTAGGTTTTAACTCCACCAGGTTACAGTATGCTCAAGCAAAATTTACCTAGTTTTAGATGATCTTATTTGGATAAGAGGTAACACCATCTAGTAACGCACCTTTAAATTCTATTCTAGTCAGTGCCATTCAGATTAATGAGAAACGAGGATACTCAGCACCTATCAGGATTGGGCCAGATACAATCAAAAGTTTGTTTCTTCTATGAGAACTTGGGAATTCATAAATTTTTAATATAATGCTCTTGAACCTTACAGCTGTTCTTTCAATTAGATGATCATGTTGCTTCTGCGTTATAGTTTGGCCCAGTGTTGTGTCTCATTGTGCTGTTCATTAGAGATATTGTTTTAAATGTTAGCATGTTCCATACTACATTACACTGACAAGAAAGAAATATTTATTTTTTAAGATAGACTTTATTTTATAATTGTATTCATTTCATTTGATGTTTTTGTGCATTATAATGCTTGTTTGTGCCATGATATAAGTGCCCATATTTGGAAATTTGGCATTTATGTGGAAGGGTATAAACCATTTTAAAAAATATTTTAGTACCCTTCTCCATCTGTGCCTGACCTTATATTTTCTAAAAAAGATATTCTTCAAGTGTTTGCTCATATTAATTCCATGCCAGGTGTGTGCATGCCCACCTGTAGAGCTGTCAGAGGTCTTTGCCTTAGTGGTATCTGTAGGGCTGGCTCTGATGCCCTCTTAAGCCCCATGCTCATGCAACAGTATGTGAGGCACTACCCACGCTGTGCCCTCTCTGTTCCTTCTTTCCACCCATGACAGTTGTTGGAATGATTTTCTTTCCTGTGTTCACAAGTGCATAGTGGTTCTTTCCATAGATGTTATTAATAGTTCCTGTTAATAGTTTGTTTGCTAAATAGTTAGCTAGTAAGTTAGATATTTTGGTTCTCTCAGGGGTGTTTTCCCAGGGACAGGGTATGTCCCAGTCACAGGGCTTCAGACTGTTCTATTTATCATAATCCCTTCCCAGTTAAGACCCCGACAACAGTTGCTTAAAGCATTTAGGAGAAGCACATGTGAGGAATAAGTGCAAGATTTGCAAGGGCTTCTGGGCACAAACTGAAAAAGACATGGATGTTTGCCCTGTTAATGGAGGCAGCACTCAGATCAGCCTCAGAACCCTCCCACTCTGACTCAGTGCTGAGTCCTTCAGCATTGGTGCAAAATGCCCCACCATCACTGAGCCATTCTTGACACCATTTGCTGGTGCCAGAGATGCAACAAAAGTAGCAGCATACTGATCAAGGCTGTTCTTCCATATAAAAGAGGTGTGAGAAGGTGGGATTGGGCAAAGGACCTGCATTGAGGCAATTTACTGTTCCAGAGCAACTAGAGCCAGCCGCACCCCCCAGAGCTTGCGAGCCCTTTGGAGGTGCTACCCCCTGACTTAGGGGCCCCCTTTTGTTCCTCTCCCCCTAATACCACCCTCAACACTGGAGACCTTACAGACAGCCTTCCCAGTGCCTCTCATTCTGCTGACCTTAACCTCAGCCCCAAGGTCAGTAAAGGTACCCATTTCCAGGGATAAACCTGCCATGGGGTTGCCACAGAGGTCAGTCAACTGGTGTCAGCACCAGTCCTCACACTTCAGCCAAGATCTCCAGCACTGTCATGGAGATCTCCTCTGTCTCAACCGCAGTCCCCAGCACTGTGCTCCCCATTTCTGATGAAGAGGAAAGGCTCACCAGCCATGTATCACTGGTCTCCATCTCCCGAGTACTGCTCATTATCCTTGCAGAACCAGTAACTGATAGCATGGTTATGGTTATAGTGATGGGCACTGGACCCCCGGGATTGAGCCCCAGCACTACATGGCTCTACAGCTCATTATATATTGCCATCCCAGCACCACTTATGGGAATCTTGTTGCCACTCACCATTTCCTCAACACCACTCCCCAGTTTTGCACCACTGACAGCAGCAGAAGCCACTGTTGTTTCCACCAGGGCTCCAGGGGAGGAACTGTCCCCCTCAAAGTCAGAGGAAGAGCTCAGTCGCCAGCCTCAAGAATGCAGGGAAGTGGGCCTACCACTATTTGTGCCATTCCAGCAGCAGACATTGTCCTCAAGGACAATGGCCTTTCCAGCAGCTGTACTGGAATCCATAGGGGATCCCAGAGGTGCCAGAGCCCTACTTCCTCCAGTCTTCCACAGCTGCATCTGGAAAATAATCAGTGGCACCAGCTGGCCCAGTGAAGGACCTGGATTTGGGATCCAGTACTGGCACCAAACCACGAGACCTGGAGATAGACTCACATCCCCTTGAAGAGGAGGAGGCACTGCTGCCTTCACTGGTGTTTTCGTGTCATCATCTTCATCCCTGGATGAGTCAGTGGCCAGCCCAGCTCTCCTAGTACTGCCAGATGATTTGGGGCCTCCCAGGAACTCCTTAAAAAGTTTGTTTTCAACCTAGTCTTGGAGGCTGAGGAGCTCACAGAGCCTGTGCACCACTTCCTTGACATCCTGATGACCATGGCACTGGCCAGAGTTACATTGCCAGGACACAAGGGTGCGCTGAAGATTGTCAGAGTCCTATAGCAGACCACATCCACCCTGCCACCAATATCCAAAAGGGCTGAGAAGAAGAATTAAAAGATAACGTCCTGGCCAAGAGTTATGAATACCTGTTCATCCCCCACCCCACGCCGATCACTGGTGGTAGGTGCAGCAAATGTGCAGGCTGGGCAGGGACAGGCAAGTTCGATGCCTAAGTACAAAAACACAAAGAACTTTTTTGGAAGAAAGATTTATTCTGGATTTGTGTAGAAGAAAGATTATTCCACAACCAGTCTTCAACTCAGTATCTCCATCCAGTAGACATTGCTGGGGTGATAAAATTATAACATTTGGAACTCTGTACTCAAATTCAAGGACTCTGCCAAAGGGTACCAGACAGAAGTTTTTGTCCATCTTGAAGGAAAGCAAAACAGTGACTAGAGCCTCCCTCCAAACTACGGCGGACACTGCTGATTTCACACCCAGGTTGATGGCTTTGATGGTGTTCATGTAGCAGTATTCCTGACTGTAGTCCTTGGGATTGCCTCAGGTGGTGCAACCACCTATGCAGGACCTCACCTTTAAGGGGAACACTCTATTTTCAGAGCAGACTGATTCTAGACTTCTCATCCTGAAAGAATCCAGGGTCACTTTATGATCCCTTGACCTGTATATACTGCACCTAGGAGACAGTTCTAGCCATCACAGCCACCACCTAGATATTCAGGTCAGCTGGGGCAAGGAGCCTGTAAGAAAAGGAACAGAGATAAGGGGTTCTTTTTCGAGTGCTGTCCTGTGATGCTTCACCTTAGGTGCGGCAGCATCCCAGCACTGTACAACAGAGTCTCCATAGCAGAACTGCAGGGGCAGCGCTTGCACAGAAGAAAGCTTGTGACGGCCTCAACACGGCTTGGCGTGAGCACGCCCTGCTCCCATCAGTTCCTTTTTAACCATCCTCAGCTGACAATGGTTTCTCCTTTCTGCTCGTTACTACTTCTCCTCTGGGACCCTGTTTTGACAAAAAAGTAGTTAGTTTAGTCACAGTTTGTCTTTTTATGTTTAGTTCTTTCATTAAAAAAAAAAAAAAGGAAGAGACCTCAAGCTGCGGCACTTGCCTTCGTGCGTCTGACTTTTCTCTCTTAACTGATAACGCACAAAATATATACACAAAGCGAGTTTCTCTTTACGAATATCAGCTATACCTGCCTCCCCTGGCTTCAAGAGGTGCTCAAAATGCAACGATGCCATGCTGGTCTCTGACGGACACGCTCAGTTTATCCATTGCCTTGGCAAGGCACGCATTCCTCAGAAATGTGAGCACTGTTCCAATCTCAGGGCCAGAGCCAGGAAGGATAGAGAACTGTGTCTTAAGATTCTTTTAATGGAAAAATCCCTCTGTCCTCCTTCAACTCCTAATTCGGATCACCACTCAGACCGTCAAACAGCTTCCAACAAACAACCGCCTACTAGCAAAACCTCTTTATCTAGAAAGGGGCACTCTCCTCACAGAAAACCTTCCAGAACGAACACCCCAGAGGCTATAGATTCCTCAAGTGATTTGCGTTCATTATCATCTCAAGTCTCCAAATGGACCCGAGATAATTCTGTCAAGCCTCACCACCGGCACCATCCCTCTCATACGGACTCTAAGGTTTCTTCTAAATCTGGCCAGCACAATCTGCCGCATGGTCCAGCACTAGACCCTACTACGGCGCCGACAACACCAGTGCCTGATACTGTGGTGCCTGACGAGCACCATGGCTTTACCGGTGCCGGACATTATGTTACAGTCAGCACCGCCGCAGAATAGTGCCTCGCCTACCGCCCCTCCAGCACCAGCTGGCACATTGGCACCTCTGCAATCTTCATCCATGCAGCACACTACTATCACAGATGCTGCCCACACTTCACCTCCCAGGAAGAGAATGCACAAGTGGCATTACATTTCTCCTTCCCCCTGTCATGGGGATTATAGATCACGGTCTCCTAGCATCTGTTCATCAGCACAATTTTCTCATTATCACCACTCAGCGTACCCACCTTCATGCTACTCGTCTACATGTTCCTCTCCACACCACGCTTCGACGTGTTGCCATTCATATACTCCTGTGCATCAACATGGCTACAGTAGGCACATTCATCATCTGTCCTGTCACTGTTCATCACGTCATTGTCATTCTTACTACCGGCATGATAAGCGCTCTCCTCCTCCTACAGAGGGGTTGCCTGGATCACATAATAGCCCTCCTGCTGACGAGCACATTTCACCTGTGGCTAGCCAGAATAGCTCAATTCAGACTTTTCAACGAGCTCAATCAGTTACTGCCACTAAATCTAACAACTCAAACCACCCTCTTCATGAATCCTCACACACAGAGGATGAACTTTTTATTATACAACTGTCATATAAACCTCCTCTGACGATCGGAAGGAATTCAATGAATTATTCAAGGGGGTGGCTCAAGATTTGGATATTGCTTTACAAGAGGTTTCAGAGCCTCAACGTAAGCTTCTAAAAATACTCCACTCAACAGCCTCATCCAGGATTACTATTCCTCTGAATGAAGCCATTATGGAACCGGCTAATCTTATTTGGCAGAATCCAGCGTCTATTCCACCAACAAGCAGGCGTACAGATAGAAACTATTACATTCTTTCGAAGGATGTGGAACTTCTGTTTACCCATCCTCCCCCCAGTTCATTAGTAATTGAGGCTGCAAATCAGAGGAATAAACAACCTAATTTCAAATCCACTGCCTCTGACAGAAACTGGAAGCACATTGATTCTATGGGAAGGAAGCTCTATTCTTCCTCTACACTGCTCATTCAAGTAGCGAACTACGCAGCCCTTCTCTCCAATTACAATTACAGCATATTTCACAAATTATCTAAACTTACCTCTGATATTTCGGATCATGAGAGAGAGCAATTTAAAGCGTTAGTTACCAACGGCCTTCTTGTTGCTAGTACGTTTCTTCAAACATCCATGGACACTGCTGATACAGCTGCGAGGATGATGGCCACTGCTGTAGTCCTGCATAGAGCTTCCTGGTTGCACACAGCTGCCTTGCCAAGGGACCTACAAAACAAAATTGGGACTTACCTTTTGAAAATCATCGCTTGTTTTCTACCAAAACGGACAAGGTATTACATTCTATGAAAGATTCCCATGCTACCTTATGTACACTTGGTATATTCGCTCTGTACTCTCGAAGAACACAAACTCGTCCACAACCATTCCAAGGTTGTTACAGTCCTCACTGTTCATCCCTATCAGATGTTAAGACATTCGATCAGCAACAAAGGACCAAAAACAGAATGTATAGGTGTAAACTAAGACCTCAGTCAACCTCATCTTCATACCCACCTCCTCCTAAATCCTATTTCTGAGGCTTTGGTCGAGGGTCTGAAAAACCCCAAATTTCTGACAGCATAGAGTTTACCCACTCCACTTTTGAATTTTGTTTGGCACACCGGTTTTCATTTTGGTCTACCATCACAACAGACAAATGGGTCTTGGAGATTATTAAATTTGGTTATTCTATCCCTTTCCTATCCACTCCCCCTTCCCACCACCCTACCCCGTCTCTCTTCAGGGACCCTTCTCATGTACAGGTTCTCCAGAAGGAGATCCAGCATTTATTAGAGTTGGGGGCCATTGAACCAGTCCCTCCTGAATTTCGTTTTTCTGGTTTTTATTCCCGTTATTTTGTGGTGCTCGAAAAGTCCTGTGGTTAGAGACCCATACTCGACCTAAAACCATTAAATAAGTTTGTCAAACATGAAAGATTTAAGATGGTTACCCTAAATACTATTATTCTTATGCTCCGTAAGGGGGATTGGTTTTCAGCCCTTGACCTCAAGGACGCATATTTTCACATAACAATTCATCCTTCCCACAGGCGCTTCTTGAGATTTACCATCAACAACCATCACTTCCAGTACAAAGTCCTTCCTTTTGGCCTTTCCACAGCACCTTGTGTGTTCTCCAAGGTTCTAGCTCTAGCCATCGCATACCTTCGCACTCAGGGAATAAAGATACATTCATATATGGATGATTGCCTATTGGTAGCTCCTTCATACAACCTGTGTCTTTAAGCCATCTCCACAACAACTACACTATTCCATCATTTAGGCCTGAAAATAAACGTAGAAAAATCTACATTCACCCCGGTGCAGTCCATAGAATTCATCGGTGCCATACTTGATTCAAGGACATCCCGGGCTTGCCTTCCACATGCCCGCATAGTACTCATAGGCTACCTTGTCCAGCTCATTCACATGGCTCCTGTAGTTGCTGTAAGAACACTGTTACAACTGCTCGGTCACATGGCTGCATGCACATCAGTTGTCCTGAATGCCAGGCTCCATGTGAGAATTCTTCAGGCCTGGCTCGCAACGGTCTACAAGCCTCATTTTCATTCACTGCATAAGATGCTGCTCGTTCCCACCAATGTCAAAACATCTCTGAACTGGTGGAAGAACCTAGACAACCTGCTAATAGGTGTGCCATTTCTCCATCCTCAGCTGTCTTTGACAATAACAGCAGATGCTTCCCTTACCAGATGGGGAGCACATATGGGTGTCCATTCCATCCAGGGCAAATGGTCGCACCTGGAGACATCCCTGCATATAAACATACTCGCTCAGGGCTGTAAGGAGTGCATGCCGCCATTTCCTCCCATTCATTCAAGGCGAATCAGTAACAATCATGTCAGACAACATCACTTGTCTATACTGTGTCAATCGACAAGGAAGAGCAAAATCTCCTTCACTTTGTGCAGAGGCAGTAAGACTCTGGACCTGGTGCATTCGCAACGCTGTACATATCTCCGCCACATATCTACCAGGAGTGCAAAATAGCACGGCAGATGCTCTCAGCAGGGTATTCCCCATTGCTCACAAGTGGCAGTTGAATGACTCTGTTCTCCACAATATTTTTCACATATGGGGTTATCCATCAATAGACCTTTTTGCCACGGCAGCAAACGCAAAATGTCCTCAATTTTTCTCCAGAGCCCAAAACGAACACTGAACGCTAGGTGACACTTTCCTACGAGACTGGTCAAGGGACCTTCTTTATGCGTTCCCACCAACTCATCTCATATCGAGGGTAATCCAGAAAATAAAACAAGATCATGCAACAGTAATGTTGATTGCACCAGTCTGGCCCAGACAGATTTGGTTCCCACATCTTATAGATCTGTCAGTACGCAAACCAATCTGACTGCCATTGATCAGCAATCTCTTATACCAGCCCAAGGTTCCATCTCATCACCCAGACATCAGCAGACTCCTCTGGCGGCTTGGTTTTTAGTTGGTTCCACATGATGGAAAATTCATGTTCACACGAAGTGCAAAATATTCTGCTTAATAGCAGAAAACCATCCACAAGAAAATCGTTCATTCAGAAGTGGCTTCGTTTCTCTACCTGGTGTAAAGTTAAGGCTGTGACACCTGACAAGGCCTCCATTCCTCAGATCTTAGATTACCTTCTCCATTTGAAACATTCCGCCCTCTCGAATAGTTCCGTCAAGGTTCATTTGTCTGCAATTTCTGCATTTCATTCTACCACCGATACGTCCTTATTTACCCACCCCACCATTAAGAGATTTTTAACAGGCCTACAAAAACTTTTTCCACCCATTCGTTCCACTACCATTCCCTGGAACCTCAATCTAGTTCTCAGGGCACTGATGAGGGCTCCTTTTGAACCTCTGGCAACTTGCTCTCTCTACCACCTCTTTATGAAAGTCTCCTTTTTTGTTGCCATAACATCTGCAAGAAGGGTCAATGAAATAAATGCTTTGAGATTTAAGGCTCCCTATACTGTTTTTCACAAGGACAAGGTCTCTTTATGTCCTGATCCAAAATTCTTACCCACAGTAGTTTCTGCCTTCCATTTGAATCAATCTATACATCTTCCAACATTCTATCCAAAACCCCATAACACTCCTTTGCAAGTTTCCCTCCATACCTTAGATGTCAGAAGGGCGCTCACATTTTATATTGATAGAACTAAGCTCTTCAGGAAGACGAATAGGCTGGTAGTCTCTTTCACAGAAAGGCAGAAGGGTGAACCTGTGTCGAACCAAAGACTCTCCAAATGGATAAGGGGTTGCATTCACTCGTCTTACAGTGTCACTAATCGCCAAGTTCCATCTGGTGTTCGCTCTCATTCTACCAGGGCCATGGCAACAACTACAGCATTTTTAAATACTGTTCATATCGAAGACATCTGCAAAGCTGCCACTTGGTATACTCCTCATACCTTCATTTCCCGTTACGCCTTAGATGTGGCTGCAACGAACGATGCAAACATGGGCTCACAGATAATCTCGTCTCTGCAGGACAACCTGCCACCTGCTCACTTAACTGCTACATAGTCACCTAAGGTAGAGCATCACAGGACAGCACTCGAAGAAGAAGAGTTGGTTGCTCACCTGTAGTAACTCTGTTCTTCGAGATGTGTGTCCTGTGATGCTCCACCACCCTCCCGCCTCCCCGCTTGTCCTTGTCTCGTTGCAGGGTTGGAGATGTTAAAAAGGAACTGACAGGAGCGGGGCGTGCTCGCACCAAGCCACGCTGAGGCCATCGTGAGCTCTCTTCTGCGCAAGCGCTGCCCCTGCAGTTCTGCTATGGAGACTCTGTTGTACAGTGCTGGGATGCTGCCGCACCTAAGGTGGAGCATCACAGGACACATCTCAAAGAACAGAGTTACTACAGGTGAGCAACCAACTCTTTAAACACTGTTGTCCCACTTTTTCCTCCTTTGTCTCATTTAGGCCCTGCACACCATCAGGGTGGCCTGCAGCAGATATTTTGAGGATACACCCAAGGACAGTGTTCCAGTCTGGCCTCAGATCCATCCCCCCATTTATTTTGAACCAACTCTTCTTCTTCCTTTCTTCATGGGTCCAGATTACTTTGGACTGTTGGATCCTCAACACCATATCAGCTGGTTACCTCCTGCAGTTCTCTTGAGTTCCCACTTGCCACGCTTCTCACAAGCAGTTTCTTACGCAGGAGGTGGAAACCCTCCTATGGGTAAAGGCTGTGTAAGAAGTCAAAATCTGGGCCTACTGATGAATGAAAAAAAGTTATTTCTATCCCCTGGTCAATGCTTACCATTTACAGCTGTTCTTGACTCCACACAGGCCAAAGTTTTTCTTTTGGAGTGCCAGTCATGTCAGGCCTCATTACAGACATACGATCCTACCCAGTCATGACTGCCTGACATGCCTCAGACTGCTGGAACACATGACAGCCTGTACGTGTGTGGTCCAGCATGCTCATCTATGTCTCAGACTCCTACAGTTGCAGCTAGTGTCAGTGTACATTCCCAGCAGGCACAACCTGGACCTTGTGGTCATAGTTCTGCTGCGTATCTGGTTACCCTAACTTGGTGGACTTGGTGTTATAAGGAGTGCCTACGAAGGGCTTTGCCCCTTAGTGATACTGGTCTCTGAAGCTTCTGATCTGGGGTGGGGAGCCCATCTCAGTGACCTCAGCACACTGGGTTTGGATGCAGGAGGATTACTCCCTCCACATAAATGTCAGGGAGCTCATGTCAATACACCTGACTTGTCAGGTGTTCCTTGCATACCTGGCTGGCAAAGTAGTCCTAATTCAGATGAATGATACCCCACGGTGCTTTACATTGACAAGCAAGGCGGCGCTCAGTCATCACCCCTGTATAAAGAGGCTATCCACTAAGGGTACCTCTGCATGCAGAACACCATTCAAATTTTAGCTTCACATCTGACAGGCATCAGGAATGTGCTAACACACCTCCACAATGAGTCCTGTTTGTGGTCACTCCACTTAGAAGTGGTCAGCATGATTTTCCAATGGTGGGGACTCTCCAAGTGGCCCTGTTCACGTCCAGACAGAACAGGAAGTGCCACCAGTTCTGCTCTACCTGTGGTTCTCACCAGAGGTTCTCTGTCTGATGCCTTCCTGCTCTCCTGGGCAGAGGCACTGATAGGTGCTGTCCCACAGGCACCACTGGTCCACAACATCCTGTGGAAGATGAAGTAGGACAAGGCAAATGTAATACTGATAGTTTTGGTGGGCCTATGACAGCACTGGTTCAACACCCTGCTAGAGCTCTTAAGAGCAAGCCCGTTGAAGCTGCACTCTGGCCAGGCCTTCTCTCCAAGAACCATGGATGTTCATTGCAGCCAGACTTACCATACCTGTGTCTGATGATGTGGCTTCTGCATAGCTGAATGCTGAGGAGCAGGCTTGCTCTACACAGGTTCAGTAAGTTCTGATGGGCAACAGAAAAAAATTTCCACTGGAGCCACATATTGGGCCAAATGGGAGATGTTTTCCTGCTGTGCCTTGAGCCAGAATCTTTCTCCTCACCAAACCTCAATACATCTCAAGTATCAGGGCCCAGTTCTCTCATCATTTAAAGTTTACCTGATGCCTATTTTGGCCTTCCATCTCCTAGGATGGATCATTATTTTTCCCATGACATGGCAATCGGATTCTTGAAAGATCTGGAGAGACTTTACCTGCATATCAAGGCTCCTAGCTCCCTTTGGAACCTGGGTACTTTCTAGGCTCATGGGCCCTCCTCCAAGCAGTTAGCTTCCTGTCCCCTGCTGCTCCTTTCCTGGAGCATCACCTTTCTGGTGCTGATCACCTCAGCCTGAAGGGTCTCTGAAATTAGAACGCTCACCTTAGAATGCTGTGTACGGTGGTTCTGTAAGGAGAAGGTCCATATGCAGCCCCACCCAGCCTTCTTACCAAAGGTGGTGTCACAGATCCACAATAATGAGGACACATTCCTAACAGCATTTTACAAAACTGCACAGTTCCAGCAAAGAACTTAGGCTGCAGACCTTGGATGATAGATGATCCTAAGGGCTAGATCTTTTTGTAGATCGACACAGGTGTGGTAGCAGATAGAATGAAAGGCCTGCAAGTCTCCTCACAGAGGATTTCCTCAGGTTAACTTCCTGTATCAGATTCTGCTATGAACAAGCAAAGTTCCTTCCATCAGCAGTTATAACAGCCCACTCTGCCAGTCTTCAAGCATTGTCAGCAGCCTTCCTGGAGCAAGTTCTGATACAACATCTCTGCAGAACCACTATCTGGTCTTCTCTCCAAACTTTGCTACTCATTGTGCCATTACCCAGCAGACACAGGGCAATTTTGTCAGAGCAGTGCTACACACAGCACATCCATAAATTGTGAGCCCACCTCTGGAGATACTGCTTGTGAGTCACCTAACATGGAATCAGCACGAGCAAGCACTCAAAGATGAAAAGTGTTCACTAACCTTTCTTAACTGTTGTCATGTTGTTCTTCAGAGTCTACATATAGATCACACTATATGTGCTGCAAGATGAAAAAAAATTGTCCTGCAAGAGTTTTTTTTAAAAAGAAATAATAATTTAAAAGGAATGTCATTAGTAAAATTCACTTCTAACCATATAAAATTCTGGGAGGAAAGCTCATGTACAGAATATTAAGCATACATTTACTTACATTTTTAGAAATTAGATTATGTGAGACAGATGATGAAGTCTTGTTTCTGCATGCTCGCAGAGCAGTGGATGGATGCCTTTTTATAAACTGTAATCAAATACACAGAGGGCTAGCTGTGTTAGTCTGTGTACAGCAAAAACAACAAAAGAGACCTATGGCACCTTAAAAGACTAACAGATTCCTTCGGGCATAAGCTTTTGTAGGCTCCAGCCCACTTTTGTCAAATGCATGAAGTAGAAACTACAGTTGAGAGGTATATATACACATGCCAGCATGGACGAGTACAAAGCTAATTCAGTTAGGGCAGATGGGGCCCATTCACACTAGTTGACTAGAGGAAGAATGTGTGTGAACAGGGATAGTCACTTTTTGTAATGTGCTAACTATTCCAAGTCCCTATTCAGACCCAGTCTGATTGTGTCAAGTTTTCAAATCAGCTGCAGCTCTGCAGTTTCATGCAAAAGTCTGTTTTTTGGACATCGCTCACGCTTGCCGTCCTTCATCTTGGCATGTCTATGTATACCTCTCAACTATAGTTTCTGCTTCACGCATCTGATGAAGGGGGTTGGAGCCCATGAAAGCTTATGCCCAAAGAAATCTGTTAGTCTTTAAGGTGCCACAGGACTCTCATTTTTGCTGTAATCAGATAAACAGTGCATAAATTCTCAGCTTTGTTTACCATGAATAGTATCTTGCTCAGTGACTTCTATTGGACAAAACAGGTAAGTGTGGTGTTTTGGACTACCTGGGGTCATTGGGGTTGTCGTGGTGATAGGTGGGAGGGTCGTTTGGGTGCTAGGGAAACCTGTCTGCAGGTCCTCTCTCTCAATAAGACTCCTTACACAGCTCTGAATATGCTGCCTCTCATTACTGGATTATAATTTCCCCTAAAACTCTACATCTGGCAACAGAGGATGGGATTTGTGATGGAGTTGGCTATCCTCAACAATCCTGGATACTTTGGAAAACCAGAATGCAATGTAAGAAGCAAAACTTTATTTTCTTCTTCGAGTGCTGCTCCTGGCCATTCCCTTGTAGGTGTCTGCACGCCACGTGCACGGCACACCGGAACATTTTCCCATAGCCCCACAGGGCCAGCCATAGTGCCCCCTGGAGTGGCGCCAACGCCACTCCCTATATACGGCGCCGCCAGCCCCTCCCTCCTCAGTTCCTTCTTACAGCCCGTCGGTCACACGGAACGTCTCTGCTGTGTTGCAGTCTATTCCCATCGTGTATAGTCCCAGTTAGTTTTGTTAGTTGTAGTTAGTTGTGTAAGTTTAGTTGTCATGCCCTCCGGGGCCCGGGGTGGGCTATGCCCAGTTTTAAATCTTGTGGGCGTTGCAAGAAGCCTGTGCCCGTTGACGACCCACATGCTTCGTGCTTGCTGTGTCTTGGGGAAGCCCACCTCGCGGATCGCTGTAAGCTCTGCAGGGCTTTCAGGCCGCGGACTCAAAAAGACCAGGTCCAGTGGCTAAAACTCCACATGATGGAGGAGGCGCTCCATCCGGCGCCGAGGGACTCGGCGTCGAGCTCGGCGCCGTCAGTGCAGAGCGCCCCGGCGTCCTCGGCCCAAAAGCCCGCCCCCAAGCTGCGCTGGGAATCCCAGCACCGATCAGCTTCCCCGGCGCCGGCTAAGAAGAAGCAGCTGCGGGAGCACTCCCCACCCCGTGGGGACAAGGGCCGCGTGGACTTGACAAAGGGCCGCTCTCCTCCTCCGGCACAGGAGTCGAGAGAACCCCGGTACAGCCTGGTATCGGAGGCGTCGCCCACTAGAGACATTTTAGAAGAGGACCTCATCTTGCCAACGACTCCAGAGGCCTTCTCAGCGGTGCAGGAGCTCTGCGGCCCAGCTCAGCCTGAGACCCCGAGGCTTGAGCCTCCGGTACCGAGACCGGTACCGTCATGGGGGAAGCCAGTTCCCTTTGGGTTGGCACCGAAGACGGCTCATGAGGTGCCGAGTCCATCCCGGCGGCACCGTTCTCCAGTCCCTCCAGCAGTGGTGGCAGTGGCAGGGGCGCCACGGTACCGTTCTCCAGCACCATCTCCGCGAAGTTTATCTTGTCGGCACCGGGAACGTCATCTGTCCAGCGGCCGCAGATCGCCAGTGCCGTCTTCCTCGGCAGCGCCCTGGTCACCGCGGAGCAGCCGTTCATCTAGCTCAGCAGAAGAGATGGGGTCGAGACGGCAGCCCAAGTCAAGTCAGCCTTCCCAACCTCTTCAAGGTGCGCCCCCATTCCATCTTCAGTGGTCGGGTTGGCAGCCAGGCTTACAGTGGCCTCTTTGGACCCCCTGGGCATTTCAGCAAGGTCAGAGCCTTGGCCCGGGTACCCAGGGTTCGGGCTTGGAGTCTCACCGGCTTCCTTCGGCAGCGGCTAGTGTTCCCTCTGATACGGGAGATGGGTCCGGAGTGGAGTCGCCTGGTGACGATCAGACGAGCGTCGTTAGTGGCACTCGCAGTGCCCATTCGACTGCCCTGTCGGGGGGGCCGGACCTGGGGGAGTCATCTTCGTCATCCCCGGATGAGGCCGTGGCTGGGGCAAAGCCTTCTTCTACCCCGGATGACGCTTCGGCACACCAGGAGCTTCTCCGTAGGCTAGCCCAGGGTCTGAACTTACAGGTGGAGGAGATAGCGGAGGACGAGGACCCGATGGTGGACATTCTCATGCCTGAAGGTCCCCACCGCATTGCCCTACCTTTTATTAAAACTATTCAAAACACGACCAAAGCTCTGTGGCATACCCCGGCCTCTATTCCTCCGACCGCAAAGCGGGTGGAGAAAAAGTACTTTGTCCCCTCCAAGGGCTATGAACATTTTTACTCCCACCCCACCCCCGGCTCCTTGGTGGTAGCGGCGGCGAATGAGAGAGAGCAGCAAGGTCACCCGGCATCGACCCCAAAATCCAAAGAGGTGAAGCGATTGGACCTGTTTGGGTGCAAAGCTTATTCAACGGGAGGTCTCCAGCTCAGAATAGCAAATCAACAGGCTATTCTGAGCAGATATATGTTCAACGCCTGGTCCTCCCTGGAGAGATTTACGGACTCACTAGGACAAGGCTCCAGAGAGGCGTTTGCAGCCTCCATCAAGGAGGGCAAGGTTGTTTCTAGGGCCCTCCTGCAGTCCTCCTTGGATGCAGCAGACGCAGCGGCCCGCGTGATGGCCTCGGGGGTGACAATGAGGAGGTGCTCCTGGCTCCAGGCTTCGAGCCTTCCCCTGGAGGTGCAGGCCACTATCCAGGACCTGCCCTTCGAAGGGTTGGAGCTGTTCTCACAGCAAACAGACTCCCGCTTGCAGACCCTGAAGGACTCCAGGGCTCTGATAAAATCTCTGGGCCTCCATACGCCGGCAGCTCAGAGAAAGGCCTTTAAGCCGCCGCCACCCTCGCGCCCGTT
The DNA here is from genome assembly GCA_007922195.1 of Podocnemis expansa. NCBI lineage: Eukaryota > Metazoa > Chordata > Testudines > Podocnemididae > Podocnemis > Podocnemis expansa. Next base: position 33,591,200 of record ML681964.1, on the reverse strand, counting down.
CCGCTGGTGCCAGGAGGAGGACAGAAGGCGGAATTGGGATGGCCGCCGGTCAGTGGGGCGCCAGACAGGAGATCAAGGAGGTTCACGCCACCCGGTGGCCCAGAAGAAGAACTTTTGAGGGTCAGCCCGGGGACAGCATACCAATTCGGCAGGATCTAGAGTCTCTACCCTTTTACGACAGACTTTCCCTTTTTTTTCCCCGGAGTGGCTCAAAATTACGTCGGATCATTGGGTCCTCAGAACTGTACAGGAGGGTTACTCCCTCCAATTTGCTTCATTACCCCCGTCAGCTCCTCCGCCCTGCTCTTCAGCCACCCAGGGGGACCCCGCACTAGTGGGGCTACTAAGGGAAGAAGTTCAATCCCTGCTCCTAAAAGGGGCAGTGGAGGAGGTTCCACCCAACAGGAGGGGAAAGGGGTTCTATTCCTGCTACTTTCTGATCCCAAAGGCAAAAGGGGGTATCGCCCAATCCTGGACTTACGGCGGCTCAACTGGTTCCTCAGGAAGATCCGCTTCAGGATGGTTTCCCTCTCGTCCATCATTCCCTCTCTAGATCCGGGAGACTGGTATGCCACCCTCAACTTGCAGGACGCATACTTCCACATTGCTATTCATCAGCGACACAGGAAGTACTTACACTTTGTGGTGGGTCAGGTCCATCTGCACTTTACGGTCCTCCCGTTTGGCCTTTCGGCGGCCCCGAGGGTCTTCACCAAGTGCCTGGCGGTGGTGGCGGCCTACCTCAGGAGGAGAGGGGTCACCCTTTTCCCTTACCTGGATGATTGGCTGGTAGTGGCCCGATCGCCTCAGGAGACGCGAGACCACCTAGCAGTCACCTGTGCGCTGTTGAGCCGGCTGGGCCTCATAGTCAACAGGCAGAAATCCATGTTGACACCCTCACAGAGGATAGAATTCATAGGGGCAGTTCTAGACTCGGGGTCAGCGAGGGCGTCCCTCCCAGCCTCCCGCTTCTGTGCGATACGCGACGTGGTGACCTCCCTGCTAAGATTCCCGCTGGTGTCGGCGCAAGAGTGTCTCCGCTTGTTGGGGCTCATGGCGGCCTGCACCGCCGTCATTCCGCACGCCCGACTTCGCATGCGATCCCTTCAGTTATGGCTGGCAAGTGTGTTCCGCCTGGCGAACTCTCTGGACCTGATGGTCACGGTGCCCTCATCAATCCTGCGTTCCCTTCGCTGGTGGACGCAAGAGGACAATTTGTGCTCGGGGATCCCCTTCCGGATGGACAGTCCATCGGTACATTTGATGTCGGATGCCTCGGACAAAGGGTGGGGTGCTCACTTAGGTGAGCTCAAGACTCAAGGGCTGTGGGCGGGCAAAGACTCCGCCTTGCACATCAACATCAAGGAGTTGAGGGCGGTGCGGTTAGCTTGCAAGGTTTTTCGGGACCAGCTGCGCGGCCAGACGGCCTCAGTACAGATGGACAATACATCAACGATGTTTTACATCAACAAGCGAGGGGGCGCCCGCTCCAGGCGCCTTTGTCAGGAGGCAGTAGCGCTGTGGGACTTCTGTATTCGCCACAGCATTCACCTGATCGCCTCTTACATCCCAGGGTCTTTGAACTCGGTAGCAGACGGCCTGAGCCGGAGGCTTTTGACCCACGAGTGGTCTCTCCACCCAGAGATGGTGGAGTCGCTTTTCTGCCAGTGGGGGTATCCCCTACTGGATCTTTTTGCTTCCCACCGAAACACCAAGTGCCACCAGTTCTGCTCGTTCCAGGGCCTCGGCCTGGGTTCGTTGGGGGATGCATTCGAAGTCCCATGGACGGGAGGGCTAGCATATGCGTTCCCTCCGACGCCGCTGGTTCCCAGGATGCTTCAGCAGTTAAAGAGGCAGGGAGCAAAGATCATCCTGATAGCTCCGGCGTGGCCGCGCCAGTACTGGTACTCGTCCCTCCTGAAGCTGTCGAGGTGCAACCCCATTCGGCTGCCCATGAGACCCAACCTCCTGTTCCAGGACAATGGGCTGCTTCTCCACCCCAACCTGGAGGCGCTGCACCTCCATGCCTGGCTCCTTCATGGTTGACAGCTAATGAGCTGCTATGCTCATCCCCGGTGAAGCAGGTGCTGTGTAGCAGTAGGAAGGACTCTACAAGGTCTTCATATGCGGCAAAGTGGTGGAGATTTGCGTGCTGGGCAGGAGGCAACAGGCTGGACCCATATACACTGCCGGTTCACTCTATCCTGGATTATCTGTGGCACCTAAAATCAACTGGTCTATCGCTGTCGTCCCTCAAGGTCCACCTGGCGGCAATTGCAGCATTTCACCGGGTGAATGAACGTCTCACCTTGTTTTCGATACCTATTGTGAAGAGGTTTCTCAAAAGGCTGTTGAAGTTGTACCCTCCGGTGCGTGCCCCGACACCTCAATGGGACTTGAACCTGGTCCTTTCGCACCTCGCCAGGCCGCCCTTCGAGCCGCTGGCATTGTGCTCTCTGCTCTCTCTTTCGTGGAAGGTAGCGTTCCTGGTGGCCATCACCTCGGCTAGAAGGGTGTCTGAGCTGCACGCCCTTTCGGCGGAGCCCCCGTACACCACCTTTTTTAAAGACAAGGTACGTCAATGCCCTCACCCGGCGTTCAGGCCCAAGGTAGTGTCACAGTTTCACATGAACCAAGATATCTACCTGCCAGTCCTCTGCTCTAAACCTCATGCATCTGGCAGAGAGAGTCGCCTCCACATGTTGGATGTCAGGAGGGCTTTAGCTTTTTACATAGAGCAGACGAGACCCTTCCGCAAGTCGTCTCAGCTTTTTGTGGCAGTAGCTGACAGAATGCAGGGCAAACCCGTCTCTACACAGCGGATTGCGGCGTGGATAGTGGCCTGCATTAGGGAGTGTTATAAGCTGGCTGGAGTGCCTCTCCCGAGGGTCACAGCCCACTCGACCAGGGCCCAGGCAGCGTCAGCAGCCTTCCTCGCAGGGGTCCTGATCGCAGAGATTTGTAGAGCAGCGACGTGGTCCTCTCCGCATACCTTCGCTCAGCACTACGCTGTTACCCAGCAGGCTCGGCAAGACGCGGCGGTTGGCACAGCAGTGCTGCAGTTGATGTCCCTGTGACACATCCCACCTCCAAGGTAAGGCTAGTGACTCACCTACAAGGGAATGGCCAGGAGCAGCACTCGAAGAAGAAGAAGAAGAAGAGGTTGCTTACCTGTAACCGGTGTTCTTCGAGAGGTGTGCTCCTGGCCATTCCGCTCCCTCCCGCCTCCCCTCATATAGTGGGGGTAGAAGGAACTGAGGAGGGAGGGGCCGGCGGCACCGTATATAGGGAGTGGCGTTGACGCCACTCCAGGGGGCGTTATCGCCGGCCCCATGGGGCTATGGGAAAATGTTCCGGTGTGCTGTGCACGTGGCGTGCAGACACCTACAAGGAAATGGCCAGGAGCCACACCTCTTGAAGAACACCGGTTACAGGTAAGCAACCTCTTCTTACTGTTTGCATGGGGGTTGGGTTGTAGCTGTGAAAGCTGATCTGTTTGCCTGCGGGCTAGCTGGCTATTCTGAAAGCTGACTGCCTGCTGTTAAGTGAAGAGACAAACAGTAACCACAAGAGGGCATCATGGCTTTACTTACTACAACCCTCGAAGCATATGATCATTCAGCAGATGTGTGGCAGACATATACAGCCCGGTTTCAAAATTTTGTAATAACAAACAACATAACCAATGAGAAGAACATACCAGTTTTTCTAACGGTCATTGGAGTTAAGACTTATAATTTGCTATGTGATTTGCTTTACCCAGAGAAGCCAGAGCAGAAACCTTACGGGGACCTAGTGGAAGTTCTGGGAGCACATTTTTCCCCAAAGCCACTAGTAATTGCAGAGAGGTATAGGTTCTACCAAAGGAACCACGGTGAAGGTGAATCAGTTGTACAATTTGTAGCAGCTCTGCGGAAGCTGGCAGCACACTGTGATTTCAAGAACATATGAGAGGAAATACTGCATGACAGGCTGGTATGTGGCCTGCACAGTGAATCAGCACAGCAATGCCTATTGACTGAAGGTCAACTCACCTTGCAGAAGGCTGTGGAAATTGCAGTCTCCATGGAACACGTCACCCAAGACATGCAACAGATTGGGGTCAGTGTCCATAAAGTATCCCTACAACCTGCCCCCAGGGCACCAGGGAGACAAGAATGTTACCGGTGTGGGAAGCAGGACCACCTCGCATCAGAGTGCCGGTTTAAAGAACTACTGTGTCGACAATGTGGTAAGAGAGGGCACATTGAACGTGCCTGCAAACAAAGGAAGGGTGAGCCAAACAGAAGAGGCAGACCTGAGAAAAATGGGCTGTTGGTTTGGCGGACTAAGAGGGAAATTCTGCATGCAGTAGAGCAGAATGCAGGTGATCATAGTGACACCCCAATTGGAAGATGAAGATTCCCTCCATGTTTTGTCTATAACAGCTGGCCCACATCAATTCTGGGTAACACCTGTGTTGGAAGGCAAACCTATACACGTGGAACTGAACACTGGCGCAGCAGTTTCATTAGTTTCTAACCTTGTGTGTGAGAAGGACTTTAAACATCTGCCACTTAAGCCGACAGTAGTCGTTTTGAAGACATATACTGGAGAGACAGTTCCCCTGTTGGGTACTACTGATGTGAAAGTAGAACTCAATGGACAGACCACAAAGCTACCACTGTTTGTGGTAAAGGGGAATTACCCAGCCCTAATGGGAAGATCTTGGATCAGGAAAATGCAACCTGATTGGTCACAAGTGCATCAATTGACTAAAGAAGAAATGAATCTAGCAGCGGTACTAACGAAACACGCTGCTGTTTTCAGTGAAGACTTAACCAGTATGAAGGGAATCACTATGAAATTAAATATAAAGCCTGATTGCCAACCAAAATGTTTGAAGGCCAGGATGGTGCCATTTGCCATCAGACCCAAGGTGGAAAAAAACTTGGAGCGGTTAGACAAGGAGGGAGTCTTAGTGCCAGTTACTCACAGCCAGTGGGCGACACCCATTGTCCCAATAGTGAAGAAGGATGGCTCCATTCAGATTCGTGGAGATTTCAAGGTCACTGTCAACCCCGTGTTACGTGCAGAACAATATCCTCTTCCCCGCATTGAGGACATCTTTGCAGGTTTGGCTGGAGGACAAAAATTTAGCAAGATTGATTTGAGTCAAGCGTATTTACAGATGCGTGTTGAAGAAGAATCTCAAGAATTGTTGACAATCGCAACACATAAGGGGTTGTACAGATACTGTCGTTTACCTTTCGGCATTACTTCAGCCCCAGCTTTGTTCCAAAGGGCAATGGATCAGATTTTGAGTGGTTTAGCAGGAGTACAGTGCTATCTGGATGACATCCTGGTCACGGGCAAAAATGAGGAGGAACACCTTATGAACTTGGAAGCTACTCTGCAAAGACTGAAAGAGTATGGTCTACGTGTTCACAGAGACAAATGTAAGTTTTTCCAGCCCTCAGTTGAATATTTAGGACATATAATTGATGCTGATTGTCTCCATAAGTCTCCGGCTAAGGTTAAGGCTATCGTGGATGCTCCACTACCTCAGAACATAAGCCAACTTCGCTCTTTTTTAGGCTTATTAAACTATTATGGCAAGTTTATTCCACAATTGGTGATGCTCCTGAAACCCCTACATGAGCTTCTGGGGCCGAAAAAGGCCTGGAACTGGACTGAAGCTTGTGATGTTGCATTTAATGAAGCTAAATGCTCACTGGTAAACTCTAAGGTTCTGACACATTTTGACCCATCTTTGCCCCTACAGTTGGCTTGTGATGCCTCCCCTTATGGAGTTGGGGCTGTATTGTCACATATTATGCCTTTTGGTGAAGAGAGGCCTATTGCTTTTGGTTCACGCTCCTTGACCAAGGCAGAAACTAACTATGCCCAAATTGAACGCGAAGCACTGGGCATTGTTTTTGGCATTCAGAAATTTCACCAGTGCCTGTGGGGAAAGAAGTTCACACTTCTCACTGACCATTGACCCCTGACATCAATTTTGGGGCCACAGACAGGCATCCCACATTTGGCTGCTAATCGGATGCAACAATGGGCATTGATATTTTCTGGATACACGTATGAAATCAAGTACAGGCAATCCTCTTTGCATTGCAATGCTGATGGTCTTTCAAGGCTGCCCTTACTGACACACCGTCAGGATCAGGGTCAGGAAGGAATCTTTTACTTTGAACAGGTGGAAAACACACCTGTCACGGCTACTCAAGTGAAGAAAGCAACACGGGTTGACCCAGTACTCTCACAAGTTATGGATTTCGTGATGCATGGAATGTTCTTACCTGACTCTCAGGTCTCTCCTGATCTCCACCCCTACGTGTCTAGGAGGCCTGAGTTATCGACCCAATCTGGGTGTTTGTTGTGGGGTATGTGTGTCATTATCCCACCTTCATTAAGACCACGTTTGTTGGAACAGCTCCATTCAAGTCACTGCGATATAGTGCTCATGAAAGAAATTGCACAGAGCTATTTCTGGTGGCCGGGCTTAGACAGGGCCATTGAAGAAACATCTAGAGCTTGTACCTCATGCCAGAGTGTCCGGAACGCACCTCAGTTGGCACCTCTTCACCCTTGGGATTGGCCCGAAAGGCCATGGCAGCGTATCCATGTTGATTTTGCTGGCCCATTTGAAGGATGTATGTTTTTAATTGCTGTGGATGCCCATTCACCCATGTGTCACCACAACAACCCCAGTGACCCCAGGTAGTCCAAAACACCACATATTCTTTCCCCTCTAATGAAAAAGTCCCCTCCCCCGCCCCAGAAAGAATAAGAACTAAACAAGGAGATGAGGGTAGACTACCCCATCTCCGGCGAACCCCCAGTTTATTATTCTGCCCCAGAGGGGGTCACCAATAGCTAAAGATCCAGCCGATTAGGAGGCCTTCTGTCTCGAGGTAGATTACTGCGAATTTCTGGTGTGCCCAAACCACAGTAAGGGTGAAAAGATATCAGACAAGTCTGCAACCAAGGATCTGCAGTTACAATTCTTTTATTCTCTACCAAGGTTTCACTAGTTTCCAAGGGAGTGTCTGCCTCAAAATACCAGTATTACTCACCAGTATTAACTTTGCTCCAAAAAACAATTAGTACAGTATACCATATATGCAGAGAGGTGTGCTATGGTACCACATAGTAAACAGAGTTCCAAATTGAAAGTTATAAAACTAAAAGGAGACTGTAATACAATATAAGGTAGAATTTTGTTAGCGGGATCAAACTTTCAAATACAGGGCTCTAAATTTCCCCTGTGAAAAACACAGTTGGCACGCAAAAAAATAGCATTTATGCATACCGAGAGAATAATTGCATGAGTATAGTAAATGCGTATGTACACACAAATCTCTGTTTACAGACACAGCGTCTATATCTCTTGAATAAGGAAAGCAAAGCGTTCCATTCCACTGACTGTGCACACACGAAACCTATAATTTAAGATAGTCAGTATACTTGCAATTCTGTTAAATATTTAGTCCTTTCATCCTGCTGTAGATTTCTACAAACTGTGAATCTTCTGAAAGTGTCCCAGACTGGCGAGGTGAACTCCTGCATGCTGTTCAACAAGTCTTTCTGAGAGAACAGGATGTTCTTCTAGCAGCATTTCAAACAGAGCTTGCAGAACTGGGTACCAAGGATGCAGTGGTATTGATGAACCAGTTACAACACAGGCTTCAAGAACAGGTGATGCAAGACACAACTTCTGTTCAAAATAGGTTTCTGTATGTGTTAAATTTTAATCTCTGATGCACAAATGCAGTCAGAAGGCATTACAATGCAACTGTTTTGCTTTTTTTTTATGTTGCTATAATTACTGCTTATTTGAAAAATACATTAGGTATATAAGCTCTGTGAATGTTCAAGGCAAAGTATAAGTAATAATATTATCGACTTTTGCAATATAATTTTCAAATAAGTTTGTAGTGTTGATATAACTTCTGGAGTTCTACTTTTAAATTTGTAATACTAACAGGTTATTAACCAGAGAACAGCGATAGACTTCATCCGGAATGCAGATCGAAGAAGTTTGCTAATGGAAATTCAAGTACTGCATGCTCAGATGAACACTAGAAAAATGACTTTGAATAGAGAACAAGAGAGTGATCCAAAAAGCCAAGGTGCTTTATGTGGTAATCTTATATGTGTGTGTACCTGTGCATGTGCTTACAGATAGGGAATACTGGTATTTCCTCAGATTGTGCCGTTCATTCTGTGTCCTTCATTTTGATGATTCAAAACTTTCAATCTTACCTGTCCAATCTACCTTTTGAAAATTAAAATAATCTCTCTGCTTACAAACTCTTACCGCTGATATCGTAGTTTAAAGAGTGGCTGAGTGATTTTGAAAGTTAACCCATATTGAAGTTTGCATCTTGGATTTTTTTCCAAGCATGTACTTCAGTTTTTAGGTCTAACAACTTTGACAGCATCTTTAAGGTAGGTTGTCATTGATAATGATTAAGTCATGTATAGCCTTGACAGAGAAAAATATTCAAAGATTAGATGTGCTTACCATAACCTTTCTCTGCTGAGAGGGAAATACATTTTCCACATCTGAATATATTCTTCAATATCAAAATTTTATGGTTTCTTTAGTTCTTATCAGTAATATGAGGCTTTTTATATATTTCAAAATAATCTAGTCCCTGTATACTTTTTCTAACCATTATTCTTAAAATGCTGATGGATTACAGTCATTTTAACACACTCCTTTTCAGAGACCATGTGTAGAAACTGTTCAGATCCTGCAAGCTTGAAGGCACAAGAGACCCATGCGTTGGGCGCAAGAAATTAAAACAGTTGTTCATTCAATCCTGCTAAACAAATATTTCTGTTTTAACTGAATCCTCACAAAGGGTAAAATTCACTCCTGTGTGCAGGGCTGGCACAGGGCCTAGGCACCATCTTGAAAGCTTATGTGGAACAAGAGTAACTGTGATGGTCCTACCCATGGGGTTGAGGGAGTGGGAGATGAGCAGTAAATTTTATGCAACACAAGTAGCATTGTGTATAGGATGTTGTTATTTGAGTAAATTCCGTATTAATGATGCTATTTCTAGAAATGCTGGAGTACAACATGCAGCAGAAGCAGTCTCAGATACTGGAGATGCAAGTGGAGCTCCATAGTGTGAAGGACAGGGCAACTGAACTTCAAGAACAGTTGAATTCTGAGAGAATGAAGGTTTCAGAGCTGAAGAATGAACTTTCCCAAACTAAACTAGAACTTGAAACAACCCTCAAAGCCCAGCACAAGCACTTCAGAGAGTTAGAAACCATCAGGTATGGTTTTCAGTGGCTAACGCTTAGTGCATTGGCATTTTAGATTTTTTTCTTATGTTGTCATTTATTACCGCATCAGTTGTATTAAGAAAATCATTAGCACATGAGTTTGTTTCCTTTAAATTTTTGCTGAGGAAAAGTAGCCTATTATCCCAACTGAAATGTAATCCCATGGAAACAAGAAAAGCTTTTGTTTTTCTTAGTTTTGCTTATCACTTATTCTAAAATACTTTTGCAACCCAAGGACAGATGTTTTGAGACTTCTGTACTTATTTTAGACCATTACGTACAAAACTGTAGATATTTTATCTTTATTAACGTAGTAGCAAGAAAAAAATCAGCTTATGCTGAGGTGGCATGGTGTAAGAAAGTTTACAAGTAGTTTGTGACAAGTTTTATGTGCGGGTCCATATGTCTTGTGTCAGTTAATTGTTGATTTGGGGCCAGCAGCAGAGATAGCACAGTAGGGAATTTGAAATCAGGATGAGGAAATAATTTTCACAGATTCTCTTTATTGACTTTTCAGATACATCTCCAACACACGGATTTATAAAGTAGCAATATGTGTCTCAACGTAATTTGTGGTTTTTTGACAAAAACAATAATCCTAAAAGTTGCTTGTGTATCTTTGTTAGGACTGAGGTTAAAGAAAAAGCTGCTGAACTAGATACATTGAAGGATACAGTGGCGAATGAACAAAAGAAGTCAAGAGAGCTTCAGTGGGCTTTGGAGAAGGAAAAAGCTAAAATGGAACGCAATGAAGAAAGAGGAAGAGAAGAGCTTGAGGTATCCTGTGTTTGCTCTCATATTATTCCCAGCATTAAAAAAAATATACTTTCCTCTAATATTTCATCTTTTTTTTTTTTAACGTTCTGTGATCTAGATTCTCCCCCTCTGCTGCTGCAGTATACTCGCTGGGGTTGGAAGAGGGTATACAGAATCTCTCCAGGGCCAACAGTGGGGCAGCAAGGGCATGATCCAAACCTAGCTGAAATCAATGAGTTTTATATGGAGTTCAGCTGACTTTGTATCACCCCCAGGGTTGTTAAGATATCAGTCAGAAAAGAGCCAGCCTCCATATACCACATCTTCAAAAAGATATGTTAGCAAAGCAACAGACACAGCTCCCAACTCTGGCTAGAATGCCCATAGTTCTATATGGGGAAGAATATTGTTGGTCTTATTTTAAGCATCAGCAAACACCCCCCCCCCCCGTTTTACCAGGACCCACCATATGAATCTTAGCCTGGCTGGCAGGATTTCTGCAGCAAAGGATGCATTTCCCAGCATCCTTGTTTCATCTCAAGGCACTGGGTATGGCAGAATTTGATCCTCAGTTGTATGTAATAGTTGTTTTTAAATCAAATTATCAAGACAAAACAAGAGTCACTTCCTTAATGTTTACCAAACCAGTAAACAAAAAAAAAAGTCTTAAAGATGTGATATTAAAATGTTGTTGTAAATCTTAAAGAGATGTAGCTAAGTACAATGTATTAAAAATACCTTTGGCCCTCCCTCAGCCATGACAAGTAGACAGTTATGCATACCAGAGTTTGAAAATCTGCCTCCTCAGTTTAGGAAGTGAAAATAACTAGCTGTAAATAGTCATGGATTTCATGTTGGTAATTTTACAGCAGCTATAGTGTATTGTAGGTATTGTTATTGTTACATTGATTTAAAAAGTGTAATTCATTATATACACGCATTTAAAAACAAAATCCGATTTGTGGTGTTAAAGCAGATTATTTAGATTTAACATACTTAAAATTTTCTGGAAAAGGGCATATTCTAAATGAATATAACCCAGGCGTGTCAAACTTACGGCACATGGGCTGGATCTGGACGTCCAAGGGCACAGATCTGGCCCCTGGAGCTGCTGCCTGGGAGCTCTCTGCAACAGCAGCAGTAAATAACAAAGACAGGCAGAGCAGGGCTGAGCCTGCTGCTTGCGACTGGATCACGTGAGTGAGTCACAGCACAAGGGAACAAAGGAAGTGCTCCAACCAGTCTCGGCTCAGATCTGCTGTGGTCTACCAACCAGTCAGAGACTCAATCACAGCAGGCTGAGCTAGGCTCTCAGAGATTCACTGCACCACCCCCCACCCCAACTGTTCACTGACAGTCAGTTGGCGTGATAATATGATTGACTGCACATTGCACAAATCACAAATAAAAAAAGGAAAAAGTGGCTTGGGCCCACATGGGAACGAGCCAATGAAAGGCCACCATGCTGAATGACTGACAGTGAGTAGGCAATGGTGGGGCCAGGAGCCCAGCCTCCCTGTGGTGGTGACTGAGACAGATTACCTGTCACCACACAGTAGGGGAAGTGGAAAGAAAAGAGAAGGGGGGGGGTCTGGGAGCCACCCAACTTGGGGGGGGGGTTGGATTGGCCAAGCAGAGGAGAGGGGTTTGGGGACCTGCACAAAGGAAAAGGGGTCAGGGAGCCAGCATGGGGAAGGGGAGCTCACAGGGCAGGAAAAAGGAAGTTGTGGGGGAGATTGGGAGGTTGGCGAAGCCAAAGGGGAACCCATGGCGCTTTAAACATGGCAGAAAAAAAGGTTGGGGAACCCATGCAGACACACAGCCTGTGATAGTTGTCCTGCCCTCCAGTGTGGCCCCCACATTGAATGAGTTTGCCACCTCTGATATAACTGGTCACTTCTTTTATTTTCTTATGAAAGGATTTGAAATTTTCTCTTGAGGATCAAAAACAAAAGAATTTGCAATTAAATAAACTTTTGGAACAAGAGAAACAGCTATCTGATGATCTGCAACAGAAAATTGCATCCCAAGAAGTTCTGAATGCAGCCCAGCTGTCACATGAACGAGGCCGTATCTCTGAGCTTCAGGTGCTCCTTGAGTCAGAGAAAGTCCGAGCTCTTGACATGAGCAGAGCCCTGGAAGGGCATAAAGAACTGTGTGCTCAGCTTCAGAGTACTGAAGATAAGGGTCAGGATGGGACACCCAAACCAACTGAAGAATTACTTCAAGATTTGCAAAAACAAGTGGATGAAAAACATGACCGTATAGTGGACTTAGTTAGTGAGATAGAGAGGTATAAACTTGAATCTGTGCAAATGAGGCAACAGATGGAAAAGGAAAGGCAGATTCAGCAGAAGACACTGCAAACAGAACAGGATGTTAACATGTTAGTGCAAAAGAAAGTCCATGAACTAGAGTCCAAGTTGGAAGATCTTCACTGGCAGCTTGGAGAGAAAAAACAACAGGTTCATAAACTACAGCATGAGGCAAAGAAGTTTCAGGAAGCAATTCAGGAGCTACAGAAAAAAGAACAAGAGCGGGAAGAAAACAATGAAACTGAAAGAGCAATGTGCCAGAATTTTAATGAGGTACAGAAGAATTTAAAAGAACATATAACATTAAGCTGAACTGTAAAGATGCCACTGTGATCTAGTCTCTCGAGTTTGATTAGATGGGCAGTAAATTGAGTAGCAATTTAATCTGATTCATTTGCTGCTCTTTTAACTCAATATTTAAGTTGTTTCTCTTTGCTTGAGCTAAATCCCGGTTGGTAATGCATAGCATGATTGCCAAAATCATTGGCAGGAGCACTGACTAGACCATTCTAATTCCTCCTCCTCCAAAAAGATCTAGTGAGATTACTCCACATGTCCTCTGCAGCTGAAATCATAAAGGAGATAACTGTAATTGGTAAGAGGAGACATAAGCAAAGCTTGACTCTGTTTCCGTGTACGTACATGCATTACCAAGCTGTAGTCCCAGCACTCAGCCCCTTGAACAAATTAACCATGCTCAGGAGTGCACAGAGTTGGTCTCGGACACAATACAGCGCCTAAGAACAGCACTTTCTCAGGGCCCATTTGGAAGGGGTGGATAACGCCACAAAAACCAAAATGTGTTGGGGTGGTTAGGAGTGTGTGTTGGAAATACCATGTTTGCTACAGGTGAGGAATAATGGACAAAATTCTGGCCTGACTCTGACCCAATATGCACCTTATCTCCAATATGTTCAGTTTACAATTTATGCTGTTAGTGTTTTTCAATTGAAATTAATGTACTGTTTGCATTTGTGTGTGTGTGTGTGTATATATATATATATATACAGACTGCATGGGATACATCCAATGAGAGAACGAGAAATTGGGTTCTACAGCAGAAAATGGAAGGAGTTGAAACAAACGAATCAACCTACCCCACACTGACTGAAATGAAAGGAGAAGGCAATCTAGGTGAAGGAAGTAAAGTTGTGGACTACATCAGACAAAAGCTACAAAATGTGTCTTCAAAACTGAAACAATTGGCACACAAAGCCGCTAGCAGGTTAGAAGGATCTTCAGTTACATGTTTGTGCTAACAGCAGCCAACAAACAATAACATCTAGTCACTTTAATCAGAATTTTCTTTCCTGTATTACTGTAGCTTTATATTGTGTAATGTTAGTTAAGTTACACGAGCATAAAACTGGATCAACAGAGAAGTGAATTCTGCCCTAAATAACAGCACTTCATGTAATCCTTTATCAGTTCAGGCAAAAAAAAAGTTAGCTTCCCAGAAAAGGGGGTTACTTGAGTTTGATGTAGACAGGAAACTGCTCAAAAGAATTTTATTACCTGTTTTTCCTCAATAGTGCTTTGAATGTTCATACAGTGAAAAAAGGATTACCACAGACTCTGTAAACTGAATTTTATTGTGAAATTCTCATTCGCATTGCCGTGAGCCTTCTTTTTCTGGGTACCTCCTCGCTAAGAGAATAGCAGTTGTGACCCCAGCAGTCCAATATGAATCGGGTTTTGATTCCACTATAGTACACAGATCCAATAACAAAAAACCTGAGCTTGATGTGTGAATTTTTGAATGTAATCTGCACTTCTGAAATGTCCCCAATAAAATTGCTCACAGTGGTTTAAGAATTTTGGGGAGATGTGGGGTCTAAAAGTCCAAAGCTCCTCAGCTCTGTCCAGCACCCCGTCCAAACAACTATTGTTGCTGAGTGCTGCTTAAACTGTGGCCAGCTTAATTGAGGTGCGTTAATGGAAACTGAGCACTTAGGAAGATCTGGCCATTTCTCAGGTAAAGAGACTCACAATCCGAAAGGGTTTAGTAATGTTCCAAAATATGTATGTTTATGAAAAGTGCCTAAAGAAAAATGAAAGTGAGCACTTGCTTAAAAAAAAGAAAAAGAAGAGAGAAAAATATAGTTCTACTTTGAAAACTGGATACATTTTGTGTTCTTTTGAAATTTCAGTCATTTTCCCCATGCCTGCCTTCAGAAATGCATAAATTTTGTGCTCTCTAGAACTGTAGTTATGCTTTATTACACTACATACACTTGAATATAATATACTATTTTCATTCCAGGTTACAGTTTGAAACAGCAGATGATGACAACTTTATTGGGGCACAAAATAATATTGAAGATGTTCTTTTACTGTTGCGAACATTACCTGGATTGCCCCAGCTAGCAGAGGTGAGAACTGTAATCACTTACACAGTGAAAAGTCAATCATAGTCTGTGTGCATTTACCATTGACTGAGAGTGATGTAAATCCTTTCCTTTTTAACTTCTCAACTGTGACGAGGATTCACAAATAGACACATGCTTCACATTTCCTAGTGTTTTCTTTAGGAAACACTAAAAGTTTGTAAGTTTCCCATCTTCAGAGCTCTGACAAAGTGGGATTTTCTCCCACAAAAGCTCATGCAATAAATAAATTTGTTAAAGTGCCACCAGACTCCTTGTTCATTTTAAAAGTAACTTGTATAACTGTGACCTACTGTTCGGAAAACATAACTCAATATCTCCTTGATGTGAAACAATACTGTTTAATATTCACTATCTCAGGTTGTCACAGCATATTTACTTAAATTATGCTATACTTGCTAAGGGAAGTGCACCAGGAAAATCTGCATGCAATTATGGATGTACAAACTACAAAATGAAGCTTTTAGTTCGTGTAAGGGTTCATGACCATCCTTCCTTGTCAGTCTATGAGGTAGACCCCTCCTCCTCACTGTATCACCTGTGTAGGTAGGCTCAAAACAGGAAATTAGCTATCTCTGGTGCCCAGGCCTTCAGGCGGGACAGGGCAACAAAGCAGTCTGTGGCCCCTGGTCCTCAGGTGATGCAAGGCAATTAAGCAGTTTAGTGGCTCACAGCCAGGAGGTACATACTATCAGGCCTCCTGGCCTATGATGATGTAGCTGCCACTCCAAGGATGAGGTTGGCAACAAGCATGGGGGTAGGGCAGTTCAGCCCAAACCTACTCCACTGGGTCAGTGGGGCTCCAACCAAAACACACCGGCATGGTACCAGGCCGTCACACAACCTGACTATTGTCTACTTCCCTTGGGCTGCTTCCTCCCTGGAATACCTGAGCCTCTGAGACCTTATCCATTTTCATGAGGTGAACAGCAAGGGGTGACCCCAACAGCTCCTTGGTGGCCCAGGCAGCTACGGTAGCTCCTTCAGGTCTAAGCGTGGCAGCAGCGGCAGGAGAAAGAAACCCTTCTCTTCCAGCAGTTTCCCCTGGCCCCCAACTGATTTTGAGGGCCCTCCATTTATACTTTTTGTTCCTGTCCCACCCTTCAACTACCAGTGTGGTGGGTGTGAGCTTCTTGGCTCCATCCACCTATGGGGGATGATGGTCCCTCCTTTGTCAGTCATAGAAAAAAGCCACACTTGCTTGCTACAGGCCAATCTTTGGTGCTTGACTGAGCTCAATCAATGCTGGTGTGAAGCATCTGTTTTGAAAGTGGCTCAGAATTAACTTTCCTTGTTTCATTCTTTGAAGGCACTAACTAGAAAACTGTTCTCTGAGTTTTTAGATGCAATTAGGAACATAAAAATAAACAGTGCACATTATTATTATAATACAGTAGCTTAGTATGTTGAAATGTTCTGTTACACATGCAGCATAATATACCATAAGAAGTCACTAATTGTGTATTAACTCACCCGTTGTCAAGGTTAGTATTATGCTTTTCAGATTTCTCAGATAAAGTAGTAAAGTATTGTTTTATCCACCAAAATTGTCATCTACAATAAGGTAGGAGTCATATCAATCTGATCTCATGCAGGTTTTTTTTCCTTTCTAGCTGCAATTAGTGTTACCACCTGGGATGTCCTCTAGCTCACTGACTGAAAGACTGCTGAGACACAATGCAGAGCTGGCAGGGTTTGTCAGCAGACTGAGTGAGGAAAAGAACAATTTGAGGAACACTATCATGAAACTGGAAGAGGAACTCAGACGACACCAACAGAGAGGACCTTGTGGAGACTATGTATGTGTCTGCTAAATGCATTGCCATAAACAAATCTGTATAGACTAAAAACCACCACACTGTTTCCATATATGAAATATAGTTAGACGGACCCTGTCCAGAGCTCAGTGGGCTGGTAGTCTAAGAGGAAGGCAGGGGATGATTAACTGCTCTACCTGTCCTTCCTGCCCAGCAAGCAGATGTGAATTGTTCCTTGCCTGCCCTCTTAACTGTCTGAAATCAGGCAGCCTTTGCGAACTCTTTTTCCCATAGTTAGGCACTTTGTGTTTTCATTCACCCTAGGCACTAACAGACTCCAGGTTTATTCAGGATTATAAAGCTACTATAAACCTGCTTGTTAGTGTGGGTTGATGGGCTAGATGCAGTGCATATACTTTTCTTGGAAGTTCATAGCATCACTTCACAGTGCTCAAAATGTGAGGTCCCAAGATGTACCTCCAACCTGGGTTTCCCACTTAGCAATGCACCAAGCCCACTAGTGAATCAACAAACGACCCAAGATGTATTCTTAAAATAAGATTTGGTCCCTCTCCAGTCTTCTAGACACTCACTGGACAGTGGTGCTAATCTCGATATACTCATTGCCTCTGAGAGAGAGATTTGGAACAGAGAAAAGTTGTCACTACAGAAATCCTTGAAACAAGCTGATGCGGAGCTGGCCAAACTGAGAGCGGAGCTGAGGAATGAAGCTTTCCTGAGAGAACTGGGATCCAGTTCTGAAAACGCTGCACTAAAGGTAGGAAGCTTGTTAGTGGCTGCACTTTCTCAGTGCAGAGGATTGTCTTGTTTTGAATTGAGACATTTTCCATTCCCTTCACCATCATTCTCCTCAATTTATGTAACTAGAGAAATCAGAATGATTCAGTTTTCAAAAGACTGAATTTTGAGAAACAATGCTAAACTATTCCCTGGGGAAAGACACAAAAACACACTTACCCCTCTTCTGTAAATTACATAAATTTTGCAGTTCAAAACAACCCTACATTATGAAACTGGTGTTAAAAAAAACATTAGCATTAGTGCAGCTTCCTCTAGGGCAGCAGGAGTGAATAAGTACAGGTGAACTTCAGCAATAATGTTATCAAAATTCATGGAATTATAACAAGGCTCTGAATGCTTTACTTACAGTGCTTCTTTTGTTTCTTGTCATCTAGATAATTTATGGAAAATACCTGAGAGCAGAGAGGTTTCGGAAAGCTCTCATCTATCAGAAGAAATATTTGCTGCTGTTAGTAGGTGGGTTCCAGGAGTGTGAAGAAGCCACCGTCGCTCTCATTGCAAGAATGGGTGGACAGCCTTCCTACACTGACCTAGAAATTATTACACATCGTTCAAGGGGTTTTACCAGATTCCGCTCTGTGGTCAGAGTGTCCATTGCAATATCGAGGTAAATCACAGGAAGTTACACATTAACCAAATGTGAACATGCAGCGTAAGATATATTGTATGAAATTAAGTATCTGTTGTAATCGAACATTCTTCTGTGGTGCGCTCTAAGTTGTAAGTCTTGGTAGCCATGAAAATAGTGTATCTTAAACACAGTTCAGTTATTCAGAGCACTGGTAATGTAGATGACCGGAGTAAGCTGTTTAAGGTGTTCTGCAGCCCAATTGCCAATCAAAGGTGCCTGGCTCTGTATTGTAATTCAGTATTGTCAATTTATAGATTATGATAACTTTAAAAAATTGCTAATGAATCATTGGTGACTCCTCCAGAGCACCTGTGGATTTTTATAAATGTATCTTTATTTATTTCTATAACATAGTTTTCTTTAAAAGGAAAATAATCCCAATGAAACACAGCTATTGCAATCCATAAAATTGAATTGTATTTAAGAAATCAAATTGCTGTTATTACACTTCCAGAGGGGCTGGAGACAGGATGTTGTAAATTCTGTGGCTGAATCTGGTTTTCAGATTCCTCTGTGCGGCCAGCCTTGATCCTGAAAATACATACATGCTTAACTTTAAGCACATGAATAGTCCCCTGAACTTTGATTCACATGCCGCAAGTTAAGTCTGAGTGAGAGTGTGTGGAAGATGGGGGAATCTAGTGATAGAAGGTTTTACTGTAGAATATAGCACTTATCTTTTCTCTGCATTGGAACTCAAATTTTTTGCAGTTATTTGTTGTGGCTTATATTTTAAAGTATTAATGCTAAGTAATTTAGACATCTAGAACAAATGCTGCCCCTAGTCACACATGTGCAATACCAAGGACATCACTAGAACTGTATAGGTATAACCAAAGATAGAATGTGGCCCATATCTTTTTCTTAGATAAAAACTAATTCTGCTTAATCCAGGTTTTTCAGGTTTTAAAAGTCTGTCTCCTTACTCAGTTCCCTGTTGTGTGAATTATTATGACCATTGGAAGATTGTTTAAGGAAATGCTGGACCTACTCTGAAATATCTGTTTATTTTAAATACAGAATGAAGTTCCTGGTTCGTCGGTGGCACCGAGTTACAGGTTCTGATTTAATAAGTATCAACAGGGAAGGCTTTAACCAGAACACAGGTAAATCACTTCTGGCAATAACTAAAAAAGAATCATCTATGAATTACACTAGTGCTGACTGGATGATTTAGGTTGAGCTCCCCTGGTCAGGGACCAATGGGTTGCTCCTTTCCCTTTCTTTCATTTCATTAGTTGGACCAATCTGGTTTTTTAGGTTTTTGGTGGTAGTCCATTCCACTCCACTCAGCACTGACGCTACTCTGATCTCTCTTGTACCTTGCTTCTCATCAAATGCAGTAACCTAGCAAAACAAACTAGGAGTCCGTGGCACTTTAAAGACTAACAAATTTATTTATTGCATGAGCTATTGTGGGAGAAAATCCCACTTCATCAACGGTATAGCTTACAAAATGGGATGAAAACAACATGGCAGGAGTTTTTTGAAACATAGTAGCTTCTTCTTAGGCAAAGAACAGCACATGAACTGAGAATCTCCTGCACCTGTTGTAGTGTTCTCTGCTGTCAAAGCTGAGAATGGTGGTTCACGGAGTAAATCCTTTCCAGGGCATGGACAGGCAGGAATCTTGACTGCAATAGAGCCTGCCACCAGAATGAGGCACATGGCTAACCATGACTGAACAACACTTCCTCCCTTTTTGCCTTAACCCCAAACCAGGTGTCCCCAGGAATAGGGGCAGTGCTAGCCCCTTGGTGGCCCTAAGCAAGGGTATTTTGGGACATCCTCCACCTCCCAACACATAGCAAAAGCAAATGGGGGCTTTCTTGAGCTGCTTGGGAACCCAAACAATTGTTTAGTTTGCTTATACCTAGCACCAGCGCTACAGTGAAAGTGCCTACAGTCCAGGAAATCTGATCTGAAAAGGATCAAAAAGCCTTTTACTCATTCCTGGCTGTGTAAACACAGGCTGAAATCCTGAATCTGTGGATGTCAGTGCTATTGACAATAGTGGACTAGGATTTCCCCCTTGCTCTTCTATCAAGAAGTCTTAAAAAAGCAAGTTTCAAGAACACCTCCTGGGTTGAATGTGAAAGAGCTACAGCCATGGAAGTCTGCTAGGAAATAGGGAGCATAGATGGCTTGTGCACCCAGTATTAATGCTGCTTTTGAGTGCCGCATCAGAATTACAATTCTGAATTAACCGATGCAGGTCAGTGCAGCGCCAGCCCTAGGGCAGATAGGTTGCTGCTAGGCAGAATCCAGGAGCTCCAGCTTTTCTACCTGAAAAGAGTTTTTTGGTAAGGAGGCCTGGTCATGAACGGCCACTCAATCTTCCTAATTACTTTGCACAGTTAAAGCAGATATTTTTGAGGGTGGCTCAACAAAGTTTTGACTGAATCGTGGTAGCAGGAACTATCAAGATCCTGAGAAGTGAATAACTGCAGTGACAGAACCTGAGTGAGACAAGGGGAGGCAGCCCATAGTAATATACCAGGACAGCTCTTGGTGGAAAAAATGTCCATTTTACAAAAATTACTCACATACTAAACAGAAAAGCGGATACAGCTGTTTGAAACTCCCTGTCTTGTAAGTTTGAGCCAGGCAGTTTGTGGGCATGCATGAATGTATTTCTATTCCTTGGTCTTCATTGTTTCATATTACGTGTCAAAAAAAATGATCCAACACTGGCCATTGCTATTATTAATTATGTCCTCTGCTGTTGTGGCTGAGATCCCCAGTCCTGGACAACATTCCCACTGTGCTAAGAGCTGTACAGACATGGAATAAAAAGATGGTTCCTGCCCCCAAGGAGTTTACACTGTAAATGTAACAAAAGACACCAGATGGATCTAGACAGCAAAAGGAGCACAAGTCACTGAGACAATGGGGTCAGCATGGTAGGCAGCGAGAGTTGCATTTCTTCAACTAACTCTAGTTTTTCATTCACACTTTACCACATGTTAAACAAAGTGTGCTCCTGTGGTATCTGTCAATGTGCAGAGTGGCTGATTTTAGAATTTGGAACTTTTTGTATAGAAACGTGTTTCTGTTCTAGGTACCGAGCTACGGTCTGATGCTTTAGCTGCTGGGCTGGAGCTCTCTGGAGAACACAGACATTCTTCTGATAGGTCTAGATCCAACCTTGAGTCTTTTAGATCTCCTGTAAATTCTCAGTACAGGTAAATTTGTTAAATAATTATTTGTCTGAACAGCTTATTTCTGCTAGTACATTTCTTTTAGGATTCAGTGTGGAAACTTCACATTTAGGGATGTAATACACTATATTTTTTTTCCCCACTAGACCTTTGTCTATGTTTTTTTTCACTCAGGTACCTGTTCAATGCCTAACATTTCAGTCTTGAGCCCTCCAATGAACATAATGGTCTTCAGAAACCATCCCCAGGGATCATACATTAGAAAATGGGGTTGCCTCAAACTGATATAAATGCTTTATTTTGTCACGCAAGACCTCATGGGTGGCCATGAGGGCATGACCATTAGGAAGCCACCGTGAAATCCCTTGTAGTGATAAGAGCCAGACTGACTGCAGACACTGTGGTTCTAGAGTACCTGCAGCCTTTCATGACTTCAGCTAAGGTTGTAGATCCTCAGCACTTCTGAAAATCAGACCCTAGTAGTTCTCAGGTTGTGGGATGTGTATTCATATAGTGCCATGAACACATGCCTTCCTACTGCTGTACAAATTGCATCTCCTCTCATTTGCAATCTCATACAATATGGTAACTAAAGCACTTGATTACACAGAAATTAATTGTAGTGCTCTTTGATGTGATTGAGCAGCTGGAAACTAGAGAAAAATTACAACTATATAAAGTTGATTCAGACATCTGCTGCTTTTCTTAATTAAAATTAATATAAATGTACTTGACACTAGTACTTCTGCATGTTTTATGTAGTTTCAGTAGGAGTCTGACTTGTCTTTTGCCTCAGAAGTATGCAACAAATCTTCAGAGAAGCAGGGAAGTTAAGCAGCTGAGGGCACATCTGTGCTTTTGAGGGGGGCAGCACATGGAGCCTGCACTCTCCTGCTAAGCATTGCAGCGTAAACACTCCCACTCCGCCTCTGAAACCAACCCATGGCCACATTTCAGAGCCCCACTGGGAACATCACTATTGCTGTTCTCAGCACCAGACTGCGATGGCTCTTTTGCAATGCAGATATACTTGAGGGAGGTTGTGAGAGGGCTCCACCAATAGGAAGATGGCAGCCAGTTAAATACCCTCAGTAGATCAGTGTGATTCACCAGAAGTGGGTGCATCTGTATACTTGTGTTTACAACACAGCTGCTCCATCTTCCTTTTGAAACAGGTTTCAGCATGGTGACTTGAGTTCTTTAAATTCCACCTTTTCTTCCACTAGGTACCAGGGTATCCATGCTGATTTAAGCCCAGTTTCTAATATGTGTTCTCAGCTAAATTATGATCCTGATCGAGCTTTAACAGATTACATCAATAGGCTGGAGGCCCTACAGAGGCGACTTGGAAGCATCCAGTCAGGTAAATACACAAAAGTTTCCTCTTCATGATCACAAAGTTAGAGAGCATGTGCTGGGTTCTCTAATTCAGTCTTAAACAAAAAGGAACACTCAGAGCTGAACTCAAGGACCAGGATGAAACTGGTTGCACACTGCATTAAATGTGATGTAGCTTTTGCTGGGGCTGTCTGATAATGAGGAGTTGTGTGGCACTTTAACAGATTTATTTTTTGCATGAGCTTTTGTGGGAGAAAATCCCACTTCGTTAGTCTTAAAGTGCCACATGCTTTTTTTTTTTTTTTTTTTTGCTGGACTAGACTAACACAGCTATCCCTTTGAAAATTGTCTGATCTTAGACAGCAAGGTTTTAATCAACCTCTTACCAGCAATGATGAGAAGGGTTTTGTGAACCCATTGGGGTCAAGATTCCTTCTGATTAATCAGCCTGTGGGGTGTTTGGCTGCATTGCCTTATTCCCACAATGACATCTCCTGAACAGCACACAGCAGCATTTTTGTACCGCCTTCTGGAAAGGCTCTTCCATTTAGAAATACCCTCAGTTAACTTATCCACTAACAGGATCCAAAGTTCTAGCTGTAACGATTCAGAGGGACCCCACTCTAGTCTGATAAGGAGTCAAATTGCTTTATCAAACCAGAGATTAGAAACAAGGTGGGTTTTTTTTTCTTGAAGTGTCTTTCTTATAGTACAGTTTGCAACAGGTTACTTGAAGTGTCTTGCACAAGCATCTGATAACTAATGCTGACAGCATCTGCTTTCTCCAAGACTTTTTTTTTTTTTTTTTTTTAAACTCTTACAGGTTCTACTTCCTATACACAGTTGCACTCTGGTGGCAGAAGATAATGTCCTTTCAACATCTGCATCACTGATGATGATGAATGAACCATCTGTTTGTAAATCTGTGCTCCTTCTATGCTTTTGTGTACATTGTGGGACCACTATGAACACAGCTGGATGACTGTACACAGTTCCCTTGCTGGCACATCACACAGACTGGAATTTATGTATATAGGCACTTTGTGTTCATTCAGAAATCATTAAATGACATGTATATTTGTGGAATGCTAATTTAAATGATTAAGTTATAAGAAGCGTGTATTGAATGGGATGCAGCTTGTGTATTTGAGAACTGAATGTGTAGCTCAAAGTGCACTGCACTTTTTCTTCACAAGGCTACTGAAGCTACCCAACTCTCTCCTAATATATTTGCTACTGGCAGTGCAAACTGAAAATATCACTTGTAGAGACCTATTTTTGTAATGGTAGAAGTTTTGAATTTTATGGGTATTTTGTCAAAGTACTGATGAAATAAAGATGATTTCATCCTTTTAACTGTTTCTGCAAATTATTTTAAGCACAGGAGCATTTCTCATGCACATTATTCCAGGGTAAACACATCCTGCATCTTTCAAAAAAGGTCCTCTTGCTGGTTTCAGCCGCAGGGCTAGGTACCAAGAGAAAACACCTCAGAGCACTGCCAACAGCTGCCCAGGGAAGGTGTGCAGACTCAGCCTGCCTCCTACATAAAAGCTCATGATAGAGGCAACAGCCTTCCTTAGGCATCATCTGCTACACAAAATAATTAGGAATTAAATTTACTCAGCCTCTGTGCCATGGAAGTTTACTAAGAAGAAAGCTTGTCAGTTAAGGTCTTTATTTTATATTAGTGTTGATCTTTCTTTCTAGGGAATTTAAAGCAGTAAGTTGAGTCTACAATGTTCTACGTACAGGAAACTCACAAAAACTCTAAATTTTAATGAAAAGTCTTCACAGGTCACAGAGCTACCTTCCATCTATTGCCACACCAGTACAACACTGAACAGTCCTGAAACAAGACAGCCATTCTCATGGAAGTAGAGGATGGAGAGGTGCTGCCTCACATGGAAATTTGGGAGAACCACCTTGGCAAGCCACTGCTACTTGGTGGACCAATTCAATCCTTGCCCCCTGTTGCCAAGATTTAATAGTAGAAGGTTTAATACTCTCCCAAAGATGGGTGCATCTAAAAAAGTTATGCATCACTTACATAACTCATGCTTTCTTCTAAATATTAAAAATAGTTAATCAATGTAATAGACACTAGTTTACTTTGTCATATACAGTGAACACAGTTAAAGAAATTAGACTTCTCAGATAAGGTACAACTACCTTGCTCTACTCACTCAGCTATTTTGTCACATTTGACAGCCGATCTTTGTACTGAACAGATTTCTACCTGTAACTCATTATTTCAGATGCCTACTTTTACACAATCTTAGAAGGGAACCAATTTTCAGAGGATAGCTCAGCACTTTCTGAAAATCTAGACTTCTTCAAAAACTCTCAAGATGAGCATCAAAAACATTGCAGCTTTCTAAATTAAAACCATGGCAATTTTTGGTTCATTTTTAACAATGCTCAGTTCATCATATAATTTTCAAGAGGGATAGCCATGTTAGGCTGTGTACAGCAAAAAACAACAAGAGGCCTGTGGCACCTTATAAACAGATTTCTTCGGGCCCAAGTTTTCATAGGCTCCAGCCCACCTCATCAGATGCATTATATAACTGTTCACTTTCACAAGCAAAGACAGGGCTAGAAATCTGCCAAGAGAGCATATATTCCAAACTGTTCACATTAAAATACACACTACCAGCAAACAACAGATCCCGTTCCCCCTGATTCCATGAGAGCAGTCTTGGCCCTTACAGTCACTGGATGAAGGAAAAGTGGGTTTTTAAAAGCACTAATTAAAGCTTGTAAAAAAGCTCAGATGTTCAGCTTTGTCCCAAGATTTGACTGAACAGTTAGATTCAGTACCAGGATCAACCTTAAAACTGTTACACACATAGGTCAGCATTTACACTAAAATATCTGATTATTGTAGAATGCACACAATTAACAATTACAGCAATTTTACATTTCCTGGTTATTATTCTCACCCTTCATAACACTATATATCCAATGGTTACTAGAAAAGCTAGTCCATTTAATTTTGTCATAACATTCAAACAGTAATTTTTGCAATTTAAATACAAATATTTGTTTCCAAAACTCAGCGTGACCGTTTCTTGTATCTGATAATGGGGTTATTAGGTGTGTGAATCATGGTTGTATAGTTTATAGTAGGAAAATATCCATCAATGAGATCAAATTCATATAAACGAAGCAGAGTAGACCAAATAGTCTTAATCTGAACATAAGCAAAGTGTTCTCCAATGCAACGATGACGTCCTAGAAGAAACCCAAAGAGAAGAATAGTTACCGTATTTATTTTGTAACGCACCTTGAGCTAAATAATTTGCTTTAAAGTACACTAGCGTTCCTATCAACACGTTTAAACTCTTGTAATGGCTCCAATTCAGCAAAACACAGGACTACGCAAGACTGAGTAACATCAGTATGACTTGGCGTGTACTTGCGCTTAACTGCCACAGCACTGCCAGATAATGCAGATTAGTATGCTATGATATCAAATTTCAAATCCAACTCCACCTTCACAGCAGCTAATATCTCAGACTATCTATAGAAAAGAATCTGCTCTATGTCTTGGCAAAAAGCTTCATTAATTCAGAGTTATGGGAAATCATACAAAACACATTCAAAAGTTTCTCCTAGATCTGTCAAACTTTCTTCTTTGCACCTAAGTTTAATATTTCTGAGTGTTGTAGTTAGTGCTGTAGCAGGAATTAAATTCTACACTGAAAATTCTTCTCTAAAATTAGTGGTTTTTCCTCTTGACAAGAAGGACACAAACTTTAAAGTCACATGTATTATAATTTCTTCCTTATTGTTCCAGGCAACAACTAAAATTACATTAATTGAAATAGAAGAAAAACAACTGTTTGTGCATTAAACAGCCCTTCTACTATCTGTTTCACTTCCCCCCACCCACTGTCCCATTTAAGATCATGTTTCATAAAGCAGTGGAAGAGGGAAAAATGTCAGACAGTGTGGTTTTAAAACCAAAGTGGCAAGGACTCAAGTGTTGCACCAGAAAGTGTTGTATTTTTTAAGTAGATTTATCAGTTTAAAACTGTCCCTTTAGCTTAAAGGTGGCATTTGGTAACATATACTTGAGTTATTAACATGCTGCTATTTTATCAATGATCTAATGCAGTTTCTTACATCCTGACTTACCAGCACCAAATGGCACATATGCAAACTTCTCTCCAGTTGCAGGGTTATCTTGGCAGTAACGATCAGGTCTGAACTCTAAAGGATCTGCCCAAGAATCCTTAAGTCTATGATTAACAGTGGGAGAGACACAAACCTGATGGCCAGGAGGAATAGTATAGCCAGCAACAGTCTACACGAGAAAGAGAGAGTCCTGTTACAACAAGCAATTCTCCCTTTTCCTTTCTACAAGTCTCTCCAAAGTCTCGAGTCTCAACTGGGCTCAGAAGACAAACACGGAGTCTTGTCGTACTTTTAAAGACTAAAAATTTATTTAATGCATGACTTTTATGGGAGAAATCTCACTTCATTGGACACTTAAAGACGTGAACATACAGAATGGGAAGCTAAGTCACAGGATCAGATCAGACTGTTTCAGCAAATCAAAGCCAGGTGTTCAGATTCAAACAGTCTGGAACAACATAGTAGAAGGTGGGGAGGTAGAGACAGGGGAAAGTGCCACAGGACTCCTGATGGGTTTTGCTGAACTAAACACACACAGCTATCTGGACAGACCTGACCTGGAATAAATACTGTGTATGAGCCTAGTTACCCATTGTCAACAATGATGAATTCTGTCAAAACGGGTGCAGAGAAGTGCTATTAGGATGACATCAGGAATGGGAAACCTTTTATGGGAGGCATCTAAGACAGCTTGACTTGTTTTCCCTTGCAAAATCTAGGCAGATATGGGATAGCTTTAAATAGCTCTTCTCCCTTTCTGCGCATACCCCTGATGTTTTCATAAAGGCAATACTGGAATAAGAACAAAAAGGGTATAACCTGATGTTGAATGAACTTAGTCTGGAAATTAAAAGAAGGCTTCTAACATCAGAGGAATGAGGTTCTGGACCAACCTTCCACTAGGAATCAGAGGAGCAAACAGCTCACCTAGTTTCAAGGTGAAGCTTGATACATTTTATGAATAGGAGCAATGGTAGAGGTCTTCTGCAATAGCAGGGGACTGGATTTAAGAACCAAAGAGATCCTCCATTCCTAACTACACAAGTTACTGCATTCAGGTAATTGTGATATGTAGTTCAGGAACCCTGAGTGAGCCTACTGGCCCTGCATAAAAGGATTCTTTAAAAAAAGGTGGTGCAGGCTACACAGGAACATTCCATTTTTGGAGAGTATATGTTTCACATTAATTGCTATATATTAATCTCCTCCCAAACAGCATCATAAGTACAGTAAATTTATTTGGAACATAGTACTAAGTGCAGGTATTAAGTAAATATAAGAGCAAAACACATACTGCCAGTGCAGTGTAGCAACAGTCTTTAGAGCAGGACACCCAAGTCACATTATAAATTGGTTGCAATATGGTAAGAACCATCCAGTGAAGACTGCACGCTACAAATAGGACCAGCTCTGCAAGGGAGACTAACCAAGACTGACAGAGAAGTCAAAAAAGATCAATAAGAAACAAGGCATGAAAGGAAAGTCACACTGCCCTCCTTTTTCCTTTAAGGGCTGCACACTTAATATTCAAAGCCCTTCTGGTAAGTATGAACTGGGCTTTATTATTATTATTAGTTCTGGATAGTCACTAATCTTTAGGTCTGTTTTCACGCAGCCCACGTTGACTGAGGACAGAATCTGAAATGGTGCACATTAGGGTAAAAATTGCACTGTCTCACACACGCACACAAATCAGACTGCTTAAGTCAGCAGCTTAATAGCCTCATTTTCAGATATGAGGAGCACTGATTTTAGCTGCATATGTGAAATACATCAGATAATGGAAGTATTAACAGATTTGAAAAAAACTGCAAATCAAACTAAAACAAAGAGGTAAGAAATGAAAGTTTTGTTAAATATCTGTTTTTCAAAGTACAAAGCAAAAAGTGTCACTGTAAGAAACAAGAGGCTCTTCTGGTAGAAACCAGATTAATTTACTGGCAAAAACACTGCAGTACAAACAAAAAAACTAAATACACTAAATCCACGAACACAAGTACCAAAAGTTAGTGTTTTATTGCAGGAGTGGATGGGTGAGGTTCTGTGGCCTGCATAGCGCAGGAAATTACCCTAGATAATCGTATCAGGGTCTTCAGACCTTAAAGTCTACGAGTCTAAGTAGATGAGTTCCAAGGCAGGAGAAATCCTGATCTTTATGTCTTTTCTTTTTTAAATGTGCAACAGACCCACAGTAACAGTGAGTGAGTAAGGTACAAAATCCCACAAGAATTTCTCTGAACAACAGACCATTGCCCCTGGGTCCCAAACAAACACTCTTCCACTTTTCTTGGTCTGACAGGCGTACTGGTAGGCTGAACCATCATATTCCAGTCCTCTGACTCCTCTAGTCTATTAATGTTCTGCACACCGTGTAGCTCATTACACAAATTTGCTAAGCTCACTGATGGCAGCACATTTACTAAGCTAAAAAACTACTTTGCACTTGCATTCTTTCTGACTATGTCATTCCCTATCTACTATAGTTTTACACTTATTTACATTATAGCCACAGAAGTGAGCTCAAACAGTCAACAAAAAGGACTCACCTGGGGAGTTTTGGCCAGTCTCATCATTGTCATTATAGGAGGTCTAAGCCTTAAAGTTTCTTTTACGCAGCAGTCCAGTATCTTCAGATCCTTCAACTGCAAATATAGTAAACTTCATCAGTTGCCTTATGATTTAAGAATATCTAACACACATAAAATAGTATTATTCCATTTCAAAATCCATACAGTAGACTGATCATGTTTTAAATACATAACTCCATATCTATACTTCACTAGCACTAGCTACTCCACTTGCTTCTGCTTCTTCACTGATTTTAGAGAGAGAGAGAGAGAGAGAGAGAGGACCTATCCTTAATCTCTACACCCTTCTGTAGTTCCACCAGCGGACTAACTTCTCTCCGGTTTGCCTTGATCTTAATTCTCCAACCTCATTTTCCAAGGGGGGTATGTACTGCTGTTCTTTTTGATCGTGTAGCCAAGCATCTCCAGGATTACAGAGGCTGTAGTGTATACCAGTTTATTGGTTTGAGTTATGGTGGTAGTAGGAATTGTCATTAGGGCTCTATTGGCATCTTCTAGCATACTATCTGGTGGTACTTCTCCAACAAGCCTTGGTAATCGGTCTCGAGGGTTGACTGTAGCTAGTTTATCCATGATCTTATGCCTCATATCAGCAGCTGTGCTCTGTAATGGAGGGGGTGGCAGTGAAGTTCCAGCTTCAGGTGTTGGCTGCACATCTAGTTGTTCTTCTGGGTCTTCTTCTTGAGTCTGGGATGTAATGTGGAGTTGGGTCTATCTCAAGTTGTGAGAGCAGCTTCCTCTTTACTATGTTGAAGCGTTGGGTAACTAGCTGTTTCTCAGTTAGTGTGGATGTAGGTCTTTTGTCCATCCATAGTTCCCTCATATGTTTCATATATCCCCTCTCATTAGGTCTACTGCTGTAGTAGCATTCCATCAATTCCAGGTTCTCTTGTCTCGTCCATGTATGGTTTGTTCCAGTAGCCCACTTATTGTCAGATTGTCCTGGTTCCCCAACATCTGGCGCAGCCCTTGTTAATCCAGGCAACATCCAACCCAGCATGACTCTCCTAGTTCGTGTCACTCTCATATTCGAGGTAGGCAAGTGAGGCATTAGGGGGTCTTTTGCCCAAGGACCCCTACTGGGAAGATAGACAGGTACCCACCGGGATTTGAACCCCAGTCTCCTGTATCAAAGGGCATCGCTCCTAACCACTACAGCGCTCTTAACCACTACGCTATCCAGTCACCTATACAACAGCACACACTGAAAAGCACAACCAAGTAGCTGGCATTGTGTACAGGAACATCTGCACAGTGTATAGGCTAGACCCTCCCAAGACCAGATGGGAGATTCCACAGAACGTCGTGGAGAATAAGAGGGCTCAGATTCTGTGGGACTTCCAGATCCAGATGGACAGGCAGGTACTGGCCAATCAACCAGACATCGTGGTAATAGACAAGGACCAGAAGACAGCGGTGGTGATACATGTAGCAGTGCCAAGTGACAGAACCATCAGGAAGGAGTATAAGAAGCTGGAGAAGTACCAGGGCCTGAAAGAGGAACTAGAGCGGATGTGGAAAGTAAAGGCCAAAGTGGTCCCAGTGGTGGTAGGAGCACTGGGGGCTGTGACTCCAAACCTGGGGGAGTGGCTCCAACAGATCCCAGGAACAACATCAGAGCTCTCTGTCCAGAATAGTACAGTGCTAGGAACAGCTAAGATACTGCACAGAACCCTCAAACTCCCAGGCCTCTGGTAGAGGACCCGAGGTTGAGGAAGACACATACCACCCACAGGGGTGAGAGGGGAATTTTTTTTTTTTTATTAGGACCTATATAGGAAGTGTTACTAGAATACATGTTACCACCAAACCTGCTTGCATTCACCAAGATCAGGGATATGAGCATCTAGCATGCTTATGGCATGGATGCTGCAACTGTAAGAGTTAAAACACTTCTAAATACATTTTCAAAAATTTAAAGATAGCCGAAATAAGTTATACAAGAAACAAACCTGGTCATAATTTAGTGGCTGCAAGTCTCCTCCACAAACTGCTTTCTGTTCTGCATAGCATTGATCCTGTATCGATTTCTCTCTAGCTAAAAAGAAGCCAAGCCATGCACTGGTGGTTGAAGATGTATGCTGGCCTGCTAATAACAACCCAATAAGCATTCCAGCAATCTCATCATCTGTCAGTAGATGGCCATCTCTAGATTAAGAAAATAGATATATTTTGCTTTAGTTGATAAGGATTAGAGTATAGTGTAATATACCACAATGAGCATTCGATCAGTTACTTTTGCCTAAAAAGCTTTTTCCTCACCCCTCAATAGAGCTAAGTAAGACTTTTGAAATACAGCACTTGAAGATAAGAGGGCTGGGGGAGCTTTCCAGAGATGCTTTGAAGACAAGTGTACAAGTTTGGGGGACACCAACTGTGGCACATCCACTGGAGGAAATTCCTGCTGCATTAGGGGAATATTAAGATGACCTGATCTGATGGGATTAGAAGAATGTGTTACCCAACTTACTTATCAATCCTTAGGGAACTGAGCTGGAAGATGAGGCTTTTAAGGCTGATTAAAGGGGAAAGACGGGTTTTGCTTCCTAGCTATGTAACATCTTCCTTCCCTCTAGTTAAGATAAGGAAACCAAACTCCCATCAGTACTCAGATGGGTATGATATGCACACCATTCCTTTTATTCTAGTCTGATTTTTCTTTCCATTTTAAAATCAAATCTTGTTTTTAAAAAAAATCTACTGTTTGGGTGCACCACACACTCTGTGCCTAAACAAAGTCAAGTCCTTCAGTCTATAAAGGAGATGACAAAGGCAAAAAGACCTAAATTCCACTCAGTACCCTGATCAAAACAGCATGTGAAGAAGTTTTCTTTCCAGAAGCCTACAGCAAGCTGCATACAGGAGAAAAACGCCAAAGAACCCAAGGAAGAGATGCAAGGAGGATGAAATGGATAATGAGTCATGCAGCAACAACTTGGAAAATTTTGGTAAATGAAGCCTCCCCCATTAACATACTAAGCACTTCCCCTTATGCTTATAAGTTCAAGTCTTCAACACTTTCACTTACTTATAGGTAGCATCCAGCAATGTTTGGAGCATGTCGTCCTCCCCTTCCCCAGACTGCCGGCGTTTCTTGATTACTTTATAGAAAATGTTCTTTATTTCTCTGTGTGCTCTATCTCTGCGTCTGTAATTCAAAGCATTTTTATTGGTCTGTGTATAAAATGAACACACAAAATGCTGTAAATACTAATCAAAGATATAGAAATTTGAAAATAATCAGTGAAAATCCAGGAGGTTGTTTAGCTAAGATGATGCATTATTCAAAGTTTTCACTAGTCTTTAAAAAGGCACGTTTCAGGAATATATCAGTCATTTACTGAGTATTATTAAGTGGGCCACAGCAATTTCAGATACCTCAGGCACAGAACAGATTATGTACCTGATCTGTCCTAAAGGGGTAGCCATGTGGCAGTCTAGTTCAGCAAAACAGCTTCCCCCACTCTAACATATTGTTCAACAACTGCTTTGATTTGCTCTAACAGTCTGGCCTGATCCTATGACTTACACTTCCCTGCATTTATTTTTCTCCCATTCTATAAATTCCCCCATCTTCAAGCATCTGCCAAAGTGGGATTTTCTCCCACGAAAGCTCATGTGATAAATAAATCTGTTAGTCTCTGAAAGTGCCACAGGACTCCTTGTATGTGATCTGGTAGCTGTAAATTATATCAGACGGTTCTGGGAATAGGGAATTGCATCATAGTACTACGCCCCCCCCTGGAAACACAATGAAACACAGCAGGAATGATTCAGACTCCATCATACTGGCTGAGATGGCACCAGAGAGCACCACATCTTTGTGCAACAATAGGCCCCCAATCCAGCCTGCACAACAACAGTGATATCACTTGAAGTGGGTCCTTCTTCTTGTGCAACATTATTATTGGCATAGAGCAATAAACTCAATGACATTGGTTATCTGGTCTCTTGGACGTATTTCATAACTAACCAAAGCATTGTTAAGCAGCTGACTATACAATTTGTCAACAAAAATATGCACTGACGTCCAGGTTGCTGCCTTGCAAATATCCTGAACGGGAGGCTTGCCAGCACAGCCAGAGAGAGACTGTCCTGATGGAATGTACTTTCCACCTTGTTGTGTGACTACAGATTAGCTAACTGGTAATGTCCGGATACACTGTGCAATCCAGTTCAGTACTCTGTGAAGATACGGCCTGCGCTTTAAGTCCCCCTGCAACAGCCAGAAGCAGTCTGGGTGGTTTCTGGAAGGTTTTATGTCTGTCAAGGTAGACTAGAATGGCTCTGTGCACATTAAAGAAGTTATAGCTCCAGTCTGATCCAACAGCATGAAGACTGAGAAAGAACACAAGTAGTTGAATAGTTTCGTTACTGCTGAATTCAGATACCATATTGGACAGAAACCTAGGATGCAGCTTCATAGATGTTTTGTCCAAACGAATAACTGATAAGGTGGTCCTGCCATCACGGTGTGGACCTCTGATTCTCCTTGAAGAGATAATACTGAAGAGGAAGGTCACTTTTATTAACAAAAATATAAGCAGCATGTGGCCACAGAATCAAAAGGAGAGTTCCATGATTTATGTGAGGATCAGGTTGAAACCACACATTGCGACCATCTACTTGACCAGTGACTACAGCCTTGAGATGCCCTTCAAAACCTCTTCATCATGGAGTGAAGTAAAATCAAAAATTGGCCCAACTGGCCGTTGAGCTTTCACAGGAGAAAATCCCACTTCATCTGATGCAGTTCACCATCTTCAAGTGTCTGACAAAGTGGGATTTCTCCCACAAAAGCTCATACAATAAAAAAATGCATTAATCTTTAGAAGTGCCACAGGATTCCTTGTTTGTTTTATCTTTGAAGAATGCATTTCAGTGTCTCAGTGGCAGCAGCAGGGGTGCCACAACTCAGTACTGGGTCCAGACCCATCTTTTGAAAACCATTGCTTTAGTTCTTATGCTTTTAACTGACTTCAAAAGCAACTGCCTTCTGAATTTCCAGCTGAGATTACAACACGAAAATGGTAATTTGATAAACTCCCTTATGGAAAAATCCTTGCATTTCATTGTTACTTACTTAGGATATATTCCAAGAGAAAACTGAAACAGACTCACAAGTTTCTTAAATACATGCTCTTAAACATGCTATTTTTGGTACCTGAAACTAGGCAAGGGTAGCCAACCTGGCAGAAGCCAAGCTGCATGAGTAAATCCTCCATCCAGATCAGCATACAGTTGCACCACCTTCTCACTGAGTAGACTTCTTATTTCCTTCCCCTGTAAGCAATGACTTGCTGTCAAAATAATGAGCTCTGATAGAGCTTTAAACAAATCTGAGTAAAGGGAAGAAAAAAGTCAGTCAGCATGAATTCCATTGGAGATGGCGTCAATTTTTATAGTCCACTACTTTTTCCTGCCAAAAAACAAGACAAAAAATGTAACTGGATACATAGAGAATTTTAAATAATTTTTTCGGTGTGTTTCTAAAAATGTTCTTTCAAAGATGGATCCCTTTTCTGAGGCAGTAGGGAGGGGATATTTCCAGCAGAGATTACTTTGCTGGTGGGGAGAGAAGATGGAAAGCAGGGTCTCAAGCAGAAAACTAAAAGGAGACTCCACTAGCTAAAGTAAGCCTCATTTGTGCCAATAAGACCTGCTGAAACTGGAGCTTGCTTGTTATTTACGAAAACCAGAAACAATTGCCATGATGATGGCACATACACCACACAGTTGATTTGAAGCACTTTTACAGGGACATAAAGTGCATTTTGACCAACTGAGGGAAACTATTTAAAATAATTTTTTTCAATTTAGATGAAGGTTATGTCTTGCAAGGATCGCCAGTGAGGGCTCTGAAAGGGTACATCAGTTGTAGAAGACTGATGAGGTCTTGTTTCAGAGAGATGATACCAGGAAGCTAATCCAGGAACAATAATCCTCATGCCTGAAGGCTGGACTCAAAGCATATTCTGCACTGTACCCTATCAGTAGAGGACACGAAGGAGTATGTTATTTGAAGATGTTCGTGCTGCTGTTATTAGAACGGAAAAAGATAATGCACGGTTGTCACGTTGTACAACAAAGCACGCTGGGAGAAGAAAGGAGTCTGGGTTCTTTAAAATACACACTCTTCACTAGTGAATTCTAGGGAAGACAGCAGCGAGGAAAGGCACAGTGGCTGGTTCATGGAGAATGACCCAAAGGCCATGTCTCCATTAGCAAAAGTTAGTTGGACCCGTTAGTCCGAACTAATAAATTTGATGTTAGTTGAACTAACAACGTGAACTAGTTCAAATTAGAACATGTTTCTAGTTCAAACTAACTGCTTAGTTCAAACTTAGTTAAAATTTGAACTAAGAGTTAGTTCAAGTCTTGGCCGGACTAGTTCCAACTAATGTTTGAACTAACCACTTAATTTGAACTAAGCACTGGTACATACTAGTTCAAGCTAAGCATTCCTTAGTTCTAACTAAGAAATTTCTTAGTTCACACTAAGGAAAGCCTAGTGTCATGGGCTAAATTAGTCCAGATTAAGCCTCCTTAATCTGGACTAATTTGCCAGTGTACATAGCCCAAGAGACTGATTTAAGAGGAGTTAAGGAGTTATAGAGGCTGCCTACATTATTGCTTTGCACTTTGGAGAACTGGTTTATATGTTAGTCATTGTTGTGTTTTTTGACCAGCTTCATCAAGTACATCTTTATCTGTTGGCCTCTGATCTACCATTTCTCTGGTAGATTGAACTATACGGACAGACCACAATGGTCTGTAGTATAGAGGGAAAACAGGATTGCTGAAATCTTAGATACCATAACAAATTCAAGAAGGGATGCAGAAGTAAGGCATTAACAACTTGGTTTGTGATGGGAGTTTTTGCTATTCCAATATACAAGCAAGGAAAGGAAGGAAAACTTGGCTATGGTTGAGGAAAGTTGTTTTATTCAGAAAGGATGCAAAAAGTGTCAATAAGAGTTATCGGGAAAAGAAGTTGCTTCTGTACAATCCTACATCTTCAACTGATCATCTGTGTGCCTGTGCAAACATTCCCTGAAATATACGTGTGTGTATCTCACATCACATTTAGGTCACTGGACAGACTGCTCATACTGCTGAAAAACTGGCAATAAATAAAAGATATTCTGTTGATAAATCTGATACAGCTTTACAAACTGTCCTAAACACAAAATGTAACTCATCTTCTGCTTAATGGGCACGACTATGCTATTCTTATTTATGCACATGCTCATGATGGAGTAGTCCTGTTCAAGTCAGTGGAACTTGAGAATAGGTGCTCACCAATGCAATGGACAGGTAGAGGTCTAGTTTTTTTTCTTATTAATTTTTATAATAATTTGGATTAAGGCACAATGTTCTCTTAAGAAGATACAAATGTCTGTTTCTAGAAATTTATCATCTTGAGTCTGGAACAGGGCAATATAATTTCATTTGGAAACACTGAGTTGCTAGTTTAATAGTGAAA
The DNA here is from genome assembly GCA_007922195.1 of Podocnemis expansa. Lineage (NCBI taxonomy): Eukaryota > Metazoa > Chordata > Testudines > Podocnemididae > Podocnemis > Podocnemis expansa. The sequence goes on along the minus strand of ML681964.1, from coordinate 33,554,516 downwards.
ACAGACAATGGTCTAACCCCTGCAAAACTCTCTTAAGACAGCTCAAACTGTTATTGCTGGGGACACAGAAGCAGAGACTACGAAGCCAAGAGTAAGTTAGCCCTTTTACATTTATAGCACAGATTTTTGTTTTATTTCATCCCAAGCTTTTTTCAAATAAATTTATGTTTAATTCTTTTAAGATTTCAGAAAAACCTGACAACTCACACGAAATCATTTCTAAGACCAACTCACTTCAAAAGTTAGTTTTAAAATTTTGAATAAACGTCCTGACCCAAGAGTATGATTTTTGATGTTGTGTTGAATGGCAGATATAGCACATGGATTTGTCCATCATCTGATACCTGTAATTCAAAAGGAGGATGGGCCGGACAATTGTCAAGTAGCAACAGTGCTTTAGGTTCAAGTTTTCTTGCAGAGATGTGTATAAACAGGTGGAACAAAAGAGTTGTGGAATCATTCTTCAAAAATGCTTCTAGTCATCCAAGCATTTTTACTACTGGCATACATGACAGGCAGTTTGGCTTTGTTAAGGTGCTTAAAGCACCAAGCATTGTTGAACCGACCAACGAGCAGCAGTGTGAGCTTGTGACTTGCCCGTCTTGTTCATACAAAATAGAAGGGTGATCCTGTTTTTTTTTTTTTTTTTTTTTTAAAGCCTGCTGGTTTGAGGGTTTCACATTTCAAAGCTAAAGTTTTGTCTGGCAAAAGCTTTGAAAATAAAGCTGTTTCATCACAGTTGTATATTTGTTCTCCGCTGTAATTTTCTGTTTCTATTATAGTTTTTAATTTGGCACGACACTCGCTGGCAGCAGTCTCATCAGCTGATCGGCCTTCTCCAGAAATGCTAACTTGGGAAAAGCCGTGGCGACTTTTAAACCAGCTTATAAAGCCTTTGCTGGCTTGATACGTTTCATCACCCATTAGAGTTCCAAATTTAGTTGCTTCGGGTTGGAGAACTGGGCCTCTTAGTGGTGCTCCCTTAAGCTCTCTCTTGGGCAAAGCATTGCGCATATGGTTTGCCTACATCAGGCTTTGCTGAATAATGCACACCTTTTCGCTGCAGGCTGACCTGAGAATCTACATTTTGTACAAAACTGCACAGCTCTGTTTTGTTTTTTTATCCAGCCTTCTAGTGTTGATTTGACAATCCCAAGATCTCTAGAAATTTTGGCTTGGGTTTCACCATTGTTTACCCAATATACAGCTGCTAATTTTCTTTTAAAAGGTGTACAAACACTGATGCTTGTCTTCTACCATTATGAACTAAAGCCTATACTAAAATATCTATTGAACTTAATTACAGCTGATCAAAAATATATATGTCGCGTGACAAGGCAATTAAGCACGATATATCTTACCAAAATGGTGATGAAAAGAAAAAGAAAGTGCTAATAAGTCTTACAGCAGATGTTTCTGTGCTTAGGCCTATTTCCGATTTTAGGTCGGTAAGTGAGCATATGTTTAGGGCTACACTTCAGTTTTAGATACTGCATATTAACGAGTTCCATGTGGTAAGTTGATAGCTTTGGAGGACATGACACCAGCGTGTGTTAAACGAATTCACGGGTAAACCAGTCTATGCTGTACTACTAATTTGGTGAGTGGCTCCATTCTCCCATGAACTTTGAGTTTAAGTAGGCAAAGAGCATGTTTTGTACCTCACTCATATAAGCATGAAATACCTGATCCAGTCTGGCTCGTCCTTCCCTTCCATTAAAAGAGTTCAAGTTAATCAGGTATCAAAATACTGTTGTATTGAGTTAGTTCTGGCTGCTTCACTTGCCAGTCTCTTCAGCGTCACTTTTCAAAACACAAGGTATCAGAGCTTACTTACTGCTTTCCCCACTTTCTCCCCAGGACTTGAAGTACTCCTTCGTCTCTTTTTCAATTATTGTTACGTGTTGTTTAAATTGAGCTACATTCAGCCCAGTTTTTAGCATTTTCTTTTGTTCCAAAAACACCTGCAAGATATTAAAGGTACACTATGTGAGATACATCATTATAGTTTAGTCATTAATAGCTTATTTTAAGTGTCACTAAAACAGAAAAAAAGACAGAAAAATAGAGAAGTCACTGTGGACAGGGAGAACCTTCCAGAAACAGAGGAAGAAGAAATCAAGATAAGGACTCTAAAATCTACTATGCACTTTTAAAAAGTTCCAAAAAATTTATTTTACCAAAAACCTAAGCTATAAACCTGATATTCCATTTGAGATTTGCTGATCTGGTTTTCAAGCAAGAATGCTTGCTTAAAGACTTCCAAACCACAACAAAACAAATCTGTCCACAATGTCAAAGCAGAAATCGTTTACTGCATTCTGTATTTAAATTTAACAGTTTGGCTTAAAGTTTCAGGGTTAAAATACAGTCTAACTTCAGTCACTCAGGTGACTAAACAGCTCCCACGGTTCCTACTGATTTCAATGGGAGCTGCAGACTCTTGGCACTTTAGGAAAGGTAGGCCACTTACTCAGATGGCCAACTTTAAGCAGCCACATCTGAAATTATTATGTAAATGTACACTTTTACTCAATTATAATTGACCTACCTACCATTTTTGTAGCCCCATGTAGTTTTCAAAGCAAAGTTTCATTAGCCCAATAAAATAACTACAGTAATTGTAACTATGAACTAGTTCATTAGTAAATGGAATCTCTCACTGGAAAGAGCATACAAAAAAAGTCACTATATGGCATTTAGTTCATATACTGGAGTCACATTCCATGCATAAAGGGACAGAAGATACACTTAATATTGTAGTAAGCTTACATATTCAACCCAATTACCGGTTAACTGAATATATAAAGAGCAGTCTTGCCGGGTAACAGGATGCTAAAACCATCAGTTTCCAAGAACTTCAGCAGTGCTTCAAGTGAGTACCAATGGTACACCTCCTTGGAAAGCAAGGACTAGATACAAGATCTTGAAGCTATTATGAGAAGATTGAGAATTTACAACAGCAATTCATATGCATCAGGATTTATTAAAGCTTAACATGTTTCTTACTGCAGCCCTGCAATTATTTACTGGTGTGGCAGAGGCTGGGACCATGGCCCCACAGACAGACCACCTCTTGAGGCATTAAGAAACTGTGTGTATTCGCAGCTCAATCACTGTTGCTGCCCTTCCTACAGGGCTACTAAAAGAGAAACTAGGGCTCCCTGTGGCCTTGCCCCCCTACTGCAAGGAGGCTCTCATGAACCTACCCACTTAAAAAAAAGACACTTCACTGATCACTGATTAAAATAATTTAATAGTGACATTTTAATGGATGGAATGAGGAAGCAGTTGCAAATGAAACACATCAAGGTGGGAATTTTTACAGAAAAAACAAAACAGATTCAAGAGACGAAGAGCGAAAGAACAGATGAAAGAGAAACAGGCAGAAATAGCTACTGGTTTAAAGGAAATATTTTCTTCCTTATGAATGTTATAATAAGGCAGTTGTACAAAGCCTTTGGATCAGGGCTGTCAAAACTCATTTGCTATGAAGGGCTAGATTTGACTTAAAATGTACTTGAAGTGGGCTGAACATACCATAAATTGAAATACTACAGCACTCTTGCAGCATCGCAGAGTGCTGTGCATGTGAAACTAACCCTCCTTCTCTCTCCATTATGGAGAGCACAGCCTCACAGAGTGCAATCTCACATACCCAGGGGCTCCATGTCATCATTAGACCTGACAATCTAGACACCGTGGAGCACTGGTATGCAAGACCTGTCTATGGTTCCGCTGAGTGCAATCACAGGCCAGGTGGAAAAATTTCATGGGCCACATGTTTGACACCCATACTTTACATGCTACATAAAGGCCACATTTTCTCCCTTTAATCTCTGTGCAAATCTCCTACTCACATTGGTAGGCAGTCCACTCTGCACTGTGGGGAGTATATCCCAGCTGATGACCATAATTCATCAGAAATATGTCCTCTCCTTCAGAAAAGTTTGATATCTGCAGCCTAGCACATGACCCACCACATACTGGGACAACTGTAATTTGTTATACAATATGCATCCCCATTTTTTTGTACAAAACTAGCACTGACCACAGAAACTGACAATCTTACATATAAGTATTTTTGTAGCTGTGTTAATCCTAGGATATTGGTGCAAATAAGGCTGATGATGTAATATAGTGTTTTGGACCAACTTCTGTGAGTGAAACAGGCAAGCTTTCAAGTTTACACTGGATCTGAAGAAGAGCTCTGTGTAAGCTCAAAAGCTTGTTTCATTCATTGACAGACGTTAGTCCAATAAAACGGATTACCTCAGCCACCTTGTCTATGTAATTTTAAACATTTATATGACTGTCATATTGAAACAAACATAGCTAATAGACAAAGAATAAAGTCATATTCATTATCACAAAAGACAACAAAAGAAAAACAACCATGAACAAGCAGCAGTCCATGCATATTCTCTAATTTCTTCTGCATGCCTCAGTACTGCTCCAAGCATCACATTATGGGTAAAAGAAAAGAAAATATTTCTCTTAAGAAATATCTGTCACAACCAGGCCCAGTCTCCTTCTCCAGATGAACACCAGACTGTTATGACTGAACCACAAAGCAAGTTGCAATACACAATGAAGGCCACAATGTAGCCCCAAAAAGAGGACAAATTACTCTACCAGAATTGCACCAAGACTGTCAATAAAGGCCAAACAGACCATTTGATCTGTATCCTAAATGTTTAACTGACTTTGAACTCTAACACATACCGGGTTAGGTACATCATAAGCAACTCCCTTGCCAAAGACCGGTGTAGTTAGCCGAGAATATATCTCTTCTGCATTAAGGTCTTCATTTTTACTGTTGAACAGTAGAGCAGAAGCATCACTGCCCAGGAGATAGGTAAATGTCTTGCCCACCATAGTGAAACTAAATACAGGTCCATGCTGTGGAGAGAAAAGTAAAAGGTAGCTTAAAATAATGAGAATTTAGGAAGTTATACAAGATTTAATATTTATATAGAATCTTCCAAAGATTCTAATTGCTTCAAATCTCTTATGCTTGCAAAATTACTGAAATGCAGCCACATCTGGGGTGGGAAAGGACAAGATGCCAGCTACACAACTAACACATAGCTGGCACTGCATAGTATTGGGGAAGCAGAGGAAGGAGGTGATTTGAGCAAGGGAAATAAGCACAAGCCCATGCTTTCACAAGAAGTGGTCAGAAACCACTTAATAGGACTTAAATACATCAAATCTGATTTATCCAAATATATTTATGAGGTAATATTTGTGACCTTCCTGTTTATTTAGCTGCATTGTGTGTTTATAGAGTCAGTTTCCATTTTCATTTGTGTGTGGTTTTTCATGCAATTAGGGAAGACCTTCTTTAAAACAAGAATGTGTGAAACCATAGAAAAGGTACCAAGATTTGCAGGTAGGTACGTCATTTGTGTAGACTTAAAGTACAAATAGCCAAATCTCATCAACTTTTTTGTTGCAAACATCAGCACACTGTCTCTGGAATGAGATTAGCTACCTGGAACTGGCAGTTGCCAAGTGAAATTTACACTGTCAACTGGTTCAGTCATTTGGAAGCCCTGAGGCTCCTTAAATCCAGAAAAGGTTGCTGCCTATGACTGCTCCAGTCACTGACCCTGGAAGCCCATTCCATGACTACCAGGCACCCAGCTCCATGAGGGAAAGCCTAGTGCCTTTTGAGAGCCCCCCAGATTTCTAAGCTCCTTGCTTCAGAGCCAGAAGCTGATCCCCAGCTAGACTCTGGCCTTCCAATCTCCCATCACAGAGATTAAGTCAGACACCAGGCTCCAGCTGGATCTCTGGACAGAGCCTGGAAACTGTCAAGGCTGCCCCAGAGCCATGGCCCCCTACATGCTTGTGGTTTCCAGTCCCAACGCAGACCATAATGGTGCCAGATAAGCTGGTTTGTCAAAGTTTCAAATCTAAGTCACTTTCATGAGAATTTTTGGGTTTGATGAACTAGTTAGTACTTTCCAACAAAACACAACTAACACTACTTTTAAGAGTTTCTCATACAGAACCCCCATAAAGTCAACTGCACATTTATTATTCAGTTTGTCCAGCTGACAAACAATGAAGTCAACAGTGCCACAAGTTAAGCCTGTGGTTACAGAACACAAACACTGCAAACCAGTGGCTCAGACCACTTAGTCTTCTCCTGTCATAATTCAGATACTATAAGAACGCAACTGGTATTTCATTTTTTTACCCTGAGCTAGTAAAAATCTTGGTACAGGTGAACTCCAAGTTACTTTACAATGGACACTGAAATCCTTCTAATAATTAGGGTAGTAGCCCAATTATATCTGATTGCTTAATAAATTCCAAGATTATTACTGAGATAGAGACTCAATTAAGAGCCTGCGTATGCTGAGAACTAGTATGGTTGCAATTCTGAATAGTTCATTCCAGTGGTTAACTATTGAATCAACTGGCATACTTTCCTCAACTATATGTACACTTCTCTCAGACAAGGTCATGTCCACAATATAACTCCATTCCAGACAAGAGTCTGGGAATGTGTGAAACTCCATCAGAAGTTTAATGACAGAAAGGTAAGGGAGGTATCATTGAATTCATAAAGTTCTACAGAATCCTAACTTCAGTGGTGTCATCCTCTGCAGCGTGGAAGGACAATTTAGTGTCCCCACCCCCAGGCTCCCAGCTCCAGGTCTTCCAGTTAGTGGAAATTTTGATAATACAATGTTATTGGAAATGGGAGAAAGGATACCCACCTCAACCCATGAATGCAAGGGTACCTAACAGAACAACCATAAAAGAATTTTGTAAATAATATTCAACAAAAATGTTTAAAAGTTATAATTTAATACAGGAATGTCAAACATCTAGCTTTCACAAAGTAAAATAGATTGACTGACAGTACTGTTTTATCAGTTGATGCTCAGAACATACCACCTGGTTTTTTTTGTTGCTTTGTTTTTAATGTTACAGATTACTATGATTGAAGGGAGTGCTTCACATTGATGTGCCATCACTGGCAAAAAAGAAGCAGTCCAGTGGTAATATCAGCTTTATTATGCCAAACAGAGTTATAATGAGGCAATGATTACTAATATCACCATCCAAACATCCATCTGCAAACAGTATACACATTGCTACATAATATAATAATTGTAATCCCAATGTAACTGATCTCAAAATCCATGTTTCTCCTTTAATATTGATCATTTTGGGGCACCAGTGGGAAGAAGAAGAGTATTAATCAATCAGTAGCAGCAAGGAGCCCTGTGGCACTTAGAGACTAACAAATTTATTTATTGCATGAGCTTTTGTGGAGAAAATCCCACTCTGTCAGGTGCTTTGAAGATGTGGGATTTTCTCCCACAAAAGCTCATACGATAAATAAATTTGTTAATCTAAGTGCCACAGGGCTCCTTGCTTCTTTTGCAGGACTAGCCTAACACGGCTTCCCCTTTGGAACTTAACTAATCAGTGAATCTTTAGAAAATATCACCACAGAAGACCTGATTAAACAAGGCTCAGTGATATATGCATGCTATAAGAAGTGCACCCATAAACAGAACGTGGCAAGGTTAAAGGAAGAGCAAATATACTGAGCACCAGCTAAAAAGTTGAAGATTCAGGACTCAGACTATGGTCAGAAGAGATAGTCTCATGTGACCTCCTTCACATGCCAGTCCACAGAACCTCACCCACCCATCCTGTAAAAGACCCCTAACCTCTAGCTAAGTTACTGAAGTCTTCAAATCAAGATTTTTTTTTTTTTAAAGACCAAGATACAGAGAACCCACCATTTACACTAATTTAATTCTGCTAATAACCAATGTGTTATGAGTTAGCTCTGCATTCTTGAGGAATCAGAGCATAGTATCCAGCCTGGGCCTTCCACCACCCCCACATCTCCCCCAACCTGTGCTTGAACTGAAAACCAAAAACAGTAAGAAGGAAGTGGGAGACATCCTTATCTACCCATATCCAAAAGCCATCAGCACATTTAATGGAACTTTATTTGCATTGACTATGGAGAGCCAAGCTCCAAAGCATGAACTGCACTGAACCTTGAGATTGAAGATGCAGGAATCACTCTGAACTCTGGGACTGAAGAAGGATGAAAGCATTGTCTGATAAGGAATCTCACACCAAAACAAACAAACTCAGCAGTCAGACCATTCTAGTCAGACATGATAACTGATTAAAAAAAAAAAACAAGGAATTGTGTGGCACTTAAAGACTATCTAACAAAGTAGCATCTTCTCCCACGAAAGCTCATGTGAAAAATAAATGTTAGTCTTAAGTGCCACACAACTCCCTGGTTTTTTTGCTGGACTAAACTACCACAGCTACCCCTTTGGAAAATGATAATTGATACCAAAAATACTGAGTCTGCCTGGTTGTGAGCTTCCCTGAACCATCACACCCAGCCAGGAATGCATATTGGCCACTTAAACAAGTCCTTATAAAAAAACCTTGATTGAGTACTGTGTGTCCTGTACAAGTTTTGACTGAGTACTGTGTCTGTCCTGTACAAGTCCTGACTAGATCCTGTCTGAATCCTATGAGAGTTTGGATTGAGTCCTGATGCTTGGACCTAAAGCTGTATCATTTCCACTGGGACTTGGCATTTCTTCTTCTTTGTTGATTGCTGTGGGAGCTTTGTTTCCATCCAGCCTCTGATCCTGAGCTGCACAACCTGGGAACCTTTCTGCTACAGAGTGGTGAGACCTCACTTCCCAATCTCTTCCCCCCCACCCCCCTTGTTTAATTATGACTCTCTTTCTCTAGGCCTGATAGAGTAGAATATAGGTAATATTGTAGCTGGGTGTTTTTCTTTCCTTGTATGTTTATTAATGCTGTACCCCAAAATACCCAGTTATTCTCTTCTTTTGTAATTATTATTAGTGCAAGTTTTAGATACCTACCAATAAAATGCCTTTTGTAATCAAGCCAGTTTCCAGACCCTTTTAAGACATCATTCCCTCTCCTTTGTGGTCTTGGTTTCTTTATATGGCTTTGCAGCAACACTTCTATTACCTAGCCAAAGATCCCTGTGATGCCCACAACCCTGTAAGGTTTGCTCATTGATGGGGATATTAGCCTGATTAACTCCAGGGGCATGTAAGGGTGACAGCTGAAAACTGCTGTTCTGACCCATCCTGATTGAGTCCAGGGGCATATAAGGGTAGCAGCTGAAAAGTGCTGTGTGACCCACCCTGCTCAAGATCCACAATCAAGCCTGTTTGGTGCAGCACAGGGGCACATAAGGGTAGCAGCAGAGAAGTGCTGTGTGACCCAGCCTGCTGAGTTCAGGGACACATAAGGGGTCAGCTGAGAGCGCTGATAGACCCGGTCTGCTCAGACACACCTTGTTAATTGATGAATGTGTGTATTGGGGTAGTTATTTGGATTTGGGGGCTGGAAGAATCCAGTCCTAGAAAATCAAGGTCCTGCAAGGGTTGCTACACCGGGAGAGAGAGCTTGCAGAAGGGAGAAGTGAGTTCCATATAGAAACACAAGTGACACAAGCAGCACACTAATTGAATTACTATCTTCCTCAAAGAGACAGTAACCCTAACAAATGAGCATACCCCAAGGTGGTGGGCAAAGTTGGTAACAAATGCCCCATGCTGCAGAGAAAAGCGAAAGCCACCCAAAGTCTCTGGCAATCCAATCCAGAGGAATCAGACCCAGAGCATGTGGGCAAGACCACCAGGCATATACCTGGGCAAGAATTCTCTAGTGACTCAAAGCCCTCTCCATCTAGTGTCCCATCTCCAGATACTGGGGATTTTTACAACTGATAGTCACTGATGGGCCACATGCACACACCATCCCCTCCATAAACTTATCAAGTTCAGTCTTGAAGCCATTTACGGTTTTTTGCCCCATTGCACCCTTAAGAAGGCTATTTAAGAACTTCCCTCCTCTAATGCTGGGCTTGATAAAATTGGCAGGCAGCTAGACACCCAGCTTCAAAGGAAGGTGCCTAGCTGCCCTGCCACCAAAAAGTCCCCCACTGCTGAGTCTACCAACCATCTAGTAAAAGCACCTGCAATTTTATTTTTTGACAACAGAAGGTGCTCCTCCGCTGCATTTCCTCAACAGACCTATGCACCAACCTACAAATTCTGGGCACCATGGCGACCTGGCACCTGGGATTTATCAAACCCTTCTCTAATGGCTAGAAACCTTTGTCTGATTTTGAGCCTGAACTTCTTAATGGCCAGTTTATACCCTTTTTTTCTTGTGTTCATATTGGCACTCAAATAACTCCTTTCTTCCTGGGAGATATACTTCTGATGTATTTATAGAGAACAATCATATCTCCCTTCAGCCTTCTTTTGCTTAGGCTAAATAAGCCAAGCTCTTTGAGTCTCCTCTCATAAGGCAGGTTTTCCCTTCCCTAGATCATCCTAGTAGCCCTTCTCCTGTTCCAATCTGAATAAATCTTTCTTAAACATGAGGAACCAGAACTGCACACACTATTCCAGAGGAGGTCTCAGAGCCTTGTATAATGGTACTAACACCTCCACATCTCTACTGGAAATACCTCTGATACCTCCTAAGATTGCATTAGCTTCTCATGGCCACATGACATTGGTGGCTCATAGTCATCCTGTGAACAACCAGTACACCCAGGTCCTTCTCCTCCATCACTCCTAACTGATGCATCCCCAGGTTATAGCAAACATTCCTATTTAATGCATGATCTTGCACTTTCCACTATAAAATTTTATTCTAATTCTATTACTCTAGTTTACAAGGTCATCAAGATCTTCCAGATCATTCTATGTATTGGCAACACCTCCCCACTTTGTGTCATCCACAAACTTCATTAGGACATTTCCACTTTTTGTGCGAACATCAGTAATATGGTTAAATAAGACTGGTCCCAAAACCAATCCCTGAAGAACTCCACTAGTAACCTCCCTCTAACCTGACAGTTTACCTTTCAGCATGACCTGTTACACTGTCCCCTTTAACCAGCTCCTAGTCCACCTTTCAGTTGTCACATACCTTTTCCAACTTAACTAATAATTCCTCACGTGCAACCATATCAAATGCCTTAGTGAAATTCAGGTAAATCACATTCACCGCATTACCTTTGCCCTATACAATCCAGGGTGTTTCAACTGAAGTTGGATAAAACTCCATTTGAGATAACGTATGCCAGACATGGCCAAACTGTGGCTCAAGCCGCATGTGGTTCTTCAAAGAAAAAAAAAAAATGCGGCTGGCTGGCAGGGAGCTGCTTGCTGGCAGCTCAGAGGAGGGGCAGGGAGGAAGAACAAGCCGCAGCTGAGAGCTGGGGGGGGGGAGAGCAGGGAGCAGCAGCCCATACTTTAGGGGAGGGGGGAGCCGACAGCTGGGGTGGGGAGCAGGGAGCAGCAGCTGGGAATGGAGGCAATGAGGGAAGTTGACTGAGGGGATTAGGGAAGAGACAAGCTGTAAAGGACTGAAAGACTAAAATTATTGTTGGCTATTTTCTGTTTCCTCGATTTCAGTGTGGGTTTTATTTTGCTTTGCTTTATATATTTGTGTACTTGGGGGGGGGGGGGGTATTTTCTTTTGGTCTGGCTGGGTTTGTTTTTGTATTTACCTTATACCACATACCATGGCAGTCTCAGTCCTGTCCACAGCACTTTACAAACTTCGGGGCACTTCATGCACTCCCTTTACAAGTATGGTAGTCAGGAAAACAGCATAAAAAGTCTTCCATTGCATCAGAGGGAGAAGGAATAAGCCAATGAAAATCCTACTCCTTCTTGTCAACTCTAGAGAAACTTGTAGATCAATGGTTCCCAACCTGTGGTCCGGGGACCCACCAGGGGTCCACAGACATGTTGCAGCGGGTCCACAGAGCCTCCCCCTACCGGGGCCAGAATCCAACTACAGCCCTGATGCTCCCCACCAGGGCTGCCTTTCCCCTCCCATGGCCAGATCCTGGCAGGGGAATGGGGCTGTGGCAGCTACCCGGCAAGAAAAGGGGTAGGGGGCCATAGCTGCCGCAGATTGGCTCCCCAGCAGCACGGGCAATGGTGGTGGCAATGCTGCTCACTGGCTGTCCCAGTGGTGCTGCCAAAGTAGTGCGAGCCAGATTACATAATCAGCCAGGGGTGCCACAAAGATTGTTTTTCTTAAAAAGGGGTCCCCAGCCTGAAAAAGGTTGGGAACCACTGCTGTAGATCAAGCTCTGGACAGTTAAACAAGGAGTTTTGTGGAACTTTTATAGACTAACCCATTTATCACATTTCTCCCATGAAAGCTCATGGAATAAATACATTAGTCTTTAAAAGTACTGCAGGACTCCTTGTTTGTTTTGCTGAATTAGACTACCACAGCTACCTCTTTGGAGCTCTGGACAGTTGAGGCTTTTCAGAGACCCTGAGGCATTGGGACTAGGGATGAATTGTTTTCCATGGCATCTTTCCCCTTCAGAATTACTTTATGCAGAATCCTATCCCACAAAAACAAGCCTGTTTTGAAAGACAAGCGTTGGACCATCTATGGAGTAGGAAAGTGTTTCCTAGGACAGTTGAGTTGTCATGGGAGACGGGCAATGTTCCTTCTAAGCTGATGGTACAGCTGAGCAAGTTATGGATGCACTTCAGGAGCCCATGAGCAGGGGTTCGGCACCAGGTCAGGGAACTTGCTCAGCTGCATCCAAAAAGTTGCTAAACTGTGTAATCAGCTTAGAGGGAACATTGCAGGGAAGGGCAGCATGGTGGGAGACAGCAGGAGAAGTGAGCAATGGTCAGGGACAGCTGAGAAACAGCAGCGTGGTAAGAGATGGCAGGGATGCGGCAACAGATTTTAAAATGTGCTCCACTAGCCTGCAGTGGTCTACATCCAGTGACAGCTAAGTTTTTACTGTACAGGCCTAGTTTTCATGGTAACCTTAAGTAATTATTAGAATCTGACATCAGTGGGATCAATATTTGCCCTGTTTTTAAGATAAAATTAAAGTGCACAACAAATTTTAAGCTTAGTGATTTTGGAACAGGTAAAACTATATGGTTATATGCCTCAATGTGGCTCTCGAAGGTTTAATAATCGACTTGTGCGGCTCTTGACTTCTATCAGTTTGGCCACCCCGATGTATACAGCTAACATTCATTACTAAAATGGCAGCCTTTCTATAAGCTTATAATGTCCAGCAGAGGACTGGGCAGTATACAACATCAATTTCTGAAGGGAAATTCAGGACTGGAAATGTGTTGGTCACCTTGCAATATTATCAGGCTGGTAAAAGCGGCTGACAGCCTGCAACACATACACAGGCATAGCTGGGAGCAATTTATATCCTTGTGTCTGTGAACAATGCAGGTAGAGAAGCTTTAGCAACAGAACACTGTAAAGATCACCCCACGTTAGATGGCAGGGAGATATAACCACCCCAGTATGTCACAAACTGCTATTCAGAGCGCAAATTATAAAGCACACTGGTATGGAATGATCGATCAATTCCAAAACTACCCTTCCCTATCACAGCTCTTGGGGGATGAACTGATCACACCAGTTACATGAAAAATACCACAAGCTCCTGAATAAATAGTTCAGATAATTAAACACTTGTGCAAAAAGATCCCTAGGAGCCCGACTTGAAGAGAGATGTGCAAGTACAGCATCAATGAGAATCAATATGACATGTCTAGCAGTGAAGCCCCGGATGTTGACAACAGTGAATATGACTCTGATGAATCAATGTTTTAAATTCTATATGTCCAGGGTGGGCAAACTCATGGAACTCAGTAGCCACAAGTTGATTATTAAACCTTTGAGAGCCACACTGAGGCCTATAACCACATACTTCTATCTACTCCAAAATTACTAAGCTTAAAATTCATTGCGCACTTTATAAAAACAGGGCAAATATTGATCCTACTAATGTCAGATTCTAATAATTACTTAAGGTTACCATGAAAACTAGGCCTGTACAGTAAAAACTTAGCTGTCACTGGATGTAGACCACTGCAGGCTAGTAGCAAGTTTTTTAAAATCTGGGCAGTAACTTGTCAATGCAGAAAACAAAAACTCTCTCAGGTGCTGATCTCTAAGTACTGCACAATGTTTCAATTTAACAAATTTCACTGGGGAATACAATGCTTCACAGCGGTAAGTTGTACCAAAAATTGAAAGTTATCTACATTCAGTATTAAGCTTTTCTCCTTTGTATTTTCATTTCTTAGTATTCCACATCATCTTAGTATTCCACTTTGTAAAACATGATTTTATTTTAACAAGAAGTAAACTGCATTAGGGCCTATGAAAAAAACTAAACACGCCGCGGCTTCCCCGACCATGCCACACACCCCCCATTGAATCATAGGGTTGGAAGGGACCTCATAGGTCATCTAGTCCAACCCTCTGCCAGAGGCAGGACCACTCCCACTAAACCATCCCAGTCATGGTTTTGTCCAGCCGGGCCTTAAACACCTCCAAAGATGGAGATTCCACCACCTCCCTATGCAGCTCATTCCAAGGCTTTACCACTCTCCTAGTAAAAAAAGTTTTCTAATATCCAGCCTTGACCTCCCTAACCGCAACTTGAGACCATTGCTCCTCGTTCTGTCCTCTGTTATTACCGAGAACAGTTGAGCTCCATCTTCCTTAGAGCATCCCTTCAAGTAGTTGAAGGTTGCTATCAAATCCCCCCTCAATCTTCTCTTCTGCAGACTAAATAAGCCTAATGCTTTCAGTCTTTCCTCGTAGGGCTTGTGCTCCAGCCCTTTTATCATTTTGGTTGCCCTCCTCTGAACTCTCTCGAGCATGTCCCTGTCCTTTTTGTAGTGGGGAGCCCAAAACTGAACACAGTATTCTAGATGTGGCCTCACCAGTGCAGAAGAGAGGGGAATGATCACATCCTTTGATCTGCCGGTAACACTTCTTTTGATGCAGCCCAGTATGCCATTGGCCTTTTTGGCAGCAAGAGCACACTGCTGACTCATATCTAGCTTCCCATCCACCATGACCCCCAGATCCTTTTCTACACTGCTGCTACTTAGCTGAATGTTTCCCAGCCTGTAGTGTTGCATGGGGTTTTTTCGTCCCACATGCAGGATTTCACACTCATCCTTATTGAAGCTCATAAGATTTCTATTGGCCCACTGTTCCAATTTATCTAGGTCTCCCTGAATCCTGTCCTTGCCCTCCAATGTGTCTACTGTTCCCCCCAGCTTGGTGTCATCCACAAACTTACTGAGAATGCAGTCTATTCCATCATCCAGATCATTGATGAAAATGTTGAACAGAACCGGCCCCAGGACCGACCCCTGGGGCACACCACTCGTGACTGGCTGCCAGCTAGACATGGAACCATTGACTCCTACACACTGAAACCGTTGATCTAGCCAGTTCTCTATCCACCTTATAGTCCACCTATCCAACCCATACTTCCTTAATTTGCCAATGAGAATGCTGTGGGAAACTATCAAAAGCCTTGCTAAAATCAAGGTATATCACATCAAAGGTTCTTCCTGCATCCAGAAAACCAGTTATTTGATCATAGAAGGAGATGAGATTGGTCAGACATGATTTACCCTTGGTAAATCCATGCTGACTGTTCCTGATCACTTTATTTCTGTATTTGCCGCTTCTCTGCCCCCTCTTACCATGCTGCTGCTTCTCTGCTCTCCCCAACCATACTGCACTTCTGAACCACCACCCCAATGCTGCTGCTTCCCTGCCAGCCCTGACCATACCACACTTCTCCCCCCATCTCACACCATGCCACCCTTCCCTGCCTTGCTCTTCCACAAGCCACTTTTTCTCTGAAGAGCTGCATGCGGCTCACGAGCCAGTTTGGCTAAGCCTGCTATATGTCAAGACCAACTTACTTACAATTACCAAAGATCAATGTCTTTTTTTTTTTTTTTTTTTTTACATAAAGAATGCATCCTTGTTTTAAAGAAGAATTCAAAATGTTGATTTCTAAATATTTTCTCAAATATATAGCTACATAATTGTTTAAGTTTCTTACATTTGGTATTGTTGTTCTCAAACAGAAAGGGCTTTCAAACAATATCCAACTCTACTCAACTCCAAAGACCCCATACTACCAAAATTTCCTCTAACAGGAGGGCTTGGAGACATGAGGACAGAGGGTAACAAGTCCCTTCAATCCACACCAAGTAGCAAAGGGTGACACCACTGAAACGATTCTGTAGATCTTTACCGATCTAATGGCACCTCCCTTATCTTTCTATCACTAATTAGGCCATGGACAGGATCAGTATACCACGGGCAACTGTCCAGGATGCCGTGATCAGAGGAGCCCCATGGTCAAGAGGCTAGCGTTCCCCTCGCTGCCTGCAGAGTGTGGTGTGGTGCAGAGCAGGAATGCCTAACTCCTTACTTCTGAGCAGAGCTCCTTGCTCAGTGCCCACGTTTCCCAGCCCTGCTCCTAATCCTGCCTGTTAGTACATACCCAGAGCACATGTGCTCTTCCCCTCGCACCCTCTGGGATGTCCTCAGCCCAGGTGAGTCTTCCTTCCACAGGTGGCTTGAATGAAAATAATAATGTCTAATGGAAGTGGGCATGACATCTTGGCCAGTCAATGGAAGCTGGAAATTGCCAGCCTTTTGGGAGGACCTGAAATTGCATATCAGACACAAGTCTGTGGCAGGAGGGGGGGAGAAGATCTTGATGTTGTGCCCCAGCTGCAAGGGGTTCCTCTATCTGCCCTTAGGTCTCAGCCCCTCCCCTGTACCCACTCACCTACCTGGGGGCTCCTCCCTCTGCTCCCCTAAACTCCTAGGATCCCAGTCCTCAAGGTTCCTCCCATTTCCTCCAGATCTTCAAGGTCTCTGTGCCTCATGCCACACTCTGACCTGTACAATTCTGTATGCTCCCCATCTTTCAGAGACCTCCCCTTTTCCTTGTTCACCCCAATGTGCAGGGGTTAGAAAGTTTGCTCTTGAAATATCCCCACTATCACCAACCCACCCTAGCTACCCCTATAATACTGGAGGATTTGCATTTTAAGCTCCGTCATCCCAACGACCCACCCTCCCCAGGATTGGGAAGAGGCCCTTGAATATTGGGAGTACTCTGTAGCAGAACCTACATGTCACTGTCCCCAGTGCATCCCCACACCAGTGAAACGATCCATACTCTTCTGGCTCACCAGCATCCCTCTCCTCTCCCACTGCAAGGGCTCTCCTGCCACCAAAGAACCCTGGTGCACTCCTGTCCCCATCCCTGCCCCCCCCCCAGCTCCTGACCCACGGTGGGGTTTGATGTGTTCCACCCATGGTCTCTGGGACCCTAGCGGAAGAGATGGACTCAGTGCTGGGCAGGAGAGGTTGAGAGGTGCAGGAGAGATACAACTCTATCCCCATGCCTTCCCATCCACCCTGTCAGAGTGCAGAAGACCACCTGCTAGACCAACTTGTCTCTCCTGCTCAATGACCAAGTGAGATGCCTGTAGAACTGGCTGAAAGAGTCAAAGCGACGACTGTGGGATTTCCTATGGTGCCCGTCGTCGTGGCATCCAAATGTGAGTCACTGAAGTAGAGGGCCTGCCTTATAGGCAGTCAGTGTTGGCAGGGAGCACCATGGTTAAGATGCAAGGAGAAGGGTAGGCCTGGGGTGTAAGATCATGGAAGAGAGCTTGGGCAATGGGAAGGGGCAGAAAAACTGCAGAAAAGGGTGATGAGGGAAAACAGACACCTGGGGAGACAACAGAAGCCAAGATGATGAAATAAAAGTTTATCCAGGGCACTGTTTTTCCTGTTGCCAGCTCTACCCATGAAATGAGGTATTACTGTATTATGCACCCACAATCTCAAGAATGCACAACATACTGAACTCTAGCAGACAAAATAGGAACATTACATTCCATGACGATACAAAACCCAAGGCAATAATTCAAAATGATCCAAATTCTAAATGGCTGCTAGGCATACAGAAGGTAACAGAACAAATACACTAGGTACACTCCAGCACTCATCTGGCGCGACTCACCTTTTCATAGGCATTCTGTAAAAATTCAATAGGGTTTTTTCCAAATTCTAGCGCATGTCCAAGAAAAGGGATGCTAGATGAAATAAAAGGTGGATAGTTCTGCAAGAGAATATTCATTTAAAAATTAGGTTGCTTCAGAAGAAAATATCGACTTAGTCACCTGAGCAATGAAATAACAGCACAGCACAACTCACAGCAGCCTAGAATATACATGGCTAAATAGCCATGACCTTAGGGCACCTACCGCTTTTGAAAAGCGATTTTTTTTGTTTAAAGCCAATGGTCTAAAGTGTTGTAAATGATCACAAAAATCTTCTTGCAGTGAGACCAGCATGCAAGAGATGTGCGGAGCCCGCTGGACAGTAGATTAGGCTGCAATGAAGCGTCAGGCGATAAAAACAAAAAAGCACCGAAACACAACTAGCCTCGGGGTCCTGTCCAACTGCGGGAGCATGGGAGAAAGCTGGCTCCACAAAGCAAGTCGATTGGGGACAGGGATTTCCCTAATCCCCCCTGCACCCCCCGACACCCCCAGCGCTCTGCCAGTCAGGCTGCTACACCAAATTATTGAGCACCCCCACCCCAACCTGCAGTCCTGGGGAGAATTTGGGAGGCAAAGAAAGGCAGGAGCGGGAGCGAGCCCAGCCCCACGGACCTGCCCCGTCCCGCTCGGAGCCGGGCCAGGCAAGGCGGGACCCGCCGCCCTCGGGACCCACCCTGTCGGCGGGCGGCCGGTGGCGGAGCCAGGAGCCCCGCTGCAGCAGGTAGCCCAGGCTCAGCACGAAGGCGGAGGCAGCCAGCACCATGGAGACGAGGCTGCCCACAGCCGCCCGCTCCAGCAGGAAGCCGCTGAGTTCCTGCAGGCCCCGCATCCCGCCGCCCGAATGCAGCCCCGCGCCGGCCGCCGGCACCTCCTCAGGGCGGGGGGGCCGCGCGCTGGGCTGATCTCTCACTATGTGACGTTACCGCGTTCCGAGCCAATCGGCGCCCGCGCGCCGCGCGAATCCCGCCCCGCAGAGGCGGAGAAACGTCCCGGATGGTTGGCTGGAGCGCGGCTGAGCGCGTGAGGTGAGAAGGGGGAGCCAATGGGGTGGGGCGGCGCGGCGCTGTGACGTCATTGCCGCCGCACGAGGTAAGGGGGCGGTGGCAGCCGCCACGTGGGGGTTGCTCGCAGCTCGTCTTCTCCCGCGGCCGTCGCTGCCTGTGGCCAAAGGGGCAGCCCTGTTAGTCTAGTCGGGCCAAAAATACAAGCAGGCGTGTGGCACCTTACAACTGGCTGCCTTAGGGTAGGGCAAGCGGGGCAGCCGCCCACGGCCCATGCCAGGGAGTGGCACGAGTCCCAGGTCTCCCACGGCTAGGGGTAGCAGATATCACAGCACGGAAAAGAGGAGATTGGAGGACACATACACCTCCAGGACCCTGCCCAGGCCCCCTTCATCCAGGAAGCTACCCCAGCTACTTGCCCTCTTGATCACCCAACTCCAGGGACATCTGCCTAGCCCCTAGTTACAGCGTGAGATGAGCTGCTGTTCTTGCAATTAAAGAATATCAAATGAATGGCTCAAGTATTTCTCATCTTAACATTAAAGTAATCATACAGCCAACCACTTTAAGGAGTCACAATATTATAAGGTTTATATCAAGGTGCAAGGAAAGTCACACTGCAGAACTCCTATCCAGATTGATATTTTTACACTGGGAGTTGGAAAGGGAAGCAAGCCTCCCATAAATTTAATGTAGTAATTATGGACAAGATTAAAATCAGTTTAAACACAGTAAGTTTCTTCACAGAGTTCACTTCCATTCTTCGACACACAGAGGGGCAGGCCCTTGACTCCATGAAATCTAACAGAATTTGAGGTGGTGGCTTCTAAACAAAAGGTAATCCTTGTCAACAGTATTCTCCCCATGACTTGAAGTTAGGCTTGTGGTGCAGGGAGTGCTCACCGATTGGGTATAACACTATTCCTAGCAATGGGGAGGGTGCAGGAAGGGGTTATAGAAATCCCTGTCTAGCCTGTTTTGAGACTCACTGTGCAGTATTTAAAAAAAAAATCACAGACAAGCTCTTTAAATTTTACATACACAGGAAAGGAGAAATCAGAAGTGAGAGCTGCTGGGTTTTATGGGCAGACCTGCCTGAAACATAACCTTTTACCTAACATGCAAATTTGTGGAGACATCATGTCCTACTATGTCTGCTATAAACCACAGATGGATATATATCTGTTTTTTGATAGATGTCATTTTCTGTTTGCTTTTATGTGAAATACACATCAAATGGGGGGGAGCAGAATTAGATGTTTGTGACTGTAAGCTTTCGAGGCAGCCGGCCAGTCGGGAGGGCGCCTCCTACTGGTGGTACCCGGGGAAGTTAGCCGGCAAGGCGCCCCTCCTGGTTGTGTGGGCACGGGTTTCTGGCTTGGCCCCTTGCCACGCAAGCTTGTCACACAGTCTGGAGCCCGGTCCCCCCAGGCGGGGCGGGCAAGTCCACAGTCTGGAGGTTAGGGATTCCCATATGGTTTCCTCTGGTCAGGATCCACAGGAGAGGAGTTGGGGAGGGAGACGCAGGCCCACCTGCTCCACTGCGTCTCAGCCCAGGGCCCTACCAGTGACTGTGAGGAGAGTCACTGGGCCAGCGGGGTCCCCGACTGCAACACGCTGGCACAGGGCATCCCAAACTCACAGTCCTCCCTGGGCCACTTCCTCCCTGCCCCCCCGGTCCGGGTACCTATTTCCAGAGGTAGTAGGTGTCCTCAGCATCCCCTTCATAGCTGGCCTGGGGTATCCCCCCGAACCCCTCGGCATCTATTGGGGGTAGGTCTGGATACGTCCCGGACTCTGCAGCAAGAGGCAATTCCTTGAGGTCCTGGGGTCTGCACCAACGTTCCCTCTAAGCTGCGCTGGCACGCTGCAGCGCAGCCCGCCGCAGCCGCCAGCGCAGGGAAGGCAGCCGCCAGCGCACTGCCGGCAGCCAGAGTCCCTGGTTAGAGCTCCTGCAGAGCCGGGAGTTTTGAAAACTCCCGCCCAGAAAAGCTGGGCATGCTCCGTAAAGCTTCTCTGGCCCAGGAGTTAGGGCTGGCCCTGCCTTGAGTCCAGCCCCGAGGTAAGTTTGTGAGGATGGGGGGGGTGAGCAGGAGCAGGGGGGTGTGCTGCCAGGAGTGGGGGGGGGGCAGCACAGCAGGCCCCATGGGGGGAGGGGCGGCACAGCAAGCAACAGGAGTTGCTCAGCTGCTCTCTCCCCTTAGAGGGAACATTGGTCTGCACCCGTCGGTCTCCTCAACAAGGGGCAGCTCCTCAAGGTCCTGGGGTCCACACTCTGCAGGGGTTTCCTCTTCTGCAGAGGGGAGCTCCTCCAGGTCACACAGACCATAGGTTACAGGATCCTCAGTCTCCCCAGGGTCTGGCTCTGCGGTCAGTCATCACCTCTGGGACCCACAGGCCTTGAAATGGCCTCCCCAGTCTGCTGCCTCCGGGTTTCCTGCCCAGCCCAGGGGGGCTAGGTGGGCTGTAAGCCCAGTGGGTAGAACAGTCAGCGGCCCCTCAGCGAGCTCAGGTCTGCCTTCTCTGGTCCAGCTCCCTGCAGATCAGCCCATCCTTCCCCTCCAAGAGCTCAGCCCCAACTGAGCTCCTGGTCTGGGCTTTTATACTTCTCCTTCCTGTTCCGGCCCCGCCCCTCCGCTTCCGGGGCCTAAGGTTTGCAGTTCCCCAGTCTGGCCAGGGAGGGCGTTTGGGCCAGTCCTCTGGGTCAGACTCAGAGGGCGGTCATAGCTCCCTGCTGCAGTGACTATCAAATGCACCACCCAAGAGGATGGCACCTATTCTTAGATGCAATGATCAGGGTTTTTTCCTAAATATACCAAAAGAAACCCTTTCCCTAAAAGTAAAATAAAAATAAGCATAGAATATAGAAGCACAAGGCAAAACCAAGCTACTTGTGTTCTGTGATTTGATAAACTACAGACAAATAGTGCAATCCTTCCTCAATCAAATTTCCCACTGACATCATTTAAACTATAGGATCAGGCCCAGCCCAGCAGCCACTTTAGAATGTATAATACTTGCACATCTGTGTATCTTAATAAAATTTAAGAATACATCTATAGTGAACTAATCTCATCTTGGAAAGGAGAAGCAAATTGAAAAATCACATTGAGAAGAGGAAAATCATATGGATTCAAACCTTCTTACAATCAGAAGTGAACTTTCCTTGACCACTAAACAAAAGATTTGTTGCCAAAAGCCAAACTTCACTAGGAGGAATAAAGATCTGGCTTAGCCAAGCCATTAGAGAAAGAAACCTCCCCAGAAACTTTAAGCAGGGCAGCAAAGCAGAAAATGAAGAAGCAGTCACAGGTTTGTCTCTGGGCACCATAGAGACACCATCAAGCTGAAGAAAAGCCCAAGCCCCTCCAAAAAAATAAGATCAAGCCATTCCCAAAATCAGGTGGAGGGAAAGGGGAGTAGACCTGAGCTGGAGCTGGAAAACCCAGGGTGAGGAACAGAAGCAACAAGGCAAAGCAAAACCACTTCCCTGCCCCAGCTAACCCTCTTCATGCTCAATAAAGGTACACCAGCCTAGCAAAGGATCCTCTCCAAATTCCCAACCCCACCAGCAGCTGCAGGGACATGGAGAAAATGTAGTATTAATATAGCTGTTATTACCGTATTATGTCATGAAAAATGGGTAATGATTAATGAATGCAGCATTAAAACAGCACAATATCATGTGTTTTAAAATTATTTTAAAATAAAGAAAATTACCAAAATATTTTCTTTTATCAAAAACTGGATGTTTTCATTAAATGAAAGGTTTTCATGAGCCTTTCATTAATGTTGATGAGACTAAAGTTTAAAAAACTAAATTTTGACATATAAACTTGAAATGTACCTAAAAAGTTAAAAAAAAAAGAAAAGAAAAAGAAAAAAACAGTTAACTTCTCATTTTTCATTTTTCACAGCAGCCCATTTTTACAGTTAAAAAAAAAGTCATGAATTCTTTCTGTCCAGTTCAAACCTGCCCCTTCAGTGGTTTTATTTAATTGGTTTTTGCTAGAAATTTTATTTATGGTAGACTTTATTTTCCTTCATTTTATTAGTATCCCTATTCTGTCCCCCTTCCCCCAATTTAGCCTTTTTGTAGGGAACAAGGGCCAAAACTAAAAGTGCCTCAAGCAGGTTTTGAATCCACAACCCCAAAGTGAAAAGACACCAACCCTATCACCAAAGCTATTCAGGAACTTTTGCAAAAATCCTGCCCCAGACTCAGGGGATACCTGAGCTCTTAGTGACAAGGCCTGGTTTCTGCCAAGCTATGATTGGGCAGTGTTTGCATGTGACCAGCTCTGCTCTCCAGCTGCTGGGGGAACCTCCCCAGCTCCATAACTCAGCTGTTAGAGGGGTCTTTAACATTCTGTTCTCCAGCAGTAAAAAGCTGGACAAAAGCACCTATTTTTAAAATGCCTGGAGGATGGAGGACATGAAGGCAAAAAGGAGGACATGTCCTCCTTTTGCCGGACATCTGGTAACCCTACCTGACACCCCACTGTATCCTCCCTTGCTCTCTACTCTCATCTTGCCTACTCAGAAGGTTGTGGGGAAGGCAGGCATCACAGCAAAGTTCATGGGAGGGGTGGGATCTATTTAAAAATCTTGAGAACCACAGCAGTAGATGTGTCTGCTGTGGGTTAGCAGGGTGGCATCTCACAACTGAGCACCCAGCTACCATCAACTTCCCCAGGGCATGGGGAATCTATGCAAGTTGGCTGGAAGTCCCAGGCATAGTATGATCCAGCATCTGAGGAAGTGGGATCTTCTCCCACGAAAGCTCATGCAAAAAATAAATCTGTTAGTCTTAAAGTGCCACACAACTCCTTGTTGTTTTTTTACTGGACTAGATTAACACGGCTATCCCTTTTGAAATTGATATGATCCATCACCCTCCCTCCTACTCCTATGTGCAGAACTTCTTGGCTCCTGATATTCAGCAACAGGAACCTGGAGGGGTTAGGGAATGATGTGCCTTGTAAGACACTCCCCTGGGCTGGTCGCCCCCCCCCCCAGTGCTAGGAAGGGGGGCAGGCCCCCCCCCAGAGGGCAACTCATCCAGGGCCCTTCACGCCTCTAGGGATGGCCCTGGCTGTGGTCATTGACTGCCCATGTCTGAGGCAGGGAACCTGAGCCAGCAGGTGGCCATGCTCCTGGTCTCTGAGAAGCAAGATGTCTCCGCATGCATTCACCTCACCCTGTGCAGAGGGAGAGGCCACCCCACATGCATGGACCCTAGGAGGAAAATTTGCATCATGGTGGGAGGAAGTCACTGTCTGCAGGGCAGGGTCAGCAGCCCCTAAGGCACCTGTGTTGATACAGCTGCTCCAGTCAAGTTGGCAGAGGTGGCCTTAAGCTATCTGGGGCCCTAGGCAAAGGTCCAGTGTGGGGCCCTGTATAGTGTCTGTGACTCATAACTGTTACTTTGATGGCCGCCCCTCCCAGGCCATCATTAAAGTACATAGAACATGTGAAGTGAACAATGGCTCCTTCACCTTAACTAGATGGCCCCCTTGAACTCAACTGGATGGCCGTTACCACCCTGGGGGCCCATTGTTTTGCAGGGCTTGGTGTAGGTGGGCTCTGCCTAACTGCAAGGTTCTGCAGGACATGACTCATACCCCCATTGTTCCCCACATCCCCTGTAATCAGGGAAAGGCGGGAAATAGTCTTTAAAAGCTGAGGTTCTGGGGTGCTCAGGCAGGACGGTTTTCAACATCTCTCCTGGCCTGATCAACCAGAAACTGCCTCCTCCGCTCACGAGTTCCCCCTGGAGCGTATCCACGAGTTACCCCCACGAGTTACTGCCAGCCGATTACAAGTCTCCTCCAGCCTGTAATGCTGTTACCCTTGCTGCTAGGAGTGGTAAGAGTCTGCCCTGCAACCTTTCTCTAAGAAAAAAGTTATTCTATTTCTTTAAGGCTGCTTTAAAACTGATTTCCCCAGCTTTACAGGCTTGCGCCTGTACCTTTCTGTTTGCTTGCAGCTCCAGTTTGTGTTAGGAGCTCCCCCTGTCTGTAATTGCCTCTGGCTACTTTGTATCACCCAGTGTATCTCTTTTCCTCCTGGGTTGTTTGAACTTGCTTTAAGAGTATTGTGTTTTGCAACATTGTATAGAGTTAATTAGAAGTCTTAATTTATCTGTCAAGATTGTTTCCTTTAGTTCCTAGCCTTTAGAATTGTTTGGTTAAGTTGCCTTTGCCCTCCCCTCTGTAACCTCCCCAACTTAAATAAACCTTTTTCTCTTTAACTTTACTTGTTCCCTCTTCATTTCTGGGATCCCCGGTGTGCCTCAACTTTCCTTCTGTCCCTGTCCCTGTGGCTCCCCGCTCCCGAGCCGCTCCCGCGGCCGCCGCCGGTTCCCCCGATCCCCGCCGGACTCTCTAGCGGCCCCGCCGCTTTTTCCCCGCCTCCCGCAGCAGCCCGCCAGCCCTCCCCGTCCTCCGCCGCTTCCTGCGGCTCCCGGCTCCCGAGCCGCTCCCGCTCTCCTGCGGCTCCCCGCGGGCTACCCGCCCTAGCCGCCGCTTTCCTGCGGCTTCCCGCGGGCTCCCCGCCCTTGCTGCGGCTCCTCCGCCGCTTTCCGTGGCACCCCGGGTCCCAGCCGCTTTTCTGCAGCGTGCCGGGCTCTCCAGCAGCGCTCCCGCTTTCTTTGCGGCTCCCGAGCCGCTCCCGCGGCCACCGCCGCTTCCCCTGAACTTCTGCCTTCCCCGCCAGCCGCTTCCCCCGAACCCCTCCTGCCTTCCCTACCATTTTGCCCTCCTCTGCTTCCCTCACAAACCCCTGAATCCCCTTTCAGCCCCTCCTGCTTCTCCCCATTGCCCACACTCCCACGCACCTACAGCCCTTCTCCTGCCTCTGTCCCCTTACCCCAACCACCTCCTCACCCCGCTGCCTTTCGACACCCCCCCACTTGCCTTTACTCCTCTTCAGGCCCCAGCTCCCCTGCTACTTATCTTCTCTGCCACTGCAGCACACTAATTTGCATTGTACCCCCCCTTTTCCTATAGTGTGTTAAGGTAGCCTTTAGGTTATAGTGAGTAGGGCTATAGTGTTAGTAGGTTAGTTGAAGAACCCCATTGTTCCCCAACCTGTCCCCACTCCCGAAAGTTAGGTACCCCCCAACACTTTACAGAAACCACTGTGACAAACACGACATACACCGACCACCGCTCACCTTACCCTATACTCATTTTAATAAAGTGTACCCCAGATCCACCCCGTACCCCACGGGTGCAGTGGTTGCCCCCCAAGATCCTCAAATCTTCGAACCTGCTGGCAGGGTCATATAGGATCCCTGCACCCTCCACCCCACAAGCCAGCACCCCTCCTGGGGCCCTAAATCCCCCACCTCCATCCCTGGTTTCCCACAGTCAACCCTACATGGTCCTGGCACCCTGCCAGGGGCCGTAATACTGCCTCACCACCTGTCCTAGCTCCCCACCGCATATCCTGCAGGATGACAGGCAGACACAGGTTTTAGAGTAGGTGAAGAGGCCCCTTACTGCTTGGGGCCCTAGGTGGGCACCTGCTTCACTTACCCCAAAAGCCGCTCTTGCAAGTGGGCACAGCATGCAGGGAGCAAGCAGAGTCACCACAGTGGCCACACTCCATGCTCCCTCGCCGCCCCTTGCCTTCAGCTTGCCACTGAAGGCAGCTGGGGGGGCTGCAGCATGGCAGTGAGGGGCATGGCTGGTGCAAGATGGTAAGCCCTGTAAGCGGTGAAGGGGGGCGCCAACGTTTGAGAGGCGCTGAAATGGGGACTGCGCCCTTGCGCTGCCCTGGATGATGTCACTTTTCTGCACTGGCACTGCTGCGCTGCAGGGGGGGCACCAGCAGCCCAAGCACCATTCCTGGTGAGGTGTGCAGCAGTGCAAGCCCCAGACTGCCTTGTTGGTAGCAGGGCACTCCAAGGCCCATAGAACCACAGGGCTTGGCGTAGTTGCCCCACTCTGCCTCCCCCCTACAGGATGGCCCTGAGCAACAGCTACCCTCTCGTGATCCTTGGATATGTCTCTTTAACCACATTTAGCCAATGGAAGAGTGCATGGTCAGTAACTAATGTGAACTCATTTACTAGAAGGTAAACCACAGGCTCTTTATTGCCCATTTGGCAGCCAGACACTCTTTTCTATCATTGAGTTCATTTTTTCACAGTGAAGGAATTTCTGGTGGATATATTCTAGCAGGTGTTCTCCATTTACTGCTTGAGAAAGGACCACCATTAATCCTACCTCTGAAGCATCTATTGTAGAATGAATTCCTTTTCAAAGCTCAGACTTTCCAGCACTGGGTGTCTGCAAAGTATGGGCTTGAGTTTTTTTTTAAAGGGACTTTTCACAGGTGGACATCCACTGCACTCATCTGGGACAACATCCTTTGTCAGGTCAGTTAGCAAGACTGCTATGGTTGCAAAATGAGTTGTGACTCAGCAGCAGTAGCCAGCTAAGCCCAAGAAGGCATACACAAGCCTTTTGGTCATGGGGCTCTTGTATGCTTTTAGGCATGACTCTTATCCAGCAGGGTGCAGACCTAGCCTTCACTGGTCCTGTGGTCTCAAGTAACATGCATCTTCCTTCCCAATTGCACATTTAGCAGGGGTTGCCATTATACTGACCTCCCTTAGTGACTGGAAAGCAGTAGCTCATTAGTAGGGGGCAATTAGGAGTAGTTCAGGCCAATCAAGGCCTAGCCAGGTGTTTGGTACCTCCCCCACCCACCCAAAGCTCCAGGCAAATGGAGCACAAGCTAGAGGAGGAGAAGTGCTAAGTGGAGTGGTGTGAATGGAAGGAGTCTGTTGCCATGTGGAAAAGCAGAGAGGAGTTGAAAGTACAGACACCTGCAGGAAAAAACCTGCAAGACTGAGGGAGGAAGCCCTGTCCATGCAGAGTGAATTTGCATCACTATGTCACCACACAGTGTTAAGTGTGTTTCAGAAAGTCAGGGACATAGCTGGATTTGGCCTGGGGTGGGTGAACTGGTGTGTCCTCTGGGCTCCCAATATGCCATCAAGTATGTTGCGAGCTGCAAAGGGTTGAGAACCATTGGCTTAGAAAATGGAATCCTTGGCAAAGAGCTTAACCAGTTCAAAGCATGTCTTTTTTCTCTCTTTTCAAACCCCCATTGGGCCCCTTCTTGCAGTCAGATGACTTTTTTTACCTCTTCAGATGAGGTACTTGAACTCCATTGTTTTTGTATGTATATCTTCATGAGGTGTGCTGGTTCAGCTGTGATTGCCTGCCCTGACTTGAGCCACCTGGAATAGTTCTGGAGACATGTTTCATATCTGTACACATTCAGTATTGCTGAAAGCAAGCTACCATAACTATAATGTAGCGCGTATCACGAGCATTCCAACACCACTTCCGAGCGCATACTTTGCATTATACCACCCAATTACATTGCAAAGGTAAACAGGGAAGATACAGAGTTCATATTATAGGGGTGTGGGGATATAGTGCAGCCCATCACACCTCCCCACTTACAAAACTGCAGGAGGGCTAGCCACTGGCCAGTCTGGACGCAGGACATAAGGGTATTTCCTCTTGGATAGGACCTCTGCCCTACATTCTCCTTTTCAAAGTGTACCAGAAAGTATCAGTGCCCATTGCTGCATGCGACTAGCAACCAATGGTGGAATGCCCATATGTAGTCCCAAAAGCAACTTCAGGGGTCATTGGTCAGTGAGAAGTGTGAACTTCTTTCCAAACAGGTACTGGTGAGATTTCTGGATGCCAAAAACAGTTCCCAGTGCCTCATGTTTGATTTCGACATAATTAGTTTTTGCCTTGTTTAATGTGCATGAAGCAAAAACCATGGGCCTTTCTTCTCTTGAAGACTTAAGGTGGGACAACACTGCCCTAACTCCATAAGGGGAGGTATCACAGGCCAGCTGTAGGGATAAGGAAGCATCAAAATGTGTCAGGACCATTGAAAAAAACTCACGAGGTATGGGTGTTTGTTTTTTCTCCACCCCACCAGGACTTTATCTTCTTTATCTCTCAATCTTTTATTGAGCTTTCTGGTTCCCATACCTGTGTGTAGGTATGCTGCTTCCAGAAAAACTGTTTTTGGCTCCCCTTACCCACCTACATTAACAGACTTTAAGCAAGTGGTAAAACTATCTATTCTAAAATTTGTCCAAAATAACCTATCCAAATGGTTAAAAAAGAATTTGCAGTTTTAGCTAAAAATTTGTTACTTTTTTTAGTTCATATTTTATGTGGACTGTAAGCAGATAATATATTTTTTTCATTTATTAAAAAAAGGCTTCCTTTCCACTCCAGAAATCAAGAAAAAGAGGACATTGGAGGTTTGAGTGGCTGAGGGGAGCATTTTTTGGACTCAAGAAATCTTGCAAGACAGATTCAGCATTATAAACCAAATTCTAATAATGGACTGCCCATTCAATCCCTCAGTTTTGAGACACTAAAAGTGATAATATTTTCAGCAAGAAATATTTATATCACATGCTTTCATCTCGTTTACAAATGAAAATGTTTTTTGTGTATCAGCGATTTAGAATTTTACTGACTGTGTATAGAGTTTTAAAGCTTTCACTTTGTTGGTCAGGTAATGCATGCCTGTTATTGTTAGTACTCTGATCAGCTGATCTATCATTTCAGCAGGGGTTAGAGCTTGGTTTTCACTTTTCCAGCTATTCAGTGCCTGAAGGATTTTCTCTTCCAATCCAAGAGACCTAAACAAAAAAAAAATAAAAATGCTACTGAGAAGATAGTTGAGAAAGTCAAAGACTTACATAAATGATTTTCAAAAATGTACTATACTATATTATCCTGCATATGCCATACGTAGTGTTTTGATAGTATATGTATCTATATATTTTGATTTAATCACTACCCTAACTGTTTATTCCATGGCATAAAATTAATAACTAAAGTTAAATTACACTGAGCATAAGACTTTTTTGTAAGTTTTTATTTGTAACTAACCTGTTATTTTCAAGAGATTTAATTTCAGCACTGTTACATTGCAGTTTCTGGCAGAAAAATTCGAAATTTTCAAAGGCAACATTCTCAGCAATTATCTTTAATATCTTCTGCAAAATCTTCTCTTTGAATATAAAGAAATGACAGGTGTTATGCTTTACCAAATAAACTAATTTACTTTATCTAACTTTCACCATTTTTACAAATAGTTAACTTTTCTCAATTGTGGATGCCACTTATCTGCTATAAGACTCTGTCTGTTGCAGAGATATGCAGCAGCAAGAGGGTACAGGACTGAAGACTGGCAGTTCTGACTATGGCACAGAGACACAATATTGTGACCACAACAGAGAGCTGACAACTGGCAGGGGGAGGAAAGGAAAGACACACACAGCACTCAGATCAGGGAGCTGAAATGTATCTGACAGAGGGAGTGACAGAGACAAATAGCACTAAGACAGAATCCAGAATAAGTTCCACAGGGGTAACTGTGTTAGTCTAGCTTAGCAAAACAAACAAGGAGTCCTGTGGCACTTTTGAAGACTAAATTATTTATTGCATGAGCTTTCATGGGAGAAAATCCCACTTCATCAGACGCTTTGAAGATGATAATGGGAGGAAAATAAATGCAGGGAAGTGTAAGTCATAGGATTAGGTCAGATTGTTATGGCAAGTCAAAACAGTTGCTTAGATTCAAACACGGGGGCATATAGAGGTTGGTGAAGTCTAGTCACCTGTTATAGAGAGAAAAAAATCCATAGTCCATAGTTAACTAAGGCAACAGTGTTGGATCTGCATACAAATTCCAGTCCTGTAGTTTATTTTTGAAGCTTTGATTTGTTATCCATTTTTTTGAGCACAGCTATTAATAAATCATCAACAGAGTGAGTAGGGAAGTGTTCTCCTATAGCAGGCGTGGCCAAACTGCAGCTCACAAGCCGCATGCAGCTCTCGAAAGAAAAAGTGCAGCTCACAGAAGAGCACAGCAGGGAAGCGGAGTCATGGTTGGGGACATGGGGAAAGTGCCGCATGGTTGGGGACGGCAAAGAAGCAGTGGCATGGTCAGAGACGTGGGGAAAGCGTAGCATGCTCAGAGATGGGAGGGAAGCAGCAGCATGGTCGGGGATGGCAGAGAAGCAGCTGCATAGTCAGACAGGGAGTGGTGGTGAGTGCGGCATGGTCTGGGCCAGCAAGGAATCGGCAGCATGGTTGGGGCCGGCAAGAAAGCTCGGCATGGTCATGGACAGTGGAGAAGTGCAGCATGGTCAGAGCTGGCAGGGAAGCAGCGGCATGGTTGGAGCTGGCAGGGAAGCAGTAGCATGGTCAGAGGTGGGGGGAGGAGCACGGCATGGTCTGGGAAGCCGCACATGTTTAGATTTTGTCATAGGTCCTAATGCAGTTTACTCATTGTTAAAAAAAAATTGTTTTTTTTACAAGTCCTAAATATGATGTGAAATAATAAGAAACAAAAATACAAAGGAGAAAAGTTTAAAACTGAATGTAGATTAATTCAATTTTTGGGACAACTTACTGCTGTGAAGCATTGTATTCCACAATGAAGTTTGTTAAATCAAAACATTGTGCAATGCTTAGAGATCAGCACCTGAAAGAGCTTTTACGTACTGCATTGACAAGGTACCCAGATTTTAAAAAATGCGCCACTAGCCTGCAGTGGTCTACATCCAGTGACAGCTAAGTTTTTACTGTACAGGCCTAGTTTTCATGGTAACATTAAATAATTAGTAGAATCTGACATTAGTAGGGTCAATATTTGCCCTGTTTTTATGATAATGTAACCCCCCTGGGGTTTTAAGGAGCGTGGTTGCTTTAAATCTTTGCCCTGTGGGAGACGGTTTGTGGAGCTGAGGAGGGGGGCTGGGGCTGCAGCTAGAGGCCTGGGAAGGAAGCAGGGGGAGAGGCCCTGCCTGAAGCCAGGGAAGACAGAGCGGCTGACCTGGGATGCCAGGCCAGCACCCACAGAAGGACACTGTGCTGGGGGGAGTCGTCCAAGGACAGAGCAGGATCCAGTGACTGGCCATCTGGAGCTGTGGGGCCGTGAGTACAGCACCTGGCACTCAGGGGGGAGGTTGTAGTTAGTTAAGTGGGGAGGGTGTCGCTCTGGGTTCACAGAGAGCGGCAGAAGAGGCATCAGAGGGTTTTCTTTTGCTTGGAAAGTTGCTGGTGCCGAAGACTAGGAGTTGCTGGACTGAACTCTGGACTGGAACTGTGCTGGGACTCCTGAACTCATGGTGCAGAAGCAGAGCTCACATCTGCCTCCAGCCTGCTGCATTGTTGGGCCTTGCAGGGCCCTGTGTTAGCTGTTACTCTGTGTTACTGCTGCCCCATCTCCCCTGTTAGTTTCCCTTTTGCACCTTTGTAAATAAACCTTCCCCATTCCCATAATCCCTGCACTATCCCAGTGTGTGTGGTCACTCTGGGGGTTTGGAACAGGTGCCCCTGGGGCAAAGGGGCTCTCCTTGCTGTGTCCCCACGCACACCCTTCGCTGGCCAGAGCCGCCTGCAAGGCAGACTCTATCTGGCCACGTGGGTGTTGCAATAAAATTAAAGTGTGCAATGAATTTTAAACTTAGTAATTTCGGAGTAACTAAAAGTATGTGGTTATGTGCCTCAGTGCGGTTCTCGAAGGTTTAATAATCGACTTGTGCGGCTCTCGAGTTCCATAAGTTTGGCCACCTCATCCTATAGTCATTCTGCATTCCACAAAGATAGAGCATTGCAACTGGGTGGACTTAGGGTATGGCACCAGTACACAGAACTAAAATGTGAGGATGAATGATGCAGATCATACATCTGTACAATCTTTTATGTACTAATTCAAAGTGCTCTGAAATTCGTGTACATCAGATTAACCCAAAACTAGGTATGTCACTCCAGGGTGCAACATGTGCGTTGTCTGTGCTGCACATTTTGGGTCATTTGGTTAAGGGCTTCCCAAGATACAGCCTCAGCAAAATGACTTGTTTTTAAAATGATGGTTCAGTACATGTAAGCAAATAAAAGGTACATGCACAGGGATGAGGAGTTCATAACAAGCAGGCTTGGTACAGGCAAACAGTGCTGAGACTGGAGTAAGTAGCTCAGAATGGCCATGCTTCATGCAAAGCACAAACAGTGCTGACACCAACAAGGAAGGAGATTGCACCTGAGTATCCATGTGTGAGCCCAATGCAGTGGTTTTCAAAATTTTTTTCCTTGGGACTCAGTTGAAAAAATAATTTATGCTCACAACCCAACAATTACATCTCTGAGCAATGAATGCATTTCAGTTTTTCATCAGCAGAAGGGGATGCTGTGACACAGTACCTACGCGTCTGCAGCCCAGTACTCCGTCTTGACCCATGGTTTGAAAACCACTGGCCTAACGCATTTGCGAGCTCCTCTTTCTCCTTACTTAGGGGAAAGGGCTCTGGAACTCCCTGTCACCCAGCCCTAGGAACAAAGAGTGCAGCTAGTGTGTGAAACAGAACTTAAGAAGGGCTCTAAGGATGAACTCTGGCTATTTCTCCCCATTCCATTTGGTGATATCTCCTACTGATAGATACATTTCTCAAACTGGGAACTTGCCAAAAATGGGAATCCCTTTCCATTTCCAGGAGGGAGCAGAGAGCCCCTCTGTGTGTTGGGTGCTGGAACTGGAAGGGAGGCAGGGTGTCTGGGGCTCTAAATCTAGCAATCCTTTGGGAAAGCATTTGTCAATTTCATTGGCAGAAAGTGAAATTGACAGGAACCTTCCAGAGTTTCCCCAAAGATAATTCTCTCTCTGTCTGTCTGTCTCTCTCTCTTTTGGTCAGAAAATCATTCAGAGGACAAAATTCTTGACTGGCTCTACTCAAAAACCATTGGGCACCAACTTTGCACTTCCCCATATCCACTCCATTTCCACAGACAGCCTGGAGGGTCAAGAAAGAATGGAGAGCTGTAGGGTAAGGGGCAGTGAAGTGTGCATAGGAAGCCCCTTCAGCAGCCCCTCAGCTCCACCAATTTCTCAAAAACTCATTAGCAAAAACTTTTGCTAAAGAGGTGAGGCTACCTAGCTTTGTCTGTTACCTTTTCACAGTAGGGAGATTATCAGCCAGAAACCTGCAAGATCCAAGAAATACATTCAACCAAATAAAACACACGTTAGAAAATCAGGAAATGTTAAGTTAAGGTTATGACTTCTGCACTGCACAGCCTTAATGCTGCTTTGTTTGACCACCACCTCATAGGGTCACTAAGCAGAACAGCATCATACCACTCTCTAAGACAGTGGTTTTGTGGGTCGTGACACACTTGGTGGTATGTTGTGCCCCTACAGACCACAGCAGCCTATTGCCCCCAGGCCAAATCCGGTCATCTCCCCAGATCTCCAAGACATACTTACCACTGTGTCCTGACACAGTGACTGAGAGCCACTGCTCTAAGATATTCAGCAGCTAACTGAGGAAGGTGAAAAAGAAAATTGTTGGGGGAACTTTAAAGAAGTTTTAAGTTCTTAAACTGTTCTGATCCCTGCCACAAGTTTCACATATAGGGAGATCACATTCCTGTACCCCTCACTCAGTCTTCTAATCCAGCATGACAGGGGTTAACCTACTCCTACTGCAGCCTGGACCAATGGAGTTGCACAGAGCACAGTAGGGGCCCCTGGCAGAATATGAACAGGTGTGCAGCACTAACATTGTAAGGAGGAGAGAACATGGCACGTAGTGTTAGGGAAGAGTGGCACTACTTTATTCCCAATGCTTATTGCTGTCTCCAGAGGGTCAGTTGGGGGTGAAAGGGGCATAATGATCCTACCTGCATTTCCTGGTTTTCTCTGTTTCTGTTTGAGCATATTTCCTGGATTCAGGTTTCTGCTTTTGGTTATCAGCGTCTGCTGTGGAAGGCTACTAAGCAGAGCTAAACAGACTTAGCTCCCCTTTAACCATTTCTTTTTCTTATTATTAACAAGAATAACTGTATGCAAGTCTCTTTAAAAGCTCTATAAAATCATTGCCTCTCACAGACAGCTGGCCCATTTTGGACAGCCTGGATACAGGCTACCTATGACAGACTCCTATAAAGGAGAATGAATCAACCCAGACTGGACATAATTAGCTAGGTAGGTAGCTGGCTGGCAGTTAATTAGCTAATGTGACTGAAAGGATAACCTGGTCTCAACTGGGATGAGGGGTGGGGAGGAGAAGGCGGAGATATTGGTTCATGGAAGCAGGACCTCCCAAATGAGTAAAGGGTGCTGAAGCAGCTAAAGTACAGCATGAACAAGCCCCTGTGACAGAATATCTCATAGGTCTTTGGTTACAGCCCTACTGCTGGGTAGAAGACTCCTGTTCAAATCCTTTCTGCCTCTCTGGTATTTAATCTGGGTGTCTCATATTACAGGTGAGCGGTCTAACCCCTCAGCTAAGAGTTATCAGTTAGCAGAGGCCTGGGTCCAATGAATGCCAGAGACAGAGAACTCTTATGGTCTGCAGGGAGAGTAAGTTTTTCCAGCTCCAGGGCCAGATCAAGAGCACTGCAATGCTTGTCCGCCAGATCCCCTCCTCCAGGAGGTGGGGCATTCTCTGAAGTTCACCCATCCTGCCCCAATCAGCAGCTGAGATGATGAGTGACAGTCCTTTTAACCAATAGCAGTGAGGCAACAAGGAGCACCTCTGGGGGTGGGGCAAGCAAGGAAGAGGTTAGTGGAGAGGGGAGCATAAGATCTTCCAGGGTGGTGGGAGTAAGAGGTACTCTGCAGTGGGGGTGAGTAGGAGTGGAGACCTTAGGGTCCCAGTGTGGTTGCAGAAGGAAAGCAAGCTCCTTTGGGGCCATGGTAGTAGCACAGAATGTCCCCCTCCAAAAAGGGTCAAATATTTATTCCTGTGCACCCACCACCCCCTGTCAGTTAGGCATTGCCACTTCCTTCTCCTCCTTCAACTGGTTTGTGTGGAACAGGTAGACACCTAACTCATTCCTGACAGAAATGCCTTAGGCACCTCAGCTTCTTGACTTCTGTCAGCTGGGTCCAGTTTGTGGTTAATGAAGCAGAGATAACATCTCTTTGCACCCTGGGCTTAGGTGCCTGTCTCCAAGAATGGGGCAGAGGAGCTTAGGACATACCCCTGTCATCAAGATCTCCCACTGGCTAACTTAGGCAGGTCCCCATATAGCATGCTGACTTTTGCAGATCCAATTCCAAGACAATGAAGGTACCTAACTCAGGTTTCTGAGTTGCGGTTTTGTTCCTCTGATTTTTAGGGACCTAAAAGTTAGGTGTTTCAGTGCTGACCATTGCTGCACATAAGCCCCTCTCTGGATCTGAGCCAAAGAGTGTAGAATGTGTCCTCCTAGGGACATGGAATTTATAGGAGAACTCACCCGAAAAGGCAGGCTACAAGGTATGAGTCTGGAAAGAGGAGATTCCTAAAGAAACAGAGAAAGTTTGCAGGCCTCCAGGAAGGCCTGCTCTCAGTGTATGAGTCTCTCAAACAGTGGCAGGAAGGCCCAGCCCCTCAGGAACTACATGCTGCCCTGGAAAATTGGCACAGTTGACAGATCTCTGCAGACCTCTAGCTTCAAGGAAGGATTCTCCCCACATAGCATCAAGTGGCTTGACTGCAGGGCAGGGGCGTCACTGGCACCGGGCACATGGGACCCGTGCCTTGAATTCTGGCGCCAGTGCCCTGGATCTGGTGGGGACCCACCTCTCCTGGACTCCGCCCCACTTGGGCCGGAGACCAGGGGACCAGCCACCCGCGGCCGCAGCAGCCGGTCCGGCCCCGTTTCTGGCCGGGGATCCAGGGCCCAGCCACCTGAGGCCGCTGCGGCTGCTCCCATCCTGGTCCCCAGACAGGGGCGTGGCCTGCAGCCAGGGGGAGGGGCCTCTGGTTAGGGGGTGGGGTTGGGGCCAGGGCCCCATGTCCTTTCCTGGGGAAGCGATGCTCCTGCTGCAGGGAAGGTGCTTGAGTCAAGAGACAGGCACTGCCAGTGGACAGTGCAAGTGTCCAGCGGAGGTTGTGAATGACTAGCAGGTGGTGGCAGCAGCTAGTGGGTGGAGCCAGTGGACACTGGGTGGCGTGAACTCATCCAGAAGTGGCAGAAGACAACTGGAGGGGAGAGGAGGGGAGGGGAGGGCTGAGGGCCCCCTGCCTTTTTGAGGTGGATGCTAAAACTAAGATGCCTAGTAATGGAGAAGAGAGGGGCATTCTCTGAAGACACGGGTGGAGTGAGTATTGTATTGGGTTTTGTGGGAATCTTGTCCTGAACTGTTCTTCCAAATCACTGCTGTTTTTGATATTGCCTCTATATATTCTTTTATTCTACCATTAAAAATTCTATGTACTACACTCAAACTCATGCTTATGAGTGGTGAAGCATAACCCTCTCTAGGATGCCTGGGGAATAGTGCATGATTTCCCAGAAGACTGGGTGGGGGCTCAGGCCGGTTGGTGTTGTAACATTGGAAATCCCTAGATGGAGAACCCGGCCCTTGCTCTGCCATCTCGGCCAGGCAGAAGGGTTACATTTTACTGGGGAAAACAGAGGCAGGGAGTGCCCTCAGTGCCATGGTTGGCCAGAAGGATGTGCTATACAGCAGACATACCACATTGACATCATTAGTTGATCCTAACAAAATTTGGGAAACTGTAGATTATAATTTAAGAGCTGTTACCAATAGCCATAAACATTAGGATAGAGAAGCAAAGGAAAACATGATAAGTACTAAATCTGACTTAAATTAACAAAAGAGTGGATATCTAATAACTGCTAGAGAAAGCTACCTTTAAACACTTCAACAGCATGTTTTCCAGAATATTGCTTTATAATATACCTGTTTTTAACATACCATCTCTTTCATCAGCGCTCTTCAAGTAACGTACAATGGTATATAGTTGTTTTCCTTTACAGACTTCCTGTGGAGGTCTGATCAGAGGATTTCCGTCAAAATTTATGTCCTTCAGTGACTGAAGATGATGGAGACCACTTGGCAAACATGTTAACTGATTTCCTGACAAAATACCAATAGTTAATTATATTTGTATTTTATTAATCTAAGATTTTCAATACTTGAGTAACAAACAAATGAAATTCCTTTAAAAATATTATCATTTGATTCTGATAGTGAGCTCAGCTGTGCAACAAGAGGCCCTGCCACAAGGTGTTTGCAATATAGGGAATTGCTCCATTGACTTCAGTAGGTTTTGGATCAGGTTCATGGTGCAGGTACAAACTACAAAGGTCCAGAGACACAAATTCATCAGGTGCTTGCAAAAGTTTGGAGTGGGAATCTTATAAAAGTCGTTGTTAGCATTTATGAAGGAAGTGTGCCTTCAGCAGTGATTGAAGGAAGAGATGGAGCTCAATTAGTAGAGGCACAAGGAAAAGGACACTACTCCAATGGACAAAGAGGAGTAAATAATACAAATGAGTCAAAAGGAGCACAGAAAGAGAAGAGACTTGAAAAGGAGGCCTATAGGGGAACAATAACATAAGCCAGTAGTTCCCAACCTTTTTCTTTATGAGGGCCACTACATCACCATCAAAAGCTTTCTCAGACCACTACCCTGCACTCCCCAGTCCTGAGCCCCTTACCACCACCCTCCACAACCCTGCACTCCTTGGCCCCAAGCCCTTTACCACACTCTGTCCCCCCATGGCCCTGCACTCCCCAGCCCCAATCCCCTTACCATGCCCCTGTCCCCCCCAGCCCTGCACTCCCCAGCCTCAAGGCATTCCTGTGCCAGCTAGCTGTTTTTCCTACCCTCTATACCATGTGCAGAGCAGCTCTACACTCCCTGGCCTCCAGCATCTTCTGTCCACCACAGCTCTGCATTCCTTGGACATGAGGCTCTTAAGCCCTGACCCACCCACCCAGCTCCCTGCTCTTCCTGGCCACAAGGCTGGTACTTCCTTCTCCCCCATCCCGTGGCACTGTGCACGCTGGCTCCACTGGCACTTTTCCCCAGCTTGTTCCCCCATGGACCACATGCGGTGCCCTCACAGACCACCAGTGGTCCTCAGACCACAGGCTGGGAATCATTGACATAAACAGAAAAGCAAATGGGAAGGAGGTTGAACAGGTGCTTGAGGTTAAGGAGAAGAAATCTGAATTCAGTGCAAGAGGGTTGCAAATGCCAGCGGAGAGATTTGAAGAGAGGAGTGACCTGGTCAGGGAACAGAAGAAAGGAAGAAACTTCTAACTGGTTATTCCTGAACAGCTAGCACCCCCGTCCCGCAGTTCGTGGATTAGCCTGGGGCTGAGGCTAGAGATGGGCATTCCAGATGCCAGTGAGGCAGCATTATGCATACCCAGAGACAAAAACAGAGGTTATGTCTACAGTTACAAAATTAATTTGAAGTAGTTAATTTGAAATAACTACTCTGAATTTAAATTGAAGTTACTATTACAAATTAGCACTACTTTTGAAGTTATTTCAAAGTAGGAGTCCAGTGAAGACCCTCTAATTCAAAATAAAGTGGGCTTTATTCATTCAAAGTAGAGAGTCTTCACTAGACTTTCTAATTTGAAATATGGAAAAGCAGGCAAAAAATAGGGAAATTAGTTTGAATTAAGCCTATTTTGAGGCTTAAAAATGGCTTAATTTGAACTAATAACTTCAAAATGAGCAATATTTTGAAGTAAAAGGTGGTTTTATTATATTGAATTAGTGGTTCCTTGTTTCCAATTAAGAAACTGCTTAATTCAATATAATAAAATGCCTCCTTGGCCAGGGAATAAGTTATTTTGAATTAAGCCTCCTTAATTCGAAATAAGCTGTAAATGTAGACATAGCCAAACGCAGCTTTCATTTCAAAAACTGAGGTGCAAATGAGGTTAAGTG
Organism: Podocnemis expansa; assembly: GCA_007922195.1. NCBI lineage: Eukaryota > Metazoa > Chordata > Testudines > Podocnemididae > Podocnemis > Podocnemis expansa. Next base: position 33,514,752 of record ML681964.1, on the reverse strand, counting down.
ACAGCCAAGCAACACTCTGGGGGATCACAGTGGTGCCTATAAATGGGACTTAAGCCCCTAAACCTGAGGGTTAGGAACTTTGTGGATCAAAGCTCTGGTTAGCCAGAACCATAGAAATCTCAAGTTAAAGTTTGTCCCCACAAGATATGACACTATTAGTATAAAGGCAGACAGCTTATTTTGGAATCCAGTAATATTATTCCCAAAGTAATAGGAATTCCTCCCACGAATGGGGGGAAAAAAACCTCTGCAACTGATTAGAAGCTATCTAGAATAACTATTAATACCGACCATCTAACATGTGTCTCCTACCTTTACTAGTTTCACATTCATATGATTTTAAAATCAGATCACATCTGCAATTCCACAGTTAGATCCCTGCAACAGACGTGCTAACAGATGCTGAACTTGAGAGGAACTATAGCAGGATTGGCCAAATTGTGGCTTTTACAGTTAAAGAGCAGCTTGAGGAGACCCCTATGCCCCCCTTTCCCATTCTCTGCCTACCAGAGAGGTTCTGCCTTGTAGCAGAAGGGTGGGGTTAAAGGATTCTGCCTAGCAGGGAGGGGAATCTCAGCGGTCCGTAAGTTTGGCAACCCTGCATACACATGACACATGGAAAGCTGCTTTTTGTTCCTATCCTTCAACCTGCTCACTTAATTAATGTATATATAGACTGTCCTGGCTCAATATTTTTATGCTTGCATTTCACTAAGGAATGCGATACCTGATACATACCACTTAGATTAAGTTCTTGGAGATCACTCAGTGATGTAATAGATTTGGGAAGCTGACTAATGTAATTATTATTTGCAGTTAAACTGACCAAATGTTTCAGTTCTCCTATGCCTTCTGGAATTTCTTTTAATGCATTGTGAGATATATCCAGCTCTCTGAGGTGAGTCAGTTTAGACAGCTCCTCTGGAAGTTTAGTTAACTGGGAAATAGATAAAATAATTGCTACATTTACTCATTTATTTGATAAATGACAGCATTTTATTGCATAAAAAGCCAAAAAAATTTTCATCCTACTTATAAGATGTTCTATTAGTCAGTTTCACCAGTAAAAACCCATAATATTCTATCCTGATGTATATTCATTTGTTTTCCAATAAGAATTGACATGACAAAAATCTTGAAGAAGAATTTTCTCTAGATAGAATAAAATCAGTATTTCTATCAATTATGATACTTGTATAATTGGATGGTGTCTGCATTGCTGGAATTGTGGGGAGAAAAAAAAATCCTTTTATTATTATTAATTAGTGTAACCAAAAAAATGATTTGCCTCCTTTCAAGAAACTGAAGAAGAATACTTAAATGCTCTCTCCTTTGTTTTGCAGTCAGAATGAAAGGAAATATTTACTTTTAATCTTTGTTTTTATTTTTACAGCCGGGGAACAGTCAATGGGAATTAATGGTCTTTTTTTGTTTTTTCTCTGACAGACCTAATTGCACTCAGGTGTATCAGCTTATCATATTAGTTGGAGATAGAATAGATCTGTTAGATCACTAGTATGTCTACACTGGCAAATTAAGGAGACTTAATCCAGACTAATTTAGCCCATGGCCACACTAGGCTTTCCTTAGTTCAAACTAAAAAATGTCTTAGTTTGAACTAAGAAACGCTTAGTTCAAGCTAGTTAGTACTGGTGCTTAGTTTGAACTAAGCGTGATGTGGACTCGAACTAATGCTTAGTTCAAACTTACTAAGTTAACTTAATAAGGCAGTTAGTTAAACTAAAAACCCATTCTAGTTCAAACTAAGCGTTAGTTCAAACTATAACATGTTATTAGTTTGAACTAACCTGTGCTTAGTTCAAACTAACTTTTGCTGATGTAGACATAGCGTACTACTCCTGCAATTGAAGGATACAGTCCCATTTTAGGAATTATATATAAGGCCCTAACTAACTTGAGATATAGCAAATTCTGCAATAGTAGGCTTTCACTTGCAACTGTGACAGTGGGAGCCCTGCCACATGCTGAGAATGGAAACCCGCTCAGGTGGCCACTGACAGCCCCAGGCAGCTGATAAAAAAAATAAAATAAATTGCAAAAGTGAACTTTATTACTGCAAATAATAAGATCCTATATTATTTTTCTGCACTCTCCATGACTTGTCTACAACTCAGTCACAATCTTTTGACAATCATCACACAGTTCAGGTAGGGCTTTGGTTATATATACTGTATATACATGATGTTATTAGAAGAAAGGAAAGCCCTGTTTGGAAAAAAAAAAGTTGAAATGATGATTCATCAGTTCTTTGTGGCAATTAAAATTAAAATAGCCAGCATTTTTTCTGAGTGACAATTGACAGTCTTTCAGCAGAGAATTGTGTATCCTTACACTAGCTTATTAGAACGAAGAGCTTGCTTCAGAAACAGTAACAGAGGTTCAATTTTTATTGGTGGTAGAGTGACATAATACTAACCTCTCTTCCAGACAATTCCTCATTTGTCATTTTAGACTCAAGAGACAATAGACAGATTTTTCAGGGGAGAATTTTTTTCTTTTGTGCCTTATCACAAAAGATACAAATAGTCCAGAAAATTATGCTGTAGCAGTCTGAGGCAGTTTTATCTATTGTAAGCAAGTAAAATAGCCTGTGTAACTATCTTTGCTGAAATGAGTGAGACTTCAGTGATAAATATTGTGGTTGTCTAAAGTCTGACACATACAACAGAAATTGTAAAGTTTCGTTCCTTTTCCAGAGAAGAATCTTGGAGATGGGATTATTTGGAAAATTCTGGCTGGTTATTTTGCCTGTTGATATTCATTGGGATAGAAGGCCCATGAATCCACATTGCAAGTGCAAAAGGAGTAGAATATACTTAGACTGTTATTGAGCAAGCTGATTCTGTTTTTATTTAAATAAACTGAGAGGAAATTCCTGAGTTACATAAATGTGAGGTCAGAATCAGACCTAATCTTTGTAAAAAAAATTCACTGAAAGATCAATATGTATCAATCAGTATACATCTTTGCACTACTGAGAATATTTCCATTAATTTATAACCAAAATGTTACAATAGCTATTATCAATTAATATCTAATTACATTTATGTTAAATTTAACCCCTCTACAAACTGTTTCTGTTCTTTAGCTGTAGGTGCATTAGAAAAACACTTTTCCTTCAAGCCCTTTAGGAAAAAGTCTATTAATAATTTTCAGTACAGCAATTTGTATCACAGCTAGGATTTTTTTTTCCCCTAATGAAAGCAACTTTCTCTTACCTTTAACCCATTTATTTGGCACAGCTTGAGTTTCTCCAGTGACAAAAGATGACATATTTCAGATGGAAAAGATACTAATTGAATGCTTGACAAATTTAAAACTTTGATCATTTGAAGATTACAAATATCGGAGGGAACGTACTGTATTTGATTCTCTGAAAGATCAAGTGTCTGTAGGCTCTTTAAATCACACAGTTCACTGGGAAATGAGACAAATTTGTTGTAGTATAAAAGAAGTACCTGGAGATACTTCAGATTAGATACCATTTTTGGAACATTATTTATTTCATTTTGACTTAAATCTAAGTACTTTAGTTTTGTAAGTCTACACAAGTGTGCAGAAAAAGAGGACAGTTTGTTTCTACTTAATTCTAGATGCTCCAAATTTTCAATAAAAGAAATTTCAGTTATTATTTCTGAAATACAGTTTCCACTGAGGTTTAAAATTTTAAGAGCAACCAGTGCACACAATCCAACTGGAAACTGAGAAAGTTTGTTATAGCTCAAGTCAACTTTAGTTATCTGAATGCAATTTTTAATTTCAACAGGAATGCAAGTTAATGCATTTCCAGAAGCTTCTATAATGGAGAGGTCTTTAATACGTGTTATCTGTTCATCTAGTTTGTCCATTTGATTTCTACTTACACAAATTTCCCTTAAATGTTTAAGTCTGTGCATTCTGTTAGGAAGTTGCATTAACTGATTGCCACTAAGAATAAGACATTCCAGCATTGTACAATTGCAAAGACTCTCTGTGATGTTTCTGAATAAATTGTTGGCAAGACTAAGAACCTTAAGTTCTTGCAAATTCTCAACTTTGTCTGACAGAACTTCCAATTTGTTATCATCGAACCTGAGTTTTTGTAGTTTTGTCAACTGAAAAAGTTGCACAGGCAAAAATATAAGCTTGTTGTGATTCATTGAAAGTGCTTGTAGTTTCCTGAGCTCTTTCACCTCCTTAGGTATACTTTGAATCAGATTCCCTGAAATGCTGAGTTTGATTAGATTTGGAAGGTAGCAGAGGACCTTTGGGAATATTAATAGCTGATTGGAATCAAGGTTGAGTACATGCAAATTTTTCATGCTAATCATGTTTTCTGACAATGTTTTCAGATTATTCACAGCAAGATCTAAAATTTCCAAGGTTTCAAGGTCTTCCAGTGCAGCTGGGAATTCTTCAATATTATTGTGACTGATAAAAAACTGCTTAATACTTACAAGCTTTGATAATTCTTTAGGGAGACATGATAACTGGTTGTGACTGATGCTCAAAACTCTGAGTTTGTGAAGTAGGGAAATTTCAGGTGGCAATGCTGTTAATCCATTTCCTTCAATGAATAATATTTCCAGGTTTGTCAGATTACCAAGATTTTTATGTAAAGTTTTGATTTCATTGTTGTTTAAATGCAAATATTTTAAAGTTTGGATTTCAAAAACTACTGGAGGAATTTCCCTTAGTCCTTTGGCATTTAGTTTAACTGTGAATTCCTCATGCTTTACTTGAGGCAATACCTGTGTTGATACCTTTTCAGCTATTTCAGGATTGGCCAGTGATTGTAACTGATCCCTTTTGGCATCTCCTTCAGCAAGTTGTTGAGGGATTTCGTTTAGTTCTTCAGCATTTAGATCAGTTGTGATTTCATCATCCCTTGTTTCCTGTAATAGACTTATGGACAATTTTGGAGACACTTCAAATTTTTCTAGTGAATGTAAAGTCTCTTTTTCCACATCTTTTTCAGAGACCTTTTGAGGGATCTCTATCAGTCCTTCAGCATTTAGATCAGCTGAGAATTCGTCACGCTTTTTTTCAGGCAATAATACACTTGTTGAGAATACTTCAGCTATTTCAAAATTTTCCACTGATTGTAATGTGTCTCTTCGGGCACCTCTTTCAAAAACTTCTTGGGGGAGTTCCACTGTCTCATCATTACTAAGATCAGCTATACTTTCATCATCCTCTTCTTCAGGTGACATACTTATTGATAATCCTTCAGTCATTTTAAGACTCTGAAATGATTGTAAGATATCTTTACTGGCTTCTGTTTCAGGAACTTCCTGTAGAATTTCATTCAGTCCTTTGATATTTAAGCCTGCTATGAGTTCATCTTTCTTTTCAAGACACCTTGTTGTTGAAAATTTTCCAGTCATTTCAAGCTTCTCTATTGATTGTAATGAGTCTTTCCTGGTGGCATAATTTTTAGAAACCTCTTGACGGATTTTGTTCAGTCCTTCAGTCTTTAGGCCATTTAGGACTTCATCCTCCTCCTTCCTACTTGATAAATTTTCAGACATTGTGGGATGGATAGTTCATTGAATCCTTTCCAGTATCTCTTCAGAAACTGAAAAATTTTAATTGTGGAAACTGTATAAAGCAAGATATTCTTTAACATTAGAAAACTGAACTTATGGTTATAACAGAATTTTACAATAATCTAATTCTAGCAGGGTAGCCATGTTAGTTTGTATACAGCAAACACACTGTGGCACCTTAAAAACTAACATATTTCTTTGGGCATAAGCAACACTGCCTCTGACAAAGTGGGTTGGAGCCCATGGAAGCTTATGCCCAGAGAAATGTGTCAGTCTTTAAGGTGCCACCGGACTCTTGTTTTTTTTTTTAATATAATAATCTATATTCTTAATGTAAATGTACAGCTATCTATTTATTTGAGCGGTTTACTGAAAACTGGATTTGGCTTTAATTCTGATGCTCCTCATTTCTTTAGCATAGTGTTTTTGTCATCCAGATTTTTTTTGGCTAGAATAATGGAAAAATGCGTCGTCATAAACAACTCTACATTTATTCTGTGAGTTTCCCTGTCACTAAATCCTGGGATTAAGTTGAGAGGGAACTGGGATAGCCCTTTTTAAAATAAAATAATGTGATAAATAGACATTGAAAAATAATATGAAAAGTAATAAAGACCAAGATTTTTAAAAAATAGGATGCTAACTTTAGGCTCCTAAATCCATATTTAAGCACCCAAGTGGCCTGATTTTAGAAATACTGCACATCCAATGGGTCCCATAACTTAATAAGGTGTCTAAAATATAAGTTTATGAGTTTAATTTTAAGATCCTATTTTTGAAAATCTTTGTCAAAGTATTTACCACAAAAGTTTTAATCAGAGTTTCTTGATGTATGTGAAAAATTTCTTTGGACTATCCTTAAAGTACGTATATAAGGGTGCATATGGATACATCATATTAAGTGATCTTCAAATTTCTGAGGGTGGGACTCACACAAGTACTCAGGTTCTTTCCTATACCTGACTCAAGCACTTAACTGTGGAGTATAGTGCCCAAATCCCAGTTTTAGGTTCCACTGAGACTCACAAAACTTCCAGCAACTGCTATAGGCATCTAAACTCACTCAGTGCCTAACTTTTTAGGGTTAAAGGTTCCCTAGGTGCCTATGTTTCTGCCTCTGATTACACCAAATGCTGCCTCACTGTATGTGTCCTGGCACCTATCTTTCACCAAAGCCTTAGAGTGAGTTATAAACATGAAAGGACGGTGGGTGGGAGGGAGCATTTGAGCAAGGGACCTGGATCAGTTGGATGCCCTAACTACAAGTTACAGAATCATTCTCATGCTTGTCTCAGTTTCCCAGTGAAAGGTCTTCAACAGGAGAGACTAAGGGAACCCCATGTTCGAATATCCCTAGAGCACTCTTCTGGGAGACCTTTGTTCAAATTCCTTTCCCTCCCCCTCCCAGTTACAAAAGCCAATGGTATTGGTGTCTGTTACAGTCTAGATGAGTGTTTTAACAGCTGGACTAAAAGTCATAAAGTCAGCACTTCCACCTCCTGGGAGTGAAGAGCAAGGCAGACACCTGACTAATTCTCACAAAAAAGTACTTAGGTGTCTAAGCCACCTGACTCTCAGATGGGTTCTGCTTTGTAGACTATTAGCAGATACTATGGCATTAGATGCCTAACTCTGTGAGAGGAGTGGGTAATACCCTACCCCTATCATCAGTGTCTCACATTGGCTAGTTTAGGTGCTGCCCAGCCAATAATGCTGTCTTTTATTGACTGCTGTCTAGAGTCTCGCTCTCCCTCCATTTTGTTTAGGAGCCCATGTGTCTAACTCAGGCTTTTTGTATCTCCACGTTGTTCCTGTAATTTCTTAGGCATCTAAAAGTAAGGCGTTACAGCATTCACATCATAATGCAAAAATCTCTCTCTGGATCTGGCCCTAAGTCTCCTTTTGAATCTACCTCTGAGAGAATTTAGATATAACTTATTACCCTGGCAATAAATTGGTTTTAAAATTGATCTTGTCTGGTACTCTTAATACATCAAAACACCTATAGGACCATCCAGCGATAAGCTAATCACAGTTGTCTAGTTAATATCTTAATTGTTTTATATGTTTGTGAAAACTGGGATATTCTTTTGGAAAGGGTTTATTTATTGCAGGATTTAGTGCTGGTGCCACAAGGCTTTTAGGCAGAAGCGATGCTGCCTATGAAGTTCCAAAGGGGCAGCCGTGTTAGTCTAGTAAAGCAAAAAAAGCAAGGAGTCTTGTGGCACTTAAAGACTAACATTTATTTACCACATGAGCTTTCATGGGAGAAGATCCCACTTCATCAGACGTTCGAGTCTTTAAGTGCCACAAGACTCCTGGCTTCTTTACTGCCTATGAAAAAGATCCAGAGTGCAGGCTCCCAGGCACAGCCTCATCCCCCCCCACATTACCCCTTTCATCTAGCATCACCCCTACCCACTTATTGCCCCCCTGAGCCCAGGCCACAAACACCCACCCCCAGGCCCAGGCCCCTGGCCCACCAAGCGTGGGCCCCAAACACCATCATGGGAGTCTCCTAACTCCAAATGCTGCTCCCCCACCTGGCCTAGGCGTTGCATGCTGCTAGGGGACCTCCCTGGGGCCCAGGCCCTTCAGGCTACAGGCCCAGGCCCTAAATGCCATTAGGGGGAGCTCCTCCTGAGTCTCAAATGCCACCCCCAGGCCTGGGACACTCACTTGCTGAGCCTGGTCCCCAAACATCACCCAGAGGGGCTCTGTGGGGTCTGCGCCTCAAACATCACTGGGGAGGATGCTACCCCCAACTGAGACCACTCACCCATCAGGTCCCAAAGACCTGCAGGGGGTACCTGGACCTGGACTGCTCACTGCAAGGTCCCAAACACCACCAGGGGGCCACCAACCCAAGGCTGCTCACCCATGCCCACCTGAGGCCCCTAGCCTACTCCCCCCAGCATCCCACTGACTGTCCATCCTGGCCCGGCCCAGGTCCCTGGCCCACTCACTCATCACAGGCTCAGGGCCCCACACACGCTTTCCCAGCCCAATCTCCCTTTCCTTCCTTCTTGCCCATGGGGGCTGGGCCCCAGAATACTTGCATTGAGCTGATTCTGCCAACACCCACTGCTCGGGCCAGAGGAAGGGATTTCGGTTACCCGCCTCTCTCCTGCTCTGGGGCATGGTGCTGTGGGGCAGGAGATTTAAAAGGGCAGACCACTGCCAGCTGCAGTTGAACTCTTCCCAGGTGCACAGGAGCTCAAAGCAGGTGGGCTATTTGTGCCTGCACATGCTGGGGCTGACAGCTCAGGGCACTGGCCAGCACATTTGGGGCCCTTGTTCTGTGTGACCGATGGCGGGGATACCCCCTGCTACAGACTCCCCTTGCCTCAGTCCTAGTTCTGTCCTCATGTCCTGCTCTTGACAGTGGACAGCTCCCAATTCTCCCCTCCTCACCAGCCATGGACTGTGGGCCTTGGCTGTGCCCCCTTCAGCGCTGGGGCCATTCAGCAGACCATCCAGACAAACACCGGGCAGAGAGAAGAGAGGTGATGCCTCACAACCCTGCTTCTGATAGCCCTGGCTGCGCGCAGCCCAGTAACATGAGGACTGGAAGGGGCAGCAGCCAGCGGGTGAGGGCACAATACACCTGTCCCACCTGAGGAGGCTGCAGCTCAGGTGCAGCATCCAGTAACCATGACAACAGAAGATGCTCACTGTAGCAGTGACAGACGGTGCATGCAGCTGCAGCTTAGTCTTACGCCTGCATGCATCAGCACTGACTACTGAAACTAGAGTCGTCATCGTCAGGCATGCAGGCGACTGGGGGGCTGGCAGCTGGGAGGGAAGGGAGCTGGGTTCCGGCAACCACATTGGGGAAGATGAGAGGAAATATGTGAGGGCCACCAGCAGTGGGTCAGTGGTGTGCTCAGTGCTGTACAGTGCTGCACTGGATCTGCTAAAATTACAGCCAGGGCGAGGCTGCTCATGAAAAAGATCTGGGGCACAGGCCCCCATGCCCGACCCCAGCCCCCAGATCACCTCTCCTCACCTGCCTCCTCCCACCAGGCCAGGGTCCCAAACACCACATGGGGGGTGCCCTTGCTGGCCCTAGTCCCAAATGCCACCAGAGGGCCTCCCCAATCCCAGGCTGCTCACATGTGCCTGTTCAGGGGCCCCAGGACCCTACTGACTCACCTGGCTTGGCCCACGGTGTATTCACCCACCACAGGCCCAGACCCAGGGCCCACTCACCCACTGCAGGCCTGGCCCAGCTTCCCTTTGCCCCGTGGGGCTCTGCCCCAGAGATGGGTTAATGCATACTTGTCCAACATGCAGCCTGAGGGCCAGAATCTGGCCTGCCAAGGGCTTTTATCCAGCCTGCTGAGTGCTGCCACAAGAGTCTGGGAGCTGGGGCTGGCCAGGGCTATCTAGAATACTCCGTATTGCTACCTCAAGTGTGCAGGCAGACATTGACTTTTTGTACAAGCAAAAGCAATGCCAAATAGCACACTAATCATGGGTTTACTGAAGTTTATTAATAAAGATCAATTTGTATGTCTTATCAAAAATTTTCTGACCAGCCCACCAACTAGGAAAAGAATTGCAATGTCGTCCCTCACGCAAAAGGGTTGGACACCCCTGGATTAAGGGAACTCAGGGCCCTGGGTTCTGGTCCCATCGTGGTGCCCCAAACTGAAGCCCTGCCCCAGCCAGTCTGTCCGTGGGGGGCGGTGGGGGCTGACTTTCACATGGTGCGCTTTCCAGTGCAGCCCTCCTCCAGAGTGGAAAAACCACGAGTCCGACTGCCTTGGGGGTAGAGCAGCCAGACCAGGGACAGGGCAGGACAGGAGAGCATAGCCCAGCCTCAGGCCCAGGCCAGCCCTAGCCCCAGCACCAGCAGGGCACAGGGCTTCTGCAGGTCCTATAGGCCTATGTGATAATCCACCCCTGCTGGGCCAGAGTACTTACCTGTATTGTGCTGGTCCTGCTGCCATGCACACTGCCTGGGCCCAAGGGAGGGATTTAAATTTCCCTCCTCTCTCTCCTGCTCTGGGCCACGTGTTGCAGGCTGGGTGATTTAAGAGCAAACTCCTACCAGCCCCAGCTAAGCTCTTCCCAGGCACACAGGAGCTCAGGACATGTGAGCTATTTGCGCCTGTGCATGGTGTGGCTCACAGTTTGGGGTACTTGTCAGCACTTCTGGGACCTGTGAACCTAATAGCAGTGATGCCCCTGCTTTCAGGAGCACAGAGAAGTACAATTTTCTAGTGAGGGCCATATGCTGCCCTCCTTCCACAGATGACATTACCCTTGAGTTGCACAGATCAGACATGGTGGGGCACTGTTTGGTCGTCTAGTAAATATGATGGAGGCCAGCACAGATGTATTCTCTGAAGTAACCAGCCAAAGAGTTTGCTAGCTCCAGCACTAACAGACCAGTGGCCAAGCTTTGGAGAGACTCTTCCACAGCCCCACAACTCTTTGTCAGCTGCTGCTCCAGCTTTACCCAAGACTAAAACCAGCCACTTTTTACTGATGTTTTGCAGACTTTGGGACTCTAAAAGGAGTAATCTCCATATCAAATTATATTGCAGCACCAACCATTTTGCAGAGTGGCATCTGATGTCTTTTGAAAAGTCCTCCTGTACTGGCAGCCCCAGAGGAAGAGAAGCATGCAGCAAGGAGTCGAGCCACTTTTAGCAAACTAATATGCTTGTGTGTTTCCTGCTACTTTGTGTGTTTTCTGAACACAAACAAGGGATTCAGAACTTTACCAGGTGAAAGCAAAGAACTGCAAGTGGAAGAGAAGTTGCTGAATTTGAGGCCTAGTTTATTAATGTAAAATAGTGAAAAGCCATGCATTTAAAAAATTCAGATATTTCATTTTTCTATTCCACTAGCATCCTCTTTCCCTCCAAAGCATCCTTGTACAGCTGGTTGGAGGAAAAAAAAAGTAGCATTCAGAAACTTGTCCTTTTTCCCCTCAAAAGTTATTTTTTTTAATCCAGTTCCTGTTGCGTTACTTCTCACAGCAGAGGAGCAGTGAACTGACCTAAGAAGGAAATTAAACTTCTTGTGGATTCAGTAGTTATAACTTTCAAGAATTTTCATAATACTGCTTCAAGTTTCCAGGAAATGCTGCTCTACTTGCAATTCCATAATTACTAACAGTCCCACTAAGTGTTGCCACAGGGATAGTTAAAGTAAATATAAGTGTCATAATCTTGTAAATAACATACAATAAAATGCACAGAGGCTTATACGGCACAGAATGCTCACCACACTAATTGAGAACAGAGTTGTGTCTGTCTATGGTTCAGTTACATTCCCTGATGGAACTAAAACTGATTTAAGGTAAAATTTTGTGTTTCTGTTATATTAATTTTTATAGTGTTATCCTTAATGAAATAACCATCCAGTCGTATCTCAGCATCACATCTGATGTTACTGGAGAAGACAACCAACAAGAAACAATTCACATAAACATAGAACATTTCCAGACTGATAAATCAGTGTGGGTTTTTTTTCCTTCTCTATATATAACTGGAACCAAATCCAAATCCAAGTTAAACTAATGGAAAAGCTGCCACTGATTTCAGTGTGTATTAGATTGTGCATTAAATTTGTTATAGCTCCTAGACAGATTTAAATGCAAAAGTAAGGTCATGTGGAAGTAGCCCATTAACTTGGCAACCATACCTGTCTGCTTACTGTGAATAATAGGACTAACGTCTATTGTGTTGTGTCTACACAGCAAATGGTTATTGTATAGCATATGAATATAAATAGTACACACTGACAATTTGAACATGAAATTATGAACATTTTTGTCAGTCTGTAAAATTTCAATTGATAGGATCCAAACACCATATATAACATAGACCTTCCGTGGGTTTGCTGGCTTTTGTCAGAGTTCCTCAGATTAAGTACATGTTGAATATACTGATGAATTCCAACTTCTTAATGTGCTATTTACATTACTATGCCTAGCAAAAAAACATATACTATATCTATAATTCTCAAATGTGTTTTTATATGATAGCAACAGATTTAAGTGTGACAGCCAGCAGACAGAATACCTACTTCCATAAGGAATATACCCAACAATGTAAGGGACACACTATCAAAATTCACAGAAAATCGGATATAATCATCTAGGAATCAGTTACAAAAAAGGTGATGAAAGGGCAATTTGTCATTCAGGTACATGTAGTGTAACTGCATCAATTTGATACTTCACTTTTCATTTTCTTTATAGCACTATAGTTTCCTTACAATGCTTATGTATCTATACCGATAATGTCTTTGTATCCAGTTTCCTTTTATGGTACTTAAAGAGTTTCCTTGTAATGCTCTTCCTAACTTTACAAAACATGGGAACTAGCTCAAGCCTTCTTAAAAGAAAAACCTGATCAATGGGTTATTACATCATATACAAATGAAGATTGTAAATCAATAAATAACACTTTACCACCACAGTTGTTTTATGTGGCTAAGAATTTGATTAATTACATTCTTCATGGTGCCATAATTGTATCTGATTCTGACTTTAAAATGCATTCAATTAATTTTCAGTCAAGAGAGCTTGACAAAAGCTCAGAATCAAAACAGCAGCCACAGCATGACAAAATTTCCCATGTGTGGTTATAAGTCCAATGTACAATAGTAGAACCAAAATTTTAGGCCAGGTTCTTAAAAATAGGAGTCTAAGGTACCGTTTCATTGACATAAATGGAAGTTGTTCGCTGCTTAGCTCTTATGAAAATCACGTTTCTTACTTAGCTACCTAAACATGTATTTAGGAACCGTATTTTAGGCTCCAATCCATAAAGGAACTCAGGCCCAGAGTCACAAAGGAACTTAGGTGTCATGAAGCTCAGCGTTGCAATACCTAAATTTTAGGTCCCTAGAAAATCACTAGACTAGCACTGCAATATACAAAGCCTGAGTTAGGAAAGGGGACAGTTACTTACCTGTAACTGGTGTTCTTCGAGATGCGCTGCTCACTTCCATTCCACCTAGGGTTTGTATGTGCCAGCATGCTTGAACACCGGAAGCTTTTCCCAGCCCACCCTTGTGGGACCAGCAGTGGCGCCCCCTGGAGTGGCGCGCATTCCACCCCTGTTAAATATGCTGCTGGTCTGACATGCTGTCAGTCCCTTCTTTCCGCAACTCCAAAGCGGGGATGGCGGGCGGGTGTGGAATGGAAGTGAGCAGCGCATCTCGAAGAACACCAGTTACAGGTAAGTAACTGTCCCCTTTCTTTTTCGAGCAGCTGCTCACATACATTCCACCTAGGGTAGATTCCTAGCCTTATACTGGATGGTGGGTGGAGTTAGAGACCCCAGACTGAAGAACGGCTGTGCCGAAGGCCGCGTCATCTGTGGCTTGTTGTACTATTGCATAGTGGCAGGTGAATGTATGAACAGAGGCCCATGCTGCTGCATGGCAAATGTCCACAATTGGAACCCCAGCCAGGAGCACCGTCGATGAGGCTTGTGCCCTTGTCGAGTGGGCCCATATGCTACCCTGTAGTGGGAGTCCTGCGAGGTGGTAGGCAGCCTTTATACAGGATACCACCCACTTAGAAATAGTCTGTGATGACACTGGGGCACCTTTCATGCGGTTAGCCACCGCTACAAAGAGTTGCGTGGACTTCCTGAAAGGTTTTGTCCATTGGATGTAGAAAGCCAGTGCCCTCCGTACATCCAAAGTGTGGAGGCTTGCTTGTTCCCTGGTTGCGTGTGGTTTGGGGCATAATACAGGGAGGAATATGCTCTGATTTAGGTGAAAGTGAGAAACCACCTTTGGGAGAAAAGCTGGATGCGTTCTGAGCTGCACCTTGTCCTTAAAAAAATATAATGCATGGGGGCTCAGAGGAGAGTGCCCTCAACTCTGAGACCCTCCGTGCAGAAGTAATGGCTACTAGAAACGCCACTTTGTGTGACAAGGTCAGCAGTGGGCACGTCGCCATTGGTTCGAACGGCGGCCCGGTTAAGATTCCCAGGACGATGTTCAAGTCCCACTGTGGAGTGGGTTGTCGCACTGCAGGGAAGACACGTTCTAGACCCCTTAGGAATCTTGTCACCATTGGGTGGGAGAAGATGGAATGGCCAGCCACCGGCACATGTGCTGCCGCGATTGCTACTAGGTGGACTTTAATCGAGGCCAGGGTGAGGCCTCCCTGCTTCAGCTCCACTAGGTAATCCAAAATGACACTCGCTGGGGCCAGGTGTGGATCCACGTTCTTAGCCCTTGCCTATTCAAGGAAGTGTCACCACTTGGCACCATATGTTGCTGTCACGGAGAACCCAGAAAAGCCTCTTGGATCCCCTCTGTTCACAGCCCACCAGGGACTCTGCTACGGTGGAGCTTTCTCCCATTCACCAGGGTCTCCACACTACCTGTAGCCAGCTTCCCAAATCCAGGCCCAGAGAGTCCGATCCTTGGTCTGTCTGGTCTCCCTTGGGGGGGGGGTGTTCCTCCCCCTACGAGGGTCCCAGCCGTCCCAATCAGCAGTGACACTCAGCCAGTGTAGCAGTCAGAGGGTTTATTAGCAATCCACTTTGCACAGCAGCTAGGACAGTTGGCTCTCAGATCACCTAGGAGGGCAGATAGTAAACCCCCAGGACAAGCCCCGGAGGTCCTGCCCCTCCGACCTCCATCTTCCTTCCTCCCTCTCTCCCCTTTTCCCCTCTCTATCCACCTGCCCTGCCCCTGGTCTAAACCGGCCACAACCTGTCACCCCCAGGGGGTCCAGGTAAGGTCGAACTAAAGCCTCTCCCCCCCTAGTGGTACCTATAGTTATCACACCCCTGTGTCCCCTCACCAGAATACCATCACCCAAGAACAGGAAAAAGAAGAACCACAATAACCCAAGAGGTTTTCTTACTTCATCACAGTTGCGCACGTCAAAACTTTCCTACTGCCAACCAAGATGTGCTGTACCTGGGGTGAGCAGGACGTCTCTTCCGCAGTTAGCCAGATAGCCTCCATGCCGTCAGGTGAAGCGACTGTAGATTGGGATGCAGGAGGCAGCCCCGCTCCTGAGTCAAGAGATCTGGCCTCAGTGGCAGTTCTCGGGGGGCGGGGGGACAACTATGGACAGATCCCCCAACATGTGGTACCAGTGTTGCCGAGGCCATGCTAGGGCGATCAAGATCATCTGGGCCTTGTCCCTCTGAACTTTCAACAGGACCCTGTGGATTAGTGGGAAGGGGGGGGAACACGTACAACAGTGGCCCCGTCCAGGACAAGAGGAAGGCATCTGGGAGAGAACCCGATTCCACTCCTCTCAATGAAGAAAACCTGAGGCATTTGCGATTCTTCCGGGTCGCGAATAAATCGATTAGGGGAAACCCCCAGCTGCGGAAGATAGGCGTCAGCACGTCCGGATGTAGCGACCATTTGTAGAGTGAGTTGAAGTGCCTGCTCAGGTGGTCGGCTTTGTTGTTCTTGACCCCTGGGAGGTGAGACGCTACGAGATGAAACTTGTTGAGTATAGCTAACTCCCAAAGGCGCATGGCTTCGCGACACAAGGTGGGCGAGAGGGCTCCTCCTTGATGGTTAACATAAAACATGGCCGTCGAATTGTCCGTTAGCACCTGGACTGAGTGCCCTCGGATGTGCGCATGGAATACTTGACAAGTGAACCTGATGGCCTGAAGTTCTTTCACATTTATGTGGAGCCCTTTCTCCACCGCAGACCATCTGCCCTGCGTGCTGATTCCTAGGCTGAGATGAGCGCCCCAGCAGTGATCTGAGGCGTCCGTGATTAGCGTCACCGAGGGGGTGACCGTCCTGAATGGGACTCCCTCCATTACAAGGCTGGGATCTTGCCACCATGTCAGGTGAGATAGGATCTTGCAAGGGACCGCTACGGTCCTGTCCATCCCGTGAATGTGGGGACGGAACACTGAGGCCAACCAGTCTTGAAGTGGCTGGAGTCTGAGGCGGGCGAGCGATACTACATTTGTGGTTGCTGCCATGTGTCCCAGAAGTCTGAGGCAATGCCTGACCGTAGTGGTTGGGCTTTTCTTTAGGTCGGAAATTATGTTGGTCATCGCCTCGAACCTGGACGCCGGCAGGAAGGCTCTGGCTTGCCTCGAATCCAGGGTGGCGCCGATGAACTCTAACTTCTGGACTGGGCACAAATGGGACTTCTGTTCGTTTATGAGAAGTCCTACGTGGTGACAGAGGGATTGGACCTTGCGTACACTGTCCTGCACCTGTCGTCATGACCGGCCGCGGATTAGCCAGTTGTCCAAGTATGGAAAAATGTGGACGCCCCTTTTTCAAAGGTGCACCACTACCACAGCCATACATTTTGTAAAAACCCTCGGCGCTAGGGCAAGCCCAAATGGGAGGGCTGTGAACTGCAGGTGCCTGCCCCGTCGTACAAAGCGTAGAAAGCGTCTGTGGTGTGGCTTGACCGATACGTGGAAGTAGGCATCCTGCAGATCGAGGGCAGTGAACCAGTCCCCAGGATCCAACGAGGGAATGATCTGCTTGAGAGTGACCATTCTGAACTCAATTTTACCAAATACTTGTTGAGGCCGCGCAGATTAAGAATGGGCCTCAGTCCCCCACTCACCTTGGGGATCAGGAAGTATCTAGAGTAGAACCCTCTTCCTTTTTCCTCCTCTGGAACTTCCTCCACCGCTCCCAATGTGAGGAGTTTGTCTACCTCTAGGTCCAACTGTTGTTTGTAAGTGGTGACCCTGAAGAGGGACTGGGAAGGGGGAGGGTTGTTGGGGGGCCTGGCACTGAATTGCAGCGAATATCCGTCCCGCATGGTCTTCAGTACCCAACGGTCTGTAGTAACGGAGGCCCACTGGGGACAGAAAGGGAAGAGTCTGTTCAGAAATGGCTGATCCTGTGCCTGGGTAGTTGGTTCGATGCCCTCGAGGCTCCCATCGAAACCGCCATCCTCGGTTTCTGGAGTGGCGACGGCCGAACCCCTTTGCCCTGGCCGGTGAAGCATTTGGTCTGCCTCTCGAGCATCTACCCCCACTCTCTCTCTTTTTGCCTATGTGGTCTACTGGGGAATGAGTGACACTGCGATGCCGCTGGTGGGAGTTGCGGATGATCCAGCTGTCTCGAAGAGCCCGGGGAAACCAGACCCAGTGATCTGAGGGTCACAGTGGAGTCTTTCAGCCCGTGCAGTTTTGCGTCAGTCTGGTCCGAAAAGAGGGACGACCCGTCAAAGGGCAAGTCCTGTATAGCTTGCTGGACCAACGGGGGTAGGCCCAATGCCTGCAACCAAGCCACCCGAGGCAGGGTAATTGTGGACGCTACTGTTCTGCCAGCTGAGTCCGCCGCATCCCATGATGCCTGCAAGACTGCTCTTGCTACTGACGACCCTTCCTCCAAGATGGTACTGAAATCCAACCGGTAATCCTGTGGCAAATGCTGAGCAAAGCGTTTGAGGGAGTGCCAAAAGTTGTAGTTGTATCTGCCCAGCAGGGCTGGATGATTGGCCACTTGCAGCTGCATCATTGCCAAGGAATAAAACTTCTTCCCGAATGTGTCCAAGGCTTTCGCCTCTCTGCTTTTTGGGGTAGAGGCTAGCTGGCCTTGGTGCTCGCGTTGATTCACTGCATCCACCACTAGGGAAGAAGGATTGGGGTGAGTATACAAATACTGACACGTGGTCGCTGGAACAAAATACTTCCTCTCCACGCCCTTTGAAGTTGGGGCCACCGCGGACGGCACCTGCCATAGGGAGTGGACAACCTGGAGGACGCCCTCATGTATGGGGAAGGCTAGTTTGGTGGCAGTCGTTGCTGACAATACATTAAACAATGAATCTGAAGATTCTTTGACCTCCTCCACCTCTAAGCCCAGATTGGATGCCAGCCTGCGTAATAGGTCTTGCTATGCCTTGAAATTGTCAGGCAGTGAAGAGGAGGTACCATGTGACTCCCCCACTGATGATATAGATGGGGACCGCCGTGATGTGACGGGGGGGACTGACGCCCCAGCCTGTCTGAGTCATCTCTCAATGGTGATCTGTAGTCTCTAGACCCCTCTGGTCTCAGGTTGCCACTTCGATGAGAGGCCTGCGGCAGAACCCATGGAGCCCAATAGGGCCAGCCGGATGGCCAGCACTGGGGTGGTAGTCCCAGCAGGGGTGGTTGTCCCGGTCCTGTGGGGGGCCCTGACTGGTGCGGCTTTTGACTCCTGGGTCCCTCTGCTGCCACCCAGGAAGACTGCGCGGAGTAGGAGGTCCCAGAGGAGGAACTAGAGGGCTCTCTCCTCCTCTGTCTCGTGGCCCGGCTGGACAACCCATTTCCGCGGCGAGTGTCCCGGCGCTGGGGGGCTGGAGAGGAGGAGGAGGCTGACTGGGAGCGCACCCTCTTGCTCCCAGATGCCCGGTGCCCCACCGGTTCCGTTGCGCATTACTGCGTCCTGGCGAGCTCCTGACCCACTCGGGCATCTCCCGGCACCACTGGTGCGGCCGGTGCAGAGTGGCGCCGCAGCAATGACAGGCTTGCTGGTGCCGTGGTTCTTTGCTGGCTGGATGCCATTCCCGCCGCTGAGGTCGGGCTCGTCCCTGCCACCAGAGCCGGTGGGTCCCCCACAGGGGCCAAAGCCGATTCCATCAAAAGAGCCTTCAGCCGGATATCCCGGTCCTTTTTCGTTCACGGCTTGAAGGCTTTGCAGATTTTACAATGCTGAGGTCGGTGTGACTCCCCCAGGCACCTTAAGCAGTGTTCATTGGGGTCACTAACTGACAAGAGTTTGCCACAAGAGGCACAGTTCTTGAATCCTGGAGATCGGGGCATAGCCCCAGTAGGGGATAGCTGTCGCTATTGCGGAGCTGTTTCCCGGTGTCCGACACATGGTGGAAAGAAGGAAACTGACCACATGTTGGACCAGCAGCATATTTAACAGGAGTGGAATGCGCGCCACTCCAGGGGGCACCACTGCTGGTCCCACAAGGGCGGGCTGGGAAAAGCTTCCGGTGTTTGAGCATGCTGGCGCATACAAACCCTAGGTGGAATGTATGTGAGCAGCTGCTCGAAGAAGAACATAAGCTTCCTATACAAGTGCATTGGAAAAGACAGAAACTTTAAAGTGCTAACCACAGAAGCCCTCTTTCTGCATGAAAAACTGCCTAATCTAGCCAATAGCAGCTGCTCATGAGAAGAGTGTTGTCAGTGGAGGTGGCAGCAATGATGGCCACCCCGCCCCACACGTAGCCCCCTGGATTATGCTCCCTGATGGGCCTCCATCTCCGGTCCATCCACCACAAGGGGAAAGAGTGTTAAGTATCAATCTCCCCTGACGGCTCTCAATCTCCTGTGTGAGTTTCTTCCTCCCTAGCTTTGTGTCAACAAGAAGGGGGGTGAGTTCCTATCCCCCCTGAACAGTTTCTTGGCACCCCCGTCACCACGAAGGAGGGGTCATTGTCTAGGGTCCCAGTTTTATCATTGGTCCTGACCAGGATCCCACTCCTAATTGGCTATTTTTACTCTGGCTGGGCAAAATTCTATTAAAACCCCCTGTCTCAGCTAGCTTGTTGTTCTCCCACCCTCGGATGCTAAAGGGCACGTCACGACCCGGTTGGACTGATCCCCCGACTGAGACAGGGAGTACCCACCCCTGAGACCCTCTTTTTTTTTTGGGGTGTACACGCATTGCCGGCCGAACGATTAAGTGCTGAGATGCTGCAGCTGGTCTGCCTCCTCGCTTTGGGTTCTACTGCGGTCCTGGGACAGGTATTATAAATCAATATAGGCCTCCTACCTTCTCTTAATCATTCTACTTGGTACCATTTATATATAGCCTGTGATTGTAGCTTCTTCACCTGAGTTTTGCATAGTTTGTGTAGTTGTTATTATTTCCTCTGTATCCTGCATAATCTTTTTATGATATAGTTGTTTAAAGTCTAGCATAGTTTTGTGTTGTTAATTTGCCAGGTGTTTTGTTAGTCATTTGTATTTTGCATCCTTCTTACTGTATAATTGTTCATTACTCTGCTTTTGCTCTAAACTGCTGGCCCCAAACTTCCCCAGTGTACACGGGGGGAGTGTGGGGGTTTATTTTCTCTCATCTGACTTTTTTTTTCATTCTGCCGCCCACCCTTCTTGGCTAGCAAGGAGGAATGGCTTCCAGCCATTGGTAAATATGCGTCAGGTGGGCTGGTCAGTGCCTATACCGATGTTGAGGCAGTAAAAGGCCAGAAAAGTCCTTGACTTATTATGGCCACCCTCTTGTAGGTCATTAATCCATACTGTTATTTAACTATAAGTACTTTTGTAGGTTGTAAGTGTTTTGCATAGACTCTCATACTTTATCCTGTTGTTTGGCTGGAGGTGTTTTACAGGTGCTTTATATAGACTCTTGCTCCACACTGTTACTTGGTTATAAGTGCTTTGCATAGGTTTTTAGCTTTATATTGTCATTTAGTTATAAGTGTTCATTTAGATTTTGCTTTATGCTATTAGTTGGTTATAAGTGTCCTATATAGATTTTTGCTTCATATTATTAGTTGATTACAAGTGGTTTTGCATAGATCTCCTTGTTTTACACTGTTAAGGGGTTGAAGGTATTTAAGGTGTCACTATAAAAGTAGTTTTTTTGTTTAATTGAACTGGTGTCCGTCTCATTGGTGGGTGTCGCTGGTCCATCCCAGTCACATCGCGAACCCGGGGTTCAACAAGTGTGTCCAAAGTTCTTCCTTTTTTTCAGAGTTAGTTAGACATCTAAAGTTGGGCCACAGGGAGGGACCTCTCTCTTTTCTGCTTGTGATACAAAACTGGAAAACCATCACCAAGGGTGAGACAGCTTGGGTGTCCAATGTGTTTTTGTGAGAACGGGTTAGGCACCTATCTCAGCCCACACAAAGTAGCCAGAGAAGGAGGAGACAGAAGTGGTGACAGTACCATCCCTTTTACAACTTTTAACCCACTGGTTAGAGAATAGAAGAATGATCCAGGTTCAATTTCTCCATCTGCTACAGGGAGAAGCAAAGGTTTGAACAGGGGGCTCCTACCTTTCAAGGGAATGTCATAACTATAAAGCTATGGGATATTATGAAGTGAGGCGCCCTCAGTCTCTTGAAGAAGCTGTTTCCATTTGGTAAATAATTAGTCATTTGAGCTGAAGGAGTGACGCCTTAGTCTCTCACCTCCCAGATGAATATACTAATCACCACATTAAATCATTCTTTCTCTCACTTGATCTGAACCAATGATTATTTAAAACAGTAAATAACGTCCTGAGTCAGAATGAAGAACCCCAGTGGTGTCTCATCATTTACCAAGGTATTTGGAAATGGGTCGTCAACATGAAGTTGATAGATTTTTAAGGCCAAAAGGGGCTTTTATGATAGTCTGCATAAAACAGACCATAGAACTTCACTAGCAATTTCTGCATCAAGCTTTTATGCTGTATCATAAGCTGAAGTTATCTTTCAAAAGCACATCCATTTGTGACTTCAAGGGTGATGGCTTGGCTGCTTTGTAGTCAGTGGAAGTTTTGCCATTAACATCAGTGAAGCAAAGATTTTAGTGAAAGATTCTGTATCATTTGACAACTAATGCATCTCTTGGTAAGATGTTCCACTGATTGATTACTCTCACCATTAAAGTTGGCACCTTATTTCTCATCTGAATTTACCTTCGGTTCAACTTCCAGTATTGAATATTGCCTTTGCCTTTGGCTAAAGAACTTTCTACCATCATTGCTTTAGGTAGATTCCTATAGACCAGGGGTCTCAAACATGTGGCCCGTGGGCTGCATGCAGACTCTAAAGCTATTTCCCGTGGCCCGCAATGACACGATCATTAGCACTATTTGCAATATCATTGTATAGAAAGGTTTAAGTGGTGCGGCCCTCGGGCTACCGTACTAATCCGCAGATGGCCCTCTGCTAGTCCTCATGTGGCCCTCCTGATGATTTGAGTTTGAGACCCCTGCTATAGACTGTGATCAGTTTGCCTCAATCTTAGGGTGACCATACCACAAGAATGAAATACAAGGACAGATGGGGGCAGAATGATTATGCATAAATGCAAAAAATTGGTATTAATACTCATGGTATATGCATAACCTCACAGGCAGGGTCAGCTCCCAGCCCACTACCATGGGTGTGGCAGATTGGAGAGAAGAAGAGAGAGGCCCTTGGTGACAGAATGTCAGGTTAAGGACTTCTTAAAGAAGCTGGATGTGCACAAGTCCATGGGACCGGACGAACTGCATCCAAGGGTGCTAGGGAATTGGCCAATGAGATAGCAGCACTGCTGGCCATTATCTTTCAAAACTCATGGAGAAGAGGGGAGGTGCCAGAGGATTGGAAAAAAGCAAATGTAGTGCCTATTTTCAAGAAAGGGAAAAAGGAGGATCCGGGGAATTACAGACCAGTCAGCCTCACCTCATTCCCTGGAAAAATTATGGAGCAGGTTCTCAAAGAAGCCATCCTCAAACACTTAGAGGAAAATAACGTGATAAGGAACAGTCAGCATATATTTACCAAGGGTAAATCATGCCTGACCAATCTCATTTCCTTCTATGATCAGATGACTGGTCTTCTGGATGCAGGAAGAACCTTTGATGTGATATACCTTGATTTTAGCAAGGCTTTTGATACAGTTTCCCATAGCATTCTCTTTGGCAAATTAAGGAAGTATGGGTTGGATAGGTGGACTATAAAGTGGATAGAAAACTGGCTAGATCAACGGTTTCAGTGTGTAGGAATCAATGGTTTCATGTCTAGCTGGCAACCAGTCATGAGTGGTGTGCCCCAGGGGTCAGTCCTGGGGCTGGTTCTGTTCAACACTTTCATCAATGATCTG
This sequence comes from Podocnemis expansa, assembly GCA_007922195.1. NCBI lineage: Eukaryota > Metazoa > Chordata > Testudines > Podocnemididae > Podocnemis > Podocnemis expansa. The sequence continues at coordinate 33,491,441 of ML681964.1, read as the reverse complement.
GATGATGGAATAGACTGCATTCTCAGTAAGTTTGTGGATGACACCAAGCTGGGGGGAACAGTAGACACATTGGAGGGCAAGGACAGGATTCAGGGAGACCTAGATAAATTGGAACAGTGGGCCAATAGAAATCTTATGAGCTTCAATAAGGATGAGTGTGAAATCCTGCATGTGGGACGAAAAAACCCCATGCAACACTACAGGCTGGGAAACATTCAGCTAAGTAGCAGCAGTGTAGAAAAGGATCTGGGGGTCATGGTGGATGGGAAGCTAGATATGAGTCAGCAGTGTGCTCTTGCTGCCAAAAAGGCCAATGGCATACTGGGCTGCATCAAAAGAAGTGTTACCGGCAGATCAAAGGATGTGATCATTCCCCTCTCTTCTGCACTGGTGAGGCCACATCTAGAATACTGTGTTCAGTTTTGGGCTCCCCACTACAAAAAGGACAGGGACATGCTCGAGAGAGTTCAGAGGAGGGCAACCAAAATGATTAAAGGGCTGGAGCACAAGCCCTATGAGGAAAGACTGAAAGCATTAGGCTTATTTAGTCTGCAGAAGAGAAGATTGAGGGGGGATTTGATAGCAACCTTCAACTACTTGAAGAGAGGCTCTAAGGAAGATGGAGCTTGACTGTTCTCGGTAATAACAGAGGACAGAACAAGGAGCAATGGTCTCAAGTTGCAGTTAGGGAGGTCAAGGCTGGATATTAGAAAAAAACTTTTTTACTAGGCTAGTGGTGAAGCCTTGGAATGAGCTGCCGAGGGAGGTGGTGGAATCTCCATCTTTGGAGGTGTTTAAGGCCCGGCTGGACAAAACCATGACTGGGATGGTTTAGTGGGAGTGGTCCTGCCTCTGGCAGGGGGTTGGACTAGATGACCTATGAGGTCCCTTCCAACCCTATGATTCTATGAATTACAGTGTAAAATCACTAGCATAATATACAGTAAATGGAAACTGATAACCCACTGTATTAATTAAAAACTGATTTGATCTTATTATCCTTATCTCATTTTCATTTAACAACTCACCAAAGCATAATCATACACTAAAACAGTAATTAAAGCTGAGTAGTAATAATCCATATTTAAACATACAGATTTGTTTGTACACATAGCAAATAACACAGGCAGAAGGCATGGCTTTCTATTCAGTCAATAAATCAACTTTAAAATTTACGTACTTGTCAGACGTGCCAGCAGTTAGCTTTGTGCTTCTCTGGTGACTTTGCCACATCATGACTTACTTCTGAGCAATCACAAAGCTTTGAAAATCCTTGAAATTTATCTGGGAATTCCTTTTGAAAAAGGTTTCATATCACAGCAAGTCTATACAGCTTTGATTCCTGGCATTAGTTGATGTACCTTTCAAGATTAAAAAGACATGCTTTGGGTGTGTTGCTGATTGGTACACTGAGCACATACAACACTGGCTTTATCATGTTCAGGAATTCAGTGCTATCATCCTTGTTTCTCAGCACTTGAGACTAGAGTTCTCCAGTTGAGTATTTGCCTGGCTTCAGCTTGGATCTGATGTCTTTGGTGATACAGTACCCATAATAGAGGTTCACAGCTGTCATAGCCACAGCCACATCCCTATATTTGAATTCCCTATTAACATCGATGTTAAAGCACTGGGTATTGAACAAGTAGGCAGTTCCGGAAAACTCAGTTTCTTCAGATATCAGACCAACACATCATACAATTTCATGAAGTGTTTCTGGAGACATTCAGCAATAACATTAGCATCTCAGCTAATGCATTTTCAACTTTGGAGCCAAAAAATGTGTCATTCTTCTGTTGTTGAAATTTAATCATCAGATTATTCATTATAGCATACACTTCACATGCTGTCACTCTTTCATTGTCCAAAGAGAGAACAGTATCATTAAAGACTATCAGGATATTCAGAAAGAAAACTAGATGAACCTCAACTTTGCTAGGCCCCTCAACCTTCACCATTTTTCATGTCAGCAAACAGGATCCATAGCAATTTTGGGTCCTCACTGCTGTGCAAAAAAACAAAGTACCTCTTCAGAGCCTTCAGGTATTTACAAGCCTGTTTACAGCTGAGAAAAGATTCAACCAGCATATTGGAATGGTATAATAAATATCCACAAAATTAAGCATATCCTTCAGTGCCGCTACTTCCTTGGCAGAACTACTGAAATGATTCAAAATCTTAAATCACCAGAGTCTCAAGGTCAGCTTGTAGCGTATTGCTAGTATGTTTCATGGCATTGTGCACAACATAAGCCAAACAGTTTGCATGCAATTTTTTTAAAACTCTTTTACACTGATTACTGCTTTCCACAATTCATGTTTCATTACTAGTGCAATAGAATACTTTTAGATGAAGTTTCTTTCTTGTAATTTTTCAAGTAATGTGTTGCATACTGTCCTTACCGTCTCTATGCTTTCATCATAGAAATCTAACAGCTTTTCTTGGATCCCTATGTTCATGTGTCCAGTATCTCAGTAATAAGGGGTAAGTTTTCAAAGCACCCTTGTTAGATACATTTGTGGCAACTGAAAAATAGGTATTGTCTGGCTTGTTGATGTCCTTTAAAAGGTTTGTCAAGAATAGTGACAGAACATTTTTGATCAAGGCCTCTCCTTTAGTCTGGCCAAAACTGACATCCTTTGCCACCATCAAATCTGGATACAAGTTGGTGCCAGTTTAAGTTCGTATTCATACAGGCAATAGTGATGGACTACTATATTGTACACTTGAGTTAGCTCAGCAACAATAATTTGGGTATTGAAGAATTCAACTAGTTCGCTGAAAAAATTTGAGAGCAGGGTATTGCTCTTGTGTCTTGATGTTTTATTCACAATTTGTTGAATCACCATGATGCTTAACATTAGACACTCTGCTATGGGAGATGATGAATTCCTTCCTGCATGACTTAAAAAAGGCTCTTGAATCACATTTGTAGGATTTCCAAATTCAGGTGCAAGTGATCTCTCATTCTGAACTTCTTTTGTTTTGCTCTGTTTTTTTGTTTAAGTAGTTGGCTCTTCCTTATTTGCTGTTTACCATTTCCGTGTTTTTGGCTGAAGATGGTTAGCTAGCAACCGAAAAGAACTGCAGAATATCTGTATTCCTACACATTATTTCACGCCCACTGTAGTTTGGGCTATAGTTCATGCTGTTGTTCAGAACTGCAATGTAAATGATATATCCCTATTGTAAATTCTGTCACACCAGAAAACTACCTGAAAAACTAAAATTCCCAGCAGATAACAGTACAATTGAGTAAGGGTTTAACAAATGGGACAGTCGAAATTGACAACTTTTCTATTTCACTCTGAAGTTTTAAATTTTACCTGAATATTGGGACAAATGGCATCCCACATATTATCGACTGGGATGCAGAACAAAGGGTTAAATATTGGGACAATCTGTCTGATCACCCCTACTCAATCTGCTCTTGGGTAAGATACATAGGTTGAGCTTCTTACATCTAAGGTATGTTTTCCAAACTTCAAATCATTCTTAAAGCTCTTCTGATTTTTAAAAATGTGTCTACATCCTTTTGAAGTATGGATACAAGAAAGGGACACAATATTACTAACAATGTATGCAGAGGTAGTATTACCTCCTTATTTCTGCTAGTCATCTCTCTGGTTACATATCCAAGAATTATATTAGTTCTCCTGGCCACAGCACTGTAAAATTCACGTTTAATTGGTAATCTGCTATGTCCCTCTAAGGTCCTTCTCAGAATCGTTGCTTTTCAGGGTACAGTTCCCTGTTCTATAAGTGTAATCACCATTTTTTGTTCTGAGAGGCATGACCTTGCAATATGACTATATTAAAATAATTTGCTGTTTGAATAAATCCAGTTTATTATGATTAATTGCTTTCATTCACTGACCTCTCATTATTTGCCCCTTCACTGATCTGATGTGTGCGCAAACTTTACCAGTAATTCTACATTTCTTCCAGATAACTGATAAAAATACTGGATGTCATTATTATTTACTATACATATTAACACAGTGCCTAGGAACCCTGCTCATGGTTTATGACTCCATCATGTTGTAAAACACTGAAGAAAAATATGGTCTTTGCCTCAAGCAGCTTACAATTGAAGTATAAAAAAAGACTCGACAGACAGACATGGACAGATAGGAGATTACTAGTAAACAATGAGACACAGTATTAGTCAGCCTGATAGGCGGTCTCTGCACATTACCAGACTAACTGTTGTCAAGTTTTTTGAAGGCATCACAATCTAAAGGGGGATGTGAAGGATAATGGGATAGATAATGCAGATATTTTATAGGGAGTGCCTCCCAAGTGCATTGGGCAGCACAAGAGAAAATATAAAGATATCTGTCATCACAGAGTAATTAGAAGCAAGCATCGATAGTCTGACTGTGAACGAGAGATGACAAGCTGGAGATTAGATGCAAAGGACTTTAAAAGTGAATACAAACAGTTTATATTTGATGCAATGCAGATAGGAAGCCAGTGGAGCGATTCAGAGTGATGGGCTAGGACAGCAGCTTCCAGCCATTGTATTGGGACACATTAGTATGTTGTCACACAATGGTGTCGCAGAGAGCTGGACAGATTCATCCTAGGGGAGGTGGGCTGGTATGTCCTGTAGGGTCGCTTTGCACAGCTAAGCATGTTGCAACCTGAAGAAAGACTGAGATAGGCTCCTAAACAACTCATGGATATAAGAAATAGAATCTAGTTCTCTGGAAGTAGCATGCATTGGTATGTTACTCAATATTTATTTAGAAAGACAAATGCATCTTTCACATTGGTTGGGATATTAAAAAAGCAGTAAACTTGGGCAATTTTGCACAAAAGCCATTTATTGGACAGTAATAAATTATATACAAAGTAAGGCATATTAACTTTATTTTACATATGCAATTGTGACGCTTATTTGTATGTACAGTTTGCAACATTATACACTTCTACTTTTCTAACAAGTGCATGTCATAAAAAAGTATATTCTGATATTAAAGCCAAGTGAGAGCTGAAAATTAATTTAGCATCTAGTATACTGTTCACTTCAGATAAAAGGCAATACAATCAATACATGAAGACTTACAAGCAACTGTATGCCAATGATGCTCATGTAGCATAGGTAGTGCTTTTATGTTCTATAATACAGACTCTTTCTTCATGCATTTTTAAAAAGTGCCTGCAGAGTAATTTATAATTTGTGAAAATGTACTGATTTTGGGTTTCAGAGAAGTTTTAATGCAAAAATGAAAGTACTGCAAAGTTCCACACTGCCTGCCTGGCACTGAATTCTTTAACTTTCATTTTAGAGGTAAGTAAGAATATTTAACTTTACCACAAAATACTGTACTTGGGTTTAGCCATGCAATTCCCATTAAAGTCAGTGGGAGTTGATGTAAAAACCCTACAGGTCTGAAAGGTGAACTTGAAAGTTCAGAGCTTAGCATAACAGAGAAGAATTCTGTGGTACAAAGATATATTGCAGACTCCATTTGATGATTTAAAATGGTCATTCCCTAGAGTTCATAAAAGTAACCTAATTAATATACAATAGGAAGACAAATATGTAACAGTTTTACTTTCATTATGGTTATGCTTAGCACATGTACATTTGCTTGTTTAGGGCAGATTTCTTCTGACCCTAAATCTCTTTAAAATATAGTTTCCAGACTTCTTAAATATTATGAAAAGAAAATGATTATTCCATCTTACTCTATTCACAAGATGATATCAAGGCCTCCTGCTCCCACTGACTTTAATAGGAACAGAATGGAATCCTCAAAAGCCAGGCCTCTCCCTGCACTGTAAATTCCCAATCCTGCAAATCCTATACTCTGTGGGGTCCCAATGCAGTCATGTAAGACATAAGCATGATAACTCCATTCTTGGAAACAACTTAAGTTCCTACTACAAAAGCATTACTAACTCAAACTTGTTGTACTCCAGTAAGTATTATGTATTGTACCCAACTTTTCTCAGTATATATCTGTGGGGAACCAGTAATTATTAAGTAGGCTTTTCTGACACCATCAGTATCAGGGAAGTATTTTATGAGCTTCATTTTTATAGACAAAAATGCAGACGATTGTACTGCAAAAGTAATAATCCAATAGTTTTAAAACTTTACATATGCTGAACTTTTAATCTGCTCCTGAGAAAACATAAAAATGTATTTCCTGATAGCTGTTCTCAGATCGTATTCTAAAAGAATACTGGTAGATAGGAAAAGGAATTTAAACTTAAAATTTAGTCAAGTCTTAGTTATATGGTGTATTGAACACCAAATTGAAGGAACACAGAGAAACCAAACATGATTGCTCAACAGATTCTATGGTCCTTTAATTAACATGGAGCAGAATGTTAATATATCTGGGAACGGCTTTAGAAATCTCTAAGAGAGCAGGTAAAATTAACATTTGCCTATTAAAGGTTATGACTTAACAGGCTTCAATGCCTTCTACAGCATCACAAATAAATTACACAAGGAGTCCTGTGGCACTCTTAAAGCCTAACCATTTTATTTTATGACTAATTTGTTTCACTAACTGGACTAACACTAAGATTCTCTGGAACTTGTCTATGAGTAAATTAGTAACAGGATTGGTTAAGGCACTGTGAATCCTCCATAATATGTTGGGAACAAGAATATAGTTTATTTTATTTGGTCCGCATTTATTTTATTTGGCATATCCCTTTTCATCTCAGTATCTTTGTTCTCATGGTTTAGCTCAAAAATTAGCATAGCTTATATGGAAACAAGTTTCTTTATAAAAATAGATATGTTACATTTTTTAAAAAACAAAACCATGCAGCTTCTGTACAATCTATACAAATGTCAAACAAATTTCATTCTGATACTCTTTCGTGCACATGAAATGCTTCTATTTTAACAAAAACAAAGTTACTCCTGCTCAATCATAAAATGCTATTGCATAACCAGCGTCCACTGCTGTCACTCATTCCGTTCAGTTGTCATTAACTGGCTGTTTAATTTCATCAGCAATTTCACAACGAGACCTGCCTACATATGGGGGGGGGGGAACGGACAAAAAAAGTTTTATCAAGTTTTCCAGTCATCATAAAACCCTCCATCCCCAAGCCTACTTAAATATATGATGATCAAATTTATTCACCTCTTTTACTAACACTAGTTTAGATGATTAAAACGGAACTCTAGAAATCCAGTTCACCTGCCATTATTTATGCGGTTTTTTGTTTTTATTTTTCACAATGAAATGTCTTTCATGAGTGGTTAACAACTAATTTAGACCCCAAAATTTTGTAGGTATAGTTGGCGTTATGTTTTTCAGTATTCACTCCTTTGCATTTATCTACACTGAATTAACCTAGCATTTTGTTGTTATTCACCAAATTTTGTGAGATCCCTTTGTAACACTTTGAAGTCAGCTTTTGACTTAACCATCTTGAGTATTTCAGGCTTGGTCTACTCTACCAATTTATTTTGGTATAACTACATTGCACTGAGGTGTGAAAAATTCACATTCCCTAAGCAACACAGCTATGTTAAGTAACTTCCAGTGTAGACAGCACTATGTCAACAGGAAGACTTTTCCTATTTACACAGCTACCAGCTTTCAGGGAGATGGAATACTTATGCCAATGGAAGAAGCCCTCTGCTGGCACAGACTACTTCTTCACTAAGCACTACAGCTCCATTGGCGCAGCTGTACTGCTGCAGTCCTGTAAATGTAGACAAGCCCTTGGCTTTATATGCAAACTTTGACACCTCACTGTTTACCCTTTTTTCCAGACCATTTATGAATATGTTGAACAGCACTGGTCCCAGTAGAGATCCTTGGTGGACCCTGTCTCCATTGTGAAAAAGTAACCATTTGTTCCTACCCTTTGTTTCCTATCTTTTAACCAGACACTGGTGCATGAGTGAAACTTGCCTCTTATGTGTGATGCTGTGTAAAAAGGAAGATAACTAATTACACTTACAGTCATCTCTGTTACAGAATTGCAGTGAATCTTGTACAAGGTATGTCAGGTAAGGAAAAATTAAAAACTGATCAGTACTATTATCCTATTTAAATCCATGTATCATCTTTGCATATGAAGTTATAAATATCTGCTATGTGTTTGTATCTCAAACATATTGTAGTCTTGGGTGAACCCCAAGACAAATTTGCACCTAGACTAGCCAGCCAGCAGGACAGCCCCAGTGAACCCTTCCTCAAGACGATCAGAGAGCACTGGCTGCCTCATGATTCAGCAAGGCATGGAAGAACATGTGACTTGTGTCTTTTAAACATTTAATAAGTATTTTCTTTTTATCAATAAAAATTTTAAGTTTTAGTTACTAAATGACTGGCTACAAGTGTGGGATTTGGTAAGACCTGAAGTATATATTAGAATATCTTTATGCATGATTAATCTGGTTTTCAGTTACTGCTCATCTTAAAGATTACCTGTCTGCACAGTGATAGGGGATGGATTGCCTAATGGGACCGTGTTTCGGCTTTGTGTTAACTAGCTCAGTTTTGTTACTAGTCTGGTGAACTATAATGTTAGAACCACCACCAGAGTGGTGGAACAACAGGGTGTGGCTACCCTGTTCTGTTTATCAGTCTGCCCTGATTTTGGCATTCTCATCTGTGCCGCACACCAGGCATGGTGACACCATGATTCTTTCTTCAATTCAGAGCCAGTGATGAGGGACTTTGTAAAAGGCTTTCTGAAAATCCAAGTATACTAAATCCACTGAATCAAACTTTGGTCACGTTTGTTGACTCCCTCAGAGAATTCTAATAGAATTTCAGTATTTAACTACATTTTCTCAATGCTTACCTGTTTGGTATGCACGATAAAGCTCATTTTGTTTTCCATACTATGGATTTGAAAACATGTGTCTGCATCTCCTAATTGCCACATAAAGCAACCATATTTTAGGCTGATGAGCAAACTCTGCAGTGAAAAACAGAAAATGGTGAGAATAGTTTCTGAATGATAATACGAATCTTCTCCAACTTGTCTAAATGAGGCTCTGATATATAGTTAAGGGTACAGCATACACAACACTGAATTTTAAATGATCATCTGCCAACAGTTTCCATTACTTAAGAATGTTCAGCTGAAATTCCATATTTTTAGAAAGTACTTATAATTGACATATTAATTGTAAATGCATACAAGATTCAAATTCAGTGTTCAAATGTGAAATAAATCACCAGCAGCTAGTAAAATCCCCACAGTCTTAATGTCCATATAAACTGCCAGTAAAAACTGCCAACCCTCACCTTGGTTTCCATATTGAGGAGATGCAGTCCTTTTACATTTACTCCTACATACACTCTGATCACTTTATGACTGCTTGAACTCGCCTTGGTGAATACCTGTCCTGTGAAAAAAGCAGCTCCATAGGTAGGAATTTCCCAGCAATTCTGCAGGAACATGCGTTGCAGGTGATGCATCTCTTTACTTACACCCTCACTAGTACTGAGACTCTAGAAGCAAAAGAACAAATAAGTCACAAAAGAAACTGCAGTACTAATGCTTCAAACAGGGTAAAAAAGGTAGCTGGTTTTCTTGAAGGGCTTTTTTCTAGCAATCATCTTGAAATGATGCTGCACTTGGACTAACAGCCTAACAGCAGCATGAAAGGATGTTTGATGCTCCTGCTTGGAGGTCCTGTGGCCCTTGTGCACCCACCTGAAAAAAGTGTCCTCCTGAGGGAAAAGACCAGTATGTTCAGACTTAGAAGTGTGTAGCAAGGGCACTCAGGAACAGCTGGTGGTGGAACCAATGAAAATTGGTCCTCCAGCAGCAAGAAGGGGTGGGAGAAGGTAGAAGCAAATCAGGGCCCAGTATGGAAGGTAAACAGAACTCTGTCCTCCAAGATGCTGTTCTGGGTGAAGTGGGAAAAAGAAGAATGATCTCCCTTGTCTTAATACAAAAAATGCACCTTGATGAGGGACCTAACAGACTACCCCTTTTGACTGACTCAGCAAAAGATTGTTTTATTTTACTTATGGAATTTAAAGCCCAGGTGGCCATCTTGAGTTGGTTATCAGTTGACTTGGGCAATATTAAAGGGAGCTCCCTTTGAAAAATATGCCTTGGTTCAGATGAACACACAACACGCAGTTTCAATTTGTCAGGAAGTCAGAACTGTTTAAAAGAAAACATCTCTATTCGGTTTCATAAACCTACACTTCTTATTTTATTCCTTACATTTTATGCCTAAGCTGAACTGACAGTGTCCTTAAGCACAGTTAGCCAGCTGACATGAAAGTAAAAAACAGAACTTCACCAACAGAATTTACCATACTATCTTTCTGATAAACAAATCAACTTTTAATTTTATAATCAGAAAAAAACAGTCAAACAGCTAACCATTAAGATACATTGTTTTAAGGTATGTTATATTTTACCTGAATATAAAAAAAATAAAAGTGGATACTGAATCAGTAAAAAGAATGACTCATCATCAATATTTAGCTCTTCTGTGTTTCTGGCTTTGTATCTTACCATTTTAATAAACAACAATAACAGAACACTCAAGAAAAATAATTAAATATTTTAAGAAAGGATTAACACTCTTACCTTGTACTCATGAAGTATCCTATTTGTCCAGTGAGGAGCCTTACTTTTTAGTTTGGTGATGGGTACTATGGATTTAAGATTTTCTTCACTGAAAGGAAAATGCCAGAATACTATTTTGTTTTCCATCACTGAGCAAAGTACAGGACATGAGACTGTGTCTTACAGCATGGTAATACTAATATCTTTGAGTATCAAATACTGGGGTAGATTATCAGCCTCAATTCAAGCTGTTTCAGCAGCTGAAAAGCTTTCCTAAGGGGGCAGCCAAAGAGGAATTCTCAGCTGGTGTAGAGCCATACCACTAACTGACTCCACATAACTGGTTTCCACCTACCCTGCATTGTGGGTGGTGCAGGACTGAGGGACTCAAGGAGTGGGATAGAGGGAGTTGTGCTGTACCTGACCCTAGTCCAGAACAGCAGTTCCAATTAGCAGCTCTAAATTATGATGGGGGCCATTTCAGTTTACAGTCGCTTTTTCCCCTTCATGCTTTTCTCAGCTGCATCAGCTGTAAACTCAGCACAACTGAGGATTTGTCACATTAACTTGCGACCATGAAAAATGACTTGAAACCAAGGCTATCGGTGCAAACATCCATGAATGCATTAGTCATTTGGCTTACAAAAGAAAGTTCTTAGTAACTGCTTTCTATGCACAATCAGTACTGGCAATACCAAGAGTTTATGGTATATTTCTGTCCTGAATTTTTTTTTTCACCAATTATATGACCTGAAAACAATGAAAAGGAAGCTTGCACAACACAGGGTACCTAGACTTCAAAAGCTGTTAACGATATCACCAATACTGAGAAAGGGAACATTATTCTACTCAAAGATTTGAAAGAACACATCTTTTGTGAAATACATGCACTTGTTCTAAATCAAGTACAGCAAAACAAAATATCAACAAGTCATGATGTCTGTCTTGCAAGAATAAAAAGCGAATACAAAGTAAAATGAAAATGAGTTTTTCATAAGAGTCAGAAAAAATGCTCCCTTGTCTCTCTCACACTGTAGGACATAAAAATGGTGATAATGGTTCAGACTCAATAGTGCATCATGCCCAGTACTCTGTCTTCCAACAGCAGCAATTATTAGAGGCTTTAGAGGGAATAAACAAAACAGGGCAATTATTGAGTGATCAATCTCTTGTCGTCCAATCCCAGCCTTGGGTTTTCTTAAACCTCTGACTCCCAGGAGCATAAGACAGCTTCCCTGACCATCATGGCTAACACCCACTGAAGGACATATCCTCCATGATATCAGCTAATTTTTTTTTTAATCCAGTTATACTTTTGTATTTTAAAACATCCCCTGGTGATAAGTACCACAGGTTGACTATGTGTTGTGTGAACAAGTACTTCTTTATGTTTGTTTTAAACCTTCTGCCTATTAATTTCATTAAGCAACCACTGCTTCTGGTGTTATTTGATGAGGTAAATAACACTTCCTTAAACACTTTCTCCACATCATTCATGATTTTATAGACCTCTATAATATCCCCTGTTAGTATCATGTCCCCTCTCCCTGCAACAAATCCTGTTGTCAATTCTCTCTATATATCTACTCAAGTGACACCACCAACCTGCACATTCTGTAACAAACATGCTAGTTATAGTACTTGGGGGGGGGGGGAGGTTGGGAGGGAAAAAACCCTTCAGAAATAGACTCCAACATGAACTTAGAGAACCGGAACTCATTTGCAAACCAGACACCTCCTGCATTGGATCTGAATAAGGATTTGGAATGTCTAACTCATTACGAAAGGTAATTTCCTCTCTATTAACATTCTCACCTTCTCAGCTATTGCTGTTACATGGCCCTCTTCTGCGCCATTCAAATCAAAACAACTTGTTTGCTTTGACGAGAGAGTTTCGGAGGGAGTCTGCTAGCCTATCTGAATTGTCCTTATGACCCACTGTTCTCTACATTTATATAAACACCTTACATACTACAGTTTTCATTTCATGCAGCTGATGAAGTGGGATTGTACCCACAAAAGCTTATGCGATAAATACATCTGTCAGTCTTTAAAAGGTTTTGTTGCTGAAATAGACTTAACACGGCTCCCCTCTGGAATTTACCTTGAATAACTTTGATCATCTACAACCTTTGCCACCTCATTGATTACCCCTTTTAAGATCATTTCTGAATATGTTGAACAGCACTGTTCCCAGTACAAATCCTTAGGGAGACCCTGATATTGACCTCTCTCCATTATGAAAAATGACCTTTTATTCTTATATCTTGGTTCTTCTCTTTTAACCAGTCATTAATTCATGAGATGACCTTCCCTTTTATCAGATGACAGCCTATTTTGCTTAAGAACCATTGGTGAGGGTCCTTGTTACAGGCCTTCTGAAAGTCTAAGTATATTACATCAATTGGTTCAACCTTGTTCACATTTGTTGACCCTCTTAAACAATTCTAATAGATTGATGAGGCATGATTTCCCTTTAGAAAAGTCAGACTGACTCTTCCCCAACATTTTATGTACACCTGCCTGTCTTATAATTCTGTTCTTTACTATCATTTCAGTCAATTTGTTTGGTACTGAAGTTAGGCTTACTGGTCTGTAATTACCAGGATTTTCCCTGGAGCCTTTTTTAAAAAAAACTGCTGTTACATTAGCTATTTACCAATTCAGCAGGTACAGAGGCTCATTCAAGCCATACATTATATACCAGTTAGTAATTCTGAAATTACATTTTTGAATTCCTTCAGAAAACTTGGTTGAACATCATCTGGTCCTGGTTATTTATTAGTTTATAATTTACCGATTTGTTCCAAAAACATCCTCTACTGACACCTCAATCTGGGACATTTCCTTAGATTTGTCACCTAAAAAGAATGGCTCAGATGTCGGAATTTCCCTCACATGATCTACTATGAAGACCAATGTAAAGAATTCTTTTAATTTCTCTACAGGAGTCTTACGTTTTCCTTGAGTGGTCCTGCAGCACTTTCATTGTCCAGTCGACCCACTGATTCTTTTGGCAACCTTCCTGCTTCTGATATACTTAAAATCTTTGCAATAATCTGTATAGCTAGCACACAGCAATTGATTTTTTTTTATGCATATTCTAAATAAATTTGTTTAAAAAGGTTGTGTTATTAATGCCTAGTTTAGTAAACTCTTATTCCTGTGAGGAACCCTTATTTATGTGAGTATTCCTATTCACTTCAGTCACACTATTCACATAGGTAAAGATTTGCAGGAATAGGTCATTAAGCCCTTGATAATGTACACATCTGAAGTTGTCACAGTCAACATGAATGCATTTTGAGTTGTTGGGAAGCCAGTTTCTTGTATAATGGGTTCAAAAGTTCAGTACTGCCTCATCACCCCACTAAAACCACAACTCAAGGTTACAAGAACATGAAATAAAAATTGTAACAATTAAGGTACTGTCTAGCACAGACTTGTCCAACCTGCAACCCGGGGGCCAGAATCTGGCCCGCCAAAGGCTCTTATCCAACCGACAGAGCCACCACACGCACCCTCTCCTGCCACTTTCCTCCTGCCTTGCCATGCCATGCTCCCTTCCCCACCATTTCCCTCTATTACCACCCCTGCCTGCTATCCACGTTCTTCTTTCCCTGCCACACACACTCCTGCCAGCTACACACCCACTGCTCTTTCTTGCCACCCCTGCCACACACCCCTCTTCTCCCCTGCCACCCCACATGGCCACCTCTGACGTCCCCTCTCTGGCTATTCCCTATCCATTGCTACTGCTGCCAACAACTCTGCTTAAACTACCCTGGAGCATCAGGCAGCTTTCACCTGGTCACTACCCAAACTTCTGGATTCTGGTCACGTGGCTGGACGCAAATAGTCTAGGAAGCAACTGGCCAAGAGTCACTAAGCTGCCTGATGGTCCAGTTGCCATGGTAACTGAAGCATCAGAAAACTTAGTTTCTGGGCCAGTCACTTCCTGAATTTCCTGTTTCTGGTGACATGACCGGAAACAGCCCAGGCCTGCGATAACTTACCAAAGTTCTTGGAGGGGCCCCTCTGCAAAAACTGTTGCCTACTCCTGGGGGTAACTGATGTGCACAGTTCTGAAACTGTACTCCACATTCCGGAGCTCATTGATAGTGTTAATTAATAGCTGATACAGTTCATAACTGAAATATTTTAGGACTTGTCAGAAAAAAACATTTCATTTTAGAAACAAAATGTTGTCGGTTTAAATACTCACTCACTTTAGGAAACCTTGTTTGTGTTTCTTACTCTCATAATTCCCATAGACTATTTGTAGCAGCAGACTTGCTAATGTGATCAGTTTGGCATCGGGTGCAGTATAGAAGCCTTTCAGCAAATTATATCTGGCTTCATCAAACAGGATAAGAATAGCCAGTGGATCCTCAATCTGTTTAAAAAATATTTTTTTTAAAACGTTTTGGTTAAACTCACTTTCTTTTTATAAACTATGTACAACTTTTCACTGATTCTCCAGGAGATAAAGTAATATTTAAGTAAAATATGGATTTTAATTTGCCTGGGAGAAGAATAAATGCCATGATTCATATATACTGATATGCAAGTATTTCCATTTTTCTGAATTACAGTCATAGTGATCCAACATCTGTAAATTACAACTGACTACCCCATTATACCAAATCAAAAGGTTACTGACAGATGTTCATCTCAAACCTAAAAAAGCCAAAACATTTTACACAGTTGTCAATAAAAGTCCTCTTTTCTCACTATATAATACCTATTTCAGTGGGAGTTGGATTAGACCCTTTATGCACACAGGCAGAAGAGCAAATCACTAACTGACTGGTACTCTTATACCCTGCTAATATTTTCTAACAGGTTTAAATATAATCTATACTTAAAAGCATGGGTTCTGAACCTGTGGGTTGCGACTTCCTTTTCTTTTTTAATTGGCCAGAAAGGAGGACCCAAAATGTTCAGATTAACATATTGACACTTTAACTTACATATGACCTGTTGATGACAAAGGCTTCTGTTTCCGTACCTATTTGCTATTAGCACTTCTAATACATACCCTTTTTTCAACCTCCAAAGGAAGTCTCACATCCCTTCTCAGGAAAAGCTGTGGAGTTTCCCTCTGAGGATCCAAGTTTGTCAGTTCAGTGAGTATTTCAGGCCAGTCACGAACATGCTGCAATGGTTTGTGATACGGCTTCAGCTGAAGGCCTGAAAAATAACGTCTTTTAATTTAAAATAGCAAACAGGAGACTCAAGCCCATACATGTGCAAATGAATGCTGTATCAAAATAAATGAACTGAGGGCTCGCTTATCTCAGACAAAACAGCGTTTTAGTTTACCTATCACATATAAAAGGTCAGAAGTGTGGATTTAGTGCCACAGCAGGACCCAAGCAATAATGCAATAAATGTATGCTTGAATTATGATCAGTCTAAAAAATTAATTGAATTTTTTTTAAAGAATACGCAACTTTAAAAATCTAAGTTTTCAATGAAACAGGTGAACCCTAAAAGTACAACCAAAAGGGCCTATCATAACAGCTGTATGATTGGTTCAAAACATCACCTCAAATAAAATATTTTAAAATAAACTTCTTCTTAATTCTTCCCCCACTTCCTCTCGCAAATGCCTGTACAATCATAAATATCTAATCCAGGAGAAGAAACCAACTAGCGGGCTTTAATGATTGGATCAGATAGTGATTATATCTATTATTTTAGGAGAAACAGAGGGATTTGGGTCTTGACAGGAAAATATTATCTCTTTGGTCTATTTTAGAAATATATTTGCCATTTTACAGATGATAATTGTGTCAGGATAGAGGTTCCTTTTCTGCAAAGGACCATGATCCCAACATGCTGCAACCACACCATTTTTCCTGCTTCCCTACTCCTAGGAAGGCTGACCTACAGATCTAGATCTGTGTGTCATCCAGCCAGCACACAACCACAGCTACGTTCTCCACTACTCAACTCTCCTTCACTTCTTGGTTTCTGCACAACTGCCTACTTAAAATCTTCTCCCACTGCCATTGATTTGTGCTGCCCACATTCAAAACCATCTACAATTAAAAACATCATAGTCTGACAGTTTTCTTTTTAGATTTTTATTATCTAACACTATATTAGTTGCTTAAAGCAAGGAGAAATTGAAGTTGATTTCTCAAAGTATTTTCATGGAGCAACTTTGTTTAAATCCATACCATACATTTAATCAGACAGAGTTTAGATTTTCTTGGAAAATTCAAATATTCAGTTTAATGTGGAAAATTATGAATGTTTCATAGAATTTCTTGTGGTAACAAGAACTTAAAAGATTTGTAATATTACCCTTAAAAAACAAACAAAAAAAAGTCTCATTATTTTAGGCAAAATAATTTACAATACACGCTTGGAAGGTAAAGGGACAGCAGTGGACCAGCCTGCATGGGGGGAAGGTGGGAGTGCAGGGCCTGATCTCTGGTCCAGGGCAGTCTCTCCCACTCCCTGCAGCCCCCCCCCCCCAACATTGGCAGGGCAGAGGCTCTCCCAGCACCACCCCAAAGTCTTGCCTGCAGTGAGTGGGATGGCAGGTGGAGGGCGGATCAGAGCTGGGTGATTTAAAAAAAATTTTTGGAGACTAGCTGTTCCATTCGGTACAAACAAACAAAACAAATGACTCCATAACTTGGTGGTCAGGGCACTCATCTGAGAAACCCAAATTCATGTCCCTTCTCCAATGACTAATCATTTATGCACCATGAAACATCTTCAATAGGAAAGACTGGAGACACCCCCATCAAAATATTCCATCGTCCAGTGGCTAGGGGACTCTCCTATAGTGTGGGAGATCCCAGTTCAAAACCATTCTCTGTGGGAAAGGGACAGGGCAGGGGAGAGTAAAACAGATGAAGGGTGCAGAATTAGCCCAGTTGCCTCACAGTGCAGATGGCTGTTCTAATCATTGGACTAAAACTTATCAGGTAGGCACTACTGTTGCCTTCTCCTTCCCCTTTTTTGAACTCTAGCACTTCAAAAATGCCCAGAAAAACAATGGTCTGAATTGAATTTAATATTTTGTTCAACTCAAAAAGGACTTTTTCAGTTTACTGAATTTTTTTTACTTTTCAAATTTGGTTCCATCCGAACCGATACTTCCCCCTAAAAATTTCCAGAAATTCCAGAGAACAAAAAAGTCCATTATCTGCCCTGTTTTAAAAGGGACACAAGACTCAAGACATCACTCAGTCAGGTTCCTTTCATCTTAAAGATGGTGTGGGCCTATATAGTGCTTGACTGGTTATGCATCAAGTAAAGGAAGTTAAGTCACTGCAGGGCTGGATTAAGGAGCCTTTAAGCCCCTGGCTACCCCCCACTGATGGTTCCCCCAACCTGGGGTCCTAGCCCCCACCATGGCAGCCTCTGGATGGGCCAGCACGGGAGGGAGGGGGGGGAGGAGGTTTGGCAGGTGTGGGGCCAGAGGCTGCTCTCTGCCCTGGCCCTGGCCCCAGCCTCAGCCTGGCTGGTCTGCCCCTGGGGGTGGCAGGTGCATGGTGCAGCCCTCCAGGCCACAGGCCCCGGAAGGTTGTGCCAGAGGTCTTACTGCACGCCAGCTGGCTCTCTCCCCAGAGCAGAGAAACCATGTCCTGTCTTGCCCCGCCTCTGGGGGCAGACCAGCCAGCCCACAGGTTGGGCAGGACCACAGAATCTGGTCTCTGGCCCAGGACGGTATCCCCCGTGCCAGCATCACCCCCAAGCTCTGCCAGCCCTAAGTGGGGTGGCAGGAAGACATCAGTTCAGACAGGGATCTTAGGGGCTGGAGCCAAGGGTCCGCATTTAGGCCATGGCCTGGAGCTTCAGCCCTTATAGCCCTAATCTGGCCCTGAGTAGTAAAACGGGGAGAAAAAGATCAGGCAAAAACACTGAAGAAAAGAGTTGCTTAGAACAATTCCAGCTATACCACCCATCATCATATTTTAAATTCTAGATATTTAGAGGAAACAAACCTGACATGTTGACACTTGCACTGAATTCTTAATGCAAAGCTTTTATACTAACACAACACAAGCAAGGCGTCTAACCCAGTTTGAAGCAGGTGAAATTATGATAGTTTCTCACATTTAATTGGTATTACAAAAGACACACACAGTTATACATTTAAACAGACTAAATAGTCATAAATGTACCTTCTAATACATAATTCCAAAGTCAGAAAATAAAAGTATGTATTAAGGACTGTGACAAGTTTAGGTGGCCCTTTAAGAAGGATGGGGCTCAGCTTCACTCTGTGTCAGGCTAACCTCACTTTCCCAGATGGAAGGAATAAATTCCAGGAATCATACGGTAGAAGACTCTAAATAAATGCCAGGCCTTCTGGGATGTAAAGGGCAGAATGAGTTCAGGCAGCAGAAAGGCTCTCTTTGGCATCCAAGCAGATGTTCTCGGAGTGCAACTCTGCAGGGAGCAGGCTCAAAGCCAATCTGTTGGAGGAAAGCTCCAGCAAAAGTCAGGAGACAGACTTGTCTTAGCGCCTAGGAAGAGAACCTGAGAAGTGAGACCTACAGCGAGTAGATAGCTCCTTCAAGGGACCTCAGGCCAGAGAAAAAGGACACAATTTATATTTGGAAATTAAGCTAAACCATTTTATTTAAGAGAAATTTAAAAATTCTGTCTCTGAAAAAAAGGGGACTGAAATACTGTGACTGCTGAGAGTTCTTTTGAGGCACTGGCTGCTGAGATGGCCCATTGGTTTACAGGGATGAAGTCAAATGCTTTAAAAAATACCATTTATGATCTCAAATAATTAATAGAAAATATGCAGAGATAACATAAATCCAGTTCTTTAATTACTACTCCTATAAATAATTCCAGTGAAGTTGATTACATGTTGAGTATATGAGTATGGCTCATTTATGTGAGCAACACTGGAAGTGATTTGGCCCTGTACTTGCAAGCAAAGATTAGGCATCTCCATACATAGGTACCTTAATGAGTGACACACACAAGGAATCCTGTGGCACTTTTAAAGACTAACAAATTTGTTTATCACATGAGCTTTCATGGGATTCTACCCATGGAAGCTAATACAATAAACACATCTGTTAATCTTTAAAAGTGCCACAGGACTCCTTGTTTGTTTTGCTGAACTAGACTAACATGGTTACCTCTCTGGAACTTAGTAAGTGATAGGACTGTCAAAAGTGCTAAGCATCCAGCAGCTTTCACAATAGTCCTGTGTTGTCTCTTCCAGCATCATCCATGTCTAATTCTCTTCATGGAGCATGGCCAGACACACTACTGCAATCGCTCCATTGATTACAATGGCTTAAAATTCTAGAAGGTATTTAAGAGGGTTTTTCCTACAGTTTGCATCACAGATACTACTACTGTAGTACAAGATATCTTATGGTGCACAATCTCTTCCCTTTTTTCCAACGAAAGACACTATTTTTAAAAACAAAAATGCTCAAAGAATGGATGACAGGCACCAAATCTAAGCTAATAAAAAAAAGTGTTTTTAAAGATCTTTTCCCCCTAAGTGTTAAAAAACAAAACCCAGTGTATGCCAATAAACCCGAAATTCAACATTGCTCAGTTCCAATGTCTCGTCCAATTAAGAACCAACTTACTATCAGTCTGGGCAGGTCTCCATTTTTGGCATTTGCCTCCTTGCACTACAGTAAGAAAAATTCTCAGTTTTTTTTTTTTTTTTTAAAAAGGTCTCAAAAATGTCTTAGCAATTCAAAAAAATGTAGGTATCATGTGAATGTAAAAGAAAGCTAGCAAGTTCATAATTAGGTCTTCCAGTATTCTTGCTCATGTCCTTTTTTACTTCCACAAGACATATCCAAAAGAAAGGTAAAAAACCTAAAACAATTACATTACAATATATTACAATAATGTTGCAAGTTCTTTAACTACTTACTAAGGTTCTCAGAACAAATCCAAATAGTGAAGTACTGCTGTGTTTCCTGAGATAGACGCATTCCTTCCATTATCTGCTGTACAGTAGTATTGTTTCCATGTTTTAGCTCAACAGAGCGATACGAGCCATCCATTCGATATATACGCACCTTTTCATACTACAGCAAAAGTATATATAAAAGTAACATTAAAATAAATGGAACACAAATTAATCATAAGTTAAAATCCTTCTTTTCTATTGCTTTCATTTCCACAAACATCAAGTTTTAATTCAACGTAGCAGCATGTACATTTTGAGGAAAATAATTATGCAGAATTCTTTTATATTTTTCTAGGAATGGATCAGAACACCTTTCACAGATCTGCGGGACCTCCCAGGACGCAGGTAGTGTTCTCTTCCTCTTAAATTCCCAGACCATGCCTATTACCACAGGAGCTAAGGTGCAGATTTTTAAAGGTATTTAGGTGTTGAAATGTTGAGCAGAGCAATGTGTATATACACGAAAAAAATCTGCCTATATATCCTGCTACATGCTATCTGCGATTACTACTACTGATTATGAATTACGCACATGACAAATTTATACTAAAACATTTCATTGTTACCCAGTCCTCCTTCCATCTCTCTCATTTGTTTCACTTACTCTTTAAGTTTCAGCTTGTAAGTCACAAACTCGTTGGATCAAAGGCCATAATTTATTATATGTTTATACAACTCCTAGTATATGGCAGTCCCCAACCTGCTTGAGGTCTATAGGTACTACTACCATTATTTTCAATGGACTGTGGGCGCAGAACATGGCTAACTACAGTTGTGTTTTAAGCAAGTGACTAACTTTATTTATGGTTTAAATAATCCCATTTAAATCAACGGGATCATTCATGTTCTTAAAATTAGTCATGTGTTTAAGTGTCATGCTCCACTGAGGGAGTTAAACGTCTTATCTCCAGTTGTTTCAATGCTTTAGCTGTTTTAAAAAAAAGTAAGAATTTATTATAATAAAAGTTTACTTCCTATATTCCCTTTGCTCAGTCTTCCTCAAAAAAGTTCAGTGACCAAGCTTGGAAGCTTTTGACCAGAAAGGTGAATGTCTCGGAAAAGTATGACTGACTGAAAATGAGTTAGAGCGGAAAACATTTTGCAATCTTAAGTATAGTACTCCTACTGTAGTAACTTCAATTGTCCAGCATTTAGTTTTGTTGTATTAATCTGATTATATTAGAAGACAAATAACTATTATATATTAAGATCTTAGAATAACTGCTTTTATAAGGCAAAATGAGAGGGATCAATACTTTCTTCAATCACATTTAAAGTCAAATGAAAATATGCTACAAAATAATACGCCAACAGATTGTATCAATAGATAAACCATTAGAAGACAGATAAAAGAAAATAGTAGCAGCATGATCAATAGTGGCAGTGGAATTTGTGGTATTTTATGTCTAGAAATCAAAACATTACATTTTAAAACAGTGCACATAGCTGTAGGGCCACAGGTGTAACATACAATATCAAATGCAGGATTTGTCCCTGTTCACACCAAAAACCTACGTATATGCTGCATATGTGTCCTGTAGTTGCTATATGTGGATCAACAGTATCACTTGTCTGTTTTCCATGCTGTATACAATTTCTAAGACTTTAAAATATGGCCACAAAACTGTTTAAAAGGTAAACACATACAGGTTTATTTATGGCTTCCTTCAACAGTTTTGCTGTTGCTTCCCAGTCATTTTGTTTGCTGTCTTCACAGACATTCAATGGAGATCTTCCTTGTTGGTCAGTAATGTGCTAAAAATATGAACAGAAAGACTGGAATAAATATTAGTTTTCAATCTAGATATATAAACATTACAGTTTTGGAGATAACTAAAATATCTAGGATTTTCAATAGTGATTAAAATCCTCCCTAGATCATAGGGATCAATTTGATTTTAAAATAATTTTAATTATTTTTATAATTTATAATAATTTAAAAAATATTTTTAATTAATTTAATTATTTTTATTTTGTCTGGCTCCGCAGGAAACCACAGGGATATGAAGCACAGGTGTGTTTGCCATCCAAGTCTGAGATGTCTCAGCAGAAATGCAGAAACACCTTGCATAGGGCTTGCTTACAACTAACCCTTATTTTAGTCCATGCTCGCAGTCATTTGTTAAACACCAATTTGACATCATTTAAAATAAAATTTTAATGTTCTAATTTTGTGCTACACTGTATTCTGATACATATTTTGCATATGAATAGAGTAAAATCCATAGTCAGAGATCTTCTCTGGTGGTGGTGGAGGATGTTAGTAAGGAGCTATGCATTTCCCACTGACATTTATTATCAGCAAGCTAAATGTAATATAACTAACAACAAAAACTACTGCCCCACTTGATGATGTTATGACTTCAGCCCAATAACATATTTTCCATCTGTTTATTTTCATCACACTACCTTCATGTTATTAAACACAGTATGTATATACAACAAATATATGCAAAAGTTGTGCAGAATTTGATTGTTTTCCACTCTCCACCTTTTGTATGTTGCAGAAAAAGAAGGGAACTAACAAAACACGCCTCTTGTAACTGTGCCCACCTTGCTTATACTTGGACATATCCTGCTCTACTGCTTTTTATCGATTTCCTGTCTGTTTTGATGATAAAATCCAATAGGGACAGACAGTATCTATGTGTTTATAGAGCACCCAGACAATGCACCCTAGTCCGATTGGTGCTTACTGATGCTACTGCAATTTAAAAAAAAACAAAAAAAAAAACTATTAACTAGACAAACAACAGAAATATGCAATTCAAGCAAAAACCAAAAGGCTAAGGAAGTTAATTCTTGATAATATACAGGAACTTTACAAAAATACAGTAGGAGTTCAGAGCAAAATCTCTGGTAAGATCCAGTTAAAGTACAGTAAAACAAACAAGGTGCCCTGTGGCACTTAAAGACTAACAAATTAATTTTTTGCATGAACTTTCGTGGGAGAAAAATCCCACTTCATCAATTGACAAAGGAGGCAAATATAAATCAGTCTGTATGTCTGGGCAAAATAAGTTTTAAGATGGCATACAATCATCATAAAATAACTGGAATCTGGGAATTCAAAATGTATGTCCCTTTTACTTTAATTTAGTAGAGACAATTAAGAACAGAAATTGCATTTCTTTATTTTTACCTTGGGAATTGAAGATACACACTATATGAGAGATATTTTAAGTGTGTACTGCAACTATAGGTAAGACTATCAATCCAATTACAAAGGTATCTTACTCTGTCAATTTCGGGGTGGTTTAGCAGAATTTGCACAATTTCAGCATGTCCTCCTCCAGCAGCAAAATGAAGAGGAGAGCTATGTTGTCCATTCAGTAGGTTTGGATTACATTTCCCCTTCTCCAGCAACATTCGAGTGGCTTCAACTTTTCCATACCTAGAACAAAGATTAAAAGCAAATTGTCTGCAACAAAGAACATTAGATTTAAATCGCCAACCCCCCATCCCAAAAGAACTATTTCAGATGCTTTCAGAGATACTTCTGAACGTGTTAGACCACGTGTCATATTTAGACTAGGGCAATGTGGTCTAGACGAAATTACCCTAATTTAGGCACACAACTGGCTGAACAATTATACCCAAAGAGTACTTAGTGATTTGCTGTCAAACTGTGAGGATGTATCTAGTGGGATTCTGCAGAAGTCAGTGCTGAGTCCAGTACTATTAAATGCTTTAATTAATGACTTGGATAATGGGAGTATACTGTAATGCTTAT
Organism: Podocnemis expansa; assembly: GCA_007922195.1. Classification (NCBI taxonomy): domain Eukaryota; kingdom Metazoa; phylum Chordata; order Testudines; family Podocnemididae; genus Podocnemis; species Podocnemis expansa. The sequence continues at coordinate 33,467,250 of ML681964.1, read as the reverse complement.
ACAAGTCAGGGGCATCGCTGGTGCCAGGCTCACAGGCCTCAAGCCCCGAGTCCCAGTGCCCAACCCCAGGTCTGCCGCCATGCCGGCTGCAGCAGCAACCCGCGAGCCCCAAGCCCCAGCGCACCAAGACCTGGGTCTCTTCCCAGGACAGCAGCACTGCAGCACTCCGGACAGAAGTTGCAGGAAACACCATGCTGGGGGTGGGTGGGTGGGGGTGGGGGGGAGGGGTGTTTGCAACGACTTTGGAAGACAGGATTAGAATTCAAGATTATTTTGATATATAGGAAAATTGATGTGAAAATAACAACATGAAATTTAATAAAGACAAATGCAATTATTCCCCTAAGGAAGGAAAAATCAAAGGCACAACTACAAATGGGGAATAACTAGGTGGGCAGTAGTATTGCAGAAAAGGATGTGGGGATTATAGTGCATCACAAATTCAATATGAGTCACAATGTGGTTCAGTTGTGAAAAAAAGAAAATATCATTCTGGGATATATTAACAAGAGTGCCACATGCAGGAATAGGAGGTAATTGTTCCACTCTGCTTGGTCTTCAAACACATTAAGGAATTTTACGAAGTGAACAGTGATCAATTGTGCTCCATGTCCACTGAACGTAGAAAAAGAAGGAATCAGGTTAGTTAGCAGCAAAGGAGATTTAGATTAGATATTAGAAAAAAAGTTTTGGCATCCCTATCATTGGAGGTTTTTAAAACAAAATATCAGTCAGCAATTGCCTACATATAGTTTGCCCTCCCTCAGCACAAGGACAGATGAATATATGATCTGTTGAGCTACCTCTCAGGCTTCTATTTCTATGATAAAAAGAATACAGTTATCTTGTGAACAATTTCAGTTCAGAATACAGAGCAAAATTCTTCTTTTCTGGCTAAACTTACTCTCATTAAGGCCTATTTACATATGTAGTTCAGTGGGAAGTGGATTTCAGTCATTTGAATTTTTGATGAGCTAAAAACATTTTACAAAGTTTTAAAAGAAAGCCACTGTTCAATAATTCAGAAAATAAGAAATTTTTCCACAAAAATTCATCTCCAGACTAAGAAAACACATAAGTATAATTATCCAGAAAGGACATATTTTCAGAAAGTAAGTATCATGTGAAAACAAGGGTTATAATGAAACTTCCTGGATAATGATAGCTATAGCGGCCATGTTATAATTATAAAATGTGCTCTAGAATTGTGATACAGAAGCAAAAGTAAACACTGAAAATGACTAAAATAAGGGAACGTATAATTTAAAGTTCTATCTATGTACTTTCAAACTGGAATAATCAAGCCTTTGTTAAATAAAAATAATGATCTTTACTTTTATATTCTAAGGGTTCCCAAGCATGACATTAAAATCTATTTTAAAAATCCAGTTTATCTTGCATTATTTGTGGTTAACTTTCTGCATTTGTCTAAACATAAACAAAAATCATGACATCAGTGTCACATTTGTCCGTGTTAGTCCCACATTCAAATTCTTAGTACTGTAATATTTGCTGAAGAACAACTAGTTAAAAGATAATAAATATTTTCACTTGAATTTAAGAAAATACTGAAATATTTCTATTGGTCTGAGGGTTTGTAAAACTTGTTTTCATTAAATCTAAGTTTTTGGGCTAAATGTCAGTTGTCAATGTCTCTTCAATCAAATTAGAAACAAAGGAATTTGTATTCTGGATCAAACCTACGGCCTGCCTACTCAAGTATCCTGTCTTTGATAGGATCCAACACCAAAAGTTTCAAAGGAAAGTACAATAAAACTAGCATCATGCCCCTTCCATTATTCCTCTACCTCCTAAACCCTTTAGTCAGAGACTAGCCTAAATCTTGAAGCATGAGGTTTAATATCTCTTTCAACATTACTTTACATTAACTGGAAGAACAAGTGATGTCAACAATTCTAGAGTTTGGATTTTCTGTAATTTAACTAGTATTTTAAATCATATAACTGCTTAGTTGTAAGGTTTTCAGTCACGTAGATAAGGAATACATTCACTTGGCAAAAATACTCACCAGCATGCATAATGGATAGGTGCCCAATGATCACTGTCTAACTGGCTGACTGAAAAGTTGTCATCTAGAAGGTGACTCAGTAATTCAGAGTCTCCTTCACAAGCACTGCGATGAAGAGGGAAATCATCTACCCACTGGCGCTCTCTATTAATGAAAAGCAAAATATGAAAAAGATACAACTCACATATTTTAACTATCAAATCTGAAGAAACAAAAATGACACACCTGCAGGTATCTAATGATGTGCACAAAGCACAAGCAGCTAAAATGAATCAATGTTTATACAATTAGACCGTAAGTAGACAGATGGCCAGTCATGACTAATATTCATCATGCTTAGAAACACTCATTTTAGCACTGCCTCATCCTCCAGCTGTCCCCCCACTCCACCCTACATTTGTTTGTTTCACCAATCTGTTGTGTTCTGCTTCAGGCTTTTGGGGGATTGTTTTTTATATAAATCTTTGAGCAGTCTCCAGAACAATGGGGGCCCTAATTCCTGAATGGGGCCTTAGACTTTGTAATATCAATAAGCAATATAAAAATAATTAAATAAATGTAACAATACTTGTCTTCCATGACACTGCTCATGCTGCGTTGCCACTTTTCTCGTTTTGGAATTTGAATCTTTGAATAGTCTGGTGCTCCAAGCCCAAAATATGGATTTATAACTACTTTATCAACCTAGAAAGACAACATAATATTAACAAAAAAAAAAACTTCTCATTGAGACTTGAACAAACCAATCACAATGACTTGTATGGTCTCTTGGAACCAGTGTAAACACAGTAACTTGTTGCTACTAAGGGGACAGATTTTCAAATTTGAAAATCAAATATGACCACAAGCATGCACCAGATCTACCTACAGCAATTTTGGAAGCCAAGGCAGAACAGTCAAAAGAGATCGCCAAGGTGTGAGTGGGCTTCTGCTGGAAGTTTTTGCTGATTTATTATGTGCCATGAAAGTTCCTGGGTGGTTGGGAAGGCAGTATCCGCTACTTAGCGCCCTGGGTCCTTGAACTTGCCAGGGAGATTACTAATGAAACCAGGAAGCTGAGTAGCAGATACTATCTCTGCTGCCCAGGAACCTGCATGGCGCATAATAAACAAACTGGGTACAAGGAAATGGTGGAGAGCATGAAAGGAGAGGGCTTCAGGGGATGGGGTGTCGGAAGGAGAGGCAGATAGTGTCTATTCTCCCATCCACTCAGGCCCTTTTAAGTTGCTGGATCCTGAGCAATTGCCCTCTCCCCACTGGCAGGACCAGCATTCACAGAGAAAACCTGACTATATTAAAGTTCAATACACATCCCTTTCGTAACTAAAACATAGTTCACAGTACAAAACTCTTACCCTGTTGGTATACTGAAGATCCGACCCAAACAAAGGGTTATAAATACACATATCTGCTTTCTCCAGTGCCAACATTTTGCTCTTTATTTCTAATGCAGTATAGCCCATGTGTAGCGAGCTCTCTGTCTGCCCAGGTTCAATAGCATACGCAGGGTTTGTGACGTTAGTTTTAATCCTCTCAAGAGGAGATGGTCTGAATAAAGCTGGGATGGAATGAGACTGTGTGTGTCTTTCACCTAACCATCTGAAGAACAAAATGGAAAAGTCACATTAGTATTTGTTCATTTCTAAAAATAAATACTGTAAAGCACTGATTCTTTACCCACATTGGGTACAACAGTCTTGGGAGAGGGCAAGGCTGTTGCGTGCACAAAAAGGTTATAGATTCAGGCCCTATTATCTGTTACATGAGTGGCTCTGCTGACTGCTTTTACTCCCTACAAGGGACCTGCTCCCTATTTAGGTTGAACGAGGGAGAAACAGAACTATTCATACATTCCTCTTGCTGTGTTAGGTTTTGCTATTCACATATGCATTGTGGGGCAGGACTTAGGGCATGCAGAAGGCCTTTACCATCAGGAGACTCTCTTGGCATTTAATTTATGATTTTATGTTGTAGTTGTGGGTTTTGGTAGCTTTATGGGGGGGGGGGGGGGCCCTGTCAAGTCATATTTGCATTTGGGTTTTCACATACTGCAACAAATAAGTCTGGGGTGGACATAGCTTTGCAAGAGAAAAATTTGGTTATTTAGGCCAAAACAAGAGGGGAGTCAGAGAGGGATACATATTCCCAGAAATGTGAGATTCACTGTATAGCTGGGACAAAAATATACACAAGCAGAGACTGCCTAGAGTCAGTCTCAGCAGTAGCTCTAATCTCTGAGTGTGGCTCATGAGCCAAGCTATGCCTCCAAATTTTGGTATACTGGATAGTATCTCTAACTGGGTAGTTTCTTGTGACTTTGGTGGCTGCTAGTCAGGAAAAAGGGTGACTTGGACACCAGTTACCCTTTCCTGCAAACAATACCTTCAATTGCCTCCATTTGTTTACAATCTTGTTTGTTTATTTAGTAGAACTGTCACCACTATGCAATAAACTACCCCTGGCTTGTAAGGCATCTTATGAGCATATACAAAGCTTTCAAAGCCATCACTTCAGTTTATCTAAAGACTCAATTAGATCATTCTGCATCAGTAAAACTTGTTCACATTTTCAAAGCTTTCTTCACAATCATAAAGGCTGCAAACATATATTAACTGGAAGCTTAGATTCTAGGATGACCATTCTATGACAGGTAAGACAAACAATTATCACTGCAAAGTAAACAAACTGTTATGACTACCAGTGCTAGTAAATAAAAAAGTGCAAAAAAATATAAGCTATACCTTCTATTTTGCTATCATCTTTGGTCAACATCCTGCCCACATTTGTGTGTGTGCTTAATTTTATTCACATGAGCTGTCCTATTTAATTTCATGTTTGTAGAACAGAACAGACAAGCCATGCCAGTATTTCTTCATTTTAGAAGATAAAATGAAGGACTGATGGTTTGACAAGTGAATGGGACAACACATGAGTAAAGTTAAGAGCATGTGTATTTTCAGGAGCAGAACCTAAGAGCGAGTCAGTTTTAAAACCTGAAAAATTACAGATTTCTTTGCTAAATGGAACTGAAGAAGATAGACTCAGCAAAAGAAGGTGCTTAGCCAGTTTTCAAACTATTAGAAATCAGACTAATAAAATTGTCAGAATTATCTAATTTTTAAGAAGCGCTGCAAATCTGTGGATATACTATATTATTCAAAAGTGGCAGACGTTTAGTTTCTATGCAAATCTCAGTGCACTCTATCATGGAAATGATAAGATGACTCCATTATACTCTGGCAAATATCAATAGTTTATAATTAAGATGATCTATGTAAGATGTAGGTGGTATTAATATTCTTGCATGGTTCTGTTACATTAGACATGAACAAACCTCTTTTTGGGAACCTCTAGATTTAAAAGATCATACTCATCTTAACCCCAAATCTACTTGGTGCAAAGAATTACAAAGCAATCCACAAAATTTGCTTGGCTTTTTAAATAAACTTACTAAGAAAACAACATGTGATATTACCATGATTTCCTTCTCAGTGATCATAAGACTGTTGTGAAACGATTCTTATTTTTCATGTTTTCAGACTTCCTTGTTTATTTTCTATTTCTAATCAAGCACTTGTACTAATGACATTTCTTACTTATCCAAGGCGATTAACATTCTAGCAGTGAGTGTAGCAAAATGAGTGCTGGATTCGCTGCAGACCCTCATGATGTCCTGTAAACAGTAGAAAACCGGGCACCCAGGACTGTATGTGTATTTCGTATTATCTAAAAAAGAAAGGGAAAATCAGGAAAGTCTTCAATAGTAACAAGAATCCTGTTTCTTCCTCTTCCACTTAACACAATTTGAGCCACGGAAATTATATCCTATTTTTAGATTATGGTAGATTGATTTTTCCCCAAACAGCAACCAATAAAAATTACATATGCAGGTTTGTTTTTAGGAGTGTTGATTCCAGGATATGAGAGAGACAAGGTGGGTGAGGTAATATCTTTTATTGGACAAACTTCCAAAGCTCATCTCTCTCACCAAAGGAAGTTTGTCCAATGAAAGATATTACTTCACCCACTTTCTATCTCACAAATTACATATCAATTCTTATGTAACATAATTTAATCTAAATAAAGTTTCCTTATAAAAATGCTCTGTTACTGTCTCATGATTGTGATCATGTTTGTTTCCAGAGTTACTGAAAAAAATGTGTATACCTCTGAAGGAAAAATAACCTGTAAGTCTTGACAAAATGGTATTTGGAATGGTATTTATTTGCCAACTTTCATTTTCAAACACATCACAAACAGCAAGTGAATGTTTCCCAGGTAGAACACAAAAAACCTCAATAATATTTTAAATTTATTTTAGTCTCCTATGTGAAAAATATTTTGCCTTCAGAGACCTGCTCAGTATTCCTTACTCAAAGCAAGAAATGCACCTGACTTGAATGGACACTGCTCTCTGAGAAAAGTGAGTTAAAGAAGATCCTTTTTTATGTTTAGTAGTATAAATACAGCAAGGTTTGTAATAAACAAAATTTGTTTTCTTGTTTCATAACATCAATGCTAACTGTTATGAAATGTATTGAATACAACATATAATGAAATTTTGTACTACTTCTTTGATTAACCATATTTCCCTCCATCTGGAAAAACAGACAATTATGGACATTTATTGACCTCTATCCAATTCCTCCAAATATAAATATCACAAGAGTTAACATTTATATCACATATTTATGTAACTTCTTTAGAAGAAATGGCTTAACTTTCTCTAAAATACACACAACATCAGGAATTAGGTTTTAACATTACCTTTGACAACTGCTGGAACAATGAAAAGAGATGCTTCCCTGCCCACCTTCTCGCCATCAAGAGGAAATGTCTTCATTAACACTACTCGCTTTCCTAACATATATTAAAATAACAAAGGAAGTCAACTGAGTCTGGATTGGCCAGCTGGACAAATGGCTGGTAGTTTCATTCTTCCTGATTCCCAGGAAATAAAATCAAATATCGTTTTCCAAAAACTTAAGAAGCAAATTAAATCTTAATTAAACTAAACATTCAGGCCATTTAGGAAAAAAAAAAAAAGGAAAATAAAGGACACCCTGAGTGGTCAGTTGCATGGTTCTGTTCACAGCATTTAAAATAAGGCTTGATTTTTAAAACAGATATTATTTTATTAATTCCTCTAACTGGCCTATTTTGAGTATTAAAATTATTACAGAGAAACCAATACCAAATAAGGAAAAGCAGTTCTCACCTTTGATACCTTGATTAGCTGGTGAAATTGGTTTGGTGGTTTCTGCTACATAATCCAAAATGTTTTGGGTTATCTCATTGCCTCCCTGAAGTTTCGTTTCCAACAAAACTTTTTTTCTCTTTTTCTTCTGTCCTTCGATAGGAACTTCAAGCAACAAAATCTTGCAAACAATAAAATTAAACAATTATTTAAGCAATATTGAAATACTAGTTTTATTTAAAAAGCAAACTAGCAAGTTTTTGTTTTTAATTGACCAACTATAGTGCTGTGTGCTGCATTCCCTAAATAGCAAGAACATATAGAGTATTCAACAGACACAGTAAGCAACTTTGAACATGCTTTTACCCCAAAGTCATGGACGACCAACTCCTATGCAACATTCTATTAAGCACTTTACTGCAGACTTCACAATCATCATGAATTCTGCTGAAGCATGGGGCTTGTCTGCAAGTAATTGTTTACCAACTATATTCCTTTTTATATTGTTAGTATTTTTTTATATTGCAGAAGCTGGAATCAAAATGTTGTTTCACTAGGCACAAATTACACCATTAATTACATGGTGCATGTTTTAGGGTTTGAAATTCTTTGAATAAAAATATGAAGTCATTACGGACAAGGTTTTTTATTTATAAAATTGATATTATAAAAGGAGAATAATAATTGGCCAGTGAAAATTCCAAATTTGTGAGAAATGGTATAACTTTACAAACTGCTCCTAGGTCAGCTGTAAATCTGTTACAAAATCCCAAAAGTTCTGAATGTACAACAGGATGTTTGGGAAAGTCATGCTAACTCGACCACCAAAGACACAGAAATGGAAAAAGCCAAGATTCTAACCTTGTACTAAGTTCCACCCAGGCATGGAAGGATCTGCCAATTTAGAAAATGGTATGTGACGCCTGACTCTTAACACCTACACGTGTGACAGCTTTTTTTTGTATAGATTCTAAGAAGGCAAATATTTAACATGTTCCCGCCGATATGCTATGTTGAGATTTTTTTTCTCTTGTTCATTTAAGCACAAGAAAATGTATTAATATATCATGTTATAATGTTTTAGTGTATATTGGGTTAGTACACTAGCCTTAAACACAGGTTCAACTCTCTACTTTGCCACAGATTTCTTGGGTGAGTGAGGCCAAGTCACTTAGTCTGTCTGTAAGATTGAGATAATTCTACTTCCCTATGCCACAAAGGATTTTTCTGAGGATAAAGAAAATAAAGAAATAAAAGCAATTGTGGGACACTTAGGTAATACTGTACTAGGAACCACAAACATCTAAGAATACTCAGACAGTAAATATCTGTTTCCCCAAACTGTAAGGAAGTTAAGGTTTTTGCTTTCTTTTAATTGTTCATAGTTTCAAATTCTAATCAGAGAAAATTAAAAATATTGTTTATACTTCATATGACTTAGCTCGATATTCGCGAGAATTCAAGCTGGCAGTATTCTTTGGACGAATCACAGCAACATATGCATCTCTTATGTTTTCTGGGTTTCCCATGGTTTATTCTTTTTCATTTATTACTAGAGACAAAGACATAAACAGAAACAAAAGGTTAATCTGAATAAACAAGACTAAAACCAAACCAAATACAATACCATATGCTACCAAAAAGCAATGGCGTCGCTAGCGTTGGGCACCCCAGGGCATGCGCCCCGGGTCCCAACGCTGGTGCCCCGGATCTCCGGCCCGATCCGTGGCCCAATCCCTGGTAATCCACAGCTGCAGCGGCCGCGTCTCCGGCCAGGGATCTGGGGCCTAGTTGGCCACCTGGCAGGCCCCGCCCCCGGCCACGGATAGGGCCAGGGGGTGGCTGCGCTGCGCGCGGCACAGCCTGGCCCGGCCCGAAGTGGCCGCTGGAGGCCGGGCCCGCAGCCACAGCCCTGGATCCCCGGCCGGGGACGGGGCCGCCGCTGCCACAGCCAGGCTCTGGATCCCAGGCCGGGGATGGGGCTGCCGCTGCTGCGGCCACCGGCAGCCAGGTCCCGGATCCCCAGCGGGAGACAGGGCCGCTGCAGCTGTGGGCGGCCGGCTGGGTCCCGGATCCCCAGCCGGGGATGGGGTCACCGCAGCCACCAGCAGCCAGGCCGGGGATCCAGGGCCCCGCTGGCCGCCTGCTGCCACAGCAGCCCTGTCCCCGGCTGGGGATCCGGGGCCCGGCTGGCTACCTGCGGCGGCCCCGTCCCCTGCTGGGGATCCGGGGCCTGGCTGCAGCCACAGCAACCACGTCCCCGGCCAGGGATCCGGGGCTGCGGCCACAGGCCCGGCCTCCAGCGGCCCCTTCGGGCCAGGCCAGGCCAGGCTGTGCCGCGCCACGCTGCGCCGCACCATGGCCTAGCTGCCGGCAGCAGCGAGGCTTCCCCCTGGCCATATCCCGGGCCACGGGGCGTGGCCTTCTGGGTGGGGGTGTGGCCTGCCCTCTGGGGGCGGGGCCTGGGCCCGTGCCTCGGGTCCCTCCCCGCCCCAGCGATGCCCCTGCCAAAAAGCATCATTTTCATTGATGTTTAAAATAGGTTATCTTTTTTATAGCTTGAGAAATTATTTCAATGTTTGTTGCAATTCATTTTCCTTTTCATGCACTAAGTATGAGTGAAAAACCCAGAGTGTATAGAATATGAACAGCTTGTTCTCTAATTTATTTTTAAAATTAAGTTTGGAAGGATTAAATTTTTTTTTTTGATAGAAGTCAGTAAACACTGATTTCACCATCCACACACAAACTGAGGAAAAATATTACATCAATATTAATTAAAATTTACAAATAGGCACAGAAAGAAAAATGTGGCTTGGGATCTTATTTGAGTTTTAATTTTAAGATATTTACTTTGTAAATTTTGACATGTGACATTGACGATATGAGCTGTAATGGTTGTAAAGCCAACTTTTTTACTATTAGTATTAACTATCATTAAATAATAGGCCCCCAGCTGTACAAGTTTAAATTGACAAAAAAAATTAAAAATGCTTAGAACCTATAATTTTGCACAATGGGAAAATTTAAAATCAATTAAAAAATGCTTAAAAACAAACATCAATATTATCCACTGAAATTATATTTTTTAAATCTGGGAAAAAAATCATATTCCACCAAGCCTATTTGTAATGTAAAGATGACAACTGTATCAGCTTTTCAATGTAAAACCAAAAGTCATTTCAGCTCACTTTGGCTGTCCTCCCCACCCCTTTTCCTGAAAATTTAGAAAGAATTTTTTTTTTCCAGATCTGTACGTGCAGAGCACCAGATGGATGACTGTGAATATATTTTGAAGGGTAAAGTGGAACCTCAGAGGGGCTTAGGCCTTGCAATGCACTTAGCAGAAGAGGCAATTTCCCTTAAATGTGGTTAATCATACCTGTTGTTTGAATCTAAGCTCTTGGCTTAGTACCAACTGCCAATCATGCCAAATTGTCTGAATCTTTTTAAATGAGCACATGTCCTCCATATTTTGTAATTTTCTAAAAGGCTGAACAACTCTAGACTCTTGGAAGGTATAAACAACCAGTAAACTTGTCTCAGTTTTTCATATATCTATGTAGTGTACACCAGGGTGATTTCAGATGTTACCCAGTGAGAAACAAAGTTAAACCAACCATTTTTTCATTTGAGATCAAAGATAGATTAGTGTTTGTCTCTGCTGTGATGAAAAACTGTGTGTCACCTACTCATATGTTCATATGTAAGATCTAAATTGTTTAGACTGTTCAGGTGCCTCTTCCCTGAAGTGTTAACTTGGGCTTTTATTGGAGGTTGTCCTCTGTTCTTCTATGGGAAGTAAAACATTCTTATTAGGATCCCTAGTAACAGAGCTGGGAAAAATAAGCTCTAAAATGAAATACTTGTTTTACTTCAGATGGTCTCTGAATGGGAGCAGTGCTCCACTTTCACAGCTCATGGCAGACTGAAGCCATATTCATTCCAACTGGTTGACGATTCTTTCTGGGACCCCAAGGCTATGATTACCCTTCCTTGTATTAAAATAGATTATACAGTGGCACTCCTTTATAATCCTAAAATTGTGCATTACAATAAATTAATTAAAAAACCTCCAAAAGATAACTAGTTCTACACTTCACAGTCTAGAAACAAGAAAATCTCTGGCCTATTTCAGCTGATCTTTTCCTTGACCCATGACTGAAAACCTTCTCATTGCCTATGATCAATATAGACTATATGCAAATTTGTCTCACCACAAAATGGAGATTTTATCATTACTATTTATAGTTTGCAGTGCTGCTGCACCTGTTCTGAGGATAAATATAGGACTTCGTCTTCCATGCACTCAATCCAGTATGTTTCACAAGGATGAGATTAACTGAAACAATACAAAAGAAAAGAATTATAATTAAATGTATAGTTAAATGTAAAATGTTATAAATGACACTGTAATTAAAAATGGATATTAGTCAAGATGGTCAAGGCTGCAACCTCATGCTCTGGGTGTCCAGGCTACCAGAAGCAGGGAATGAATGAGAGGGGATGGATTGCCCTGTTCTGTTCATTCCCTCTAACTCAGAGGTCTCAAACATCTGGCCCGTGGGCCACATGTGGCCCCAAAGCTATTTCCTGTGGCCCGCAATGACACCGTTGTTACCGATATTTGCAATATTGTTGTATGTAAAGGTTTAATTGGTGTGGCCCTTGGGCTAATGTACTGGTCCTCATGCAGCCCTGTACTAGTCCTCATGCGGCCCTCATGGTGATTTGAGTTAGACACCCCTGCTCTAACCCATCTGATATTGGCCACTGTCAAAAGATAAGCTATTGGGCTAGATGGAGCATGGTCTGAGCCAGTATAGTCATTCTTACAACGATGTTCTGCTAGCTGGAAGATATCAGCACTAGGAATGGAGTTGAAGTCTTTAAATATTGATTTGTATTACTGTACCATCAGCACAGCATCCTAAAGCAAAAGTAGGAAACCTGGAAGAAATGTGAGCCTTCATCTTTTCATTTAGCTTTCCTCAAAGCATTTGAGCGAGTGAGAGTATAGGCAAAAGCCCTTACCCGGCCAAGCATCAAGGCTCCATTGTACTAAAGCTGTATAGCAAAATAGTCAGATCTTTACAGCAGGAACTGGACACAAAACAGACAAAATGGGCTTGTATGGAAAGGATAAAAGAACAATAATATTAACAGTTCAGCAGAAGTTATATTAATGCTAAGATTCTACCACAGTTATTTTTAGTAAAAGTCATTGACAGGTTGTTTGCAATTAAAAATTCACAGAAGACCAGGACCAGTCCATGGGAGGGTGAGTGAACTGACAGCCATGCAGAGCTGAAACTTGGAACTGTGGGCAGTGGGGGAGGGACTGACATCCTAGAGCTCTTCATCAGGTCTTGGGGAAGGTTAATCACAGTGCTGCAGCCAAATACAAGGTGGAACAGACAGTTTAGCGTAAGTATTTAAAATAGATTTTAAGGGACAATTCGAAGTGAAGTGACTTGTCAACTGGAGGGGTTGGTGGAGGAAGAGGAAGAGGCAAAGAAGGGACAGAAGACCTAAATTTCCTCCTAGAGTTTCACCCATCCATTAAACTCTCTCTGGACCATTCCCGCACTAACATCAACTTCCTGGATGCCACAATCAGTTGTCAACAATGAAACCCAACTATAGACAAGAAACCCACAGATCACCACCTAAACCTTCACAGAATCAGTAACGATCACAGAAACACCAAGAAATCTGTTATCTACAGCCAGACACTAAAGATACCAGAGAATATACTCTGAGGAGAAGATCCAGGACACACCTTAACACACTTCTAACCACCTTCAACAAATACAGACACTTCACCCGAGAAGGACTGCATCATGATGGGATACTTTAATACCCCAAAAGAACCAGCTTCCATTCAGAAAGAAACCCCCCATGACCATACACACCTGTTGCTGCCACCTACCATCCCACAATATAACCTACAAAGGTTAACAAACAAACAATTACAGCCCATACTTGATAGGAACCCTATTCTCAAAAATCTTTCCAGAGCCCCCTCTTCCGCCCTTGGAACAACATCCCAACCTGCCCATGCTCTTCTTCAGAAGCAAGCTCCCCACAGACCAGGACACATCAACTCAAAGCAGCACTAGACCCTGCCAGAACAACAGATGCAAAAATGCAGACTTATCTACAGTTACAATAATCAACATCTACAACACATGTCAAGATCCATGAGTCTTACACATGCTTACCACGACATTTAGTGTAAAGTGTACCTCATATCCAGTGCACTAAATGTCCCAATAGCAACTATGCAGGTGAAACCAAACAATCACTACACTTTCAAATCAACCTACAGAGAAAATGTGATAAAAGATAAAGACACCATATCACCTGCAGGTGGACACTTTTCACAAACAAAAAACCAAAATCACACTATATCTGGATTCTCAGTTCTCACTCTCTAAGAAACCTGCACAATATTTTCAAAAGGGTTAATGGGCTACTTCACCTTGAGTGATTCCTTGAAATATGCATTAATTAAACAATCTGTTCCTCCTTGCATTTAGCTGTAACATTATGGCCCAGTCTATCCTATAGTTAGGTCAACATAAGGCATCTTACATCAACCTAATTTGGTTACAGTCTACACTAGTGTTGTTCCCACTGATGTCAGTTGCCCAGTGAACTGACTTATCACCTCCATGGGAGACACAGCATTTAAATCAGTGTAATTCGGTCAATGAAGTGTCAGTGGAGACACTACATTTACTGTTCCTAACTCAAGTCCCACCAGCTGGGGCTGATCATACAGCTGGAGCCCTGCTGCCTAGGGAGCTGGCTGTCAGGTTCAGGCGGCAGGGCTCTATTTGTCAGTACCCTACAACGACAGCCAGTGCAAGTGCACCTAGTGAGGACGTGCACCACTGAGAGAAAGAACTACTGTGGATATACGACACCAATATAATTACTGTGGTGGCTGCATACTTTTGACTAACTTTAATTGACTTAATTCTGCAGTGCAGACATACCCTATGAGTACATTTCCCAGACATGAAGAAAATCTCTGTGTAAACCAGCTTTTGATAACTGAAGCTTCTTCTGCAGCTCCAGAGAGAATATTTTCTTTATTTCAGTTTAGTCAACCAGCTCGGTTCAATGATTAGTTCATTCAAGTTAAGAAACCAACTGGGAGCTGAAAATACAGAAAATTTGTTTTCCTCTTCCAATGTATAAATAAAAACTAGATGAGACAGAAGGAATTTTTCTAGTTCTAAAAACTGAAGGACAATGGTTAACAGAACCAATCAGCTTTTGATAAGGTCTCCCACAGTATTCTTATCAGCAAGTTAAAAAAGTATGGGTTGGTTGGATGAATGGACCAGAAAAGTGGCTAGATCAGTGGTTTTCAAACCACAGGTCACGCCGTAGTACTGCGTCGCAGACCCTCAGATACTGGGTCATGACACTCCCCAGTTGCCACCAAAGGACTGAAATGCACTATCTGAAGATGTTATTGTTCAGTCACAGTTATAAATGATTTTTTTCATCTGGGTCCCAAAGAAAAGAAATTGAAAACCACTGGGCCACATCATTGTGCTCAACACGTAGCAATCAATAGCTGGATGTCTAGATGGCAGCCAATAACATGCAGAGTGCCAGGGGTCAGTGTTGGGGCCAGTTTTGGTCAACATCTTCATTAATGATCTGGAGGATTGGGTGGACTGCACTCTAAGCACGTCTGCAGATGATACTAAGCTGGGGAAAGTGGTAGATCTCCTGGAGTATAGGGATACGATACAGAATAAAAGACAAATTGGAGGATTGGGCAAAAAAAAAAAAATCTGATGAGATTCAACAACAACAAGTGCAAGCTCCTTAGGAACATTTAGGAAAGAAGAATCTTATGCACTGCTACAGAGCAGGGGCCAACAGGTTAAGCCAGTGGTTCCCAACCTGTGGACGCAAGGGTATGGCAGATGGTCCATGAGTGTGTGGAAGGAGATAATTACTGCAGGTAAATGTATTGCAGGTAAATGTACTGTGATGAGCACAATATGTTTATGAGTGAGCATAATAATTTATTAGAAATAGTTGCATTTTTAATACCCCTTGATATACAAGTTTGACTCCTGTCAGCAATAGGCTATGTTAAAAACATTTAAATCCATTCATTTACATGGTGGCCCACAAAAGCTTTTGATGATGATGTAGTGGTCCACATAAAGGGAATGGTTGGGAACCACTTAGTTAAGCAGTTACTCTGCAGAAAAGGACCTGGGTGTTGCAGTGGACAAGAAGCTAGATACGAGTCAACAGTATGCCCTTATTGCAAGGCTAATGGCATATTGGGCTGCATTTGTAGGAACACTGCCATGAGGTTGAGGGTGGTGATTATTCCCCTCTATTTGGTACTTGCAAGACCACATTTCAAGCACTGTATTCAGTTTCAGGACCTTTGTTACAGAAAGGATGTGGACAAATTGGAGAGAATCCAAAGGAGAGCAACAAAATGATTAGGGGGCTGGAGCACCTGATTTTTGAGGCAGAAGAGACGAATGAGGAGGTATTTGATAGAGGCTTTAACTACCTGAAAGAGGTTTCAGGAAGCCAGAACTTAGCAGCACTAGATGATAGAACTAGTAGCAATAGTCTCAAGTTGCAATGAGACAGGTCTAAGTTGGATACCAGGAAAAATGTTTTTATTAGGAGGGTGGTGAAACACCAGAATGGGTTACTTAGGGAGGCAGTGAGATCTCCTTCCTTAGAGGTTTTTAAGGTATGGCTTGAAAAAACCTTTACTGGGATGATTCAGTTAGGGTTGGTCCTACTCTGAGAAAGGGGCTTGTTCCAGATGACCTCCTAAGGTTCCTTCCAACCCTTATCTTCTGTGAATCAGTTCAATTCACTAACTACAAACACTTTGGTTTAATAAATCAGCTAATTTAAAATGAAACTCGTGTTTTGATAAATCTTGTATATATCAATATATTTAAGATATTTTTACTTAACTAATTTTAAAATGCAGTTTGGGTGCATTAAATTGAATTTGAGCTACCAATAGAGTTTGACACAAAACACGAGTAAAAAGTAATGAATTATCAGCCAGTAAATAAAGGAATGCCTTATTCACTGTTAACATAAACAACTTAAAAATTAAGAATGTTAATATGAATCCGAATACATTTACGTTAAAATGCAAAATTCTTTAAATAAATGTCTACTGATGTAGCACATCCCCCTGCTTAACAAAAAGACAGACCAAATTTAGTGCAAAGGTTATGTTTAGTTACAAATCAACATGTTTTAAAGGTTACTAACCGATGAGAAACAACCTTTAGAAAAACAGAGAGTCCTGTGGCATGATAAATACATTTATTAGTCTTTAAAAGTGCGTTTTTTTTGCTGAATCAGACTAGTACAGCTACCCCCCCTCTGGAACTCATCAACCTTTAGGAAGATAACTAAAAAGTATAAAGGCAAAACAAGGTTAAATTAGATGATTTAAATCAAGCTTTCGAGCTTTCTGCTTTAACTCAGGATTAAAACTGGAGATTTAAAGTGCTCTGATGTGTATTCTAGTAAGTGTTTTTTGATCCTTCCTAACTTCCTCCCATCCTATGTTTCAAATGATGTCTTTGCTTTTGTGGCCTCCCAAAAGAGGAAAAAGAATCAAGGTTCACCTCAGAGCTTCTGGCATCTAGTGAGCTGTGATTATTTGGTGAAAGAAGATATGCATAAAACATTATTCCATTAAGTTCTCACCCCAAGTCTTACTTCTAGCTTTTGGTTTTAAACCCCCCCCCCCAACCCAAAAAAACCCCACATAGTTTTCAATACACACACACTCCTCTGACTTGACTTGTGTCAGAGAAACTCCTATTAATTTATAACTACTTGTGCATCCTCCTGGGTACAGGAAACTACATAGAATCATCATTATCTTTTCTATCAATCAACAAACCCATCATTTCTGAGAATCGGAGATGGGAACGGAATACATCACTTCCTCCTCTTTCAGACCTCCGCGCCGCACACGCTCATCTACAGTTAACCAGAGATCATTTGCACACCGTGATTAAACAGGGGCCAGATCCCACAAACATTCAGCAAAGCAAGTAGTCCTTACTGAAGTGAGCAGCCCCACTGAAGACAGTGGATCTAGATAGGATGACTTTTGCAGGAGAGCTCAACAGAGCAGAATGGACTAGAACAGACTAAACTCATAAGGCTGGAAGGGACCTCATGAGATCATCTAGAACAATGATTTTTATAACACAAAGCGCAGGTAGCTGTGATGGCGTGTCTAAGTCACAAGCTTGCTCAGTCTTCTCCCCAGGACTTGAAATTGGGGGGGGGTGTAGGGGGTGCTCACTAAACTATCAGTGGCTGACAACTGGGGGGAAGGTTAGGGAAATCCCTGAGCTAGCTAGTAGGGAGGTCATCACCCAGAAATAAATATTAACTTTGGGCAGAACTGACCCCAGCTGTTGTTTCTGTGAGACAGTGAACAGCCAACTCCACTCCACCCCCAAAGGGCCAGAGACTCTCCCCATTTTCAGGCGGAATTTTCTCCCCCAAAAGCTCATGAGATTGAGAAACGCCTTAGCCTGGAAGCCTCCTCGTTAGCTGGGCTGAACTAGACTAACACGGCTGCCCCTCCGCCACTTGTCGACACAAGCCCCCTCCGGCTCCAGTCCCCGCTCCGCCAGCAGCGGGGCCGGAAACGTGCCCGGCGCCCCGGAAGGCGGGGAGGGGAGCGGGCAGGGGCTCGGGACAGCGGCCCTTTCCCCTCTCGGCAGCCGGGCCGGCGAAGGGAGACGCCGCCCAAACTTTCCTCTGCCCCGCTCCCCTGCCCGAGCAGCAGACGCGCGCTGCGCGGGGCGCCCGGCTCGGCTCCTTGCTCGCCGCTCTCTTACCGGCCGCGGCGCGGGGCCTCCCGCCGCCCTTCATCCTCCGGCCCGCCCCTGCTCCGCCGCAGGCCCAGACCGAGCCGGCCCCGCCCAGCTCCCTCCCCCGGCCGCAGATCCGCTTCCCGTCGGGGCCCCGCCGCCCTGCTCGGCTCAGCGGCGGCCGATGAATTTCCGGGTCGGCGCCTCAGCTGCGCTGCTGCTGCTGCTGCCGCCGCCTGGCGTCCGGGGCCGGGCCTAGGCCGAGCCGCGCCGTCCGGCAACGCGCAGCGCCCGGCGGCCCCAGGCGGCGCGCGCGCGCTTCCCTCGCCGCCCCGCAGCGGGGGCAGATGGGCGGGCGGGCTGCGGCGAGGCGCGGCGGCGGGGACAGACGCGCCCGGGAGCCGGTGAGTGGCGGGAAGGGCGAGGGGCCGCCGGCAGGGGAGCCGAGCCTCGCCTCGCCTGCGTGGTGCGGCGGCGGCGGGTGCAGGCATGTCTCGGGTTTTGTTGCCACCAGACAAAAGAGCTCGGAAAGGCCGCCCGGGTGCGTGCAGCTGGAGCGTTACCCGGCCTGAGGCACGGAGGTAGCCTCGTGACTAACGCCTGAGGGAAGCCTCTTCTGAAGAGCCGAGTGCCGGTCATTTGCAGAAGCCTCCTCGATGGTGGGGAGCCCAGGCGCTGCTCTTCCAGGCTCGTCTGTGTCCGGCTCTCAGCAGTGCGCCCTGCTTGCCGTGTGTTAGTACAGGGGTGGCCAAACTTATGGGCCTCCAGAGCCACACAAGTTGATTGTTAAACTGTCAAGAGCTGCCCTGAGGCATATAGCCGTATACTTTGACCTACTAAATTGATTTGCTGACATTCTTCCATGATGTTAGTTTCCTAAGGGATAGCCCTGTTAGCCTAGTCCACGGGGAAAAAAAAAAACACCAAAAAACAAGGAGTTGTGGGGCACTTAGAGAGTAACAGATTTATTTTTCACATGAGCCTTCGTGGGAGAAAATCCCACTTCGTCAGATGCTTCCAAGATCATTTCTCCCACGAAGATCTTGGAAGCATCTGACAAAGTGGGATTTTCTCCCATGAAGGCTCATGCGAAAAATAAATCTGTTAGTCTTTAAGTGCCACGTGACTCCGTTTTTCTTTTTTTATTCTGACATGAGCCACGCTTTTTCATTCAAGAGCCACATGCGGGCAGTTCGGCCATGCCTGCTCTAATAGGTGTGTGGATGCCTCAAAATTTGTTGCTGAGGAGGGATCGCTTGCGCTGTGACTTCTTTCCGCATCCAGTTTTAGTCAGTTGTAATTCACAAGGCAGGGGAGGGTTTTGCAATGTGTGGTGGGTTGTTTACTTGGAAATGTCTTGGATTAAAAAAGAAAAAAAGGGATGGTTGGGTTTTTTTTCCTTAAGGGATGCACCACCCATCAGTTTCTGGGGTTTTTTGTATGCTGTGTGCTGTGAATTCTTTGAGACCATTAAGGAGACAACAGTGGAAGAAGCATCACTGGTAGTTTTGTTGTACCCACAGCATTGTAGAAACTTGAATTGTCATGGCTTGGCATCAGTTCCTGTGTTTAAAAACAAATATTTTTATTGACTTTAAGTAAACTTTAGAGAATTTTTATAAAGGAGATATTTTATTAAAATAGGAGCATGTGGAAGGCATGTGTGTTTGCAGTTACAGTTGTGATCCTTTTGATATAACCTTAAGTTTCAAGATGCATAGCTCGGTCATACTCGTAAACAATCACTTTAGGCCAGAATTGAGCATTCAGAGTTTCAGATGGGAAATTTTTTCCATTACAAAACTGATCCCTGATCCTGTAAAATGGCTCAAGTGCACAAATGCTGGTAAGACCCCTTGATTTTCATTTAAGTAATAAATCTAAAACCCCTTGTTAGAAAATGTGTAGCTTTAAAAAAAGGTAAGACCTTACTAATTTGTGATTGCTGAGTGTTTTCTCTGTCCTCCACCCAATCAAGGTTGTAGTCATAACATATTCTTTGTTCATTCAGTTTTGAAAGCTGTTTTTGTTTGAAGTAAAATTCAAGTACTGCACATAAATGTGCACGGGTGTAGTCCTACATCTATGCAGAGCACCCTTCTTTCCTAATATATTTTTCTGGTTACTCTTGGTGGGTTTTTTTAACAGTAGTCTCTTCTAGATATTTGAGGAAAAGTAGTAAGTGTTCTTTTGAAAGAAGAGACGGCTACCTGTAGGCAAGAAATATTTCCAGCCAACAATCTTGAGGATTTATAGAGCCAATTTATGTGGTGTGCACACACAGCAACTGATTACACAGCAAGGGAGCGAAGCAGCCTAAGTCAAAGCAGGACTTTCTGAGCATGGAAAGACCAAACAGCATGAAGAGAGAAAGAGACACTGCAAAAGAGTCTTCTGGAATAGTATCCTAAACCTTTCTTGTGCTCCAGTACTGGAACAATTTGTTCTCTCATACCTATGATGTGTCAGGAGGTTCGAGTCAGGAAGCTAATACTGTTGCTTTCAATACCTTTCTTAATTGTAAATTGAAATTAGTGCATCAAATGTGTGTTTCATACTTAGTTGTAACATGAAATATTTAAAATGTGTGAAGTAACATGTAAGAGGAAGGACTTGGTCATTCACAGAATCAGAGAAAATTAGGGTTGGAAGGGACCACAGGAGGGCTTCCTAGACGAGGGGTCTGAAGCCTGCAGCTCTTTGGCTGCCCTCTTGCGGCTCCAGGCCACCTTTGCCACTTGGGGACCCAACAGGTGGCCTGCTCCAGGCTCCCTACCACCACCATCAGGGGACCCTGTGAGGGGCCTACTTCTGGTTCCGGGACACCCCCCCCCCTTGCTGCCACTGCCGCCAGGCAACCCTGCAGCTAGCACCCTGGACCAGTTCTGACCTTCCCCCAACCAGAAAGCTATACCCAGTGTGGTTCTCAAAACACTTGGTTATTGAATTAGTTTTACAAAATGGCTCTTTGTATCTTTCAGGTCGCTGACCCCTGATCTAGTTCAACCCCTTGCTCAAAGCAGGACCAGCCCCAGCTAAATCATCCCAGTCAGGGCTTGTCAAGCTGCACCATAAAAACCTCTAAGGATGGTGAGTGTGCCACCTCCCTAGGTAACCGATTCTAGTACTTCACTCCCCCTTCTAGTGAAAAAGGTTTTTCCTAATATCTATCTTAGATCTCCCCTACTGCACATTGAGACTATTGCTCTTGGCTCTGTCATGTACCACCACTGAGAACAACCTAGTTCCATTCTTCCTGGAACCTCTTTGCAGATAGTTAATGGCATGATATCATCCCCTCCTCATTCTTCTCTTCTACAGACTAAACAAGTCTAGGTCCCTCAGCCTCTCCTCATAAGTCATATGCTCCAGCCCCCAGTTGCCCTGCGCTAGATTCTTTCCCATTTGACCCCATCTTTTCTGTAGCAGGGAGCCCTAAACTGGACCAGACTCTCCAAATGGGGCCGCACAACAGAGCAGTGGTTTTCTAACTTTTTTTCCTTGGGATCCAGTTGAAAAAAGTCATTCATGCCTGCAACCCAACAGTTCCATCTTTGAGCAGTGCATTCCATTCTTTTGGTGGCAGCAGCAGAGGGCATCGTGACTCAGTGCCTGAAGGTCTTTGACTCACTACTGGGTACCAATCCTAAGTCTGACAAGCACTGCAGTAGAGGGTAGTAATCGCTTCCTTTGATTTGCTGGCGGTGCTTCTACTAATGTAGTCCAATGTGCCATTAGCCTTCTTGGCAGTAAGGGCACACCATTGATTCATATCCAGCTTCTTGTCCACTATAATCCCAGATCCTTTCCTAAAGAAGTTCTGCGTAGTCAATCGGTCCCCAGCCTGTAGCAGTGGATAAGATTCTTTCATCCTGCATGCAGGGCTGTGTGCTTGTCCTTGTTGAAACTCATCAGATTTCTTTTGGCCCAGTTTTCTAATTTGCCTGGGTCACTCTGTATCCTGTCCTTGCCCTACACTGTTTGTTCCACTAGTGCCAGTTTAGTATAATTTGCAAAGACGCAGGATGTGCAGTCCACTCCGTCCTCCACGTCTTAGATGAAGACGTTGAACACAACTTGCTCCAGCACTCTGCCTGTTAGACATTGAGTTGTTGATCATTATCTGTTGAGCCTGATCAGCTAGTGAGCTTTCTATCCATTTTACATAATCTAGTCGTTCAACCCATACTTCTTTAGCTTGCTGATAAGAATACTGTGAGAGACCACATCCAAAGCTTGTTGAAGTCAAGATATATCATGTCCATGGCTTACTCCACATCCACAGTCAGTCATCTCATTGTGGAAGTGACTTGCCTTGGGGAATCCATGCTGACTGTTCCTGATCATCTTCCCTTCTTCCAGTTGCCTCAAAATGGATTCCTTGAGGACCTTCTCCATGGTTTTTTTTTCCCCCAAGGATTGAGGTGAGGCTGATGGGTCTGTAGTTCCCCAGATCCTCCATTTTCCCTTTTCTGAGGATGGGCAGCATATTTGTCCCTTTTCAACCATCTGGAACCTCCTGCAGTCACCATAAGTTTTCAAAACTAATGGCCAATGGCTCCATAATCACAGCCAGTTCCCTTAGTGTGCTTGGAGGCGTTACATCTGACCCCATGTACTTGTGCAAGTCTAGCCATGCTATATAGTTCTAAACCTGTTCTTTCACCACTGAGGACTACTCACATCTTCCCCATTCTGTGCTGCCCAGTTCAGTAATCTGGGAACTGACCTTGTCTGTAAAGATAAGAGGCCCAAAAAAAAAAACATTGAGTACTTCAGCTTTTTTTCACATCAAGCGTCACTGTCTTGTCTCCTGTATTCTGTAAGAGGCCCACACTTTCCCTGATGACCGTCTTGTTGATAAGGCACCTGTAGAAACCCTTCTCGTTACACTTCACATCCCTTGCTAACTGCACTCCAGATGTGCTTGAATCTTCCTGATTTCACTCCTGCATGTTTGAACAGTATTTTTATATTCCAGTAAGCTTCTTTTTTGTATTTAAAGCTCACCAAAGACTTCTTTGTAAGCTAAGCTGGTTACCTGCCATATTTACTATTCTTTCTGCATGTTGAAATGGTTAGTTTGTGCTCCATCAATAAGGTTACTTTAAAATACAGCCAGCTCTCTTGGACTCCGTCCCTTCTCGTATTGGCCTCCCAGAGGATCCTGCCCATCAGCTTGTTGAGGGTGTCAGAGTCTACTTTTCTGAAGTCCAGGTTTCATATCCTGCTGTACTTCTGTCTTCCTTTTGTCAGAATCCTGAACTCTACCATCTCATGGTCACTGCTACCCAGGTTACCATCCACTTCTACTTCCTCTACCAATTCTTTCCTGTTTCCGAGCAACAGTTCAAGAGAAGTACAGCCCCTAGCAGGTTCCTCCAGCACTAGCACCAGGGATGTTGACTGCAGCACTCTCCAAAACCTTTCTAGAGTGTCTGTGCTCTGCTGTATTGCTCTTCTATTATCTTTTTTCATCTGGTGGAAAGTTCCAGTAGGGTAGCTGTGCTAGTCTGTTTCAGCAGAACAAGCAAGGAGTTGCTAGACTTTAAAAGCACCAAAGAACTCTTGCTTCTTATTTTATCTGTTACCATCCTCTTTCATGTAAAGTAGATGCTTATTATCAGCAGTGTATTGGTGTCCTTTAGCTATGTCACTCGTAAGTGATGGTTGCTGTTACGGGGAGTTTTGTCTGACCACAGCCACATGAGTAGTTAGGAATGTTTTCAAAGGGGGTGTGTGGCCACATTGTAGGGGGAGTTGTGTGTATGGGAGGGAACAGCAGCTTTGTAAGGAATGGGAAGGGAGCCTCAGTCAGCAAAACAGGTTGGTGAGCCTGGCTGCCTGGGGCAGGCTGAGTTTGATCCCACTGGCAGCTTCATGCTGCACCCTGGAAAGGGATGGATGGCTGTGAGGAAGGCACCATGTACAGCTTACAATGGAAGGTGTGAGGGGGTGACTCTTGGTATGGACGGATGAGATGGGAGCAGGGTGTGCCTTGAGGAGAGTGATTCCTCCCCAATGCACACATAGCAAAACAGCAAATCCATACTCTGCCACCAGCAACCAAGATGGAGGAAACAGGTCAGTGCATGTGGAGAGTTCCTGATGCTATCCACTGAGAAAAGCAACCCCCACACCTCGCTGCCTGAAAGCCAGACACTGGGGAAGATTGGAGGAAATCTTCAACTGTACCTCTACTGCTTCCCTGATCCTAGCCCTACCCGCAGTCCTTCTTTCAGACCTTTTCCCCCTAACTCCCTCCTACACATGCTTTCCATGCAGGGACAGGCAAAGCAAGTGGATGGGGATGTGTGCCCTGGAGCTGTGATGTAAGGAGAGGAGTGTAGAGATGCTGTTTTGCTACTTCATGCCCAAGTCCATCCCTGGATGCGACATCACAAACAGTCCTCTTTTGCATCACTGTGTTGCTGTTATTAAGTGGACAATTGACAGTAAGGAACGTGTTCCTAGAGAAAAGTTGCTCGTAAATGACAGTTGCTCTTTCAGGGTGTTTTTGCAGACAAGCAAGAAGAGTCTACTTGTATTGTCAAAACAGCACACCATGAATACAAACTATTAGTGCAGTACTAATGTGGGGGGGGGTCACAGTTCCAGATTAGGAAACGTGGTTCAGTGGAACTACTGGTAATAATTTTAATACTTTACAGTAAAAAAAAACCCTTGTAAATTCATGACCTTTAGTCATAAGTAACTTGTGACAATGGTTTTGTCTTTTGTGGGTGGGGGGCTTTAAAATCCTGTTAATATCTTAGAGCTGCCTGATAACCTCTAACTTTCAACAAGTTGTATGGGGTCTGGCCATTCTGCTCCTATGGAGTTCTTTGAAATTGTATCATTAAAGTAGCAAGACTTTAAATGAAAGTAAATACTAAGAGCTGTGATTTCTCTCTAGCAATTTTATGTAATAGAAAGTACTAGTTTTCTTCAGTGGATTTTATTAATTTCCTTTCTAAAAGAGCTGGTGATGTCATCATCTTTTGTTTCCCTTTTGCTGTTGGCATGTCAGCTTTTAATAACTATCAGAGGAGTAGAGTTTATATTGTCTGATTTACA
This sequence comes from Podocnemis expansa, assembly GCA_007922195.1. Taxonomy (NCBI): domain Eukaryota; kingdom Metazoa; phylum Chordata; order Testudines; family Podocnemididae; genus Podocnemis; species Podocnemis expansa. The sequence continues at coordinate 33,442,082 of ML681964.1, read as the reverse complement.
TTATTGATCTCTGAAGCTCCAAATGTGTGGAGTTTGCAGCCAAATAAGACGTGTCTCAGCCCAAAGGTGCTTTCAGTTTAGTGAGACAAAAATGTTTAGTGTGAAGAAGAAGGGATAAACAGGCATTTTACTCTATCTGCTTGTAAGTTGCAACATTTGTACATCTTGCTACTATCATAATTTTTAAAATTCCCCTTTAATCCTCCATTTCTTCCCATCTGTTCCCTGTCCTCCCTCGGTGCTTTCCCTTTTCACCTCCTGATTAACTTGATTCTACTGGAGACCTTGAGTTGTGGGTGAGTTACATTGCAAAGGATGAAACCAAAAAGTAGTGAACTGGTCAGGAAAAAAGGTCAGGTCTTAAGTGTCAACATCAAAAGATGGTCTGATGGGACCTTTATCCTTCCCTGTTCTGGCAGCCTGTTACAGTATCAACACTCTTATTATTTGGAAGTAAATTTAAAAAGTCAATGTGTTTTTTCAAATGTTGGAGACAAACTTAAGATATCTAATCTTCTAATCTACACCTGTCCTGAATAAAATCACATTGGACTATCTCTAGGTAAATTTTCCATTAAATGAGAGGTTAATGATTTTCTTTTCCTTTAATTCTAAAGCTAATTTGTCATGCTGACCTCAACACTGAATTTTCTCCTATTTTGTATTAAACTTTAATATTACTTAAAGTAGCCTTGTGTTGCTCTTATTTCATTTTGCATGGGCCAAAGACCTAAATTATAAGACAGAGCGCTTCTAACCTTTCAGAATTTTGAAGGATGAAAATATGCTAAGAACTGATAGTGGGTTACTGTACTGTAATAGATGTGTCTTTGATTAATGCCTAGTTCTTAGTAATCTCTTCAAGCATCTAGCTCAGCTGAGCAGCTGCAAGACCACATTGCAAGAGAACACTACAGAATTAAATTGTTTGATTCTAAATAGAGAGAGGATAGACCTTTGTCAACGGTGTTATTAAATTACTGTGGTGTTTGTATGTAAATACTATGTCTACTGGCAGTTATTTTTTAAAAAGCCATTACTCTTTCAAAGATCCGCTGCTTCTTGTATCAGTACTAAATGCAGACTTTTTGTATCATAATTCTGTTTATGCAGAGATATGCTTACCACTGAGTCGATGATTATATATTGCACACTTCAATCATAAAGTCAGTTTAAATAATATATTAACATTATTGTCTCGATTGTGAATTAGGTTTAAAATACAGGGTGGGGCTGGGGGAGTGGGGTTGGTTTAAGAAAAGCTGTTCATGAACTGGCTTCCGTGAGTGTACTTTGTTGGATTTTTTTCATCTTACAAAGAGCTGGTTAGAATATCTGTCTGATATAACTAAAAATTCTTCAGGTATACAATGTGCTGAATTAAATTTGCTCCAGTCCTGGAGGTAATTTTAGTTTTCCTGTTATGCACGTCTTTACAGCCTTCTAAGGTTTCCAGCTGTATTTCTTTCTGTTACCAACTTGAACAGCAGTTTTTCCAAATGTTCAGTTTTACGGCATCTCCCTTTGCTGTGAAAAAATACCCCCAAAATCTTATTTCAGTTTCAAATTGGGAGCATCGATCTCTAACTGGTTTTCAACCCAGAGCATGCACTAATTAGTTCAGCTTACTTGGAGCCACTGTCCAAGTTCTGGCACTTCCCCTGTATGTGAAAAGTGTTTCTCTTGCCATGCACAAATGCTTTAAGCTCAATGGCCAGTTTAGCACACTGACTTTCCCAAGATTTTGTCCTTTCAAGATCTGTTTGCATTCACTTGATTCATTCTTATTATGTGGTCTGGTCTACCACAGCTTGGGAGTATTTCCATCATGTTCCTTGGATATGTGCCTCTATGAGCCTTTTTTCTGGCTATCTAATTCTTGCCAGAGAGAGACTCCATCTGGACCTGTAGTTTTGGTAAAAACTGTTTGACTGCACAGTATTTTGCTAGCCTTCCAGATCCCAGATTCATTTTGTTTTTCCTGAACCCTACTGTTCATATGCCCTACTGTTGTGCAGGGAGGCTTGTAGAATGAACCCCACTCTCCTGACTGGAATCTATTCTAGCTAATGGTTCATTTAGTCCCTTTAACAAATTAGTCAAGATTCCCAAGCTCTTATACTTCAGGGCCAAGTATGGCATCAGGATATCTTCCTAGCTAACAGGAAGTTTGAAACCCATGCCATCACCCCACCTTTAAGTTTATACCTTAAGTCTGTCATCTTCACTACTCCATACATGCCACTTCCCTATAGCCACAGTCCATCACCCGCAGTCCAAATTTTTAGTAGGAGAGCTTGTACTTTTCTACAATCCAAATAGATTGCCCTTTAGGCTTCACTCTTTCTTGCTTCAGTCTGGGTCCAAATAGTCTTTTGTTTAGGCCCTGCAAGTACTGTTGTGCAGTGGAGGAGATTCAGGATATTTTTAATACTCTTGCCCTCCCCAGTTTCCTCAGTGCTCTAAAGACCAGATGCACATCTTGTCATTGTTCACTTGAGGCAGACTCACCATACATGCCCTTCTTGCCTACAATCAGAGCATGCAATTACCAGGATCCCAAACTGCCTTCCCTTTTTGTGTTTGCAGTGGCTGATCCTCGTCAAAGGATCTCCTTTACATGTTGTGACTGCTGCTTGAGCAATTCCAAAAACTGAAGATGGAGCACATGTGATTGTTGCTATCCTGCCATCTTAGGTGGGTGAATGTCTTTGCTGGGGTGTCCTGGGTTCTACCAGTCATAATTGCAGTTGATGATTAAAAAAGCAGATCATACAATTCTGAGCTTAAAAAAGTCTTTAAGTGCCACAAGACTCCTTGCCTAACAGATTTATTTATCGCATGAGCTTTCATGGGAGGAAATCCCACTTTGTCAGATGCTTTGAAGAAATGTAACTTACAGAATGGGATAAAAGTAAATGCAGGGGAGTGTAAGACAAAAGGGGTCGGGTCATACTGCAACAGCAAATCAGAGCATTTGTAAGGATTCAAACTCCAGGAAACAGCACACAGAGGAAGGGTGAAGTCAAATTACCTGTTCTAATGGGGAAAGAATCCATAGTCACAATTCAAGCCTGCTTTCACACAATCTAATCTGTGTATTAATTGAATTTCAGTTTTCTCTTTGAAGTCTTGATGCCCCATTGATTTTCTTGAGGACCATTGTTAACAAATCATTAATGGAGTGATTAGGAAGATGGAAGTGTTCAGCGAATGGTGTGGGGTTTTGGGGTTTTTTTTTTTTTGTTTTTTTTTGTTTGGTGTTATGATTTCTGATATCAGTTTTGTGCCCATTTATTCTTCTGCGTAGGGACTGTCCTGTTTGTCCAGTGTATAAGGCATGGGGCATTTCCGGCACATGATGGCATAGATCACATTAGTGGATGAGCATGTGTAGGACCCTTTGATGGAGTAGCTGGCTTGATTAGGCCCTATGATGGTGTCTTTTGTGCAGATATGTGGACAAAGTTGGCAACATGGTTTGTTGCAGACGTGTCTGCTTTAATGGTTCTGTTGCTAGGTCTGTAATTGCTGGTGAGTATCTGTTTTAAGGTTTGGGGGCTGTCTGTAGGTGAGGAGAGGTCTGTCTCCCAAGGCTAGAGAGAGTGAGGGGTCATCTTTTAAAATAGGCTACAAACCAGGCTGCCAACTTTGTCTGCATATCTGCACAGAAGACACTATCATAGGACCTAATCAAGCCAGCTACTCCATCAAAGGGTCCTACGCCTGCTTATCCACTAATGTGATTTATGCCATCATGTGCCGGAAATGCCCCCACGCCTTATACTTTGGACAAACAGGACAATCCCTACGCAGAAGAATAAATGGGCAAAACACTGACATCAGAAATCATAACACCAAACAAAAAAAACCCAAAAAACCCCACACCATTCGCTGAACGCTTCCATCTTCCTAATCACTCCATTAATGATTTGTTAACAATGGTCCTCAAGAAAATCAATGGGGCATCAAGACTTCAAAGAGAAACAATCGAAATTCAACTAATATGCAGATTAGATTGTGTGAAAGCAGGCCTGAATTGTGACTATGGATTCTTTTCACACTATAATGGGTAATCTGACTTCACTGTTCCTCTGTGTGCTGTTTCCTAGAGTCTGAATCCTTACAAATGCTCTGATTTGCTGTTGCAGTATGACCTAATCTCATGTTTTACACTCCCCTGCATTTATTTTCATCCCATTCTGTAAATTATCCCTCTTCAAAGCGTCTGATGAAGTGGGATTTTCTCCCTTTAAAGCTCATGCAATAAATCTGTTAGTCTTAAAGTGCCACAAGACTCCTTGCTTTTTTGCTTTACTAGAGTAATATGGCTGTCCCTTTGGAACTTATTCTGAGTTTAGCATTCGGGAAATAACACACAGATTTTGTTGATGAGAAAACTAGAAATGTGGGCACAAGGACCATCCACAAGAATTTACTCTTTAAATTTCAGTTTATTTTGTGATATCTACAAGTCTTGGTTTTTATTTTTTATTTTTTTTTATGTAGCTTCCAGAAGTTTTTCTTTTAATGGGTTACAACTTTGGGATAGTTGTGAAAGACCCAAAGAATTTTAAATGAATTTGAACCATTGTAGTCAAAGGAAGTAGCTGATCATGGCTTACTCTTTGTTTAAGCAGCCTGAAATAATCATCAGGACACATTCACATGGTTTTGTAAAAATAGGTAAGGACATTCAAGGGTGAAAGGACCTCTACTTGTGTTTATGTCAACCCACTCAACCAATATGTCATCCCCAATATTTATTTTGTAGTGTGTTTCTAGGACATAGCAAATGACCTCCTTTAAATTTTAACCTGATTAATAGTTGATCTAGAACCTTCAACTGGAAAATATCAGTTAAAAATATAGCCAGAGTCTTTTTACTAAATAATTAGGTGTTTAGAAGTTCATAAAATAAAATGATCATAGAATTGAATATATCAGTTATAGTCAATATGGTGCAGAAGTTGCAGTATAGTGCACTGTATCTCTTTCTTGTCCTCCAAAGCAGTGCAAAGCTATTTCCATTGGACTGAAAGCATCGTCATGTGAAAGGGATGTTTACTTGTTCTTCACTGACATTTGCTTTTGTTATGTGCTCTGTTTACCTTGTGTCTGTTAACAAAAAAAAAAAAAAAAAAAACACCAACGGTTTGTGTAACTGATCATTCATAAGACTAATTGTTAGCAGCTCTGTTGGGGAAAAAAATTCTCCATCATCTGAAGATCTATAAGGCTGCACTTTTATATTGTGACAGTGTCCAAGTCAAGAAATATTTCTGTTGGTTGGGAAATGGTTTTCTAAGCAAATGACCTACTGTTTTTAAGAGTCTGTTACTACATCCACTGAAGTTAGTGGGAGTCTTTAACTTCTGTGGCTTGGCTTCAGGCCTTAAGAATAGGGTGCTTTGGCAAATGCAGGCAACAGTACCTGGTCGTTTCCCTGCAATTATCTCCAGTGGCTCCATTTACCTGGTGCCCTAGTCTCAGACAGAAGGGGGAAAAGGGCACCTCTTGAAAAGGAGAAGATAGTTTGCTGTTTGTTTTTTAATTCAATTCAATTTTATACCGAGTTCCATGAGGCTTAGTGATATCAGCGGTCATGTGTAGATGCAACTTCAGACTCGTCCAAGAGTGGTCGTCTGTGTCCCTAGAGTCCATCCTATACTTTAGGAACTGTAATACTAACCAAAAAAAAAAAAAAGAAAGAGAGAGAGAGAGAAATTTGAAGAAATCAATGGGAAAAGTTTTGAACCCGTATGTTAAATTAAGGTTTCTTTTTCTCTCTATATAGCTTCACTGTAAATATAGTTTTCTGTTGACTTGTATGTACAGAAGATGTCTAGGAGTTTCAGACAAAGACAGCCTACAAAATAGCTTCCTTGATAAAATGTGACATTCTGATTTCTTTTCCCAGCATTTCTGCAGCTGCAGTCTACTCAGACCAAACTGTTATCCCAGATCATCCTTTCTCTCATCCTTCAGCCTAACAATAATTACAGAAGAGGGGGAGAAGTTATTACAATGCTAAGATCACATGGCTAATCCCTCAGAATTCTGAAAATGCCAAACTTAAACTTGGTGTGCAAGGTTGAAAAATGTTTCCACATAAATGGATGATGATAGCACACTTATATGCATATATATTATTATTTTTCACCAATCTTAGATCTATATGTGTGGCATCTTGTAATATTTTAATTCTTGCGTACTTTAATTTTGTAATAATTATCTGGACTACTATTTTAAAGATATATTTTTATAAACTATATCAACAATACTTCTGGAGTATAGATTTAACAAGATACTTTCGGAACAAATAAATCTCTGAGCAGGAGTTTATTATGTAATGTTTCACAAGCGATTTTTGGCAGGGGGGAAATACACTTAGCATTGTACCAAACTTAATTGTTTACTAATAAACATAATTAATAGTTTGAATATTTTACATAGACGTGTAATAGGAAAAAACCATAATCTTTATTTTTTTTTCAGAGTAACTTTCTCCCTACAATAAGCCAGTTGTCTTTTTAACATATTTAAAAGCATATTTGTAAATATGTAAATAAAGTAGCGAAACAGTTGGGGAATGCAGTGTCTTTTTATAATAGGAATTTAAAACCAAAAAAAGAAAATGAGGATACTGTATAAGTGTTGCTCTGTCAGAAACTTGTTTTTACAGAATTAAATAATAATAATAGTGTATTTATAGGAACATGTATTGATCAAGTACATTGATAATGATGAAAGTATTGACAGAGTTCATGTTATAAATCAATCATAGGCAAATTATGGTAATTTACTAAGCGGGGGAGATGATTTATTTTCCTGCCTTTTATTACAATGAAGGTGGAAAAACGCTAATTTTACTTCACTTGGCTGCCAGAAACTATTATCCCAGGAAAGTGTAATATAACCCTAAAATCTTATCTGTATTGATACTGAAAGCTTGACTATTTCTCTAATGTACTTCTGTGTTATGTTAAGTACATTTTGCTTTGGACTTTACAGACTGCTTCTGACATGTACATAGTACTACACAATAATAAAAAGATGCCATACAAGGGCCTGTGCATTCAGTGGCGCTTCAGGACCGAATTCTGCCGCAGCATTATTTCTGTTCCCATAAATATTCTTCATTCCCATCTTTCCCCTCCACTCAAACAGCCACAGCTCTGGCACACAGTCAAAAAAGCTAATTAACATCAAATGTGTGTGATTATTTTATAGCATGATTTTTCTCTTCTCTATATTCTCTAGGTGCTTCCCTGACCCCTTCCTGCTTGGCTACATGGAACAGTGCAGGAACCATATATTAAACGAAGTGACTTTCCCTTGTGGAGAAAACTGCAGACCAAGAGGCAATTGCAGGAAGGTCTGAAAGGACAGGGTGGCAGCAAATTTAATGTCTGGTGGCTGGTGCTATCAAAATGGCAGATTTCATGGCATCTTGGAGCAGATGCCAAATTATACAGCTGCTGAACTGTGAAGACTATAGGGCCATAACTAAGATGAATGGGGCAAGTCACATCTTGGACCTATTGTTTTATGATCTCTGGAAATGCAGGCAGATGATACTGTTTCATGTGTTCAAGGCTTTCTGTTACCATAAAGGCTAGGAACTATTTTTTAAAATGAAAGTTCAGATTTTGGAGCACAGCTCTGCAGCAAATTTCTGGCCCCAGAATACATCTCCTTTGTTTCTAAAAACAATCTGTGTGACATTTGAATAACACAATGTAATTGCAATGCCTTGTGGAGATAATCTAGGTTTACACAGAATTAGAATGCTAATGCTATTTATTAAAAGAACTCCATTAATTTATTACCTGCTGTAACAGCTTGCATACTAGAGCAACTTCTGGTAGCGCTGATTACGATACTTTGGTAGCCTTAAAGGTTTACCAATGCTTAAATATTTCATTGCAAATGTAAAAGGGGACATAATTTTGGTTGCATGTTCAACCTTAACTTTGGCATTTCTTGTTACATGTTCATGTGTATAACCTTAATATTATATGAATTTTTTTGCATTTAGTTTTCTGATTTTTTTAAGAAGAGGTGGGTAGGGAGGCAAATAATCCTCAGCTGTAGCTATTTGGCTAGAAGTTACTAGGACCTGACTGCCCATACCTTAGGCTTCCTGAGTTGCCATGATATTTATTTGGCAGCTTGAATGTTAAAATACTAGATCTTGTAATTTCACATTTATTTACCATCTGGTTAATCATCATTAAATGCCTTGCAAGTAGCTATTTATCCTCATTAAGAAATTGTCCTGTTAGAATTTAATGTCCTTAAAGAATAATCATTACCATTTATTATCATTTTTCTAAATTGTTTTTGTGGATGTCCCAATAAAGCAGACATTTCCAGCTAAGTAGGGTATACCCTAATAGTTTCATCCTTTATATATTTCAGGGTTTTGTTTTTTTTTCTTTTTGCATGTGCTATACTATAGGACTGTAGCAGATTCTAGAGTGAAGGGCAGAAGCCAGCTGGTGCACAGCATGCTATACAACAATAAGGTGTTGATGACTAGGCAACTTTGGGTATGCCTACACAAATGCTACTACATTGGCACAGCTGCAATTGTGCTGCTTTAGAGTATACAGTTGCCACAGTTGATGAAACAGGTTTTTTGTCACTGTTGTAAATCTGCTCCCTTGATGCAGTAGCACTGTCAATAGAAGAATTCTTCCATCGACTTAATAGAGTCTGCACTGGGGCTGACATTTGTTTTATGTAGGGGTTGGCCTACCAGCCCCAAAAAATCCACGCCCAGAACCCTGCAGCAGGGAGTCTGAGCCCAGCAACACAGTCCTGGGCTCTGATTTTTCACAGCTGCATTTTTTTTGTCATATAGACATACCGTACATGTCTCAAGGTTGTGAATTTGTCAGTCTCCTAAACAGTGTGGTGTGGTTAATAGAAATTCTGGGTGTAGATCTGACCTTTGTATAATGACTCCAGCATACACCTCTTCCGTAACGTATCATGCTCTTTAATAGTACTGTACAGTGCAGTTTTTGTTTTAAGAATTTGTTGGAAAATTCCACATACGTCAAGATTTGAATTAGTGGTTCCACTGCAGGTAAGTATTTTGAAGCAAGTATTTATAGCAATGATTAATTTCCTTAATTGGGCTGATAGTGGTACATGAAATGTATTTGGTCTAGACTTGGCAACAATTTAAATTTATTTTGAATGAATTTCATGCATACTATTGATTTTAGGCATTTTAAAATTTATCAGTTTTCAGTTATGGAAAATTAGGGAGGAAGGATTGGACACAAATTATTTATGTGACTATAGATTTTGCGATTCAAGAAGTTAAGGCTTTATAACCATGAAAACTCATATTGCAATCCTGTGCATCAAAATAGACAAAATAAATATCCTTAAATCAAATTCTAAGAAAAATGTTTCTGGAGGACTTACCAATCTATAAATTTCAGTTACTATGAATGGAAATATTTTTCAACAGTTTGTGTATGCAAAGAAATTGACATTTACTGATAACTTTAATTCTTCCTAGTTCTTGTTTGTAGAGAAAGACAGTAATTCAAAAAACATGCAAGACAAACATCCCTTCTCCATCTTCCAGTCCTTCTGTGTTTGATAAATGATGCCGGTTTCCCACATGCCTGCTGAGGTCATAAAGCAAACATAGATCCTTGACTAGAATCTATGTATGTGTTGGATTTTGGCAAGTCTACCTAAGCCATAGTGCCTCATAGGAAACTGATTCAGTGACTTTGTGTTCCTGCCTGTAAAGTATTCAGTGTTTTTAGCTGTGTTCGTCCCGGTATATTAGAGAGACAAGATATATAAGTGTGACAGGACCCTTCATTCCTCCCCTTAGAGCGTCACTTGGAACTAGCGTACACCTGGGGTACTGTGTGACCAGCCGAGGCACGCGGTCTCATTGTAATGTTGTGACAAGTCACAAATCTCAGACTGATGCTGCGCTTACACAGCCATTCAGAGGCAGGGATCATACCCAGTTCAGTTCAATGGGTGCTTTCTCCAGCAACAGACTTATTAACTGCAGAAGGCATTAACTAGACTTGATTTGAATCAAGCTGTCTTATCCTGTTGCACAATTCAAGCAGGTTATGTATCTTCCTTACACAGGCTGGAATTCTCCTACAACTTGGGAGTTCTTTCTCTCAGCTCCAAGTCTTTGTCCTCCAGGTGTTGAGTCCTGAGGGGAGTGAGAGCCAGTCAGTATGTCACTCCTCTTCTTTCATAGTCTGTTGCAGCTTGAGGTTTCCTCGACCAGTGGTGGTTTTGACCTGGAGAATTGTCCTCTTTATTCAGTCAGTACTTCACAGTTTCTATGCTTGCTTGTGGAGATTCTTGACTCGTAACATGTTCTAATGGCATATTCAACAGTGTTTCGTAACATCACACAATGGCAGTACATACAGTCCAACAAAATATTAATATTCAGCAGATCAAGAATTTTAAAAATACCACGAGGAATGCTTTGTGCAGAACATATCATAATTACATTTTGTTGGTGAATATGGAGTTTCTGGGTGATGTTCACAGACACAATGTCTCAGTAAAGTCTCTTTTACTGGGTGAGAGGGACAAGCTTTTTAGCTTACACAGAGCTCTTTAGATTGGGGAAATCTGTATAATTTGAGGATAGATTCTGCTTACAGTGTTACATTTGAGCAGAAAGCTGAAGCTACTTGGATTCAGTGGGAGAGAACATGCTCTGGTATGATAGTTGGCTATATGAAACATAAATTTGGCATAGCTAGGAACTGTGTTCTGTCAAATGCACAAAGTAACTGAAAATAATTTCTTGTCTTTTAATGATAATAAGTGTTACTTGTAACATTTAAATAAATTTCAGACTGGGATATGATGATCAAAGTTTTCCTTTTCCTTTTATCAAAATCAAATCGGTTATGTTTCTTATTGTCTTTAAAATTCATTTTGAATATGCACAAAATCTCTAACTTTTTTTTCATGGATGTCAATGTAGAATGAAGATTCTTATTCCTCTAACTTACTTGTTTAGGAAAGGTTGTAGTCTGCAAGGAATTTGCTTAGCAAGAGCTACAGCAATAAAAGCAGGACTCCAAAAGTTAATGTACAAGTTAAAAAAAAAAAAAAAAAGTTTGTATTTTAGTATAATTATCTGTAGAGTGTTTCTTAGGAAAAGAAGTGTGTTAAGTTTTGGAAGAAACCCAAAATATTTGATTTCATGGGACTGGTGTCTGTATATTGTAGCTTGTTTTAGCATTAATATAGCTAGTGCCCTTTGGATATGTAAAGGAGGAAATGATTGTTCATGATATCAATGTATAAAAAAGGGGTGGTTTTGATTCAGGCAGGTCAAAAAAAGGGCCTAATTTTGAAAACATTAATACAAATGCTTTGAAGAATGAAGCTGAGAAGAATCTACTTACCTGGGACCACCTTCTGCACTTTGAACAGCCTAAAATACATTCCTATTTATGAAAAAGGATAACTGACCTCCTAGATCAGTCCTCACTTTGGATTAGATATAAATAATTTCCTTCAAATATTGTCCTTGATCAGTGAAAAAGCAGCTTGTTATTAGCGAAAGCCTTGGTTAACTTCTCATAATACTGGTTTAAAAAGAAGCCTGACTGCATTGCGACTTGTGAGCGAGCACTCCCACTGAAAATGAGAATTGTTCATGAACAGTGTCTGCATAATCAGCACCACAATTCCTGTAATTCAGAGGCCGCCTCTGATAAACTTAACTGGATAGTATTAGTTTGGGTCAAGTACGTTGGCTTTTTGTGAAACGATGCAATTGTACTCAAATTCTGTCCCTTGGGAACTTAAAAAGAATAACACCACCATCTAACATTCAGTTTGGTGATGATGGACATCAGGCACTGCTGCTTGTTTTTTTTTTAGTTTTTATTTTTTTTTTTTCCATTTTATTTAGAAAAGAAAATGTCTGCATTCTTTGAGTGGGGTCAGCGGCTATTTTATAAAGAAGTGCCAATTAATGACTTGGGTGTCTTACTCTATTACGTAAATAAACTGTATCGTAAAAGAAAAAATGGGCAAGCATTTGCAAAGATGAAGTGTGGCTATGATTAATCAAAGATTTCCAAAGCAGCCAGCATCTAAGACTGTGGCTCTCAATCTAGAGTCTGTGAGCCATTTGTGGCTCAGTCAGCACACAACTGCAGCCCACATGACATTCTCAGGGCCATACAGGTTGTGGGGGGAGGAGGACTGTGTATGCATGGGGCCCACATAACAGAGAGCTGCATATTTGGCCAACAATGGTAAATAAAAGATAACCTTATCATCTCTCCTCTTCCATCGGTCATCTTTCCTCTTCATCGTGATCATCTTTTCTTTACATTTGTTCTTCCTTTCTCGTATGTCAATTTTCCCTCTTCTTCCATCTGTCCAGTGATTCTGTCCTCTTCCACTGATTATCCATCCCTTCCCATCTATTTGCTCGTTAGCTCTCCCCTTCCATTGATCATTGCTCTCCTTTCATTAGTCATCTGTCCTGTTAAGGCATGTTTAGAGCAGATGTATTTTATATCATTTGGCATTTGAACTTGATAAAGGCATTTATGTTTAAATTGGTGTCTGATAGTCTCCTGTATTAATAATTTCTAATATTAAGTGCAACAGCATAGTCAAAAAAACACCAGCAGCAGAACAAAGAGTCCAGATATTGGTAATGGACCCATAAACTCTATGTACTCACAGTGCTACACATGAAGCTTTGGGAAAACAAAGAAGAGGTAGATATGTGGTGGTTGTGGGTTTTTCTTTTGTGGCAGGGAAGGCTTAGTTTAGGTGCAGGACCAACCAGTGTCAAAACAAGTGGACCTATTGAAATAGAGGCTCCAGGGTTCTCAAGACAAGACCAGTCCTGTGGCAGAAAGATCATGAATAGCTTAAGAAGACTGACCTCAGCCAAAAGTGCTCTGGAAAGTGGTGAGGTAACTGAGGCAGGGAATACATGGTGAGGTGGTTGGTTTTGGGTGATTATGTAAAGCACAATTGTGTTTTAGAATCTTGTGCAAAGTCTGAGTGTTGTTACATCTGCCATATGCCCTTGAAAAGAGAATCTGTGGAACCAGAATGTTCACGCCACTTCAGTTCTTGGAGAAGGGGTATTTGAGCTGTAATGAGGTAGACAGTTGGACAGTGAGGTCTCAGCTCTCAAGAGGGAGTACTAGACAGCCGATCTGCACCCTTAGGGTATGCCCAGAAAACTCAGACCAAAGGCAGTGCCTGTAGTTGGTTCAGACTCCAGAGACTTACAGCACACTAGCCCCGGTGAAGTGGACCTCCTCATAGCAGTTTGAGTGAGTGACCGAGAAAGGAGTCTTGTCTACAGCAGTGACCAGTAATCTAGAATACTCAATCAATCTACAATTCCGTGGTCAAAAACATTGTCCTACCCAGGTGTCCGCTGAAGACTTTCCAGGTCTGCTTCGGCTGGTTAAGCCCTGGTATATGTGAAGGTGCTTCCCACAGAATTTGGCAGCATGAACAGGAAAGGGAGAAGGAGCAGTCTTGAGGAGAAGGATTGGGCAGGTGGAAGTGGCCGATAAGTTGGCAGCCAGCAGGGCTGACTGTGATGGGAATGGGTGACTTGGGGGTTGGGGCAGGAGATTTGAGAGTTATCTTTAAAAAAAAAAAAAAAATTACTGCTTAGAGTATATTCATAAACACAATTATAAATTGGCCTATGGAAGTCCTTAAAGCTTTATTGAGAAGACCTACCATTAGTCAGTTTCTTCACCTTCCTAGTATTGATAACATATAGTTGTTGATGCTCTGTTACTCTTTGCCTTCCTCTTCTGCCTTGTCGTGTATTAGTGTTTGGGTGAAGTCTTTCATTATCTCATATTTGTGTCTAAACTTTTGTTTCTTATGTTTAGATATGTAATCTGTTAATTAGTTGTCCTATCAAGATCTGTGACATTTAACTTTTCTCCTTTTTCCTTCTCTTATCCTTATTTTAATACCTTAATTTTGAGTTCCATTTTGTTTGTTGTTGAAGGGGTTTCTTGCTTCCTTAGTTTGGGAACTTTTTTTAAATACTCTCAGGTTTGATGATGGGTGATTACCCTTTTCCAGCAAAGTTCAAAAGTTCCACCATACGTCTACATAGTAATCTTTTTCCTTCTCCCCAACAGAACTGATTAGTTGAGTTAATGTCTAATGCCAAAATATTCTTTGTGTTTTGGACTAGTCAACAGTTTTCAGAGAGCCACTGCTCTTTCAGCACGTTGTTGGGTAAGTTTAGTAGCAAGTAGGAGATGAATGATCAGGGTTTTATGGTTTTTACAAGACTGAGACAATTCTGGACAATAAAATTGTAAGGAGTTATCTGATCACTGAGACTTCTTCCTGTTGGAATCTCCAACAGCTTTCCTGTATGTGGGGAAGTCATCTCATTTCATTATATTCTCTCCAGCAGTGAGGACACTTTTGGTGAGTACAGGGTCCAGTAATGAGCTGTAAAGCAACTCCTGCATGCTGCAGCTTTGGAACTAATGACCTTTCTTCCTGGTAGTTTCTCAGTCAGTTGCTATCATGAAGGAGGAAAAATAGAGATCTGTGTGTCTTTCAACCCATGCTCAAGTTGTGTGGTGTGGAATTATTTGTTTTGAGAGAATGGAAGGAAGGAAGAAGTGAAAAAGCAGGGGGAGAGGGGGTATGCAGCACCCCTTATGTTCTTCCCTTCCTCCTAGCATCAGATTAAGGCAGTGGTCTTCAAACTTTTCTTGGGACCCAGCTGAAAAAAATGATTTATGCCTGAGACCCATCAATTACATCTTTGGGCAATGCATTCCAGTCTTTTGGCAGTGGCAGTGGGGAAGTGCTGCAACCCAGTTCCTGAGGGTCTGTGACCCCGTCCTGGGTCCTGATCCTAAGCTTGAAAATCCCTGGATTAAAGGAAGGTGCCAGAAGGGGAGACCATTGCTCGTGACTTCCAGAAAGAAAGGAGCAGGGAATTCTTCTGTTTGGCTCTACTGTGAGGCCAGCATCCTTAGCAGTATTACACCAGGACTTTTCTTCTGTCTTCCCTCATTAAAGTAGCTAGTTTTTTCTGTCATCTCTTTGTTTCTCATGGCCAGCCCTTTTACAAAGATATCAGTATTTTTATCTGTGTAACAAACAGAAGTGTAGGCATTGCTTCCAGGCAACAACAAACTTGTCTGTTCCCTCAGTGTTCTGTTTTGGTATGCAAGATCAGTAACAGTCAAAGGGACAACCAAATTATTCACTTACTCTCTCTCTCTCACTTTAAAAGGTGGTCTTGGCTAGGGTTACCAGATGTCAGGCAAAAGGATGGCATGTCTTCTGTGTGGCGGGCATTTTAAAAATACAAGATCTTGTTAGCTTTTTATTTACAGGGGTTAAAGCATTCTGATATGCTCTGGAACACCCTATTTGTAGGTGGAAGCATTCCAGGGCCCCCTAAAAACAGAAGAATATTATGTTAATACTACATTTTCTCCACATGTCCTGTAATGTCCTCCTTTTCATACTTCCCTGTCCTTTCCGTGCTTTATCTGGTAACCCCAGTCTTCGCCAGCAAAGAATTAAAGAAAAGATTATGGCTGACCTTGTCTCATATGTAATTTTTTCTGAAACAAAAGGAGAAAGAAAAATGCATATACTGGCAGTGAACAATTCTTCCGAGAGACCAGAAAGGCATGAATTTTATATTTGCTTTCATTTCTGTATAAAAGGCAGTAGACTTTGTAACACAGTAACTTTGTTACAAAACCTAAGACCAATAGAAACTTTGCTTGCAAATCAAATATTGTAGCGTAAAGTTAGTATAGGAGAACAGTATAGGAAAATTGACTGGTCTATTATAAAAGAAACAAGGAGTCGTGGGGCACTTAAAGACTAACAGATACAAAAAATAAATCCGTTAGTCTTTAAGTGCCACACGACTCCTTGTTTCTTTTTTGCTGGACTAGACTAACACGGCTATCCGTTTGGGCATAGTCTATTATAGCTGCCTAAAGTAAGAGATGCTGGCATGAAAACACCATAAAGTTTACAGACAGCCTCCCAACCTTAAGCAGATGCTCACCCACAACTACAGACCTAAAAGAGAACCATTAATGCAATCACATATCCCTGCAATAAACCACGCTGCCAACTTTGCCCACGTATCTGCACAAAAGACCTAATCAAAGACTCATCACAGGACCTAATCAAACCAGCTATTCCATCAAGGGCCATGTGCCAGAAATGTCCCTCTGCCTTGTATATTGGAGAAACAGGACAGTCTCTGCACAAAAGAATAAATGGACACAAATCTGACATCAGAAATCACAACATTCTAAAACCAGTGGGTCAGCATTTCAATTTTCATGATCACTCCATTGACGATTTACTAATTGTGGTGCTTGGACAGATGAATACCGGATCAAGAGAAGATCAAAGAGAATCTGCTGTGATCAAATTTATTTGCAAATCTGATTGCATTGCTTCAGGACTTAATAGAGACTCTGGATTTTTCTCTCATTACAACAGGTGATTTGACCTCATCTTCTTCTATACACTGTTCCCCAGTGTTTGAATCTTTACAACTGCTTTGTTTGGCTGTTAGTGTGACCTGATCTTATTTCCCAGCATTTATTTTCCTCCCACTCTGTAAATTGCCCCATCTTCAAACCATCTGATGAAGTGGGATTTTTTCCCTCAAACTCGTGCAATAAATGTTTTTGTCTTTAAAAGTGCCACAGGATTTCTTGTTTGTATTTTTACCATAAAGTAAATTTCATTTTTATACATGCTACACAATCCATCATCTACAGCCAAGCTTTAAGGTACAACCAGATCTGCTCCGATCCCTCAGACAGAAACCAAGACCTACAAGATGTCTACCAGGCGTTCCTGAAACTACAGTACCCAGCTGGTGAAGTGAAAAAACAAATTGACAGAGCCAGACAAGTACCCAGGAGCTGCCTACTAGAGGGCTGACTGGACAGAGAAAACAATAGAACACCTCTGGTTGGCACCTACGGTCCCCAACTTAAATCTCTCCAGCACGTCATCAGAGATCTGCAACCTATCCTGGAAGATGATCCCACACTCTCTCAGGCCTTGGGAGGCAGGGCTATTCTTGCTTACAGACAGCCTCCCAACCTGAAGCAAATACTTACCAGCAACCGAACACCATACAACAGGAACACCAGCGCAGGAACCTATCCTTGCCACAAACCCCCTTGCCAACTCTGCTCATGCATTGACTCCAGGGATACCATCATGTGCCACAACCACATCAGCCACACCATCGGGCTCGTTCACCTGCACATCCACTAATGCGATATATGCTGTCGTGCCAGCAGTGCCCCTCTGCCATGTAGATTGGGCAAACTGGACTATCCTTGTGTAAAAAGATAAATGGACGCAAAACGGATATCAAAAATGGAAACATCCATAAACCAATAGGAAAACACTTCAACCTCCATGGACACTCAGTGGCAGACTTGAAAGTTGCCATATTTCAAAAAAGAAACTTAAAACACAGACTTCAGTGTGAAACTGCAGAGTTGGAGCTAATCTTCAAGTTTAACACCATCAGGGTGGGTCTGAATAGAGACTTTTTAGAATGGTTAGCACACTACAAAAAGTGTTTCATCTGTTCACATATTCTCCCCCTTTGATCTGCTGGTATGAATGGGCCCCATCTGCTGTCTGAACTGACTGCTCCTGCTTGCCTCCTCCATTCTGGCATGTGTATATACAGGGCCGTCCCTAGGGGGGAGCGGGGCCCAGGGTGAATCAGTTTGTGCGCCCCCCCCCCTTTTTAAACTTTGCAGCGCAATGTTCCCTCTAAGCCAGTGGTTTCCAACCTGTGGTCCAGGGACCCCCAGAGGTCCACAGACACTGCAGGGGGTCTGCGGAGCCTCTCCCTACCCGGGGCGGAATCCAGCTACAGCCCTGATGCTCCCTGCCAGGGCTGCCTTTCCCCATCTGTGGCTGTATCCTGGCAGGGGGATGGAGCCACAGCAGCTCCCCAGCAGGGGCAAGGGCAGGGGACCACAGCTGCCATGGCTCAGCTCCCCGGTGGCGCAGGCAATGGTGGTGGACAGATTACATAATCAGCCGGGGAGGGGGCGCAAAGATTTTTTCTTTTTGTTACAAAGGGGTCCCCAGCCTGAAAAAGGTTGGGAACCACTGCTCTAAGCTGATGATGTGATACAGCTTAGCAGTTTCCCTGCTGGTTCTCCAGGCCCCAAAGGGCTTCTTCCCTGCTGCCCGTTGGCTCCCCAATAACTTGTGCATCCATAACTCATTCAGCTGCATCATCAGGTTAGAGGGAACACTGGGCAGTGTCAATTTTTCTTTAATAAAATCATAAATTTCTAGTCCTCAGGCTAAAAAGTTGCAGAGAGAAGCAGAAAAACATGACCTGACTTTATCCTAAAGGCTCAAAACCCAGAAGTCAGAGAAAATAGCTCCCCCGCATTTATTATTTCTTTAAACATCTCTTTATTTTTAAGTGAGTTTTAATGATATATTTAAGCCAGACTTATGACTATTTTTGATGTTTAGGATATGCAATACTGATGTTTCATCAACCTCACAGCCAAGTGGACAGGAGCATCTGGAGGTACTCTTCTTTGTGGTTCTGGTTTTCTGTTCAAGATGGGCACACAATTTTACAAGTTTAATAATTTCTTAGATCAAGTTTTTGTTAAATTGAAAATTCAGCGAGAGAGATGCTATTTTTGGATGATATCAAGAAATAAATTCAGGTCCTCTCTCACCTTAAAGCACTGGATTCCAATTGTCTAATGTATGTTATTTCCTTTATGCTGCCTGACTCTCCTTTTCCATCTTATTTTAAGATATGTATTCATACATTCCTCATTGCTTCTTTGGAGGTGATCTAAGTAATGAAACTCAGGTACTGTTTGAGGATGAGAGGAAGAAACAAGGGACCTTTGGCTTCCTCTCAGATACCCTGATGTAAAACAAGCAAGGAGTCCTGTGGCACTTTTAAAAGCTAATAAATAAATAAATTTGTTAGTCTTTAAAAGTGCTACAGGATTCCTTGTTTGTTTTGCTAAACTAGACCCACATGGCCACAGTTGCTTTCCTCTTTGCCATGCTTTGGGACTGGAGGTCTGCCTGCAATCAATGACAATGGGGCTTATTTACAGTGCAGATGGAAGGACAAAAAACTTCTTTAATGTGTTGATTGATGGCAATTAACCCTAAAAACCCAGTATTTCTATATGAGCGCTAGCCTGGGGTCTTCTCTCTCAGGTATAATAGATCATTATCTGCACAGAGAAGTTTGCTCAAAAAGACATCCCCGAAGACTGAAAAGTCTTGTTAAATGCAGAAGAAAAAAGTTCCTTAATATCTCGAACGCTGCCTAGAGATGCTGATGTAAATTCAAAGAGAAGGTCCTCTTTTGTAAAGGTCGGGGATGTGACATTCTCCTAACTTTGTCCCCATTTGCTTGATGGAGGCTGGCTCCATAAGTTTTAAAAGGATAGCCGTGTTAGTCTAGTCCAGTAAAAAAACAACAAGGAGTTGTGTGGCACTTTAAGACTATCTGTTAGTCTTAAAGTGCCACACAGCTCCTTGCTGTTTTTTTTCCATAAGTTTTATCTCAACACTTGCCCTTTCTCTTTCCCTCAGGGAGCAGTTGTGGGAACAAACACTGCCTGTCTGAATTCCCTTCCCCCTTCCCTGACCAGCCGGAGCTGCTCCCTAGTCCCACAGCTTGAAAAAGCTCCCTGCTTCATTACTCCAGCCAGCTGCATGGGATCCCCCAAAAGCGCGAGGCCCCCCAAAGCGTGGGGTCTAGAGCGGTTGCCCCTCCTGCCCCCTCTTAAGGATGGCCCTGTGTATATATACCTCTCCACTGTAGTTTCCACTTCATGTACCTGACAAAGTGGGTTGTAGCCCACAAAAGCTTATGCTGAAAGAAATCTGTTAGTTTATAAGGTGCCACAGGACTCGCTGCTTTCATTTTTATACTAATTCAGTTTTACTACTCCTAAAAGTCACTTGCTATTACAGTTAAAAAATCTATCTATCTATCTATCTATCTATCTATCTATCTATCTATCTATCTATCTTATTTTTTAAGTTCTTTATGCTCCCTTAAGTTACTGCCTGGAAAGTGCATTGTTACTTAGAGACAAGTCTTTTCAGATGCGAATAATGAGCCCTTTTTGGAGTGCTTGCTCATGTTGATTCCAAGTAACTAACTGCATAGTCTGCAATGGGGTTTGTTGCAGGGACAGGTACCTGCTTTAGTGTTTGTGCTGTGTGGTGTATAGTTGCTTGTATCTGCTTAAGGTTGGGGGGGAAGGAGGGCTGTCTGTAAGTAGGGAGAGGCCTACCTCTCAAGACTTGAGAGAGTGAGGGATTGTTTTTCAGGATAGGCTGTAGTAGATCCTAGATGATGTGCTGCCGAGGTTTGACTTGGGGGCTGTAGGTGATGACCAGTGGCATTCTGTTGTTTTCCTTTTTGGGATTGTCCTGTAGTGGTTGATTTCTGAGTACTCATCTGGCTCAGTCAGTCTGTTTCTTTACTTCCCCCAGGTAGTTACTGTAGTTTTAAGAATGCTTTATAAGAGATCCTGAAGGTATTTGTTTCTGTCTGAGGGAATGGAGCAAATTGTTTACAGGATATTCTTAAGTATTTTGTACAGTCCAGGTTCAAAGGAGTGTTACAGTTGTTGTTCTGCCAGCTTCCTTTTATGCTGAAGATGAAAGTGACATTATTTGCAGTTTTTTACTATTCTTAAAATTTAAACCAGTGTTTTGATTCAGTTACAGATGGAGGTAAATCAGTGAATCTGTTCCTTCCCACTTTGCATTGACTTATCTTCCTCTCCCATTCTCACCCTTCCTTTACTACTTTGTTTTCCTTTGTGCTTGGAAGCTTTTTAGAGAAAAGCAAACTGTTGAAGGCTAGGATTATGGCATCTGAGGCAAATTATGCTGTCATACTATGTTTTTTGCTCTCCCAGTCACTTTTTATTTTGTCCTACTTTCTCTGCTCTCCTTCCTCCTCTTCATTCCTCTTTTTCTTATCTTAAATCCTATTTAATTAAAAATATCTTTGATTCAAATATTTTTGGTGACATGAACGTCTACCAATTTCAAAAAATGATTCATCCACGTTGGATCTGAGCCTGGAATACTAATTGGTGTATATTTGTGCAGTGCAATGACTATTATTTTAATAGCTGGAGCCTAGTTTTGTAGTGCTTGCTCTAGATTCAGAGCAGATTTCATTATAAACCTTTGTTTATCCGTGCTCTTAACCTTCTGAAACATTCACCTTTGGACCGAAGTTTCTCATTGTTAACTTCTATTTAAAGGTTAGTACTTTTGGTTGCTTCTGAATAAAATCACTTCAGTCATTTGTGAATCCTACTAGGATTGAAAAATACATACTTCCAATTTAATTAAAAAAATTCTAGCACTTGGGATGAACCTATAGCAAAATGTCTGTGGTTTTAAATATGGATTGTGGAGGGCTTTTGCATTTGCACATTTTGAGAAATAATTGGTTTCAGTTTACTGAATTTCTGAGTGTTTAAAATTATAAACTGAGAAAGCATCTTAGTAGTTATATTTTAGTAACATATAGATTACAGTAGGTCTATTGCACTAGAAATTGAATTAAGATGTAAAAAATGACAGTCACTGCAGGGTAAAAGAGTCTGATATTGTAATTAGATCCCCTTGAGTGAATCTTTGTGTCGTGCAGGATCTGATTGGTGATTTATAGTAACTCTTTGTTAGAAGGATGCATACTTTCTATGTATTTGTTCAGCACAGGGTACAATGTGGTCCTAATCTGACTTGGGTTTCTGCATACAAGACTGCACCTTTAGAGATTTAAATAAACAACATTAAATTTCCTTTAACTGGTTGAGATTGGCTCAGTGCCCCCCCCTTAAAATTAGGCTAGGATTGCTCCCCAAAGTAAGCGAGTAAATAAAATAAGATAGAAGCAGAGAGAGTGGGCATGCCTGACGGAAATTGAAAATATCAGGGACAGGAACGTGCAGCTGCATTGATTAGCTGTATGTACAGTTTGCAGGTTTGAGACTTGTAGGAGATATAAATGTAGGATGTACTTTTTCTTTAGTGCTCAAAGGCAGAGTTAATCCTGTTCCTGCAAAGGGTATGGATCCTATTGTTTGCTGGGGATAGGTCTACATTGCAGTTAAAAACCTGCAGCTACCACAAGTCTGTTGACTCAGGTTTGTGGGACTTGGGGTGAGGGCCCATTTTTATTGCAGTGAAAACCCTCAGGGTCAGCCTGGAGTCCAAGCTCTGGGACCATCCCATCTCTTAGGGTCCCAGAGCCTAGGCTCCAGTCGCAGCCCATTCACACTGCAATTAACCTGCCCCTTAGGCTGAGCCCCCCATGCCCATTTCAGCTGTGTTTTTAATTGCTGTGTACACCTATCTACAAAACCCTATTGACTTCAGCAGGTCTCTGCACACTTGAAGCGGTTTACTTACACAGAGCTCATTGCAGCATCAGGAGCTAGAAGAGTAATTGTGGAAGCATAACAGCTAACTAAAAGTACACTTCTGGGATCTGCTTTGCCAAACTGTTGCCTGCATCTGATTGTCTTTAAGATGAGCTTTTTTGTAGATTTCATTGGACTTGAAAATCAATCTGACTTGAAGAAAATCAGTTGATTAGTTTTAAATTTGAGAACTTAAAATCAGCACGTCTTGCAACTTTGTTGTTTCAGATCAGTTCATATCTAGAACTATTAAGATCATTGGGGGCCCATGTGGCTCTGAAGTACTCTGTTTGCATTAATCCAAAATAGTGATTCTCAACCACCCTCCCCTACCCCTTCAGGAAGGGCTGTTGCATCTTCCCCTCGTGCTCTTTGGCTCAACTTATTTCTGACTTCCATGGCGGAGAATCAGTGTTGATAATTTCCATTTGGCATTTAAATCTTGCTGGTATTTAAATTTTTTGATCATCCAAATCAAATTTGCAAATTTTAAACATTAAACCTACCAAAACTGTTTTTCTTCAAACTTGGTTTGATTATTACATCCTGATGTAATCTTCAAAGAGTGTATGAGGCCTAAAGAATTTGGATTGGTTGCTGTTTAAATTGCATTTATGTTTAAAGGCAATACATGTATGCTGAACAAGTTATGATTTGACCCCAGTGTGCCCTTTCCCAAATGCTGCCTTTCAGCCCTCAGTCCTGTTGGATGCTGATCCCTTTCCTATTAATTGGTTTTTTTCAATGGTAGTTTGACTGGCTCAAAGTGGCTTAAGGAATTTAGTCTAAAACTTTAAATCACTTTGAGATGATCACGAATTTGATAAATTTTGAAGAGCAAAAACTATTTTACAAAAAATACAATTTCAAAGGGGATTTGGACTGGTGGGCTGGCCAGCTGTGGAGAGGAGGTAGAACTTATGCTATTGTAAGGACTTTTTCTTTAAACTGTGCACTAATAAAAATGTGCATGTTGTGCAGAATGGATTTAAATATCTAATTTGTAGTACAGATGCTATTTGGCAATTGATGTAACAAGCACTGCATCTTGATCTCCCTTGAAGAGATTCTTTAAGCCAGTGGTTAAAGACCTAACAGGTAAAATGCAAAGATATTTATACTTTAAATCAGTGTGGCTGTTGTTTACTTTTATGTTGTTCATGAGGAGCCCTAGTCATGGGTCAGGACCCATTGTATTTGTCTTTTTACAAAGACAGAACCAAAAAAAAATTCTTGGCTGTAACAACATGTTTCATATGTGCACATACCACCAGTAGTTCGCATACCACTTGTAATATACCAACTACATTTTGAGAACTGGTTACTAGGGCTTTCTAGTAGATTTTTAGTGGCCCAATTAGATTGATTCTCTCATCAGCTGACTCCTTGAATTTGGGGGAGTCCTGCTGCATGAACACTTTTAGTCTGTTACTGTACATCTGAGGAATTTTCCAAGCTTTTCTGGAATGTCTTTCATTTGAGTAGCTTTTCATTGCTGCAACCATTGTTACCTTTGCTCTGTAACGACATGTCTTAACAGGCAAAAATCCCATTAACATGTTAAGTTAACACAACTGAAGTTCTGTGCTGGCCATGTTCTGGTATAGGCTCTTCCTTACACTCCACTATGGCCAGACAGATAGCACAAGTTCAAACATTTACCTACATCTTAATGAGGCTTGTAAGGCCTGGTTTAGAGAGCTTTGTGTCGACAGTAGAGCCCTGCATGGATACAAATACGTGGATCCGTATCCGACCAGCATCCCCAGGAAGCGGTCCACAGATATCTGTGTAGTATCCGTAGATATCTGCATATTTGCAGGGCTCTAGCTCTGTGCAGATAAAAATATGTGGATCTACATCCGATCTATATCCACAAGAAATGGTCCGCGGATATCCGTGTTGTATCCGTGGATGCGGATATAATGTGGATATCCGCGGATATTCACTGATTTGCAGGGCTCTAGTTGACAATAGTGAGCTTTTATTGACAAAACATTCCTGGTGTACATGCAACAATGATATCTGCCGCCTTCTCTCCTGTCTCCCCCAGCAAAAGTTTTGTCAACAAAATAAAACCGCCTGGATGAGATGCATAGGGCTTTTGTCAGCAGAGCAAGAGTGATGTAGTCTCAGTGTAGGCACGGTCTCTCCTTGCAGTGATGGAGGAGCTGTCGTTCTTGTCAATTTTCTCCTTACAAGGGGATTTCTGCCTAGTTTACCCGTGGCTGAGTTTGAATGAGTGAGAGAAGTGAATCAGCTGAAACACTGTAATATGTGAATCTTACAATACTGCTGAAGTTGAAGGAATCTGATGATTTACATATACTAACTCTCTCTTTTTTAGTCAGTATTTGTTAATCTGTTGTTGTTCCTGGGTCTAGTATAGCCAAGATGAGGTCTTTTTTTTGTACGAACACCAATATTGCATACAACAATGAACGATATAGAATTTTGTTGTGTAAACTGGAAATTCCATAACCTGAAGAAAAAGGAAACAAAACTTACCAGGAACATGTACTTGCAGTGCAAATGCAAGAAACAGAACACCCCCAAAGGTCTCCCCATCTATAACTGCTACATAAACATCTAATCCTTGGACCAACGTGGCTACAACACTGCATATAAGAATGGAAGGTATCTAATGTAGCTAATAGTTTCCTCTGAGAATGGGCTGGTAAATATTCTTTCACATTTCCAATAGGACTTTTGGATTCAGATTCAGTGTAGATAGCGTGATACCTATGTAGGAGCAGTATTATTCAGATGTGAGCTACTGTATAGTGCAGTGGTTCCCAACCAGTGCGCCGGGGCACACTGGTGTGCTGCGGCAACACCCAAAGTGTGCTGCGAGCATCTCCAAGAGGTGGAGTTAAAGTTCCCTCCCTGCTCAGCCTAGCCACGTGGGCTGTGCAGGGCTGGGAAAAGGCAGGAGTTAAAGTAAGGGGGAAGGCACTGGAACACAGTTCCAGGACTCCCTGTTTTTAGGCAGGCAGCATTCCAGCCCGTCTAAAAATAGAGGAAGGCCCCGGAATGTGGAGTTCCAGTGGTCCCCCTAAAAATAACACAAGCAGCCGGAAAGCAGCATTTCAGTGGCTCCACCTTAAACCCAGCCAGCAGAGAGCTGCGGGAGGTCAGGAGTGTGTGAATCTGCCCCTGTAGGGCAGAGCAGGTTGCGTCAGCCAGCCTGCAAACAGCCCAGGTAAGGGCTTTGGGGAAGGGGGGCTGCAGTTGTGTAAGGCAGGTGTGTGTGTGTGTGTGTGGCAGAGGGTGTGTAGCTGGGGTTGTGGGGTGGCTGTGTGTAGGGGGGTGTAGCTGGGGGCTGGAGGTGTATTTCTGGCCCCTGCAGTGATGGGAGGGTCCATCACAGGCAGAAGGGGGCTGGAGGAGGGGAGGACGGGACCCACTAGGGTGGGAGGGAGCAGCAGTGGGGTGAGGATTTGCCCTGGGTGACAGGGAGCCACTGTGGGGAAGGGGGAAGTGGGTGCAGCACCATGATCCCATGCCCTACCTTCCCACTCCCCAGCTTACCTCCTGCCCCCCCCCAACCCCCCCTGTCCCTTCCTCTTTCCTCTCTTGCCACCCTTGTGCTGTTCCCCACATGTCTGCCTTTGTCCTCTTTTGCCATCCCTGCCCTGCCGTGCTCCCCACACTCACTCCTGCCACTGCACACAACTCCTGACCTCCTGTGTTTTGCCACCTCTGCTCTGCTGCCTCTACTACTTCACACAGCAGCATATCTGAAACACTGTGCCATGGTTCATGAATATTCATATTTAATTTAATTTGAATATTAATGTTTTTAATGGTGGTGTGCCTCGAATAATTTGAAGGTATCAAGGTGTGCCACGGCAGAGAAAAGGTTGGGAACCACTGGTATAGTGCATTAGTCCTCAAAGATGTTTGTCGCAACATAGTTGGTGGTGTGTGCAACCATGCACAACACAGTGCCCCCTGCTGCTGCTGCTGCTATGAAGCCCTCCTGCAGAAAACTGCTGCTGAACTCCCAGTGACACATTTAGTCATGTGACACAGCAACTGAGAGCCACTGGTATAGTGGATGGATGCTTTGTTCCTCTAGAAGTATTTACCTTATATTACAAAGTGCTTAGAGTCATGTTGGTATAAAGAGCATTGTGTATTTAATGAAATTTTGTCCCGTTAATAGCTATTTTTAAGAATGTTTTTAAAAGACTTTCATTTCTTTTTGCAGGCTGTGCCACTGCCCAAGTAAAATGACAAAACTGTCATGCATTTTTTGTGTGAAGTCAGTCTTAATCCAGTGAAATGTCCAAATGCTTTTTGCTTTAACATACTAGTGGTATTTTCATCTCCTAGAGTAGGCAGAAACAAATTTAAGGAATTGCTGCCAACATTGTAATAGTTGCTGAAGATTAGATCAGTCTGTTTAAACAGACAAAAGAGAAGCTGACCCTGAAAATGTTCAGCTGGAGCTACTAAAGAACTGTTTAGAAGGATCTCTCTCCATGTAATGGTAACTAAAGGTTCAGTAAATTGAACTGAAGTACCATGCTTTTTGACAGATTATCAGTTTGCTTGCACTTGGAGTTCACTGGAAATCTTTTCTTTTGAAAGGCATTTAATAATTTTTCTAATGAATTGATGTATTGAAATGAATGTAATATTGTGAGGTGAGGATGTTGCATAGACTAAGGCAGGAATTCAGGAGAATTACTACTTCTGTTATGCCTTAACTGCATCTTTCTTAGAGTAAACTATTAACCCAAAGTATTTGCACTTTTAAGTAGTGTCCTTGGAATGAAGAACCATTACTTCTTTAAGTACTATCGAGACGGAGATAAATCTGCTTGTTTGACTATATTTCAGTGCACGTTTCATTTGTAATGAAGTGATATGCTTATATTGTATGGATGAGTACAGTATATCTCATTATATCATATATATCTGCCCTAAAATGGATGATCTTTTCTTGTTTCATTTGTACAAGGAACAAATACTATAGGGATGGTGTTGAAATAATAATAGCTGCCATTTAAACTATGTACATTAGCATTTTTGTCTTTTAAGCTTTCTTTGGGTGGATGTTGGTACATATAACAGGACAAAACCATCATCAAAATAGTTATGATTGCTAGATTGAGTAGCCCGTTAAAGGCAATTGTAATGAATAAGGAAATAATTCATTTCACTACTTCGCTCATCAGTTCTATTTGAGCTTTTACTAGCCACAGTTCACATTCACCCTCATCTGAACAATAAAGCGTGCACCCTAAAACTCACCTTATTTGCTGGTGATATATTCATGTGTTTTGATTACTCATGTAGGATTGGTTTGGTTTTCCCAGATACTGGTACATAGCTCTTTGCATGGTGGGGGAGTGGGTGTTTGGGGTAGTGGCGGGAGGTGTTCAGCTTGGTTTGTCCAGTGGCTTCCTTCTGGTGAATGAGAACTTGTTAATGGGAGTAGCTGCTTTTTTTCTGATCTTGAAAGCTTTTGTATCTGACAGCTTGAGCTTCAGCTTTCCCTGTCTCTGGTCTCCTTCATGAGGCCTTATTTCTAGGATGGGCTTGGGATTTGGGAGAAGAAATCAGTGAGACAAAGAGGATCGGATGTTGTAACTGTGAAAATAGTCATGTTTTCTATAATGAGATAGTTATGTTGATGTGAAATTCTAGTGGAGACAAGGTATATGCTATTTTTAATTTGATATAGCTAGTTACGATTCCTCCAGTGATGGGATGGGCTATAAGACTGACCTTGATTAGCTAAATTTCAGTGATTTGCACCACAGAAGGCACCTCTCTGACCTCAAGGCAACCCCTTAACCAGATCTAAAGTCTTGTCTTATGGATGCTGAGTACAGTATCTCAATGAAACAGTTGTAAGAGTTCTTAATACTGGAAAAGTAGTGTATTTTGAGTGACTTAGTTTTCAGGCTGATTCATTTTTGCTGAAACTTTTCAAAAGTATTTAGCCTAGGGCAGACACCTAATTGGTCACAGTTTTAAGTTATCTGAAAAATGGCCTTACAGTTGAAAATGTTGGGCCATGTTAGGAATAGGAACCTCTGTTAGCTGCATCTGCACAATGCAAACAATACTCTTGAATGTTTTTGTTTAAAATTTTAAAATCTGGCTTCAAGCTGAAGCAGGGATGTCCTTTAGTTTCCACATGGTTCGCAATGCAGGAGCAATTTACGTTCCCGAAAGTTTTACCTTTTGACTCTAGTGAGGGCAGAATTTGGTCAATATTGAGCACTGAAGGAAATCCGTTCTTGGAGTTGCAAGTGTTTCAGGTAAGCAATGTTTTGGATTTATTATGTTTAAAATATAGCTTTTTTAGGGTGGAGGGTGAGAAGCGCTTCTGAGAAGTAAAAACTACTTTATAGGGGGAGAGAGAAGGAATGTATGTGTGTATGAAATCAGCTGAACTCTGGAATATTAGAGGGGAAGATTATTAGCAAACCTTCTGCTTAGATTGCCTTATACTTTCCATTACAGAAGATTCTTGTGACTCACTTTGAGAAGTTCTGCTGTTAGCAGTAGACTTTTGAAATTCAGCTGTTGAAAAACCTGTGGACTAGAAAAATCTGTTCTTTGTCCCATATAATTTTGTCCAGGTCAGCTTTTGCTGAGGTAAAAACTTCTGAAAATCACCAATTCCCTTCTGTCATTTGTTTTTTAGGAAAATGTTTGCAGTATGCCAAAAGAACTAAAAGTGAACATTTTAAGGTGCTAGGGTCAGGCTGGCCCCAAAATAGCAACAGCAACCCAATCACCATATACCGTACTAGTAAAATAGGGGAGTTGCTGTGCACTGGTGGATGACAGCATAGGCTTGGCTCCTCCTGACTAACCCCTGGATCCAGCATATGACTCTTGGGGCATAATCATGGAGTACTGCCATCTCTCTTTAGGGTGGGTCATTCTCAGTCCAGTCTTCCCCAAACACAGCCTCAGCAACCCATCCCCCCATAATGAGGCACCACATGTATGAGAAGCTCCTGCAATTTTTGCAGCTGGACCAGGGGGAGCAAATATGTGCTAGACTGTCATTTTCCCAAATGCTACCTGGACTCAGCACCAAGCATTAGTGGTCCTTCTCCCTGAGTGCACATCATGGGACAGGAGAACCTCTACTTCTCTGTTGGGGGCGAAGTGAGGAGGATCGGAATGGCCTCCCCTCAAGCACCTCTGGATCCAGAACCTAGCCCCAGTAAGCTTATCCTCCACTCTCTTCTCCTCCTCCTCCTCCTCAGGTAACAGCCTTCTCATACTGCTGGTGGATATAGTTGGTTCCAAAACTCATGTGGTAGAAGTTTGTGCTTCACTTCCTAGCTTTTGGAGTTTGGACTTTACTGATGTGCACAATGGCAGAGGCCTTGTTACGGTTGAACATAATATAATGTATTTTACATTTTTTAAACAAGGAAGGTAACTTTGTATTAAAATAAAACTATTAAAAGAATGTTGTTTAGGTTACAAAGTTAAGTAAGCATTTGCAAGTTAGGAAATGTCTGATTTTATAGTTGCCCACATAACTTTAGTTCTTCCTCTTTGTTCTTATGCTTTGTAGTACAGTCTTTAAGTGCATGATTGTGATCAGTGATGCTAATTCACTGGAGAGATGACAAAGGGGTAGCATTAAGGTTTTTGAGGCTATTGTAAAAGCCAACATTTGCTAACTTTTGAATGCTTCACATTGCAACCCAAATAATGTTTTAGGCATAGGATTGGGTTTTTAAGAAAATAAATAATTCTATTTTGAATTCATATTGAGCTATATTTTAAAACAGAAAACGAGTTTAGTTTAGTTAAGTATCTCAGACTACAGGTTTTAATAAAATAAGCTTGATGATTAAGAAAGATGCAGGAGTGACAGCTAGCAGGAAATATTCTTTGTTCATGTAGAGCATCTTTTTGTATGGGTAGGAACAGATCGGGGGGCTCCCCGTCTAGGGCAAGTCCAGAGTCTGAGTCTCCCCACAGTGAGCTTGGGTTCACTGGGCAGCTCCTACTGTGATCTGGCTTTGATTTCTGGCCTACCCAGAGGATGAGGCCT
This sequence comes from Podocnemis expansa, assembly GCA_007922195.1. Taxonomy (NCBI): domain Eukaryota; kingdom Metazoa; phylum Chordata; order Testudines; family Podocnemididae; genus Podocnemis; species Podocnemis expansa. The sequence goes on along the minus strand of ML681964.1, from coordinate 33,411,512 downwards.
TGGGGGGAAGAGGAGCAGGGGTTGGGCCTCATGGTGAGGTGGTAACTATGGCTTACCTCAGCCCACCCAGGAGGACTAGGGTCTACATCAGCCCCCCAACCACGTCCATGTTAAAAAGTAGATGGGCTATGGTGTCTTCTCCTCCCCACCATTCCATTTTTCCAGTGCCCTGGTTTCTCACACACAGATCTTTAGTTTGAGTTAAATATTTCTTTAAACTTGAGGTAACTTTCTTTCATGGAAGAAGGTCAAAGTTGAAGTGCTGATGCTTGAACTAGTGGAGCAGTGGAGGTGGAGTAGTGTCACTATAGCGAGTGTGGCCAAACTGCAGCTTGGGAGCTGCATGTGGCTCTTGAATGAAAAAGTGCAGCTTGTGGAAGAATGTCAGCAAATCAATTTAGGAAAGCAGCCCCAGACTGTGTTTTAAATCTTCCACCCTGAGCATGCTTGGAGAATGCTTGTGGGGAGCCCCAGCCTGTGTCTAGCCACTCGTGCGGCCAGGTAAGGGGCCCTGGGAAAGGGGATCGGCCCACGGGAGCCAGCATCAGGACCAGGTGGTTGGGATGGCAGGGAGAAGTGCAGCATGTTCAGTGACAGCAGGGAGAAGCGGTGGCATGGTTGGGGATGGCGGGGAAGTGGCAGCAACTTTAGATTTTCCCATGGGCCCTAATGAACTTTACTCGTTAAATGGTGTTTTACAAGCCCTTCTAAACATGATGTCGAATAATAAGAAATGAAAATACAAAGAAGAAAATAGATGCTATATGGCTACACGGTTCAGCACAGCTCTCAAAGGTTTAATAATCAACTTGTGTGGCTCTTGAGTTCCATAAGTTTGGCCACCTCTGGACTATAGCATCTCATCAGCCATTAGTCCCATTACCCTATTAATCTAAAAGGGATAGCCATGTTAGTCTAGTCCAGTAAAAAAAACAACAAGGAGTTGCATGGCACTTTAAGACTAACAGATTTATTTTTTGCATGAGCTTTCATGGGAGAAGATCCCACTTCCTGAGATGCTTCGAAGATGGGTGAACTTACAGAAAGGAATGAAACTAAATGCAAGGGGGTGTAAAACATAGGATCAGGTCATACAGTAACAGCAAATCAGAGCAGTTTTCAGGCTCAAACCATGGGAAGCCTGAAGTCAAATTACCCTTTGTAATGGGAAAAGAACCCATAGTCTCGATTCAGTCTTGCCTTCACAGAATTTAGCTTGCATATTAATTCAAGTTCAGCTGTTTCTCTTTGAAGTCTTGCTGTCCCAGCTACATCTGTGTTAATCTAGCTGCTCTGCTCTGCTCATTGCACCATTGTGTAACGAGCGATTTGGTGTTTCCATCCCCCTGCCCCCAAGCGCTGTCGCTCACTTCAGCTAGCTTGAGTGGAGTAACTTGCACGTTTTAACTCAGGTTAACGGTTGCAGTGAAGACCAGTCCAAAGAAGAAACACTCTGCTTCAGATTGCTTACAGTCTGAATTCCAGGGGGATAGTTGTTGTTGTTCTAGTTCAGCAAATCAAACAAGGAGTTCTGTAGCACTTCTAAAGACTAGCAAATCTCATGCAATAAATAAATTTTGTTAGTCTTACAATCCAGGTGTCGGAAAGGTGCAGTAGGTGGAAGCTAACTGACAAATGGGCTGTGAATGGCTATAATATGTGGTAACTGTAAATCACCTTGACTTCTGTCAAACCCTTCCATAAAATACACCCTGATATTGGCATATGGTGATCTGTGATCACTATTATTGAGAGGCTATGAATTTGTACATTGTATTTTATTTGTTTCCTAGCTTCTTTTGCCCCACCCTAACTTGTTGTTTCTCATCTTTGTCACATCTTGTCTGGTAGAGTATTGTGGGGGAAAACTGGTCCGGGTTCTCAATCTGGAAAGAGAAACCACAAATCCTCCCCAAAGATGAAGGCCCGTTCCCAGCTGAGACTTGAATAAGCAGAGAACGAGGTGTGGTTCAGAGTTTATTATTCAGCTGAATAATAACAGGAACTGCATCAGAGAGGAGCAAAAAGAAGCTAGCCTCTCAGAGCAAGAACCCCCAGTATAGGGATTACAGGTCATACATACCTTCTAACATGCAAAATACAATATACATAATGCAACAAGCTTATGCATAATACAACAAGTTACATCATGCCTAAAATCCCTACCTGGTATTACTACTGTTAATATGCAGGTTACACAATTAGATTATACTTAATAGGCAGCATATAGTTAAAAAAACAACAAGCAGTTGTGTGGCACTTTAAGACTAACAGATTTATTTTTTGCATGAGCTTTCGTGGGAGAAGATCCCACTTCCTCAGATGCTTCGAAGCATATAGTTAGCCCGCCTCTGTTGTTGTTTACAGCTTATTTGGGTAACAGTTACTGTCCTTGACCAATGAGAGTGGCCAGACTCCTGTGACCCCTTGGCTGCCTGGTCTCTGTCAACCTGTTTACCAGACTAGGTTGATAGCTTCCCAGCAGGGTCCAGACAGAGGGATTGTTTTATAATCTAAATTTGTGGATCACCCTTTTATCTATAGAAACAGTCTACCTTCTTATTGATCTAAGCCACTTGCCTCCCTGACTATCTATGACTTAATATACATTCTGTAATTAATGTTGTCTCAGCAAACACAGAGCCTCTCGCACAGAACTTCCAAACCAAACTTACTCCATCTTGCAATTTCCTTTACAGTATGAACTCTTTGGCACTCTGACATTTATTAGAGGTTTCTGCAGTTCCTAGCACAATGGGGCATATGGTGGTTGTGGCCTGTGTGCACTACTATAGTACGAATAATAATAATAAACAACAAAATAAATAGTTGAGCGAAAAATAGTAGTCATAATACAGAGACTTGTCAGAAAATGTGCTTGAAGTGAATACTAAAAAATTTTCTTCCAGATACAGAATTTTTGGCAAAACACTGGTTATCAATTTTTATATACTTCCAATTGTTACTTCTTCCAAATGAATTTGGGGTGCTTATACCAAAAGAGGGGCTGAGGTGCTGCCATCTAATGTGTCCCAAGTAGCCCAGTTCTTCACAAAATATAAATAAAAATTATTCCTAAAGATTGAGTCATTTACTGAAAGTCCAGTGATTTTTGTTTCCATGGTTTTGTTTTCCTCTTGCTCTTTTAACATACAGAATAAGTAATGAAAACATGAATGCCCTGAAAAGAATGTAGGTTTTTTTTATACTGTGAGTACAGACTGTTGGCTGAACATAAAATAATGTGTATTTTTTTCAGTGCAGCCTCTTTTTAAAAGGCATAAAATGTACTGTAATGAGTACCAGTAAATTAAGTAATTCATTATTGTTAATGTTGAAAAACATGATCTATGCATAGCACTTCCCAGATACAGTAATGATAGTGGCACTGTGGTCAAGTGAATTAATGTGGTTTGTTTTGCAGTTGTAATTGGATCTGAAGAACAAACATACAAAAACATTCTACATGTATTCATCTTTTTAGAGAGATGGTAGAAATGGATAAATTGTATTACGAGAGTTTAGACTTAATTTAGCCTTTGTAACCAAGAGCCCAGTGGTAGTGAAGAGTCTACCTGGAGGGTGAGTTCTGGTGACCCGGGGCACCAAAACTCCATGCATTCTCTGGGGACTTGCAGCTGGCTAGCTCAGTCTCGGTCGGATGGTTCTAGCCATAGAGGAACATGGGCACTATGCCCAGAAGACTTGCTGATTCAGCACATCCCTCATCATCTTTCACCAGTGGAGTTCTGTGGATTTCTGGGTATAATTTAAAACCAATGTGCCAAGCAGAACTTTTGGGGAAGTGCTGTGGTAAATCGTACTCTGGTGTGCAATGGCTAAGATTAAGATCCTGTTGCGAGTATTTTTAGTAAAACTGAGGAGAAGGTCCTCGGCAATGAACAGAAATTCATGGAAGTTTGCAACTGTCCTGATTTTACTAAAAATACCCTGGGAGAGAGTAAAGAAACAGAACTGCTGCGCTTGCAGCTGCTTCAACCCTGCTGCTGCTCTGACCAGGAAACGCTGTTCCAGTCATAAAAGGCTGACCTAATCCAGGCTGATGCTCTGTCGATCCCCACCGGGTCAGTATTAGTTTGTGGCCCTGGGAAATTGCTGTTGTTCAGTGGGTGGGAGTGGCCCTGAGGCCAGAAGTCATGGAGCTCCTAGAAAGTCATGAAATTAGTGGCTGAAACAATAGCCCTATGACACAGATATTCTAATTAGATACCAATGCAAACAGAGGTTATTCAAGCTCGTTATTGTATATTGTTCTTTGAAAAATCTTCTTCCTCCATGCATAATACTTTACATGCTTGTGAACAATTTTAGTCATCACTCCATTTTGTTTCTTACTGATTTTACTTGGAGTTTAATAAGTTAGCTGTGCAGTTGCTTATAGATAGTGTTGTTCTAAATCTTTGTTTTCTCTTGCAAAGGGTTATGGGCCAGGGGGAAGAGTTTATATTCTTTATTGTTTTTAAATAGAGCAATCCAAGTCCAAAGTATGTGTGTTGTAAAAATGTTTTAACAACGTTTAGGTGGAAACGTGTTATTATTTAACAGGGAAATAGTTAATCTATGTAGAATTAGAGACTCAGGCAAATATCTAACTAATCATTTATGGACTTAGCTAATGTACCATAGAGTTTATTACTGAGTTTATTCTTTAAACAATTGTTAAGATATGTATTTAGAGTATTTTCAGTTCAGTTAAAGAAGGCAAACTTCAAGAAAAAGGATTTACAAGAGCATTTGAAATATATGTGTGTGTGTGTATATATATATACACACACACACACAAAATATACTTTCTTTTTTCCCCCTAGGATGTGAAACATCTTGCTGATTCATAAAATGAGTGGCTGAAAGGGAAAGGAAAATAGTGCCATCATTTACTAGAATAACAACATGGGAAATACAACTACCAAATTCCGTAAAGCACTTATGAATGGAGATGAAAATCAGGCCTGCCAAATATACGAGAGCAATCCTCAACTAAAAGACACTCTGGATCCAAATACTTCTTATGGGGAACTCTATCAGCACAATACTCCACTACATTATGCTGCCAAGCATGGAATGAACCAAATACTAGCGTGAGTATTACCATGTGATTTTTGTTAACTTAGTTGGTTTAGGAAATGGAAGAAGTTTAACTAAGGTTTATAAGTCTTATTTTGTGCAGTCGGTCATTGGTGAACATTTTAATTTGTATTTATTGTATATAAATTTTAAAACATACAGAGTATAATAAGGAGGCAAAATAATCTCTTATGACAAATTTACGTAATAAAAAACATGCACTTTTAGTGGGGAAACTTTCTTTCAATTTGTCTAACTTTTTTCTTACATTAATTTCAAGCATAAAAGTCTATTAGAATAAAAATGAAGGCAGCTTGCTTTCTGAGGTGTCTTATAATACAATTCTTTAAGAAAGAATGGCTTTTCTGTACTTTTTTTAAATGCATTTTTTAGAAGCCTTTGTAACTGTACCTACTATACCATATATCACATTTATCTAAAATTTTCTGTTGTTGCTAATAATTCATTTGGGCTTTAAACATGCCTTCTGCATACTACTCATGCCACAGAGGAACAATTTAACGAGCTTTTGTGATTCAGATTACAGATGAATTTTTTTATATAGGACTTTTCATAGAAAGTGTAGTAGTGTTCGTTCTCTAACTCCTTGTCTCCACTTACAAAGTACTGTCTCTTACTGTTGATTAACAAGGCCTCAAAAAATTGTGCAAGATGTTCCTTTGGTTTGGCAAACTTCAGTGTGGCAGGTATTTAGTACATGGATATCCATGTCTCATTGGGCAAGGTTCTTTTTCAGAGCATCTTTGTAGCTATTTCTCTATCTGCCTCTTATTTTCCTATTAGAATTCATTATCTGATATTTTCTTTGGGAACTCAATTAAGATGTTGAGAACATAGCTTAAATGCTGGTTGTGAAACCTCTCCAGACCTCATTGCATCAACAAGATAAACAGTGTAAGTAGTTTAATGCTATGTTGGTGCATTCTCTAAGGAGTGTCAACAAGTTTTACTTCAATGGAGTGAAATAAATGCATGTGTCTTTATACAATTCAAACAGTTTCAATTTTTGTGTTTTGTGCTGTAAGTAGTACAATATCTTAGCAGTTCATCTTGTGGGAATGCTGCACCACTGAACTACTTGTGCAGCGCAAAGCTTCTGTGCAGAATTGCAAGCCTCCCCCCGGTAGAATTGGCACTGTAGAGCTGCTGGATCCAGCATAGCCTGGCACTTAGCAGCTTTCAGTGTACCAGCATGGGAGGTTTGGGCAGGCTGGGATTCCTAGCATGCCCTGAATGAAGGTGCAGAATGTGGGCCATGGCCCTGTAGTGAGTGAAATAGCTAGTGCTGTGGGAATGGAGGTCCTACAGCTCTGCACACACTGGTTATCAGACATAATACTCATTCTCCTGGGAACAAGAGTGGTCCCAGGAGACCTAGTTGTCCAGACTCTGACAAAGGATGAGGAAGAACAAGTTCATACCATGTCCCCCACTGGGACAGTAATGAAGCCATAGTGAGGAGAGCCTACAGTTCAGCTGTGGGGGACATGGAATTGTGGAGTCTGGGCCCAGGGGCACTTGCTGCTGGGCTCTGAGGGTGGACAAAAGAGTGGTGTAGATGTCTGGGGTGAAGTTGGGGGATGTGGCCCTCTCTAGACCCCTCCAGGACCCCTAAATGCTCCCTCCAGCTCCTCCTCCCTCTGGCAGTATCTTTTTTTATTTTGGGAACTTGATATATAGCAGCAGAATGGGGGGAAAAAATGAGAATCAACAAAACAACTAGACAGGCAGAGTTTTCCTCCAGGATCTGCCCAGCTGTCGTCTATGACAAACACCCAGGCAGAGGTGACCAATGGAAGCATAACAGAGAAACAAGAACGGAGTTAATGTAGGGGTTTCTTTAATCTTGGGGAATGTTTTTTGTTGTCTGTATTGTTAAACATACCTTCTGTCAGGTATTTTTGAACCAAAATAATTGAAACTGGAGTGATTGTGTTGTTATTTTGACAAAAAAATACACAGAATTTTGTGAAATTTTGAAGTATTGTGCAGAGAATTTTTAATTTGCTGGTGTAGAATTCCCCTGGAAGTATATCAATGGGCAAAGTATAAGTATTTGTGGGTAATTTGTAATAAGCTGTTGTAAGATTGTAAGTACATGGCAGTCAGTATTTAAAAGAAAAGTCTTTGAAGGATAGCATCAAACCCATGAATTATATTAAAAAAAAAAAAAAAAAAAAAAGGAGGAGTCCTGTGGCACATTTAAAGACTAGCAGATTTGTTTATCGCATGAGCTTTCATGGGAGAAAAATCCCACTTCATCAGACGCTTTGAAGATGAGGGAAATTGCAGAATGGGGGTGGGGTGGAATAGATGCAGGGAAGTGTAAGTCATGGGAGCAGGGTCACACCTTACACTTGCACTTCCCTGCATCTGGGCCCCCCCCCCCCCATTCTGCAATTTCCCTCATCTTCAAAGTGTCTGACAAAGTGGGATTTTTCTCCCATAAAAGCTCATGCAATGTATAAATCTGTTAGTCTTTAAATGTGCCACAGGACACCTTCTTTGTCTTGCTGAAGTAGACTAACATGGCTACCCCCTTTGGATTATGAATTATAAAATTATACTGAGCTTTGTTGGAGCAGCAAAATCCACTCCAGTAAATCTGAGGAAAGAGTGACTCTGGCATTATTAAAAGCATTTGTGTACAAATCTGCCACCTTTTGTGAGCACTCAATTTACTTGAAAAGTAAAGTGAACATTAAAAACATTGTTCCAGCTATGCTATCAAACACTGGTTCTGGATAAATTGAAGGCCATACAAGTTTTGAGTGAAATGCTGATCCTTGGAACTTTACTACTTTTACCACCGCTTTGCTTTAGAACTTCAGGATTAGACAATTGTAGCTAGAGCTCTTGGTTTCTCCAGGTCTGTTTACAAAACTATAGCTTATTGTTGCAGAGCTATTTATTTTTTATTGTGGTAGTACCTAGGAGCCACAGCCATGGATAAGCGCTGTATAAAGACATGACAAATAAAAAGTCCCAGCCCCAAAGAGCCTACAGTCTAGTCTTTTATGATGATGGGATCAGCTGTACTAGTTAGGGTTTGGGCCAATTAGAATAGCTGAAGGCTTCACCTACCTCCCACAAGATATTATAACTTGGGGTGTACTCCTGATACAACTTCCTCCTGAAATATGTTTTAATTCAGATAATCATTTATTTCTTAAATAAATCTTTTTAACTTGATTTATTGACCAACAAGCATAACTAATAGCTGTTTAAAACAGACAGCACATTATTTAACCCAGGGGTCTCAAACTCAAATCAGCACAAGGGCCACATGAGGACTAGTACATTAGCCTGAGGGCCGCACCACTGAAACCTTTCCATGCTATGATACTGCAAATATTGGTAATGATAACGTCATTGCAGGCTGCAGGAAATAGCTTTAGGGGCTGCATATGGCCTATGGGCCATGTGTTTGAGACCCCTGTTTTAACCAAACTTCATTTATCTGTAATCAGCATCTATCCAAAATAAGGCTGTCTCTTGACTGTTGCAGGGGATTTCAAGTAAGTTGAGAATTGGATACAAGGAGTTGCCATGATTTGGTGCCCAAAGTCAGTCAGCCCATTAGACTACTAAAAGTTCTGTTTAGTAGTCACGCTGCCTAAAAAGAAGGTTACTGTTTGTCTTAGCCCATAAGAACATCATCCATTGAAGTGCGTAAGTTTCCTCCATATTGGCCAGGCCAGCACAACAACATGCAGTTCAGTTGGTAGTTGCTAAACTAAGTTGTTTTTTTTTTGTTTTTTGTTTTTTTCCATAAAATTCTCACTGTTGCAGTAGAACTTGTCCTGCTAGCATTAACACTAGCTTACAACTGTGTGACTTCTAGTGTAGTGAGACACATGTTTCAATCACCTTGTGTTCTACACCTGCTCTGAGCATGATTAGATAATACAGGATACATCTGCACTGTAGCTACGGGTCCAATTTTGAGTGGCTAGACCAAGCCTCTGTTGGTACAGCAATCATCACAATGCTATTTTTAGCATGCTGTCTCAGGCTTCATGAGCACAGATCTGTCTGCCTGATCTGGAAGTCTCATTCCCAGCTGCAGTTTAGACATACCCAAAGTGTTTAAAATGCCAGTGGCTGTTATGAAGAAGTATTGCTGTGAACATTAATACCAGAGCAACAGCAACAGGAGAACAATCTCCTGAGTATGGGCAAAATTTTGCAAAATCAGGATTGGAGGTATTGGCCAATAGTCTTTAATTGTGAGCATCTCTTTTACAGGTTTACACTCCGCATCAGGAGATGTCAGAATTTATAGAACAGGCACCTTAATTATCTGAAGACTTTGGATATCTCATGAGATAATCAGATAATTGAGAGAACGGATGCATAGCAAGCAGTCATAGCATAATTTTAATGTCTTCAACTGCCAGAATGATTCCCTGGAGCTGTAGGCAAATGTGCATAAAGAACAACCCTGGAGTGCATCTGAATTTGTATTGGTGGGCCAGCCCAGTATCAGGACAGACCATGGTTGGAAGCATGAATGTGACCTAAAGATAGCTTATTCCTCCTTTGAGTTTTTGCCAAGTGCAGCTTTGACTCATATGCTTCTGAACATATATACTGGCTATTTTTAAATTCTTCCACATTGTTATATTGATATATGCAAGAGAGAGAACTTAGAAAGCTTCCTAAGAGCAAGCTTCTTTTTGCAGTTATTAGTAAAAGTAGGTATTTTATAAGAAAATTATTGTAAATCAGTTAATTTAAAAGTTATGAGAACAGGTGTTCAAATTTTAGACTTTGCTTTCTGTCTTGTCAACTTGTTAAGGGACTAGTAAGTTGGTTTTGCCCGCACTCCATAGAATGGATGAAGAGTGCTGCTAAAATAGTAAATTCTGTAATCACTGTCTTGGCAGTAGGTTGATAGGAAAATTGAAGATGCATCTGTATACACTGTTTTTTATGTTTGTTCCAGATATTCAGAAATTTCTTCTTTTATGGTTTTTATTTTCATGTTTTATTCTAAAAAGGTACCCTATGATAGGACCATTCTGAAAATATTTGGGGATATGTAGAACAAATATGTTGTAAAGGCCCATTACATTTCTATAATTCTTTTATTATATAACATGTCATAGCCATTTTTAAATGTATGTCTATGAAAGATAAATCTCTGTTGCCACTTTCATACACTTAAAAACCTAGATATCTTGGAAAAGGTTGTTTAGAGTTGGCTCTAAAAAAACCAAAAGCCTTTCTGGTACTGCTACTCAGTGTGATATTCAATATGTATGGATCAGTATAGTACATTATCAAATAATGTGTTTTAGTTAGAATTGGTAGGGAGAAAAGTAGTATCTCCTCATGCAAGGGCCCAGAGGCATGGCCCTGGGCTCCTTTTTTTGCTCCTGTCTGAAATAGGTCTAGAATTTAAATGTCAGTTTTGCTATGTCTAGATCAGTTCACAGTGATGGGGCTGACACCAAAACTTTGGTATATCTCTAAAAGAAGGAAAGTTTTCTTTAACTCTTCTAGAATATTCAGAAAATCAACTACAAATCAAGAGACCTAGAATGTCTTTGCAGATGTCATAAAGGCTTTTCTGTTTGTGTACTGCCCAAGAACCATAAAATGAGCTTCTAAAAGTTAAATTCAGAGGCCTATTTATGAAATACTTTGGGGGCCCTGATTTTCAGTCAGAGATCCTACTTTCCATATACAATGGTCTGCCTTGCATTTTGTCCACACTGTGAATTCAGGATGTAACACTGGTATTTAAAACATGATTTGTGAACACAAACAGTCATTTAGAAATTTTACTGCAGATATTTAAACCTTCAATTCCAAAATGCAGGTGAAGAGTATTTGTTGGTGCCGAATTTGTCACACAAAAATGGAGTTCCATTGTGGAAGATCTGGCACTTAATATGTATAAACTTTTAAGTTTGGTAAAAGCAAATTGGTTGAAGTTTGGACAGAGTATTCTGTCACTATCTAGATAACACTCAGATGCTGAAAATTATCTTTTTTGAAGAGAGCCCTATATAGAAGTGTAGTCTTTTCTCTATTTAAAACATTATTCTGGTTGAAAAGGAAATGGATTTAGCATGTGCCTGCCTATAAAATAAATATTAAAATGGAAAAAGGTAGTTCCCCTTCAAGTCAATTTTTATGGTACTTGGTATTTTGGAAATGAGGTAATTTTCTGAACACTGAAAGACATGCATTTATTTAATGCTAGGAAATAATCACTAAAAATAAATGCATTTTATGCAGTTTGTATTAGTACTAAATTACTAGATGTCCATACTGTGTTTATCAGGTGATATATTTATTCTTTGATTAATTGCTTTTTAAAAATAGTCATGTATAATCGTACTAACTTGTGCTCTCTATTTCAGTGTATTGGAATTTCTTTTGTGTATAATGTCAAAGTTTTTCATAGAACCCTGTGGTTTTTAATATCTTGTGCATATACAATATGTCATCTTTTCACTCACCTGCATTTCAAGTTTCCTTGCTTGACGTTTTTTTCAGGAATAATTATTTTATAACTATTAATACACATCTGTTGAATAATGGAAAATTTATTTCTGAACATTTAAGAATCCACTAACCCATCTACAGAACACTATAGCCAGATACAGGAATAACCAGGGTAGGCTCTGTTCTCCAGGCAAGCAGAGCAAAACAGATTTAAGTATTTCAGTGAGTAGAACATATTAACATTGATCAATTAAATGCAGAGATAAGGCTCAGTGTCTATAAAATGAACAAAACCATGGAGCTTATAAAGACATCTGAAGGGAGAAGTTGGTATGGATATGAACTGAATCAGCAAAACTAATACGCTCCAGAAGAATTACTGTTGAACCAATGAGTCTTGTTAGGAGTTGTATGGCATTAAAATGCTCCACAGTGAACGGTTGACTTAGCGATATTCACAGTTCATACGCTCTTTTTAAAAATAAATAAGCAATCAATTATTTAAGTATCTCAGGTGATATTAAAATTTCAAACAAGACAAACACCTGGATTCTCTGCTCTATTAAGGACACTTTGCACTGTATAAGTGGCAACAAGTAGCCTTAAAGGCTAAAATATATATATTTCATCAAACTTAAAATTCCTATTTCACTAGCTCCTCTTAAAGGTCATTGGTCATGAAATCAGACGGAGTACATAGAGAGTAAGATAGTGCAGATAATGTAACTCTAGGGAAGCACATTGGTAAGCTAGGCAGCAGAAAAAGACTCCAAGCATTTTTTTTTACTACGGAAAACAAGATCCTACATTTAAAAAAATAATAATTTTTTTTGGGTAAAAGTTAAGCTCAGCAGTCTCAAATTACACTGAGTTAATGAATATCAAAGAGGGTTCTGACATAATTACATTTTAGTGGAAGAAGTCTCCACAGATACAAAGAAGGATGGCATCTGAAAGAAGTGAACAAATGATAAACGTGATGGTTATAGGTTAAAGAATTCTTTCAATAAGATGAGATCTAATGCATTGGTCTCCAGAGGATTTAGGAGACTTGTGTGCTATTAATTTGACTGTTAATTGCTGATAATACAATTAGGCAATAAATGAACTCATGACATCAAATGGGTCATAATATTCAGGGCCAAATTTTCAAAGCAACTTCTAAATTCCTCTGTTTTTAGTCTCTAAAATCTCAGGTTGGCATTTCCTAACATTAGGCACCCCAATAAAAGTGGCTGAATTTTCAGAGATGTTGACTGTCTTCAGCTCCTTCTAGATGATGATGGAAGTTCTGAAGCCACATGCTTCTGAATCATGTAAATCTTGAAACTGATTTCTAGCTATATACCATTGAATAGAATAGAATCATAGGGTTGGAAGGGACCTCATGAGATCATCTAGTCCAACCCCAGGAACTTGTTAAATTATAAATTAATTGAGACACATACTTTAAACTAAATGTGAATCTGATTATGTAGTTAGATGATATGGGAATTCTTTTGACAATGGATTCAATTAATTTTATTTGTTGTTCTTTATTGCCATGTCTCTGTAAATTTCAACATTCAGTTAGTGGCGTAGAGTTACATATTTTTAAACAGTAATTTGATGCCTTCGAGTAGTATACGCATAAGGTACTTAAAGATTTCACTGAGCTGAGCTTTAATGTTGATGGGAGGTGATTCTGCTGGGTGCCACTTGCAGCTCCTTGATACAGAACCACCCAACCTATGCACAAGTTAGGGTTGACCATGGACAGTCTTAATTTTAGACCATTGGCATCCTCAGGGAGTTTGTATTGGAGCAGGCCCATGCATAGTGGAGCTTCATGCCACCATATCTCCTTCTGGTCTTGTGCACATGCTGTCCTCAGAATGCCCTGGTGCAGCTGTCATTGAAGAATGATAACCTGAAGTGGGAACTTGAAGGCAGACTGTCATAAGCAAGATAGACACCCCGAATATCTATAATTAGATTTCACCAACTGAGTAGCAAACGTGAACTTCCAAAGTACAGCAATAGTCTTATTATGGAGACTGAGAAAGTCCTCTTAGATGCTCCAGTCTGTCTTGCCACCCAGGCAAGCTGGACTGTGATAAATAGTCACTTGCACTAAAAATCACAAATATTCCAGGTTACTATTTTTCCCAAGAGATCACTGACTCATAAAATTAAATTGAATTCTAGGTCTTGCACCAAAGACAACACTAATGTAAACAAATAATAAGTATGGACTCAGGAAAAGATCCTTCATCTCTGGACTGTCTGGATTCTAACAGTGCAAGATACTGAACAAGAAGTTTCCTGGTTACACTGAGAGACTTTTGGGAAACTGGCAGATGACTACATCACTTCTGATGTTTAGCATTATGGACTACGACTAATTATAGACTATGACCATTTTAGAATTATGGACTATGACTCAGCTATATATATTTTACCTGCTTTAATCTTTCAGTATTAATTTCTTAACTAATAAAACTTTAGTTTTTCCCACAGAAAACAAGGAGACAGGGTCACTATTCATGTGGGCTCCATCTCTGATTGGGAGAGAGGGAGAGCGGAGTGTATTTTGAGTCTTTGTTCATCAGGTACAATAACCACTTGTCTGCAAATGCACAGAAATTAGCATTTTCCTGTTAAAGTTCTGCATTTGAATTACACCAGACTTCTTTCTTTTTTGATGAGATATTTACTAGCAGCAGTATACACAATGTAAGTGTTTTCTGTTACATTATAACAGGATTCAGATAAGTAAAAACAATGCTTGTAATATGCCATTAGTTTTCATGATATTTAAACAACAAATACAATCTTGTACGTTTAACAGTCTATTTGTTCTGTACTAATAAACAAGTGAATTGGTCTGGCATCCAGGTGGGAATTTGACAGTTCTCAGCTGACCACCTAGGCTTTGGCATGAGCTGGCACTTGGGGTAGGTCTAGTGCCTGCCCTTTTCAGTGGCAATCGCAAGTCACCTAAAATAACTTGGGTGTCTGTGTTCATCATCCTTACCCCTGGCATGTCCACTATGCTGAGTTGAAGGGCAATGGGTGGTGTTCAGCGATCGAGCTTTCTGATTGGCTGAGCGAGTCTTCAAAGACCTGATCAGCAAGTTTGAATTGATGGCAACATATTTACCACAATCAGTGAAGACAAGCCCTTTGTCTGACAGAGTCACACACCCTTTATGCCAAGAGTGGAGAATTCCTCTGTCATCTCCAGCCACTCTAAGGACAGTTTGTAATGTCACTTTGCTTCAGTTGTTTCGGATATTAATTTTGTTTGAAAAAAACAAAATCCATTGACAGTTTCAGAAACAACCTCTTGCAGAAGCCTGCGTCTATTTCTGCATCCTTGTCTGTTCATGTCTCTCTTTCTCCTCTTCCAAGTGGAGGGCAAACTAAGCAGGACCTGCATTTGATCAAATAATTCTGAATCTTATGCTATTCCCAACTGTGTCTCAAAATGCAAATATCTATGTATGCCAGGGGACATTCTTGCATCCCATATAGTTATCAATCTGTCAGCTGCTGGAAGATAGTTTGGTGCCCTACTGGGACCAACAGCAAGGACCAGTAATTCAGAGAGTCTTATTAAGGTAAATGCTTATTCGAGCCAGCACTCTGAGTCCAAAAGCACCTGCCAGTGTAACAGTTAGTGAGATCTCCAGGCTCTGGGCTGTTTTTCCCATTAACCCTGAAGGGCAAACTTAGTTGGAGCCTTGGTTCCCATCTCCACAGAGTGGACAGTAAGCAAGAGGTATTCTGGCTTACTGGAAAAGACCTAGTGATAAGCCTGTAGCATACCCCAGTTCTCTGCTTCCTGTGTGGAGGTTAAGAGCACAGAGAGGCCTGTGGGGTCCAGTGAAGGGATAGCCCCAGATCTAAGGGGATAATCTCTCTGGTCATCCATGCCCACAGCTGGCATCATATTTTCTGTCATAATATGGTTTCCTCAAGTTCACATGATACACTCAGCACCAGTGTGAGTGAGTAGGCAGCTCTGCCACAGAGTTTAACTCACTGAGCTTTTTGATTATTTTTAATAGGTCCTTCCTAAATAGCCTGTGGTTTCGGCAGCACTGGAATAAAGTTTATAAATCTCTGTCCATAACGTTGCAAATATCTAAGGCCTTTGTCCATGGCAACTGTGGAGCCAGACACAGGACCTTGTTCACTTATGTCCCATTTCAAAAGCACGTACAAACAGATTCATGTAATTGCCCTGTTTAAAGTGGGAAATAATTTGGCAAGTATGTCCCACTGGGACAGGTGCAGACGTCCAGCTTCACCTTAGGGCTTTGCCATTTTGGGTTGATACAGATAATCCCTTTTTTCTCTCCTCATGCTGGTGCTGGTTCTACATCTTTTCTCTCTTGTACTGATACTACTTCTCCCAGTTTGCAAGCAGTTGGATTTCCAGATATACACTATGTATTTATAATATAATACCATATCTATATATATATCATCACTGTTCCCTGGTGTTTGAATCTAAACTACTGCATTTCTAATTACAGCTGGTGATTTGACCTCATCTTCCTTTATATGCTATTCCCCAGTGTTAGAATCTAAACTACTGCACTGATTTGCTGTAGCAGTCTGACCTGATCCTATGACTTATGTTTCCTTGCATTTATTTTCCTCTGATTCTGTCAGTTCCCCATCTTCAAAGCATCTGAGGAAGTGGTATTTTCTCCATGAAAGCTCAAGCGATAAATTTGTTGGTTTTTAAAGTGCCGCAGGGCTCCTTGGTTGTTCAGATATATGCTGTCCCCCTCCAGCTGTAGTTTCTCCTGGTCTGTCAATCTATCCACGATGCCTGTTGCAGTGATGCCTTTGATTGCAGTGTAATATGGATACTGTCAGTTGCTTGCAGTCTGCCAGAATCAGGTCCCAGATTTTCTGTCTCTTGGTCCCTTCACCAGGGGGCTACATGTTCTCTGCACCACTATTCCTTTTCTGGACATGAGAATACAGCAAGTCTATAAGCTATGTCTTTGTATGCTCTTTAGTGTCGAGCCTTCTTTTTCTGCTTAGCTCAACTAATGGATGTTTCTTTGGCCTTTCTCATAACTCGTTTTCATAAGTAGTTCTTTTGGCTATTCCGTCCCCCAAAAGACTATTAAGCATTTTTCACTGTGGCTTTTTTCCTTCGACAGCAGTGCTTGCTTCACTACTGTTGGTGCAAGTGGCAATTTGCACTCTCACAAATCCCCTGCACACTGC
This sequence comes from Podocnemis expansa, assembly GCA_007922195.1. Lineage (NCBI taxonomy): Eukaryota > Metazoa > Chordata > Testudines > Podocnemididae > Podocnemis > Podocnemis expansa. The sequence goes on along the minus strand of ML681964.1, from coordinate 33,394,715 downwards.
CACTATATATTATTAGCGCTATAGCAGTGAGGATTTCTTATGTTATGTTCAAAAAAGACATCTGTTCGCACACATGAAATCAGCACTTGGTTAAAAGAATTCTTAAAAGAATGCATTAGCTTTAAACTAATCTGACAAAAGATAAATGATTCAAAGTATCTCATCATATTAGTGCTAATCAATTTAAAAATTACTGAAGGAGAAAATATGTAAAAGCCATTCTGTTCATTTATGTGCATCAATGAGGTCCCCTTCGTAATCTTCAACAAAGCAATTAGCACTAAGAATGCTATATGAAAACTAACATTTGGAAATCAATCACTGGTGGGTCTTGCCTGGAACTTTGGCCTCTATCCAAAGGACTTATTATCTGAACAGCTTTTATTCACTGCTAATAATTAATATTTACCAGCAATTGGATATTTATGGTAGACAGGGTGACATTTATTTAAAAGCGGTACCGTCATGATAGTGAACTAAAAAAAAAAAATTAATAACGAATTTACATTATTTCTTCTGATTAAGGGAATATTCTACCTGTTCATTACCCAAGTTCACAGCCTACTTGTCCTCCACCTCATAGGTCTGCATCTCTACCACCAAGATGGCCAAGCGCTTGGGTGAAATCAGCTCATGAGTGAGGAACAGCTGGCTGAAGCTGAACCTGAGCAAGATGAAAGTTGTCTGGGTGACTGGTATAGTGAAGAGTATGCAACCATGATGCAATCTCTTTTTGTTGCCTAATTGGTCAATTCAGTTCATAGTATAGGTGTACTCTTGAATTCCTTGCTGACTCATAGAATTTAAGGTCAGAAGAAATCATCATGATCATCTAGTCAAACCTGCATGTTGAAGCTACACAACCTCACCCACCCACTTCTGTAATAGACCCAGAACTTCTGACTGAGTTACTGAAGTCTTCAAATGATTATTTAAAAGATTTCCACCATTTGTCCTAATCTAAGCCTGCAAGTGACCCATGTCCTGTGCTGCAGAGGAAGGCAATGCCCCACCCCCAAGAGCAGACAAACATGATCCAAAAAAAAAAAAAGGGGGGGGGGGGAGGTCTCTGACATACTGACCTGGGGGAAGTTACTTCCCATTCCCAAATATAGCAATCATTTGGACTCTGAGCTTGTTGACAAGATTGCCCAGCCAGATACCTGGGAAAGAATTCTGTCAAGTACCTCAGAGTTCTCCCCATCTAATGTCCCATCTCTAGCTACTGGGGACATTTGCTACTAGCACTTTCAGTAGGCAATGTAGGCAACCTCATCATACCATCCCCTCCATAAACTTTTCAAGCTCAGCCTTAAAGTTAAGTTTTTTGCCTTCACTAGTCCCCTTGGAATGCTGTTCCAGGGTTTCATTTCTCTGTTAGAAACTTTCATCTAATTCCAAGCCTAAATGTGTTGATGGCTAATTTATATCCATTTATTCTTGTGTCAGCATTGGCAATTAACTTAAATAACTCTTGTCCATCTCTGGTGCTCATCCCTCTGATGTATGTGTAGAAAGCAATCTTATCTCCTTTCAGCCTTTGGTTAGGCTAAATGAGGCAAGCTCCTTGAGCGTCCCCTCATAGGTTATGTTCACCATTCCTCTCTAGATAGCCTTTCTGGAAATCCTCACCTAATGCATCCTAGGATTGCATTGGCCTTTTTAATGGTTGCTTCCTATTGGTAGCTCGTTATTATTCCATGATCAGCCAATGCATCCAGGTCATTCTCCTCTTCTGTCACTTCCAGCAGCTTGCAGCTGATGGCAAAAATTTTTCTTTTTAGTTTCTGAGTGCATAATCTTGCATTTTGCTCTATTAAATTTCATTCTATTTTCTATTACTCCAGTTTTCAAGGCAGTCCACATCTTCTTGTATGGTATTCTGGTCTTTGATCATATTGGCAGTACCTCCCAACTTTGTGTTATTTGCAGATTTTCTTAGCACATTTCCACATTTTCTGCCAAGGCTATAGAGGAAAATGATAAATAAGACTTGATCTGAGACCAAGCCATGAGGAATTCCGCTAGTAACATCCCTCTAGTCTAACAGTTCCCCTTTCAATATGGCCTGTTGCTGTTTCTGCTTTAACTAGTTCTTTATCCACTTTTTATTTTTCAAATTTATCCCCACCTTTTTCAATTTACCTAATAAGTTCTCACGTGGAACTGTATCAGTTGCCTTTCTGAAATCCGTGTAGATTGCATCTGAAAATGCAGAAGAGATACAGATACTGGCTGGCCATGACCCACCCTCTTTGAAAGCGGGGCCATCCAGTCACAGCCAATCCACTTGCTACAAGCAACCAAAGCATCTGAGAGTCAGACAACTTTCAACTGCTTGCCTGAAGATCCTGCTTCTGGCCATGTGACCAGCAGCCAGTCATTCAGAAAGCAGTGGGCTGAAAGCTGCCTGACCCTCAGGTTGCTAGGTAGCACATAGAGGTACCTTGCAAGAGGAGCATTTGTAGCTTCCGAACTTCCTGCTTCCAGTCACATAACTGCAAGTGGCATGGGACCACACGGGTGACTTTACAGGCCTGGTCTGAAAATCAGATCTGCCTACACCCCTAGTTATCTTCCCAGACAAAGATATCAGGTTGGCCTGGCAAGGTCTACCTTTTGTAAAACCATGCTGTATTTCATCCCAACTGCTATTTTACCTCTATGTCCTTAACTGTTTTTTCTCTTTCTGAATTTATTCTAAGACCTTGTATACAGTTAAGGTCAAACTAATGGGCCTGTAGTTTCCCGGGTGACTTTTTCCCCCCTCTTTTAAAAAATCGGTAAATTAAAATACTAGCAGTTCTTCAGTCATAGGATATGACCCCAAGTTTACAGCTTCATTAAAAATCTTTGCTGTTGGGCTTGCTGTTTTGTGTTACAGATCCTTTAATATTTTTAAATTGAGCTATTTGGTTCTGTTCGGATATTTGGGTTTGATTTCCACCTCAGATATGATAATTTCTGTTTCCAGATCCTTTCTGTTAGTCACCCTGCCACTAGCCCTGACCTCCTCATTACCCGTATTAAAAACTGAGACAATATATTTGTTTAAAGGTTGGGCCATGCCTAGATTATTTTTACTCACCATGCCTATCCTCAGGGCTTAAGTTCCTCTTCTTTTTCCTTGTTTCCCTTTTGTTTAAATGGCTGTAGAACCTTTTCCTATTGGTTTCAATTGCAAAGTCTGGCATTACTTGGCTTCTGGGAGTTCTCACTTTTTTTACTTACACTTTCTGACTTCCAAGAGTTAGTTTTCCTTGCTGATCCATCCAGTCTTCCATTCATTGTAAGTTTTTTGCTTTCTCTTAATAACCCATTTTAGATGTTTTCTTACACAGTTTGGTCTATAGCTCTTCCCTACAAATTTGCCCTTGCTTGGGATACAGGCTTCTGTGGTACTGACTTAAAGGAATTCCAAACGTCCACATATTTAAATCTCTTCATCAGTCCAGGCCAATTCCCTTAACTTTTTTTTTTAAGTTTACCCTTCTGAAATGAAGAACCTTTGATTTCTGTTAATTTTCTTTTTAATTTTAAAAGAATTAGTTCAAGGTTTTCATCTACAGCCAGGTTGTGTATGGGGTCTCTCTGCCTTCCACATCTACGTGGGCAGAAGGGAAGTATTATGTATCCACAAAAAGGCTTGAATATCTTTACAACCACCCCTCTTTGGGGTTGTTGGTGATAACAGTGGTCAGCAAAAGAGACAGGCAGGGGTGAGCAGGTTCCACACCAAAAAAAATAAAGAAGCTATACCTTTTTGGAAGAAAGGCATATTCAACAGCTAGTCTCAACTATGAGTATCTAACCATCAGACCCAGTTGGGTAGATACATTTTTAATATCTGGCAGTTGTTGGGAATATTTACAGACTCACTGCCACAGGTCTCCAAGCAGGAGTTTGAGGAGATTTTGTAAGAAGAGAAGACGGGCCAGGGTCTCCCTTCAATCAGCCTTGGATGTGACCAGTTTGGCAGCCAGAACTATGGCATCCATGGTGTCAGTGAAAAAGGCATCATGGCTCTAGCTATCTGGCTGTTTGTCAGAGGTCCAACAGTTCATCCAGGACCTTGCTTTTGATGGTGTAGTCAGGTTTGTGAATCAGAAGGACTTGATCCTGCATGGGCTAGGAGACTGTACGGATACTTTGCACTCTTTGGGTGTATGCTATGCTTCAGGCCCCAGCAGCCACAGAGGTTTGGTGGCCAGTTCTGAGGAGATTTCTACCCCCCCCCCCCAAAAAAAAAACCACACCCCTTGGGCTATAAAGGATACCAGAGCCAATCCATGACACCTGCCCCTCAGTCAGGCTTGAGTTATTACCCTACTGGAGGAAAACAGACCTTTTGAAGGTGTACCTGGGAGCAACCTACCAACCATTACCCAGGATCCACCCTCCCTGTTACTTTCCACACTGCCTTGTTCCCTTCCTCTTTTCTCGGTGTGGGTACTAAACATAGTAGCAAACGGGAATACCCTTCAATCTACATCCCTCCCACCTCCCTACCTAAAGGTTTATTATACAAGCAAAGATACAATGAGAGGAAGTTCTTGATGAGTGGATCATGTCTTTGGACTCCTCTTTCTTCTTAGGTCTGCCAGAGCCTTGATATAGTGAACATGAGGACATACTACAAGGCTTATCTTTTTCCCCATGTTTTTTCAGGAGTGATAGATTTTTGGGGTGGATGAAAGTGGGAGCACTTTATTTTGGAAGATAGGGAAAGGATGTGTGTTAATCTTTTTGAGGTGTTATATTTTATCATGATTGTCTAGTACCCATAACTCTGGATAATCATATATCTTTTAAAATAAATAAATAGGATCTTTATTCTTAGCCTTATCTTCTGCATTTAGGCCATAAGCATTTCAGGACCAAGACTTTCTTGTGTGTTTATGCATTTGGGATATCAAAGGACTTTACCACAAAATGCATAATAATGAATAAAAGTAGTCGAATATTTGTGGCTCAGACAGTAAGATGTAAGCCAATTTAAAATGTAGAGTGTTTTGTATTTATAATGGGAAGAATCATTTTCTCAGGATGACTTTTTCAGTTGTAGATTGGGTAATGAAATCAAAGTAGTTGGCACTTTATATTATGAAAATTGAGTTTGATTTAGATGTAATAAATACATACACTTTTTAATAATTTTTGTTTACTGATGAGTGACTGTGTAATAGACCATCACACACAAACTAAGTGGAATTTTTACACCTAGTCAGTAGAAAACTAGCAATTGATGAGTCTCAAATTGCCACTGAGGCAACAAGATAAATATTATTTAAAGAGAGACAAATATTTATTTGATATGACTTTTAATTTTTACTCTTTTCTTTTGGCTTTTGTTCCTCGTATTAGCCCTTTGCTAATGTTTTAAGTATGTAATAATTTTTTCTAACTTTGGACCATTTAATAAATGTAAAATGGAAATCTCCTGATCTTCTATCTTTGATTTTGTACTATCTTCATGGCCCAATGATCTTGGAAAGCCAGCAGAGATATGGACATATGGTTTGCTTATGATTATTTGGGGTGGTTTTTGAAATGATACTTATTTATTGTTTTTAAACTTCTCAGTAATGAATAGAATAATGCATTTAAAAAAATAGAGGAAATCTGTGTTTTAGATGACAACCAAAGGGAACTATGAACTGAAATTTGTGCCACGTACAAGTGGCATTTATAGGTGGAAAAAAATTGTTGTGGAAATCTTTGGGTTTTCAAGTGGACACTTAAGACAGGAGGTTGCCTATAAGAGATGGGGAAGTTTTATGGCCTGTTTTATATAGGAGGGTGGATTTAAATGATCACAATAGTCCTTCCTGGCTTTGATATCTGTGGTTCGTAGTGATGTTTTCCCTATATTTAGAGCAGGGGTCTCCAACATGTGGCTCACAGGCTGCATGTGGCGCCTCAAGCTATTTCCTGTGGCCCGTGACAACACAATTGTTACTGATATTTGCAATATTGTTGTATGAAAAGGTTTCAATGGTGTGGCCCTTGGGCTAACATACTAGTCCTTATGCGGCCCTCTACTAGTCCTCATGCGGCCGTCATGCTGATTTGAGTTTGAGACCCTTGATTTAGAGACTGTCAGATGTTCCTTGCCAGTTAACACCTTTTGTGGTAGGACAAAATTTGAACCTAAACTAGTGGATGACCTTTTAATGATCTCACTAAAATATTCATATTCTGCTAGAGTGCTGCTTTGTGCTTTATAGTGGCAGTAAAACAATGCAATGCTAGTTGTTTAAAGAAACAAAATAAAACAATAAATCAGCCATTAGCTAATAGCAAGCAATCCCTTTCTATTTAAAAATGATGCAAGAAAGCAGGGCCATAAATTCTTCTGTGTTCAAATCAATTATTTATAACTCGTTAAGTTTTAAAATAAGGGACTGCCCCCAGGGATTTCATTGTACTATGGAATAAAGAGTAATAATAGTGACTTAAAAACAATGCTACATTTCTGTTTTTGTTTTTCCCTGTAGAAATTGTAGTGTTTATCAAAGGTGTGCTGATTTGACAGTTCTGAAGTTCCACATCCATGCACATGAAAGGTTAAGTACAAGGCAGTTTTCAATGAACTGCCTTACTGTTGCACTTCAACCATATGTAGAAAGACTATATGTACGTGTGAAAAGATGGTTCATGCCCATTCATTCCTTTGGTCTTGCTGCTGAAACTACTATGTAGTCAGCAGAAGGCCTTATTGTAGTGCATCTGCTCAAGAGGATAGTTAAAATTGCCTACTATAACAATGGATTTCCAAAATTTTTTGTGACTAGCATTACTCAAGAAATGTATCTTCGCTATGAGATCTATTAGATTGTATAATAGCATTCCAAAAGAGTAGAAGAAATCCTACAATTTAAGGATACTTAAAATTAGACCACAGCAGAAGCACTGGTGAAAGGTAAAATATTTGCGTTTACGTTGTGATGGCTCAGATCAAGTAGTTTCTCCTCACTTTAATTTATATGATACAAATAAGTCTTCCAGATGGGGCTTGCATGTAATATATTGTTCAATAGATCATTTTTTCCTTACTAATTACTAGATTGCAATCAGTGGTGTCTGATAAGACTACCACAGTTCATTACTCACATATCATGCTATTCAAAGATACAGGCACACTGTAACCTGACTCAGACTGAGTCACATGCTCTAAAACAGAGATTATATTATACAGCACAATGCATTATCAAATGGTGATTACACAAATAAATTTTGGAAATGAAAATTTAATTTACTTTGTAACATTACCAAGCCTAGACAATGATGACCAGGCTTCTGAAGATTCTGAGCTGACTTCATCCAATAGAGCATGAGAAAACAAAAGAAAGGCATCGAACGTTTTTAAAAAAAACTGAAATACGTACAGAAATATAAAGAAGTCGCACATTAAAGTGTTTCTTTATCACTTGCTTCATGTGAGGTGTTTGACTAGGGCAGGCATAAGGAATAAAAAATAAAACGGGGGAAAATGTCTGTTAATTTCCTGCTATTTGAAGCATTCATAGTCTCAGGAATGCAATCATACAAAACATTATGGACTGTATTGTTCAAATTTCATTTCACAATGCAGTTTGTTTTGTATGAAAACATTAAAACAAAATTTTTGCCAACATTCTGGATAGTGGACTGCTACCATGTTGTTCCTCTTAGCTCTATCCATTGCTGTTTTCTAGTCTTTTAGTATCCAATAAAGCACCTCGTTTCTGCATCCTTCCTTTAACGCTAGTTGTCTGCTACCTTGTACTCAGATGCACTCTTTCTACAGACTTCTGCAGAAGTAGTGGTACCAATGAGATCCAAGTGTGCATACTTCACTGCAGTGACAGCAGAATAGGCAGGAATCCTTCTGTAGTGAAACCCTTCTTCTGTTAGTCTCATTGTTCATTTTTAGAGGAAGATGAGTCTTTGTAAAATGAGCCTTAGAATGGAGACAGGGAAGTGAAAGCAATGTTTGTTGGGGTTAGATGCACAGTAAAACACTACTTAAGCATACTGAGTTAGATATCAATGAGTAGTCCATCTTAAAAGAAAATGACAGAAAGTAGTCTACAGCAGAGGTTGATAAAATTGGAGTCCAGCTAGGTTCTCAACTTCAAAGGAAGACACCTAGCTGCCCTGGCACTGAAATGCTGCCAAATCTGGCAACTACCTGGTAAAGCTGCCTGCAACTTTATTTTTGGACACTGGGGGGGGGGGGGCTGTGCTATATTTTTTCCAGCAGAATTAGGCACCAGGCTGTAAATCCACCAGTCACCGTAGCGCCCAGGAGTTTTCATGCCTGGTCTACAGTTAGTATATATACTTCTAGACATTTGTCTTCTAATTCAGATGCATGCTCATGTCCGTTACAAGCTAGGGATGTATGCACGCCATGCATGTCATCACCAGGAGATTTTTTCCCTCCATAGTATTCATTGGGCTAAATTTAGTGCCACCTTGTGCCATGCACTCATATGCCACTAAAAAAGGCTTGCCTAGCCTTGCAACCTCTCAGTTCCTTCATGCCACACATGACCATCATTGAAACAACTTCTCTTGCTTTGGCAAGGTGCTCAGTGAGTGGTTTCTGTTATTTCCTCTTTCTTTCCAAGTTTAGTTACCTTCATTTTTATTTTCTAATAACGGTATATATAGTGAATATAGTTACATCCCATTTTTAGCTTAGAGAAGCATCTTCTGCCCCTGGGGCTAGGCATTGGGTGTTGTGCCTCCTGCAGCAAGCCGACGCTGGTGAGCCACCTGCATTACAGCTATCTGAAATACGTGAGGAAAGGACATTATCCAATCTACTGTAACTTTAAGACTTGTGGAGGAGGTTCCCCATAACCTTACAGGGAAGGGATTTTACATCTACTGTTTCTTAATCCTAAAAGCCAAAGGGAGTCTCCACATATTCTGTGGCCCTAGCAGTTATCTCAAGAAGTTAAAGTTCCACATGGTCTCCCTTGGCTTCATTATTTCATCCCTGTATCCAGGAGCCTGGTATGCTGCCTTCAATTTTAGTCCAAATGTCCATCTTCCAGGGCCACAAATGTTTCTGCAAGTTCTCTGTAAACCAGACCTTGCTACTAGTTTACTGTCCTCCCATTTGGCATGTCAATTGCCTATCATGTTTTCATAAAATGCTTGGCATTGGTGGAGGCCTTCCTCAGAAAACAAGATGTTCTAGTCTACCCTGACCTTGTAACTGGCTGATCAAGGTCTGGATCCAAGGTTCTGTAGAAAGCTAGCATCAACATGGTTCAATCTACCTTCTGTACCCTGGGCCTACTGATAAATGAACAAAAGTCAACTGTCATCTCCATTCAGAAGACAGAGTTTATTGGAGTGGTTTACCCAGGCCAGAACCTTGCTCCCAAAGTCTCAATTTCTAGGCTTAGATGTTGAAGGTCAAGGTCGCCTGATCATGGCAACTCATTATTGCCTCAAGCTCTTGGGTTACATGGCTGCATGCACTTATGTGATTCAACATGCAAGACTGCATCTCATATCCCTTCAAGCTCGACTAGCTTCAGTGTACTCATTGAACTGTCCCCTCTTGGATTCAGTGCTTATAGTTCTCGTCATGATCCTTGCAGCCTTAAACTGACAGAGGGATCCCTTTTCTGCAACTTTTCTCTCCTTGACTTTTTCTTTCTTTCTTCAGCTGTGGTAAAGGAAACTGAAGAAGTGAGTTTTTTACATTTAATTCTGTGAAATATTGAGAGTATTAGTGATTATCTCCTTCAGTGTTGACTTCAAAAGCCGTGGTTGTGTTGCCAAGAAAACTCTGTCTCAAGCTTCTCCCTTGAATCTGACTGCTTTGGAGTTCCTGAATAATGCAGCTGCCAAATTTATCAAGAAAAATATTCTCTAAGCTTATAGCTTCATTGCAAAAAAAAAAAAAAAAAAAAAAAATCACTTTTACATCAAGATAGCTATTTCAGTTTAAAATACTAGCGAAGACAAGGCATATGTAGTTTTTACCTGAATCAACTCAGAAGGTGTAATATAGCGTTTCCTTTCACTGGCTATATCATAGTAAAACTTTCAGTGTTTTGTCTCCACTTGGTTTTATGTGGCAATAACTCTCTTGAGTATCTTGATGTTAGAGTACCTTTTTTTTTTTTTTTTTTTTTACTTAGCAAAAGTAGACCCTTAAGATACCAAGGGTCATTTCCACAGCATATTTAGAAGATCAAGACTATGAACTTATTCTGTGTGGAGTAAATGTAATAAAGAGATCCACCGGTGTCTGGTGCTTCTAGATTGTTGTTTCTTAATCAGTGTTTTGTGGAACACTGGTGCTTCTCAGACATAGTGCAGGCATTCTGTGACCCATGCCAACCCCTGCTTGTTGTGGGGAGAGGGAAGGAGCAATTTAATGCCCTAACCCCAATGAAGCTTCCAGACAAACAGTGACAGACATTGACATGCACCTGGAAGCTTTGTTGCAACTGGAGCATTTTAAAACTCCCACCACTGTTTCCAGCTTTTTTGAGAGTGTTCTTATCAGGCGTTCTGCATAAAGTAATTCATATCTTTAGGGTTCCCTGGTCCACAGAAGGTCAAGCAACACTACTCTAGATGCCTGGTACTGCTGACAAGGTGGGTTGCTGGACTAACAATTGTTCTTATTGTTGGAACACCTGAATTTTGTTTCAGTAATCTAGCCCAATGGTCAAAAAAAAGTGAATCACCATAGCTAAATCATTGTCTGACTGGTTGGAAAAATAAAGCTATGCTATTTTAAGACAAAGATGGCATCGTAGGAGTAGTTGGGAGACACTCTGCAAATATTTTAAACATATGCAGTCTCTGGTCCATCACTCAGTGGTTCTCAACCTTTTGTGGGTAATAACATGCTTGGTAGTTTGTCATGACTCTACAGGACATATACCACTGTGCCCGCCTCGGGCCAATTCCAGCCATTCTCCTGGCTCTCTGCAACACACTTACCACTGTATGGTGACACAGTAAAAAGTCCTGACACAGTGGTTGAGAACTACAGTCTCTTAATAGGATCCAGCCTGCTCAGCCCCATGAAAAGTCTTAGGTCCTGCTTCCCATACCATTCCCTGAAACTACCTTTATTTTTCCTTGAATTGACTACCAATGCTGCAGATTTCACCTGGTCACTTACAAAGAGCCCATTTTTTTCTTTCACAAATTGCCAAATCTTCACCTTGCCTTAAGGAACTCCCCCCCCCCCCCCCGACTAGAGTCCAGGGCCCAATTAATTTAGGACCCCTTTGTACTGGTGTAATGTACCCTCGTTCTCTTCTCTCAAAACTGGATTGTAATTTTATAATCTTGCCTGTGGAAGAGGCAATATGAAGCTGGGCAGGAACCAGATTGTGACTTCAAGAATCACAATTTGATGCTTTCCCAGTGCTTCAGAGGGGAAGAAAGCTGCATCTTTTTGCTGGTACAAATTATTTCTGTTTGCAGTGGTTCTGGGGCATGAGACTTTGCAGTGGAGGCAGGACAGAACCCAGGCTCTGTCCACTCTCTAACCCACCCATTTCCGAGTCACTCATTTGCTTGAAATACCAGACTGGTGGCGTTTATTTTGCCTCTTATTCCTCTACAAAGGGAGGGGGTCAATACTGAGACCTCTATGTGTAAAACTTTACTTGTTGTGGAAGAAACTGTTCTCAGTTCTTGCAGTGTTAGCAAAAGAAAAAATAATTTTAATTTACAAACCACTTACAAAATACTTCGAAGGAAAAAATGGTACCTTTTTCTTGAACAACTAAGTAACTGGGTGGGGCAGTAAGAAAGAGATTTTGTTAAAAAACACTGGCTACATTTTAAGGGTGGAAAAGTCTGTAGTTGTCCGTACCTTTGCAAATCATTAGATGTGTAATGGTGTTAAAACAGTAGGTAGGTAAGTAGAAGTGATCTATGCTAGAACATTAACAAATTCTGCTAAGATTTTAATTTTAGTATGTTCAATTTATTCTGAATCGCCTTCTGTTTCTTCATATATCTGTTAGTTGTATTTATTGCAGAGATTTTTTTTGTCATTTATGGTAAAATATGCTATTCAAGGGTGTTTTGATAGCTCTGTACTTCTACTACTCTGGGATTAGAGTTTGTGGTTGATTTTTGACAGTTACTTGCTTCCAAGAGTAGTGAATAAAAGTTGGGAGTACTTATGCCTTAGGGGAAAAATCACCTCTTCAGTCTCTCTTGAATTAACTATCCTAATACAGAAAAAACAAGCAAGGAGTCTAGTGGCACTTCTGAAGACTAACAAATTTATTTGTCGCATGCGCTTCTGTGGGAGAAAATCCCACTTGATTAGATGCTTGAAGATGGAGACATATGGATGAGTGGGAGGAAAATAAATGCAGGGAAGTGTAAGTCAAGATCAGGTCAGATTGTTACAGCAAATTAATGCAGTTGTTTAGATTCAAACAGTGCAGAACAGCACGTGGGATGGAAGTGAGGGGAAAAAGGAAAACAAAATTACCTGTTGTGATGGGGGAAAGAAGTCTCTATTTAATCCTAAATTGACAGTGCCAAGTCTGCATATGAATTCCAGTTCTGCAGTTTCTCTTTGAAGCTTTGATTTGCTATCCATTGAGCATTCAGCGCAGGATTCATGAACTCTGGAGTGAGGCTTCATCTATGGAAGGGAAGGTCAAAGCAATTTGGGACCATTAGAAGAGAATAAAGGAGGTAATTAAAGCAACTCAGAAGCACCACAGAAATGAAGATTAATAATAGTTTTAGTTTTACTTCTGTATTTTAGCAGAATAACTTGGACTGAGATCATATCCAGCAGTTCATAAAGTAAAATATTTTTAATTTATCAGACTTGAATAAATCAAAATTCTTGGCTTGAGGAGAGTAGCAGCCATAATGAGCCTCTACACTTAAACTTGCTGTATCAAAAGAATAAATCTCATTGTATACTAATTACTTTTCTTCTTCATTTTTTCACATAGGGCTTTTCTTTTTAATAGAGAAGGAAATCCGAATAAACGAAATGTGCACAACGAGACATCTATGCACTTGCTGTGTATGGGACCTCAGATTATGATACCTGAGGGAGCTCTTCATCCTCGCTTGGCCCGGCCTTCTGAAGATGACATCAGAAGAGCAGATTGTCTACAAATGATCCTAAAATGGAAAGGAGCAAAGCTTGACCAAGGAGAATATGAAAGAGCAGCCATTGATGCTGTTGATAACAAAAAAAATACACCTTTGCACTACGCTGCTGCCTCAGGGATGAAAACCTGTGTAGAGGTAAAACCCAATATAAATATACAAACTTGTAATTATATTGTGGTATAAATGTATGTTTTCAGTAAAACTATTGCACAAAGGAAACAAGCATATTAAATGCAAACTTAAGAATGACAAAGATGGGGGAAAGTCCTTCTAGAATACTTGTTAATCTCAAAGAAAAAGAATAGAAGAAGACAAACTGCCATGCAGCCACACAAACTGAATAGAGGTCAAAGGAAAATCAAACTGCATACACTTACAAAGTTAACTCTGTAAGGTAAACCATATAATGTGAGGAAAAAACCATATTAGTTAAAGATAATTAATTAAAGGAATTTGTTAGAGAAACATGTAAGATAAAAAGCCAAATTTTAGAAGCTTGTTTATCCTGCTTGATGTGGGAAAACATCTGTGACTGGAGGATTTTTAACTACTGCCCCCCTACTGCAAGAACACCTTGTACTACTTTAACCCAGAATCTGCTGATTAAAGACAGAACTCAACACTCCAATGAAAACAAAATTCTAATGCAAGAGAAGATACTCTACAGTGTGGTTCTCAACCACTGTGTCAGGCATGGCTAGCCCAAGGTATTTTGGTCCCCTAGGCACCTAAGGTCTTGCTGTCCTCCCCCCCGCCCCCCCCCACACCCCCGTGGCCTGGGCTGGATGGTGGCCCCCTCTACTCACCCCCCCAGCCTAGACAGGTGGGGGGACAGGCACCACGCGGGCTGCCAGGCCAAATCACAGTGGCGGCGGCTTTGTTCCCCCCCGGCTGCAGCTGGCTCCCTGCCTGTGGCCCGATGCTAGTGTTGGCGTGGCTCCCCGCCATGGCCTGATCCCAGCAGAGCACGGCAGGAGACTTCCTGGCCACAGCCTAGCCGATGCCACCCCCAACAGGCCAGCGCCCTAGATGACTGCCTATGGGTGGACCAGAACTGGTGAAGGGACATATTACTGTGTTGCCTTACAGTGGTAAGTGTGTCATGGAGAGCAAAGGAGATGGCTGGATTTGGCCTGGGGTAGATGGGCTAATGTGTCCTGTAGGGCCACGATATGCTGCCAAGCATGTGTTAGCCTGCAAAAGGTTGGGAACTACTGCCCTATAGTATCAGCCACATGATCTGGGCACTCTTAGGCAGGTCTACATCACCACAAGTCTAGTGTTCAGAGTTGTAAGTGGACAATCTAAGCAGATGCTTCTCTGTAGTTCACAAGTGGGAAATACATAGCTCTGTCCTGAGAAAGAGAGAGACTCGCATAATGGAGAGGAACTCAGTAGGATCACTTTATATCCCAAATAAACAGGAAACTTCTGTACTGCTCTAGAAAAGCTATGGGCCATGACTACCAGGGCAGTGCTCACCCACTGTCACGGATTGACCAAGTCAGAGATGCTTTTCCACCCAGTTGCCCACTAGCACAGTTCTTGAGAAAGATCCCTCAAAACAGGACCAGAGTTGCTCCGATAGCACCCAAGTGGCACAATCAGTTTTGGTTCCTGGAATTTTTAAAAATGTGAGCCTGACCTCCTATCAAGATCTGTCCCTTCTTCGAGTGATGATGTATTCCACACATGGGTATGCATGCATGCTGTGTGCCTGAGTCAGGCTGTGTTTCCTAGCAGTGTCTGTTGACCCACATGTGTGTACTGCATCTCCTTGTATTCACAATCAAGGGTGTAAGAGGTAGTGCAGGTCGATGCCACTCCAGTTCCCTCTTTGTCAGATGGCCTGAGTAGCAACCCCTTGTTCCTTTTCAGGGCTGCCTCAAGGGGCTGTGGTGCCCTAAGCCGGCTGTTGCTTTTGTGCCTCCCAGGGGAGAGGGGTGCGGAACCTGTCCTCTGCTCTGGGCCATCTCAGCCCATGCCCAGGGCAGGGAACAGCTGGCCCAGTGGTGGAGCAGGCCAGTCCAGAGGCTGGGCTCTGCTCTCCTGCCCTCTCCTGGGCTGGCTGTTCTACCCTAGGGCTGGGAGGGCCAGCCCAGAGACAGGGTGAGAGAGTGGAGTCCTCCCCATAGGCTGGCCCACTTAAGTAGTTAGCTCAGGGGAGGGGTGGGAGTGTGGGTCCTGGCTTTTGGGCCAGCGCACTGAGCTGGTGCCACAGTGGCTCATGGCTAAAGCTGGCCCTGTTCCTTTTGCTCTTAACTTGTGAAAAGAATTATTTTTCCTTGTATATAGTTGTTCATAGTTTTTAGTCATTTGTAGTTGTTTTAATAGTTATAGTATAGTAATAATGTCATTAGTCTTTCCCCAGTATTGGGATTCCCCCCCCCCCCCAGGGGCTGTGCCAAGGATCCTGAGCTTCAGTACTGTGTCTCCTGCCTCCATTTCTTGTCTGTAAGCAATGAGAACCAGCAGCAACTCTACTGCTTGAGTGAGGCGTATGAAGGCATTGCTTGGAGGCCTAGGCATAACTAACTGTGAATCAAAAACTGAACCAAAGAAGGTCTGACCTTGGCAAAAACCCCAACACACTAGATATTGAGAAACTAAGACAGCAGACTGGAGAGGATGACACATGAACACTGATGGTTTTCAAAGAGCTGCATAAATATATCATTAAGATGTGGTACAGGAACATGTGGATCCCTCATAAAATAAATGTGTGATGACAGGATAAAGTATAGGTATGTTTTGTTCAAACTAGCAGGTACAAGGTATAGGTTTGGTAACTAACTGTATCACTTCTCTGGTGGCACTTACAAAGACTAACAAACTTGTAACATGTAACTTACTGATATCAGTGTACAGAAGGAGAATTCATAGGAGGGGCACCTTTGACCACCCAAGGGGGTGGGATCCTGGTGTGCTGACTGATTTGGTACAATTGTCACAGGAATACCTGTGTTAGTATACCTGTAACCACAGAGCCAGGGTACTAGTACAATGCATCATTAAAATTAAATCTGGCTAAGCACTTTTGCCATTGAACTGAGCCTGAGATCTTTCTTTGTAACACTCAGGTCTGCTGAACTAGCAGGTTGCACTCTCTGCTCTTGCTGATAACACAGGAGATCTGAGAACAGAAACACTGAGCAGCTGTAGCAGCTTAGCAGCCTTGAAATTGTTGCTACAGCAACATTCCACAGCATTTGTAAAGAGTACACACCTCACCACACTGCACTGTCTGAAAGTCATTTGTGTCCAGGACCAGAGAAGCCTGTGACTCTGCCTCTAAAAATCTCATGGAGGAAGCTATACGACCCTGAACACGCTCAGGTTCTGGCTGTGAGACCCTACCAGTACAGTGGCCACAATTTACTTTAAGTGCCCCTCCAAGCACAACTCGTGGTACAGAACTGTTAGCACAGAATACTCACCAGCTGGAGAGCAAAGGAAAACACAAATAGGATTTGTTAGTACCAAGAGTGACCCCAGTACCGAAATGTTGAACATTCAGTAAGTCTCATGCCACTGTGTACTCTGATGGTACCCAGTAACTTGCTAGACCTGGCCAATCCTGCACATTCCACTAGGTATCTTGGCCATCTTGATGGGTGCTCCCTGGGACCCTGGCTACATAAAGATGTTTCCCATAGTGGAGGAGTTGGATCCTCCCCTACCCATAGTGTCGTCTTGGTCCGATTGCTCAGCTGGGATATCCCTGCATTGGAGGATGAATCCCTGCTCCTCCTCCCAGAAAAGACGCCTCCTTGTGCACTGAACTCCAGCCTTCTGATCCCAAGGATCTTCCGCATTGATGGCACCAGATTTCTTAGGTGCAGAGCCACCATTTTCCTGAATGACAACCAGAGCTGGAGGCGCAATCCACACCTACCTATCCTCCAGCCTGTGAACCACCTAAGGAAACCTAGTACCACTGCCTGTGGGGCCTGCCACAACCAATGGACCCCTCCTGGCCCTACTGGGAATCCTTGGAGTGATACCAAAGGCACTGAGGACCATTACAGAATTTATAATGGGCACCCCCTCCCATTCTCTTCTCCAGAGGATCACTAACAGTACCAGGAGCTGTTACAGTGGGTGGCAACACTTCTGCAGATTCCATTAGAGAAAGTCCAGAACCCGTAATACTGGCTGCTGGACATCTTCCAAACACAAGGCCCCTCCAGAGTGGTGCTTCTATCAACGATCTCATCATGACACCAGCCCTTGCATTGTGGCACATATGAACCTGATGCAGGGGTGTTGATGGCACCTGGCACACGGGGCACGTGCCCTGAGTCCCAGCGCCGGTGTCCCGAATGTCCAGGGCAGCCCCTGCCTCTCCCGTCCCAGTCCCCAGCTGGAGATCTGGGGCCTGGCCATCGCTGGCGGTTCATGCCTGTTCCCCTGCAGTGGCATCCATCTCTACCGTCCCTGTCCCCAGCTGGGGATCTGGGGCCAGGCTGGTGGTGGCAGGAGCCTGAGGTTGGATCCGGCCTGTGTGGAGATTTGGGGCCTATGGCCAGGGGGTAGGGCCCCGTGTCCATGTCCTGGGTCTTCCCCTGGGGCACATGGAGAGATAGTATTTAGTTCTGGCTAACAGAGCTGAGTTCTTATTCACCCACCTTTCCACCAACTCCCTAGTTGTTCAAAC
Source organism: Podocnemis expansa (assembly GCA_007922195.1). Classification (NCBI taxonomy): domain Eukaryota; kingdom Metazoa; phylum Chordata; order Testudines; family Podocnemididae; genus Podocnemis; species Podocnemis expansa. The sequence continues at coordinate 33,376,933 of ML681964.1, read as the reverse complement.
AGTTATTAAATGGGCAAGAGGGCAGCCACAAAGTTCACTCCTCTCAATAAGGTGGCTAGGAGGCTGGACCTATTGGGCAGGAAGTTCTTTTGTGTATCTGGAGCTGCAGTCCCATATTGCTAATTATCAGACTCTGCTAGCCAAGTATGGTTTTAACAACTATGATGGGCTAGCAGAGATCAAAACAAACGCTCTCTAGAACACCAGGAGCAGTTACAGACACTGGTGGACAAAGGGAAGCTGGCAATCAAGGTGGCCCTTCAGACAGCAGTTGACACAACCAACGCTGCCTCTTGGTCAGCAGCTACTGGTATAGTCATGTACAGGGATTCATGGCTCCAATTCTCTGGCTTCTCTAGGGAGAACCAAAATATAGTTGAGGACCTCCCCTTTTATGAGCCCAGCGAGTTCAATGAGAAGACCAGGGAGCCCCAGTGCTCCCTCAGAACTTTGAGGTCCACACTGTTTCCTTGTTGTTTATACCCTGGCCCCTAGGCATGGACACTAGTAGCCACCTTTTCACCTATGGCCTCACAAGTCTTACCCAGCCTACTATCAGTGCCACCAAGAGCACCTATTTTGGCAACAGCAATCTCAGAGGCCCTGACCCTCTCCCAGCCACATGCCAAAGGCCAGTTTTGACCTCCAGTTTGAGACTTGTGAACTTCTTTCAATATCGCACCTCAAGTCATCTTCAGGGGCTGCCCTGTTCACCCACAGTTGGTGCAGGATCAGCACGGATACTTGGGTACTGGAGAATGTCCATGATGAATACTCTATATAGTTCCTTGCCTTCCTGCCTCATTGTCCTCCCACCTGCCCCCACTGGGAGTTGTTTCCAACCAAGAAGAAGCATATGCTGTACTCTTCAGGGGAGCAGTAGAGTGTGTCCCACCCCAGTAGTAGGGAGGGATCTTTTACTGACCATACTTCTCATCATGAAGAAAGGCTGAGGATGCTGCCCCATTCTCAGTCTTCAGTTACTAAATTCATTCATCAGGAAGTCCAGGTTTCAAATGATGATGCTGGCACTGATCATCTCCATCTCCACCAAGAAGCATGGTTTACGACTCTCACTCAGCACAAAAGATGGTAACTTCTATGTGAACATCCACCTATTATGCAGGAAGTTTCTCTCTTTCAGTTTGGGACACCAGCACTACCAATTTCAGATCATTCTGTTCAGCATAGCGACTTCACCAATAGTGTTCACAAAGGACTTCACAGATGTGAAGCCTGGGCCACTCAGTATTCCCCCTGTGTTGATGACTGGCTCCTGGTGGCACACACTCAACAAGAAGCGTTCTCCACAATCCACTTTCTTCATGGCTTCCTGGGTGCCTGTGTCAATGAAAATGTGTCTATTTTGATACCCACACAGACAGTAAACTTCATATGGAGAGGCTGGACTCATCACAGCATGAGCCTTCCTCCTGGCAAACCACTTCTTAGCAATGACCACCCTCAGCATGTGCCTTTGACACAAACCTCATGCCAGTCCAATTCCAGTCCAACAGTTCTCCCATGTAAGGCAGCTGGTGGCCTGCACTATTGTAATGTCACATGAACAGCTCCATATGCTCTGTCTACAAGTTTGGGTTGTGTCTGCTACTAGTGTCGTAGGGACCATATTGACTCCAGGATTGCCCTCCATTGCCTTTGACCTACCTTACTTGGTCATCCAAGAGTATGATTGGCATCCTCTTCTACATTCCCCTTTTTCCCCCCTTTCACCACAGGTCTCCATTGTGGGATGGAAGCCACCACAGAGTGCAGGGTTTGTGGATGCCGTTTTGCACATAATCACAATATAACTCATAGCAGTCCACCTAGCATGCAGGGCCTTCTTCCCAGTAATACAGCGCCTTCACATTGAGCTTTTCTCTGATCACGTCACAGTTGTGGTTTACATCAACAAATAGGGTAGAGCCAAGTCTTCCTCCCTTTGCTCTGAGTCTGTCCAGCTCTGGAATTGGTGCATCAGAAACCAGGTCACACTTCAGGCTGCATATCTACCAGGTGCCAGGAATTCCACTTAGCAGTACTCTGTACCATGACCAGAAGTCAGAGCTACACAACATGCTCTATGGTGTCTTTGCAAGGGGAAGCACCACTGTGCGGGACCTCATGCCTTCCAAGGATATTGGAAACCCACTTTTATTGCTCCAGGGGATCTCTAGGCAAGGGCTCTTGAGGCAACAATCTACTCTTTTCCTGGACAGGCGATCTCTGTTATGTAAGCTTTTCTCCCATTCCCTTCCTGCCACATGTTCGCTGCAGGATTCATTGGGAGAGGGCCACCATCCACGTAGCACCCTACTGACTCCAGCAGTTCTGGTACACTGACTTCCTGAGGCCGTTTGCTGAACCACCAGTCCATCTCCACATGCTCCCATATAGCTTCACATACAATTGGGGAAGATTCTGTCACGCCATTCTAGACCCTCTTCCCCTCACAGCCTGGTATTTGGATGGGCATCAGGAGTATATTCCACTCTAGTTCAGCAAATCCTGACTGAAAGCAAGAAAGAATCCACCAGAAAATGCTACCACGTTAAATGGAGATGCTTCTGAGAAGGCACCTATTTCCACCTTCACTCATTTCCATCACCATCCATCTGGAGATGTGGTGACCATCCTAATCATCCTCAACTACCTCTTTGTCTTCAAAACGTTGGAATTGACTCTCAACTCTGAGTGCACCTGGCAGCATTTACCACCTTTCTTCCACTAGTAGATGGCACCTCTGTCATTACACACCTTACTACAGTGAAGGGTTTGATCAACCCCTTTTTGCCAGAGTTGATGTCATCTAAGAAGTTGCTCCTTCCCTCCTGTCTGAGAGGACAACCAAAGCTGCCCCCCCCAGATGTAATAAAAGAGAAGTACACACCAAACAAGATTACATCCTGATCTCCATTTGAGGCAGTAACTTCAGCATCTCTATCCACCCAATGATTATACGCAAGTCCATGAATTCTTTCTCTTAATTGCAAGAGAGCTGCAGATTCGTGATGAGGAGGTTCAAGACCTCAACACAAGCTCCTGAACATCCTTCAGTCCAGCTCCCGTCAAATAGCACTCCCAGTTAATGGAACCATCCTTGAGTTAGCTGTCTTGCAGACTTGCCTGTAAACTATTACTAACATTTGTGACGTTGTACAATTAGATAATAAGAATTACAATGGAGGTGGTCACAATAACATAATTAAGGTTAATATGGACATTTCAGTTTACCATGAGTTTTAAACTTTTATTTTGTAAAAGTCATTATTAGTTACTTTCTAACACACTTCTTCAGGGTAAGAAACAAATAATTCTTATATTCCCAGGGGGTTGGACTCGATGATCTCATGAGGTCCCTTCCAGCCCTATGATATGATATGATATAGTCTAGTGTTAATAAGAAAAACTGAATCTGGTACTTTCAGTTGGGCATTTTTGCATCTTAAAAGACCATTTAAGAAGACTACATTTTTTACTTAGTTCTTCTGTTTCCTGAGTAGTTATTTGCTTTTCCTTTCTCAGACTCACTGTATTATTTAGATCTCTCCTAGGCTCTATCTTTAATTTACTCTTAACATTATGATTGCAAATATCTATGAAACATGTGTGGACTGGAAGGAAATAAAGGGGATCGGGGAATGTGTGTTAAAAGAATCCCATGGAAAACTAAAATGTTTTAAAGTTTTTTATATGCTACCTAAAAATGAATAGCACTCAGGTAGCAGACTGAGCAATTGTAGCTTAATGGATTGTGCTTCCAGCTTTATCTTATCTTATCTTATTGTCACCATAGGTCAGTTCTGAAGAAGGGCTTGGTCCTTAGGGTGTTGAGGGCTTTGGCCAGCATCCAGCAAGCCACTTGAACACATGCTTAATTTTAAGTATATAAGTAGTCTTATCAATGTGAATCCACTGAAGTCAGTGAGACTACTCATGTAATTAAAGTTAAGCAGGTGCTTAAATGCTTTCCTGGATTAGAACCAAAGTGCTCAAGAGTGCAGTTAGATAATGCCTGAAATGACCAAGTAAGGATTTTTGTGAGGTGTAATAATATCTGATTATGAGCTTGCTTCTAGTCCATTTTGTCTTGTACACCCCTAAGGTTAGGCAGCTCACAAATGCTTGGTTTCAGCAGTAAGTCTTTGTGAAAATTGACATTAGTAATGACCTCCAGTCAGGAATTTCCTAGTGGTTAATGACCAGCTGGTATTCACTCAGACCCATAAACAGCCAGACATTAATTGTCTGGAAGTGTTTGTTTCAATGGTTATTTGTTACTATTGTAAATCATGGCAGGTGCTTGATTTTTTTTTTAAATAAACACTGAAATAATTGCCTTTTTATGTCTAGAAAATTTAGATGATGAGCTGCGCATTGCTATGGATACAGTTCGAATCTTCTCCTGGAAGCTAAAGACCAGCAGAGCACAGGGAATTCATTCTTACCTTCCAATTAGATTTTAAAATATTCTTAAGCATAAGGAAGGTGTCAGGAATGTGTTAATCTTACATTGAAGCCCAAAACATGTAAGATTTCTTTAGATTTAGAAAGAACTTGAGAGACAGCAAAATTTTATCTGCCTAAAAAAAGGCCTGCAGTTTTTATGCATCTTCTCCAAGGAAACATATTCTACTGGAAATATCTTTTTTTTTTTTTATTTATTGGCTTGCTAGAGATTTATATTTTCACATTTCATTCCAAATAACTCTATGTTGTGGAGGCCACAAATGTAACCAACAGTTGATTTCTGTAAATCAAATATTAATATGGTTCTATACATTGGTTACAAGGGATGGGTTTCCATAAATTTTTCTTCTTATATTAGAAGCATAATATACTTGTTTTACAAATTCCATTGTAATGATCTGGTTCCCAGTTTTCAGACAATATAGTCTGGGTACACTAAAAGTAACTGAAAAATATTTTTCAGAATTGCAGCTGAAAGATAAAAGTGTCAGCAGTATTTGTGATGTGAATATTTATAATACTTAGCACTTCCATAGAATTTAGACCTTGTAAGCTCTTTGAGTCAGAGTGTGTTTTTGTACAGCACCTAACACAATGGGTCCTGAGCTCCTATGTGTTACGATGTTTACAACAGTTCATCTGTAGATATTGAATCTCTCTCTTCGTGCACGCAAAGATCTTGAGACACACACATCTTGATCCTGCTCCTATTCAAGTCTGTGGAGAAACTACCATTGGCTTGAATGATGCAGGATCAAGCCCTACGTGATCTAACTAATGGCAGAATCAAGTACAGAATCCAGGCTTTTTGAGTTTACCATCCCATGGCTTAAGTCAGAATGCCAGCATTTCACTTTTGTACAATGGTTGTAAACTAAATCACAAATATTGTAGAAAGAAAACTTTGATGTTTTGCTCTCCTTTCAGCTTGAAGGGTTGCTTGCTTAGTGGAAGAAATATTTTTTTAAATGATGGGGCAATATGGTTATTCTACTTATTTTGATAGGACACACATTCTTAGAGCTATTAGAAGTGGAATTCTATTCACTAAACTTAGTGCAGCTTGGCAAGAGAGGTAATCATGAAGAAAGAAAACAAGATATGCAAGGAAAGTGATAATGTGAAGAATACACTATGCTTTTACTTAAATAAATTGCCTTTGTCTGTTGTCAGCCACTCTTAAGTTTTTTAAAACATGCTCTTCCACAGATTTTAGTGTGTTCCTGTGGTTTTCCAATCCACCAATAACTATGGTAATAATGCCTAGCTCTTACATAGTACTTTTCATTAGCAGATCTCAAAGTGCTATACACATTTAGTGTCTGAAGAGAAAGGCCTGGTCTACACTTGCAGGGGAATTCAGTGGCAATTGATGGGAGTTACACAAGAAGAAGCATCTGAGGAAGTGGGATCTTCTCCAACGAAAGCTCATGCAAAAAATAAATCTGTTAGTCTTAAAGTGCCACACAACTGCTTGTTGTTTTTTTACTGGACTAGACTAACACGGCTATCCCTTTGGAAAATAATCAAATATAAACTACGGTAATTTGAAGAGAATACTTCACTTGTTGCCCTTGCAGTTTCAAATAATCAGTCCTATGATAATGTTCAGGAGATACTAAATGAGATTTTGAGTTGGTATGTTTTAAAACTGGAGCACTAAACATTTAAAAACCACTTTTTACTATGTCACATGCACGATAACATTTAAAACATTGACTTATCCATAGATCCCTGGCCTATTCTGTGATATGCTGTACCACTTGAGCTGTTCTGTTCTCTTCTATTTGGTTTCTTGTATCAACAGTATATGAACACTTTTTTGATATTCAGACAGCTGACTAGCTATTTTCTGGTTTTAAAGGAAACTTTTGAGGCAGCTGTGGTAGACACAAGGAAGAGTTTTTTGTCTATTAGCAGGGGCATCGCTGGCACTGGGCATGCCGGGGCACGTACCCCGAACCCCAGTGCCAGTGCCTTGGATTTCCGACCCAATCAGGCCAGAGATCCGGGGCCTGGCTGCCGACGGCCATGGCGGCCCCATCCCCGGCCAGGGATGTACGGCCTGGCCGCCCGCGGCAGCGCCTGTCCCTGTCCCTGGCCAGGGGGTGGGGCCCGCAGGCTGGGGGCAGGGCCTGTGCTTGAGGTCCCTCCCCCAGCCAGCGACGCCCCTGTCTATTAGAGCAGTATGTGGGTTGCAGCTCATCTGTGGTAGTACCAATGCGACCTGCCTCCCTGTACTGGCCACTTATTCTCTCCTGCATTGTCTGTACTTGCACTGTGCCACAGTTCTGTTACGTGCTAGGTCTTACCCTAATCTCCCTTGAGTTATGGCAGGAAGCATCAAAGGCAAGTAGATAGAGATGTGGATTTTTTGATATACAGTATAGCCAAAATTGTCTTTCTGCTGAAGAATTGGTTTATGAGGGAGATAATCTAACTGATGGTTCCCAGTGGGTAGATTTTGGGGTTTGGTGATGCTTTTGGAGTAAAGGATGAGGAGGGATTTCTCTTATTCAGGGAAGCCAATGAGGAGCATAAAGGGGTGGAGAACTAATGCGAGGGCAGAGGTAGAGAAAATAATTTTGGTTCTTGTTCTTTTCCTTAGAATTCTTAAGATAAATGTCATTATTAAGGTTCAAAGGGTGAAACAACATCAGCGCTTCAAAGCTAATCAGTTTAGTCTGAATTTGATTTGTGATGGGTATTTTACAAAAGTTGCATTGTAAAATTTCAAGATGTGGAGTAAGGCTTCACTTCCTGACATGATCACTTGTTAATTTTAAAAACTTAGCTGTAATACAGCTAGCTAATCAAGACACACACAGGCTGTGTCTACACTAGAAAGTTTTGCCACGAAAGTTTTGCTGCCGTAGAGGAAGTACTTTAATTAAATTGCTGTTGCACATCTTGACTGTCTCCTTCTGTCAGTGGATTGCATACACACTGTGGGCTCTTTTATTGACAAAGTAAACAGTGCACTGTGGATAGCTATGCCACTGTGCAACTTCTGAGAGGGTGCTTTAGGAAGGATTTGCGATGCCTCATGGGACCGGGACAGTGTCATGTGATGAAAGGATCCTACTAGTTTGACAGCTGCTGTTAAAGTGCCCTGCCAGCCAAACTGACAATGCTGAACACAGACACATGAAGCCCACAGAAATGGGGGTTTTGGAGTGTTGAGTGAGTGAGTGCATGTGACACACACGCTCGCTCAATTTCCATTAGAGCAAACAGGCAATACTGCCATTACTGTGCTGTGAAGTGAGTTCTCTGTGGTGAGATACTTAAAAACTTCTTTTGTTTTGAAAACTTTCTGGGACTTTGAAAGGGGAGGGGCCAAGGCAGAAGGCTGCAGGCAGCCAAGATCAAAGAGGTGACCAGAGTGGTATATATATGGCTTGCTGGGATAAGGAAGCCACTTTTAGTGTTATAACCTAAGGGCAGTGTCTACACACATGCTTTTTCACAAAAATATTGCAAAAAAAAGGCTTTGTGTCTCTCATCTAGTTAGTTTTATTTTGTCTGCAAAACAAGGCAGTTTTGTCAACAAAAGGGTCATTGTATTATGTACACTAGGGTTGTTTTGCTGACAAAAGTCAGCTTTTGTCAGCAAAACTTTCTAGTGCGTACAAGGTCTTGATGGACAGGTATCTGTCATAATGAACAGGAAATATATTCTATAACCTGTTCTAATTTATTTCTTAACCCCTTTGCTATTTTGAAAGCTTGTTTTTGTATTCCTTGCATACTTGTATATATTTGATCCCTATTTATTAATATTAAATGTTTTCAGAGTCAATAATTGATAACTGCTTTTTTTTTTTTTTTAAAGCTTCTGGTAAAACATGGTGGAGACTTGTTTGCAGAAAATGAAAATAAAGATACCCCATGTGACTGTGCTGAAAAGCAACACCATAAAGAGTTGGCTCTCAACCTGGAATCTCAGATGGTATTCTCACGGGATCCTGAAGCTGAAAGCATTGAAGCTGAATATGCTGCTTTAGACAAAAGAGAGGTGATGAGAAACTTTTAATTATGTGAACTATATAGTTCTATAAATCTGTATATGTAGCAACACTTTGTGATAGGCTTTTTTTTCCCCCCCCTCTAACTCTAGGCTCATTTTTAGACCCACTAACTCCAGTGGCATTATGCACGTACTTAAACACACTGTGGAAGAGCAGTAAGGAGTCCACAATTAAGCCTGAACAGAACTTTCTGTTCATGGTAGTTCCAAGAGCTCTAAATTACATGTACAGTGCAGGTTGTCTTGAAAACTGCTGTGCCACATTAAGACTAGGGGAGAGTTAGTGATGCAAATTTAACATCATTTGGTAGAGTAAATTGGGAGTTACAGCCTTTCAAAATTGATTCACTTCTAAGATTTTCAATTTCTCATGATTTTCTGCCCTAAGATGATAAGAGAAAATATAAGAAGGCTACATGGTGTATTTCCCCTAATCTCAGATAGCAAAAAGCACCAAGAAACAGCTGCGAAGTGCAGTATTTCAAAAGATATTAATTTTTCTTTCTTATTCTAGAGGATGGTGCCTAAAACTGCTGTAAACCAGGTCTTGTACAAATGCAGGATAACAATAGAACATGTAATTTTTAGTTCCATCTTTAAAAGTGCTCTAAAATTCATAGGCACATTCAGATCAGCTTGAGGCCCTAGCATACAATTTTTGGAATAAAGAAGGCATTCTTTGGTTAGGGGGTTCCCATTTTAAAATTGCCTCCATATCATGACCTATTTTTTTAATAACGTTACCTAAAATGCACATGCAGAGCGAGATCATCCCGAGCATTGGATAGTCTGTAGAAGGTAAGAGATAGCAGTGCAATCTTGGTGTGGCTTAATCAAGGGATTTACAAGGTACAACCCTCCTCAATTCTATTTCTTTTCAAAATGAATTGACTGTACTGTTATTCCATGTATCGTTGAAGAGAATAAGAAATGGAATGCCTGCAGGGGCATCACTGGTGCTGGGCTTGCAGGGCTTGAGTCCCAGCGTCCGAGCCCCGAGTCTGCTGCTGGGCCACCCTTGGCAGCAGCTGCAGCAGCAGTGCTCAAGCCCCAAGTCCTGGCATGCGGAGCCCCGTGTCTTTTCCAGGGCCAGCAGTGCTCCTGGCTGCAAGGGTGGAACACCATTCCAGTTTCACAACAGTTTTTCAAAAGAGCTGTAAAATTCACAGACTAACTCAGATCAACTTGGAATTTGGCATGACAGTTGATGAGCTTGGATATGGTTTGTGTAGTAAATTTCAGTAACTTAGTCTCAGGTTTCTGAAATATCATGTTTTAATTTTTCGAAATGCAAATGTGTGAGCAGATTGCCTTGAAAATAGCTGTGCTATATCAAGGTTCAGGTTAGATGTCTGTGGTATCATTTTGTCAGGGATTTTCTAAGATAAAGGCCTCCTCATCACCTACTTTCATTTACCAAAATGCTCTAAAATGCACTTGCAGAGTCTGATCAGCTTGGAAATTGCATTGTCAAGAGACCATAGTAAAGGCACTGGTGAAAAACTGGGATTATTTGGTCAGGGTATTTCCATAATGCAACTCTATATTTCTTTTCAATGTGTTCTAAAATGCACGTGTATAAGTAGATGTCATGAAAATAGCTATGCCACATCAGAGTCCAGAATAGATTGTGGGTTGCAAATTTGGGATCATCTGGCCAAGAATTCCCAAAATAAAAATCTTTCCACAGATGGTCTACTTTTAATTTTCTGAGTGCTCTAAAAACAGGCACATAGTATAGGGGTTGAAGAGCTAACAGAAATGTCAGTGTATACGACAGGCACACAGTGCTGATACTGGGTTAAGGGGTTAGGAATAAATATGCTTGATGCATGACACAAGCATTCAGCTCTGAGGGAAGCTAAAGAGAAGCAGGCTTTCTAGCGCAGGCCACAAGTGTCCAGCCCTGAGACCAGATGTTCAGGAAAATTGCTCAGACTGAAGATCAGTGCTAGATGAGACCCTCACTCAGATTCCTAAGGAAGGGCTCAGTGAGGCAGCAGATCTGTGAGCAACCCGTTCACCAATGTAAGATCCCTTTCCTGTTTCTTACAAGAGGGTTAGTAGTTCAGGAAAAAACAAACAAATAATGGGAAGCCATGATTTATAGGGTTATGCTGTCTCTTCCCATTAGCCTACCTGGATGAAGATTAGAACTACAGACAGTACGTTAGTCCTCCCTAACCAATCCTGCCAGTATCTGTGTCCAGCACAACTCAAAATCAGGATCTAATTTGTGCAGTCCAGTGGACCCATACTGATATCTGTGTAGCACCACTGATCCAGAGAATACTTGCTTGCTGCTGGCTGGCAAAAGGCAGAAAGGTACTTTTATGTTCACAGTTCTTTTTGCCATGCCCCTACCAGCAGCATTAAGTATTCTCATGTTATACGGTACCTCCTTACTATAACGAAGCCTTGGGTGTCAGAGCCATTTGGTTGGTATAGCCAGGGGTTCCATAGAGAGAAAGACCAGCTGCAGGGAACAGAGAGGGCAGCTGGCACCTCCAACTCTACAGAGGAGCTGAAAGCCCCTCCAGCTCCTGTGGGGTCTGGGACTGACAGCTCTTCCAGCACCAGCACAGAAAGCTCCTTTATCCTGGGGCTGCAGCCAAGACAGAATGCTTCTCTGGCTCTGAGGTGGAGCTGGGCCAGGCAGCTCCTGTAGGCCTAGAGCCAGAGGAGCACTCTGCCCTAGCTGTCATGCCAAGGCCAGAGGAACTTTCTGATCCCTATCACAGCCCCCCACATCAGTGGGCAGGGTTGGTGATCCAGAGACCAGGTCTGCTATAGCACAAAGTTCACTACTGCTAAGGGTGTTATAGCAAGGATGTATTGTAGTAACAGTATCTTAGTTTCAAATAGTTGTAGCCTGTTTATGTCATTGTTCATATTCGTATGTCATCAAGGAGTCGTAAGGAATGCTTATATTTAGAATTGAACCATTTGTAATGAAGAAATTTAACAATTTGAAAAGCTTGAAAAAGATATTAGAATGTATTGTTTGTAATTGTTATGGGGCAGGACAGAAGCTGTCTACCTTTAAGTAAGATTGCAGCTTATACATTACAATTTCCTTGCTTTGAATAGATCCAGATTAGCTGATTCTAATAGAAATAATTGTTTAACACAAACTCATCCTAGAATTGAAAATTGAGAACTGTTAGTGTGAATTTAACACAATAGAGAAAGAGAGGGCTGAACAGGCCCGAGGGGAGGGGTTATCACTTTGTGCTTGATAGCATAGTTAATCATAGTCTACCAGTTTCACTTATTCCTTCTGCTGGTGTTTCTGAACAAATTATTCTTCTGAACAGTAACCATAGGTCTGTCCTTTTAAAGTCTTGTTTTCCATTTTTGCTATTTGAAATGCACAATTTCCTGAAGGGAAAAAAAAAACCCAACACTTCTACTTTAATTTTGTCTCTTTAACACATTTTGGGCATCTTTAATGATTAAATCTGAGTTTGCAATTAAAAATTAATAGCAAATATAGGGTCATAATAGTTCTTTTTAAAATTAAATGTGTTCCTACAACACAGAAGAAGAATAATGTTAAACATTTATAAAGTAAAATAAACTTAAGAACGATGGCTTTGTGTAAAATACTAAGATATAAAATCTTATCACCAGAGTCTGTTCTTTATCATTGTGCTTACCTGAAGCACAAGTGTCAAAATTGGATATGCTGTTCTGTTTTTTTAAACAGAAATTGGGTCAGGAAAAAATTTTTCTTGCCTCAAATTCTATATTTTTGTTTAATTGATTAAAACAATCCACAGTAAAAGAATGTAAGCAAACATTACAAGTATGATATAAAAGAATATAATAAGAGAGAAATTTGTAAAACTTATTAAAGGGTAAAATTATATTAGCAGCACCCCAAATAATGTAAATCATACTTTAATCTTTTAAACTAACTATTTCTGCATGGTTTTAGAGTCATGGTTTTCTGGTTCACTTCTTACTCCTAAAATACAGAAGTAGGTTCATCTTTGCAGTCTAGCTCCAGAAGGTAAAAGGCATTTTATGTCAGCCCCCTGCTGCAATGTATGTTATGGAACATAGCACAGTGGGGACCCGTTAACAAGCGAGCAGTTAGCGCGCGGATCCGGTTAACACACGCTTCGGTCATGTCCCCCAAAGGCAGCAAGTTAACGCGTGAGACTCAGTAACGCGTGCTGCCTACAACCCAGAAGTTGGCCGGAGAAGGAAACGCATGAAGCTTTGTGCCATCACTGGCAGGCTCAGGGAATCTAGATCTGTCCCCATCTGCCAGGCCAAGTGGAGGAGCTTCTGCCGCACCGGCAAGCTGCGGGGGAGGCGGATCCAGATGGCCCCCATGGTGGAAGCTTCCCAGCTCATCCAGAAGCAGCTGGGGGCGCATCCAGACCCCTGCTGCTCCCTCCAGCCCGAAGACTGTGTCTTTGGGCTGCCTACGGTCCCTTGGTGCTGGCTCTGTGCTACCAGCACTGATTTGTGTGGGGGCAAGTGGTTTCTGCATGCGCAACCGCAGAACTTGGGGGAGCATTGGTCCCATTTCCGCACGGTCGCCGGGGCTTGTCCCCCGATGCCTATGCGTTAACGAGTCCCCACTGTATATGCTAAGGAACACCTGGGAATAAGCAGAAATTTAGAGAAGATCATCCAGAGCATTTTTAGTTCTTTACCAAACACACAGAGCACTATACTGCACAACATCAAAACAACCATTTTCTTCAGGTATTTGCATATATACCACTGCATCTTGCAGAAATGTTCCTATTAGTGTGGAGTCAGATATTTGCTGAATTAATCACATTTAGAATGAATGAATCTATTCAGTTCTGGTTGAAAACCATTTAGCATAAATATATTTAGTATTTACAATTTAATATGAGCACAATTTTAGTGTCTAAATTTAAGAAAATGAAAGATATGTTTGAACTCTTGACATAACCCACTTAAAATTATACCTGGAGATAAAAATAGCTTTTTATGTAGAGAGATAAGATGAAAGTATAGCTGGCTTTAAGATCTGCAAATCTGTACATTACATATGTGCGCATGAGGAGTACATGTAATGTCAGATGATTTTTGAAAATATATAGCCCCAGTTAACAAAAAGCATGATAATTACATGAAGTAAATTTAGCATCACTTGGTTTCCATCTTAATTGCACAAAAAAGGAAATGGTTTGCCTTCTCAATTTTTAACAATGCATTAAAAATAGAAAAATTCCTTTAGTCTTAAATTAGTGGATAAAATAAAAACTCTGTTTAAGTGCAAAGATACTAATAAACAGTTTCAATTGGCAATTTGATACTAAAACAATTAGTTATCTTCATTATCTAAGAGAGTTAGATGTAAAAGAAAGGAGGAGGCATTCACGTGTGTGCTCAGATATGTGTATGTGAAAGGAAGAATATATAGGAAATATTACAAGAATTGATGATAGCAGTGGACAGTTATTCCATGAATTAAGAAAATTGACAGTTATTCTACGGGCTGAAAAAGTGACCTGAAAATATAACATCCCAAAGTTACCGTATGGTCTGAAGGTCTGTAGATCTCTTTGTTACACTCAACAGGCATGGTTTTCAGTACAAACTTCAGTTCTAATTTAGTGAAGGGTTCTTGCAGATGGAATGAGTTGAAGATGATCACCTGTGCATTTTAATTTTGATCAGGTTCATTGTAATCATGGAAGTGTTTCCATTGACTTCTCTGCTTTGAGTCTGGGCCTATGTGAATTATATAGGGATGGAGCTACATATATATCTGAGGTCATAGAAAAGAATTGTTTGAATTACACTGGGAAACAATATGTGTTTTCATATGAAGGACAGTATCATCTTGCTGAAGGGGGCATGTTTAAGGTTTTCTCTGTGTATGCAACATTAAGATTACTATTTCCAGACTTTGACTACATATCTTTGTCTCCTTAATATGTTTCTCTTGGAATAATATATTACTTTGGGAATAAAATTTATGTATTTTTTAAACAAGTTCTTAAGGAATATTTCCCACATTGCTGTAAAAAGCAAGTTAAGATTCTTAAAACCAGAGACTCTAGAAATCCTTTCTGGCTTGTGTGGAATGTTCCAACTGAGATAATATAACGTCTGTTACTCCAGCAAGGTAAGTGCCAGTGTTCAACCTAAAACCCACCAGCTAAACATTACATGCAGTAGAGCTAATGTGCAGTTCAGATTAAAGTGTTAGTTCCTTGAATATACATTTATGTTACAGATATCATTAAAAAAAATCTTTGTCTAACAGAGCCCATCTTTCAAAGGTGGTGGCTGTCATACTGATGAAGCAAACTCGTATTTGTTAATGATGACTCAGAGTACAGTTCAGATAAAGTTCAGAAGATTTAGTCATTGCCCCAGTTTTTTTACAGCATATTGATACAAATGAAATCGCTGAAGCACCCCCAGCTGGTTGTATCTGTGTCTATTTGACATGTTTACAGAAGTTATCTCTTTTGTAAGAAATTTAATAGATCAGTCAAATTCCAGAATCTATCAAGCTGATGATCCAGTTTTTCTTTGGCAGGGAGTTGGGACCCCTTAAAGTTCAGATTGTCTTTAGCCCTACCATGGGTATGCACTAACAGGAAGACACAAGGAAACTCTCCCCTACTTGAGCAACCCACATAAGGGCCAGGAATGGTCACAGTCCCTGTTTATGAGGAATGCAAGGGCCACTTCCAGCATGCTTTCCAAAGGGGGGCAAAGAGAAGACAGGGCTATGGGTCCACTTCTCCTGTTCACACTAGTCTGGGGAATTGGCCAGTTAGGGAAAGGAGAGCAGGCTGTACCTATAAGTTTATGATACTGAAGATATTCCTGCGTGTGGGTAATTATTGGAGTCTGTTTATTAAATGTATTTTTGAGAGTTTATTATGGTTGTTCAGTGTGTGAAGTAGAATCTTTTTTGTTTATTGTAATGTAAATGTGAATTATTTAACAAAAACAAAACACAACACACCAAAACAAACAAACCTATTTAAAGCCTAGCAAACCACTTTCTCAGTTTCTTTCTTCCCTTCTGCATGTTGTCTACATAGATGTATAAGATTTAGTAAAGACTTTATTTTTTCCTTTAATATTTTTTAAAGAATAAGGATGCAGCTCTCAAATCCTGACCATGGGAATTAGACTGTGACCTCAGAGTTACTGTCTTTTTGCCTTCACAGATGACCATGTTGCTAACACTGTAAGAGAAGGTGCCACCCCAAGACCAACAGGGGGATTGAAACTGATCCTCACCATTTAAGGTGGTGATGTCCATGACCACTGCTACCCAAAGAGCGTGTTGAACTTCTGTATTTGCAGTTTTTCCAGGAGGGTAGTCATGTTAGTCTGTGTAAAGCAAAATCAGTGAGAGTCCTGTGGCACCTTAAAAACTAATAGATTTCTTCAGCATAAGCATTTGTGGGCTCCAGCCCACTTTGTCATCTAATGCAGTGGGTTGGAGCCCATGAAAGCTTATTCGTGAAGAAATGTGTTAGTCTTTAAGGTGCCACAGAACTCTGTTTTTGCCATATTTGGAGTGGATCAGTGACCTGTAGCTGTATGCTCAGACCTCTCAGCCAATTAAGTATCTCTATTCCCAATGCCGACTAGATGCATGCTGCCTCACAAGGCCTGCAGTCTGACCCTGGTCAATTATATCTTCTTCTTTTTATCAAAACCTTCAGTATTCCTACCCCCAGACTAACGCCAAGGTAATGGCTCTCTGCAGTAGCACATAATACGGCTGCTACTGACATTTGCATTTTTATGAAGCCAAGTACTATTTTACTTCAGGTAATCCTGGATCTAGCATTCTTTTCTTATCCATCTCTCAAAAATAGATTTTGAATATCTTCATTTCTCTGTGAACTGAGATAATTGTTAGGTAGTAGGAATGCTTAAACTGGTGTTGCCACTTTAATACAAAATTAGTGGTTCCCTGGAAAACCCATAGTACTGTAGAGCTAACCTGTATTTTTCTTTTTCTTTTCAAAGCCATATGAGGGATTAAGACTTCAGGATCTGCGAAGGCTAAAGGATATGCTGATAGTGGAATCTGCTGACATGCTTCAAGCCCCACTGTTCACTGCAGAAGCTTTGCTTCGGGCACATGGTAATCAAAAACTAAGAAAATATTGAGGTGGTTTTAAAATTGCCTCAGCAAAATAAAAGCTGTATTCATGAGGCCTTTTCTTCTTTTTTCTTGATCTAATTAGAGGAGAGTGAGAAAATAATTATTAATAAAAATTGCAAGAAATGAAGGTTACTGGAACCAGAGTTCTTCTAAATGGATTCTACATATTCAGGCTCTTGGCCTGCACCAGCTGGGTGGAACCATCTGGTAGCAGCACCTGTTAATGTGCTTGTGCACCCCCATTTCTGAATGCATTTTGAAGTCATTGTTATAAAAGAGGGCATGACAGCAGTTGCTGCTTCGGTTCCTTCCAGTCTCTAAGACAAAGTGCCAACTAACACTGAAAGTAGGACCCCTCTCCGCAGAAGCCCAGAAAGCAGATTGGGAGTATGGATATGCAGAATCCATCTTTTAAAAAAATCTGGTTATAGGAAGTAACTTTTGTGTCTTGGTTGAGTGTCCTTGGTATATTTCCACTCTTGATAGTTTGTCACACAGTACCATAGAGTGGAAGGAGGAAGTGACATCTAATTAAACAGTGGCAGAAGCACCGTTCTGCCAAGCTGTGCATCTGGCCTGGTTGCTAGATCCTATGCATAATATCTTGTGGATGTGTGAATTTGACTTCATGTAGTAGCCTAGCATAGCTCAGTGAGGGGAGCATGTTTAATGAATGCTATAGATGTAGTAACCGCTTTAGTAGAATGGACTATAAAGAACAGGGAAGAGAATTAACTTCTTCTAAAATGCTCCTCAGTATACCATCTGATATGTTGTAAGAGGGACTCTGTTGAAATGACTTACCCTTAGAGGTACTGACGTATGAAATAAGCAGCTTAAGACCTAACATTCTTAGTTCTGTCCAGATAACGGGAGAGTGCTCTCTTTGCATCTAAGGAATGTGTTCTTGATTTCCCTGTACCTATATGGAGGTTTGGGGAAGATACATGGAAATTACCACTTCGATTTACATGAAACGCGGAAATCATTTTAGGAAAGTATTTTGTGTATAATCTAAGAGCCACCTTATTATCTTTATAAAAAGTAGTGTGGAAGATCCACCTTAGAGAGAACTAAATTCAAATTCAGCAGAGGGAGCAGGTTCCATACTGAGAGCTACAGATTCATTAAATCTTTTTAAAAAGTTTTCATCAGCTTGTGTAAGAAAATGGATTGGCAAGTGACAGCAGTGTGGAATGTTGCTGTTGTTGAATTATCTTTACTGAAGAAGAGAGGCAACCCCATTGTTTTTAAGTGTAACAGATATTCTAAACAAGTTATATAGGAACTGAAAGTGATCAACATTTCTTTCAGACTGCCCGTATAATAAATCTTTTCCATATATAATTATAACTTTTTTCTGATCGATGATTTCTGAGCACTAGTAAGAACTTTCTGCACCTCTGAGGAGCATTATCTTTCTAAATATGTCAAAGTTCTGTTGCCCAAGCCAGTAGATGTAACAATTGAAGATCCAGATGGAATACCCTGCCCTCTTGTTGGGACAGTCAGTCAGTTGATAACGGGAGCATCTTGTATTTAGCATTGGATAAATAAAGTAACTCATTATTTCATTGTTGCCTTGGCCATGCTGAAGCAAACAATCACTCTGAATCTTTCTTCGTTTGTTTGTTTGTGTGGTTAAGAACTTTGAGGATTAGAAGGAATAGGGCAAATGCATACATCTGACCCATTCGTTAACCAAAGATGAATACAAATCATAGGCTATCTGAGCCTGTTTCAGGCAAAAATAAAATAAAATGGAGACATTTATTGAACCAAGTGATGAATAGATCTATGTCCAGAAACCCCCAAAAGCCGAAAACATTCTGAATCACCAAGTCCCTTAGAAACCACTTGTGTATCTGTGCGGAAGCTTTACTCAGATGAGCTCTGACCTGCTATCCTCCCACATCATATAAGGCAGTGGGTCAATACTGTATAGAGTACAGCAGTCTCAAAGCTTTATCACCTCATGAAATAGCTGAAAAGATTGAATTCCATCTTGTTTGTTCAAATCATATACTGCAGACATATTCGAGGATACTTGGTTTACTGCATCCTGTGTCTGCTGAAGAAATGCTTCAAGAGCCAAGTGGATTACAATTCTAGCAAGTTTGTGTGTAATAGGAATTTTTGAAGTTCCAAAGACCTTGGATGAAAAGAACGCACTAGAGTGCTTCCCAGCCTATCTTGAGTGCATCTGTGGTTACAGCTGATGTCGTGGGGTGGGGGGGAGTGAACAACATGATGTTAGAGAGAGATGAATTTTCCTCACAGTGGTATTTACCACATACAGTCCATACAGAACTTAACATTCTGTAATGGCCAATGTTAAAGTGGCCTTATTCTGAAGCTGATGTATTGAGTCACATGTATTGTGAATGCTATGAGGCCTAATAATGCCAGAAAGGGCGTTATCCTTCGAGAGATCTGCAGAAACAGTCTCTCTACAGTGGTGGTGATCTTCAAAAACGTCTCTTCCAAAAGCTCCTCCTTTTATGGAATCAAGGACCACTCCACTGAAGAGAATCCTTTATGTTGGAATCCGACGGGGCCTTTCTTTATGACAGGCCCTAGTATTCAAAACAGAGAATAAGCCATTTGGTGGTTTGATTGGTTGGTTGGATTTTTTTGAATGAGGCCTTCAGTGTCCAATTATCCAGGTAAAGGAAGATGAAAACCCTTTGTGTTCAGACATGCTGCTACCAAAGCCAGGCATTTAGTAAAAACTCTGTGTGTGACAGAGATACCAAAGGGTAAGACTCTATTTAAATTGTTGGAATCAAGTACACAATATAGATATTGCAGAGAGATGGTTTTATAGGGATATAGAGATATGGATCTTTGAGATAGAGAGCTCCAAGCCAGTCCATAATAGACAAAGGGAATGATCAAAACCAGAAGAACAGAACTGAAACTGCCGGATATATCTGTTGAGAGTTATACAGTCTAAAATTAGTCTATGACTTCCATTCTTTTTCAGGATTAGAAAGCAGTGGGAGTAAGACTCTTTGCTTCCCAAAATTAATAATGATTTAATAGCCCCTGCATGTAGCAGAGCTTTTACTTTCACTCTCAAAAATCTTTCATAGGAAGAGTCCCTGAAAGGTGCTGGAAGAAGGGATTTGAGTTGGACAGGATACGCTTCCTTTACTGTGTCTAAAACCCATCAGTCTGAGGTGGTGATTTTATTCAGTATTGTTGGTCCCAGAATATTAGAGAGACAAAGTAGATGAGCTAATATCTTATGCCCCATAAAACTGGGACAGAAAGGAAGGATTTTCCAAAATTGTTCAAAGCTTTTGATCAATGTGTCAAACATACAGCTTGACATTAGGCAAGGAGCATGTGTCTGAGGAATTCTTTGACCTCGTATGTGCTTTCCTTCTCTTGTGACTGAGAGAATACTTGCTGTAGATGTTGCTGTTAATAGGATGACTACCTCTTCTGATTATAAAGAGACAAGGTGGGTGAAGTAATATCTTTTATTGGACCAATTTCTGCTAGAGGGAGAGACAATCTTTCAATCTTTCATGGAGCTCACAGTCTCAAGGAAGAGGAACATCAAACTGGAACAGAGAGAAATGATCTGATAGTTAGGGCCTTCTTTCCAGATGATGTCATGATGTCTTCTTGTACTGAGGGATACCTCTTCGGGAGAAGAAGCTCCAGTTATTAGAAAAATATGGCTAATAGTAGTAGGGTACCTGAGTCATTAGAAGTGTAGACATCTGGGTTTGTGATGATTGGGACAACTGCACAGTGACTAGTCCTGCTGGGTGTGAAGGTTGAGGATCTTTTGAGACATCTAGACGGATTTATGCATAGCGCTGAGGAGGAGCATTGGTCATGGTATATGTAGGTAAAATGACACAGGGAAGGATAGAAGAGAGGGGTTAGTTGTCAAATGTAGACTGCTAGGTAAGAATTTGAAGTCCGTGGTAGCATTCTGTGAAATGCTTCCTGTTCCATGCACAGGGCCAGTTAGAGAGGTAAAGCTGCAGAGTCTCAATGTGCAGATGAGATGATGCTATAGAGATAAGAAGTTTAGATTTATTTGGAGCTGGGGACAGAACAGGTTGTACTGGTGGGGGAGTGGCACCATATATGGAAGAAAGTAAAGTCAAACAAGGTAAAATTTTAAATGACCCAAACTCTGCCATTGAATCTCTCTGGGTAATTATTCCTTGCTTGAATAATAAGAATAGGGCAGTAGGGATATACTATGGAGCACATGACCAGGATGGTGATAGTGACTGTGGAATGCTCAGGGAGATTAGACAGGCTATAAAAATAAAAAATTCAACTAATGGCAGATTTCAGCCATCCCCATATTGACTGAGTACATGTCACCTCAGAACAGCATGTGGGGATAAAGTTTCTTGGCACCTTCAATGACTGCTTCTTGGAGTAGCAAGTACCAAAACCCACAAGGAGAGGCAGTTCTTGATTTAGTCCTGAGTGGAGCACAGGTTTTGGCCCACGAGGGCAATGTAACTACACTGCTTGGTAATAGTGACAGTGACATAATAAAATTTAACATCACTCTGTGGTGAATGGGGGGACACCAAAGCATTTACTTTCAGAAAGAGGACCTACACAAAAATGGGGAAGTTAGTTAAATTGAAGTTAAAAGCTACAATGCCAACGTTGAAATCCTTGCAAGCCTCATGGAAACTTTTTAAAGACACTATAATAGAGGCACAATCTAAAAATAAACCCTTAATTAAAAACCAGTAAGAGGACCAAAAATTGGCTACTGTGGCTAAACCACAAAGTGAAAGAAGCAGTTAGAGGCAAAAAGGCATCCTTTAAAAAGTGGAAGTTAAATCCTACTGAGAAAAATAAAAAGGAGCATAATGCTGGCAAATGAAATCTGAAAATGTAATTAGAAAAGGCAAAAAAAAGAAATTGAAAAAAAAGCTAGCCAAAGATGCTAAAAGTAACATCAAAAAATATTTTTAAGTACATCAGAAGCATGAAGCCTGCTGAACAGCCAGCAGGGCCACTGGACAATCAAGAACACTCAAAGAAAATAAGGTTATTGTGGACACAATATCAGTCTTTACGGCTGAGGATGTGAGAAAGATTCCTAAACCTGAGGCATTCTTTCTGGTGACAGATCTGAGGAACTGACCCAGACTGAGGTGCATTAGAGGAGGTTTTGGAACAAATTAATAAATTAAACAGTAATAAATTACCAGATCCAGATGGTACCCCCCTAAGAGTTTAAAGTACTCATATCAGAAATTGCAGAACTATGAACTGTGATATGTAACCTATCATTTGAACCAACTTCTGAACCAGATGACTAAAGCAACTGCTTCCAGGTGGGTGGTAGAACCCCCTTGGTAGTTGTGCCAAAGATTATCTGGAGTCCATGAGGCTTCAGTAATATTGAGGTCATTAAGCCTCGTGAGCATTTAGCCATATGCAGTGTGCAATGGCACCTGTGCCAGGGAAAGCTAGTTTCTTATTCAGATAAGAGTAATTTATTATTATGAAAGTAATTTAGTGTTGTTATGCTTATCACTATATGTCTTTATAGGGGTTGTATGTGTTTATAACCAATGAGGGAGTGGGGCAGGCATGTGCTTTACACACTGTTAAACAGTTGGGTTTTCACTCAAAAAGGTTGGGAACCATTGGACTAGAGAATAGCTAATGTAATGTAAACTTTTAAAAAAGCTTCAGAGGTGATCCCAACAATTACAGGCTGGTGAGCTAATTTCACTACCAAGTACTTTAGGTGAAACTATACTAAAGAACAGAATTGTCAAAAACATAGATGAACATGATTCGTTGAGGAAGATCAACATGACTTTTGTAAAGAAAAATCACTCCTCACCAACCTATTAGAATTCTTTGAGGGTGCCAATAAGCATGTGGACAAGGGGGATCTAGTGCTTAGATTCTCCGAAAGTCTCTGACAAGGTCCCACACCAATGGATCTTAAGCAAAGTAAGCCATCACTGGGTAAGAGGGAAATTCCAGGAGCCAGTTAAAAGATAGGAAATGAAGAGTAGAAATAAAGTTCTCCATTGAGAGCTTGCTCACGTCCGTTCCCTCTGTAGATGTGTGCACACCTCTGTGCATGACTACCGGAAACTTTTTCCCCCTAAGCAGCAGCCATAGGGCTGGCTCCGGCTCCCCCTTGAGTGGAGTGCATCTGCCACAGTATATCAGAGGAAGCCGGAGCCCAGCCCGCTCAGTTCCTTCTTTCCACCTCCGATGGCTATGGGATCCTTGCTACAGCCCCAGCTGTCTTTAGTCAATTTCCCCCTAGTTAGTTAAGCTATTTGTTTTCTTAAGTGTTCCTTTGTTCCTGTTAATTAGGACACTTAGATAGTTACTATAGGTGCCGTAGGGCATTATGCCAGGGTCTCCTGGTTTTAAACCATGTTCTGGGTGTGGGAAGGCTTTCCCCACAAGTCACCCACATGACAAATGTTTAAAATGTATGGGTGAGACACATGTAAAAGACAAATGTTGCATTTGCAAGAACTTTAAGCCCAGAACTCAGAAGGAGAGGGAATTTCGGCTGAAAGCCTTTCTCATGGAAGCTACACTTTCCCGACTGGGGCCCCTCTGCAGTCGCCAGGACCAGACTCAGCTTTGGTGCGCAGCACCCAATTAGCGCCAGCTCCATCACTGGCATCTACAATGCCCAGAAGCCCTAGGCACCATAGTGCCTCGCCGAAGAAGCACAAGCTGGGATGCAGTACCCCACCCAGATAGCCTTTAAAACAGCTGAGCTCTGCTCCGAAGCCACAGGAGGACCTGACATGTCTGCCAGAGCCCTCCACACCGGAGCCTTTTCAGGCGGCAAGGGCCCTCATGTTGATGCCCGTGCCGCGCATGGAAGTGGCTGCTGCCCCTAGCCCCAGAGGCAAACCCAAGCTGTGTCCACCTAGCTAGCACCTGAGCCCCTTGGCACCATCAGCAAGTGGATCGGCTCCATACTCCATGGGGCACAGCTCAAAGTGGCGATGAACAGCTGTGGAGAAAAGGGAAACCCTGCAAGCCATGGAGCAGCAGTAGGGTGTGGCAAACACTTCCCTGCTCTTGCATGCAGATGACAGGAGGGAAGGAGATCTAGCCTTCCGTCAATCTGACTCTAGAGGTTTAACTCTGGAGCAGCCAAGCTGCCAGTCAGCTTGCCTGGAGTCAGATCGATCACACTTCAGGAGAACTAGCTCGGGGTCTCAAGCGAGACAGTCAGCACACAGGAGGAAATTAAGAAATTCCTCAGCACCATGGCACCACTCCTCCCCAAGCCCGGAGGTTCCGCACTGGAAGCGGCATCTTTTGAGTCGCCAGGAGCACAGCTCCAGTTCCCAATCCTCTCACTATGGCTCTGAGTCAAGTCGGGATTCTTACCACTATGAGAAGAGCAGAAAAAGAAGGAATAATTACTTGCCCTCTTCACAGGAAGGAGGGAGAGCCAAGAACCAGACAAATACGGCGTCATCCCTACCACAGCTCCATTCTTGGCCCCAGGGCCAGTGGCCCACACAATGGTCTTACTGGGGCCATGGTACTACCCTCTAGCTTTGGCACCACTCTCAACTGCTTCAGCAGAAGCACAGTCAGCGCCTCCAGCCGTGGGAGGAGACCACCCCTCAGAAGCAGAATCAGAGCCACAAGAGGGTACATCTAAAGGGACTGCCAGACCACCTGGAGACCTGACCGCGCCCTTGTCCCGGGATCACACTAGAGGCCAAGCAATTTCACCCCCATTAGCTGATTTCAAGACACATCAGGGCTCCTGAAAAAGGTAGCTTCCAATTTGGGCATGGAAGCTCAACAACTTAGAGGCATATGATGGTCTTTTTGACATTTTAACTACAGCAGCTCCCTCTAGCGTAGCCCTTTAAGCACCCCCTCATATACTTGAAATTGTAAAATCACTGTGGCAGACACCCTCTAGAATACCACCTCTCTCAAAATCCTCGGAGGAGAGATACTATGTCCCTGCAAAGACTTGTGATTACCTTTTTAATCATCTGGCCCCCGGGTACCTGGTTGTAGATGAAGCAAACCAAAGAGATAGACAAAGTCAGCCAGGATCAACTCCAAAGAATAAGGACCATAGGAAATTAGATTTCTGTGTCAAGAAAATTTATTCAACTGACAGCTTACACTTTCGCATTGCAAACCACCAGGCTTTATTAGAAAGGTATAACTATAATCTTTGGAGCTCGCTCCATCGTTTGCAGGAGACTCTGTAACCAGACCAGGCATTGGCCTTCCTTACCATCATGGAGGAGGGCATGGCAATGGCCAGGGCAGTACTTCAGATGGAATATGATTCAGCAAACACCTCTGGCCATTCAGTCGCTTTGGCCATGTGTGTGCGCTGTTGTTCCTGGCTCCAAGCTTCAGGGCTGTCACAGGAGGTACAACAAGCGATCCAGGACCTACCGTTTGAAGGCCCATCCTTATTCTAGGCAAAAACAGATGGAAAAACTTCATAGCCTAAAAGACCCTAGGACCACACTGAAGACCCTTGGCCTCTATAATCCTCCACAGAACCAACGGCCATTCCACCTACTGCCTTTAACACCACAAGTTCAATACTAGGCCAAGCCCCAGAGATATTCGTCTTGTAGACAGAGGGATAGGACTCGGTCTTTGAACAGATGTAGCTCAAGTGTTGGCTCGGGCGATCGAATGCTAGACAGCCATTTTGAGGCCACAATTGAGGATGGCAAATAAGTCCCCCTAATACCTGCATCCCTCCCTTTTCTCGACCATTTATACCCCTTTATTTTGGAGTGGTCGAGGATAACCACAGACCATTGAGTCCTGAATACCATCGCCAGAGGCTACTCCATTCAGTTTTGTGTGCCCACCACCTTGCCCTCTTTCCTCATCCCTTTTCAGGGACCCCACTCACAAGCAAGCACTCTTAAGGGAGGTTCAATCTCTACTGTCCCTAGGAGCAGTGCTCCCAGTTCCAACAAAGGACAGTGGAAAGAGGGTTTTACTCCCTCTATTTCGTAATTCCAAATTCCAGTGTGGACCCTGAGACCCCTTTTGGACCTTTTGATTCCCTTGATCCCTCAACAGGTTCATAGTCAAGAGAAAGTTGAGAATGGTATTCCTGGCATCCATTATTCCATCCCTAGACCTTGGAATTTGCCTCCCTGCATCTAAAGGATGCATACGTCCACATTTCTGTCATCCGATCCCACAGGAAAACTGATCTTTGGTTCATGGTAGCAGAGAACCATTACCAATTCATGGCCCTGCCCTTTGGCCTTTCTTCTGCCCCGAGAGTTTTCACAAAATGTATGGCAGTAGAGGCAGTGTACCTTTGGCTAAAGAGAATCCACATACTCCCATATTTAGATGCCCAGCTGATCAGAGGTTGATCCAGAAGCCAGGTCATGACCATTATTGAGACCGTCTTAAGCATCTGCAGGAGACTAGGATTAATGATAAACATGAAGAAGTCCAAGCTCACCCTGACTCAATGAATAGAGTTTATAGGCATGACCCTGGACTCTCGACAAGCCAGGGCTTTTCTGCCAAACTCCTGGTTTACATCAGTAACGAAGCAGATGTACCAACTTTGGGAAAACCCAGTGACCACAGTCAGACAATGCCTGAAACTGGTGGGCCATATGGCAGCTTGTATGTATGTGGTCTGTCTAGCAAGGCTAAGACTAAGACCTCTGCAAGCGTGGCTTGTGTTAGTCTACTCACTGACACACCTTCCACTGAACAGGATAGTCACGATCCCTCTGCATGTCCTGGAGCAGGTAGACTGGTGGAGGGACCCATCTCTTGTCCCGCAAGGAGTCCCGTTCCAAGAGGAGGATCCATCACTAACGTTGATCTCCGATGCCTTGAACTTGGGATGGGGAGCGCACCTCAGCACGGGAGAGAGAACCCAGGGCACTTGGTCCCAACAGGATGAATATTTGCACATCAGCATCAAGGAGTTTCATGCGATCTGCCTAGCTTGCAAAGTATTTCTCCATAGCATTTCAGGAAAAGAAGTACATGTGCTGACAGACAACACCACAGCCATGTACTACATAAACAAGCAAGGAAAGACTCGATCCTCAGCTATGTGCAAGGAAGCTATGTGCCTGTCTATCTGTAGCTCATCGCTTTCACATAAAGGCTTCCCACTTAACAGGGGTGAGAAACAAGGAGGTGGACTGTCTGAGCAGAGTGTTCTTTCATCACCATAATTGGCCACTCCACCCGGAGATAGCATCAGAAATTTTCCAGAAGTGGGGTTTTCCCCAGATCAACTTCTTTGCCTCATGCTAAAACAGAAAGTGCAACCAGTTCTGTTCACTGAGTGGATTAGAACCGGCTGCCATATCAGATGTCTTCCTTCTGTAAAGCTGGAAAGGTCCCTCCAAAAAAGATCAGGCAGTACAGACAACACTGAAGAGTTTATTTACAGTACTAGTGCCAGGAACACTGAACAAAACGGTATCAGCTTCAAAATGGAAGTAACATGGCAATTGCTTATATAAACAGACTACTTGTTTACTGGTTTAAACTGGTTTTCTAACAGTTCTTTGTTTCCTTTTTGGGTGGCGGGGGGGACTCTATATATGGTAAAAGGGTCAGGGCAGTGAGAGGGGGTGGTCTCGACAGGTAGGGGAATACTAGCTTCCCTGTGAGGTGGGTAGGAGAGTTGAAGGGATATGTGACATCAGGCAGGGATGGGTACATGACAAGAGACATGAGTTCAGGGGAGAATATGTAATAAAAGACAGCCTGCATGCTGCCTATTTGGTCAGCCTCTGTATGAGGCCTAGTATTTCAGTATGGATATTTTATCTTAACACTTCTCTCATGGAAGGCACCTCTGTTGTATGCTTTCCCTCTGATCCTGCTTAATGGCCAAGGCGATCTGGAAAATAGAGAGAGACAAAGCAGATCTTATACTGATTGCCCCAGCTTGGCCTCAACAATGCTGATTCACGGTCCTCTTGCAACTCTCCATCACACCACCATGGGAGCTCCCACTGCACCCAGACCTCCTGTCACAGGACTGCAGCAGACTGTTGCACCCACACTTGGAATTCCTTCACCTTACAGCATGGAGGCTCCGTGGTTAAACATGGAGGAACAGGCTTGTTCCAGCCAGGTGCAAGAGATTCTGCTTGGAAATAGAAAAACCTCTGCCGGAGCATTGTATACATCAAAATGGAAAAGGCTTTTACTCTAGGCTAGGAAACGCCATGTACCTTCGACAGACTCTACAATTCAGTCAGTCTTAGAGTACTTACTGCATCTGAAGCAACAGGGCCTTTCCTTATCATCACTGAAGGTCCACCTTGCAGCAGTTTCTGCTTTCCATCAACCTTTGCAAGGAAGGTCAATCTTCTCATATCCAATGGTGGTAAGATTCCTGAAAGGGATTGAATGTTTACACCCTCAGATACATAAGCTGGCAGCAGCTTGGGATCTGAATTTAGTTTTATTTCAGCCCACAAGATCCCCATTTGAACCACTAGCTACCTGCCCAATGCCCATTCTGTCCATGAAGGTAGCTTTCTTGGTGGCAATAACCTTTGCAAGAAGAGTTTCTGAACTGAAACCTCTGTCATCAGCCCCTCCGTATACCATCTCTTTTAAAGATAAGGTACAACTAAGACCACACCCAGCCTTTCTGCCCAAAGTAGTGTTGAAATTCCATTGTAACCAGGATATATACCTTCTAGTCTTTTATCCAAAACCTCACTTATCAGAGGAGGATCACCGATGGCACTCATTGGACCTTAGAAGAGCATTAGACTTCTACATTGACCAGTCTAGATCATTCTGGAAGTCTACCCACTTCTTTGTGGTGTTGGTTGATCACAAAGAGGGGCTTTCGATTTCTTCTCAGCATATTTCTAAATGGATTGCGCAGTGCATAAGACTTTGATATGACAAAGCAGAATGTCCACTTCCGGGCCCAGAAAAGGCACATTCAGCAAGGGCTCAAGCCTCATCTATAACTTTCCTGGCCAACCTACCTGTACAAGAAATTTGCAGAGCTGTTACATGGTCTTTAGTACACGTTTGCCTTGCGTTATGCCATTGTGGAGCAGGCGAGAGAAGATGCAGCCTTTGGAAGAAAGGTGCTGCAGTCTGTTCACCATTAACTCGACCTGCCATCCAAGGTAAGCTTTTGATTCACCTATAGATGGAATGGACATCGGAGAAAAGATGGTTTCTTACCTGTAACTGTTGTTTTTCGAGAGGAGTTGCTCATGTCCATTCCAATCCTGCCTGCTGTCCCTGCTTTTGGAGTTAGAGGAAAGAGGGGACTGAGCAGGCTGGGCTCCCGCTTCCTCTGATATACTGTGGCAGATGTGTATCGCTCCAGGGGAAGCCAGAGTCAGCCCTACAGCTGCTGCTTGGGGGAAAATGTTTCCAGTAGCCATGCATGGAGGCTTGCACGCATCTGTAGATGGAATGGACATGAGCAGCTCTTCTCAAAGAATAGCAGTTAAGTAAGAAACTGTCTTTTTTTCAGAACTGAGAGAGAAAAATATTCATGGCCCTCAGGGCTTAGTACTGAGCCAATAGTGTTCAATATTTTCATAAGTGATCTGGAAAGAAAGGTAAGGAGTGAGGTGGCAAAATTTCAAGACAGTTAAATCCAAGCAGACAGCAAATAATTACAAAGGGACCTCACAAAACTGGGCGACCAGGCAGCAAAATGCCAGATGAAATTCAGTGTTGATAAATGCAGAGTAATGCATGTTGGAAAATGTTATCCCAACTATAAATATAAAATGATGGAGTCTAAGTTAGCTGTTACCACTCCAGTAAGAGATCTTGGAGTCATTGTGAGCAGTTCTCTGAAAACATCCACTCAATGTGCACCAGCAGTCCAAAAAAAAAAAAAAAAGGGGGGGGGGGAACCTAAGAATGTTAGGAATCATTAGGAAAGGGATAGATAAGACAAGACACAAAATATTGCATTGTTTTTTCTTAATCCAGGGTATACCCACCATAGTTAATACTGCATATGGATCACACCATATACAGAATTGGGAAAGGTACAGAAAAGGGCAACAGAAAAGATTTGGGGGTATGGAAAAATTTCCATATGAGGAGAGATTAAGAAGACTGGAACTCTTCAACTTGGAAAAGAGACAGTTAATGGCTGGGACGTGATAGAGATCTATAAAATCATGACTGGTGTGGAGAAAGTTTTATTTACTACTACTCATAACACACAAACTATTGGTCACCAAATTAAATTAATAGGCAGTGGGTTTAAAAAAACAAAATGAAGTATTTCTTCATATAACACAGTCAACCTGTAGAATGTCTTGCTAGAGGATGTTGTGAAGACCAAGACTATACAGGGGTTAAAAAAAGAACTAGATAAACTCATGGAGGATAGGCCCAGATGGGCAGTTAATGATTCCTGTTTGTTAGAGGCTGTGGAAGACTGACAGGATGTATCGCTTGATGATTACCTGTTCTGTTCGTTCCCTCTGAAGCAGCTGGCTTTGGCCGCTGATGGAAGACACGATACTGATCTCTAGATGGACCATTTGTCTGACCCACTATGGATGTTCTTATGTGCTTTTATAGTAAGACAAAGGATGAAGGGAGTGGAAGGTATTGATTGCATGCTTAGCCACATTTTAGCCTTGTTTGTTGAGAGCTGATGTCAGCTTTCTGTAATCCACTGGGAGATTTTCGATAAACTGTCCTTTTCTCCTACAATTTAAACTAATATCTGAGCATAATCACTTGATAGATTTGTCATGTGTTTTTAAAGAAGCCTAACAAAACAATTTTCTCCTGAGAGTACACCTTTTCCCCTTCTTTAGCATAAGGCTTAGACATTGAAGACCTTACCTTGCTCTTTGAAGTGATGCTGCCATAATCAGGGTTAGGCTAAGGGTGTACTTGAAAATGAGAATTCCTCATAAGGGATTTGATACAATTCAGTGCTTTTCAAACTTAGGTTGGGACCCAGTACCTGGTCACAGACCCTCAGACGCTGGGTTGTGGCACCCCTTGCTGCCACTGCCAAAAGACTGGCATATATTGCTCAAAGATGTATCTGTTGGGTCATGAACATAAATGATTTTTCTCAGCTGGGTCCTGAGGAAAAAATTTGAAAACCACTGGTATGATTTGTTAGCCTTTTTTTAAAGAAATTGCTTGACAGGATGATGGATTGAACCAGAGGAATTTTGCTGATTACCAAAATCCCTTCTACCATAGGAAAGGAAACCCGGCTTTTTGCAGTAGACCCCAAAATGTCAAAGACTGGACATGCAGTCTCTTTCAAAGCTACAGGTGATAATTTAGAAGTTTATATCATACTATCAACTAGTTCTTGAAATTAAATCCCCTCTGCCAAACAAGACAGTGCTGTAGCTACTCCCAGTGATAGCAGGACATGAGCTACTTTCCCATTCTATGATGTATTGGAAATCATCCTGTGAATGTGTCCTCCTGATGGTCATCTTCAGAAGTATAACCTGTACCAAAGAAAAGGTGTTGCACCCCTTTTTAAAGTTATGCCCTCAGAATAGGTTCATATATTGGGGGTGGGGAGAGAGGTGGGTGAGCATCCTAACTCAAATTGCTACTAGAAGCTACAGTCCTGTGTGCCACTGCTCAGCAGAGCAAGAGCACCAAGAGCAAGAATATGGAGAGGATACTTGAATATTTCATTACAATATTTTGTCATGACATGACTTTACCATTCAACTATTCTACTTAGCAATTGTAATTTTTTTCCAAAGCATAGATTAGCCCTGCATGTTGTGGTAGAAAATAAAACCAGATTCTTTTTGAAGCCATATTTTCAATTTAACTGAGTTCATAAAAATTATTTTTATCTCCATTTATCCAAAGTGTCTGCAGTATATCAAAAACATATTCATCCTTTTTTGAAAAGCTACTACAGTATTTCCAGTTTGATATGTTGGGACAAATTAGCCCTGGTATCACTCCACTGAAATTAAAGGGGCATGGACAACTTATAACTCAATTCTTTTTAAAATTAATTTATTTACTTCAGTTACAAGTAACACCAAACATTACTATAACTGAAAGATTAAATTAAAAATTTTTTCTCTGTTTGTTCAGTTTATTTGGGCATTTGACGACATTCTGTCAACAGTCTTTTTACTGTTTCCCCTGTACAGTCAGATATAGAACATTCATGCCAGATCAGAGTAATGGTCCATGTCGTTTCCAT
The DNA here is from genome assembly GCA_007922195.1 of Podocnemis expansa. Lineage (NCBI taxonomy): Eukaryota > Metazoa > Chordata > Testudines > Podocnemididae > Podocnemis > Podocnemis expansa. Next base: position 33,345,094 of record ML681964.1, on the reverse strand, counting down.
ATACTGTTAACATCTGTGACCAGAAACCAATACCACCTTCTTTAGAGGAAAATCTTTATGAATTTAACATGGAGAAATAGTGGCTTTATAGTAAAACAATTAGAAATGGAGAAGTTTGCCTTTGTGTCTTTCCTCTCTCCAGATATTTATTAAATATCTTAATAAACTGTACAACAGTGAATTCCCTGGAGTTAGAAGTTGGTTTTTGCCTTGACATTAGTGAGGTTTTAGGGGAAGTGGATCGGGAGAAGAGTCAGACTGAAGCATGAAATTTTTCATTGTGTTGATGGACTTGATTTTGTGATTGTGAAGATGCTTTTGAAGTGTTTCTCTTATTACACCAGACCACATAAGGATGGTGTTAAACCAGAGAGAAGTCTGTGTGTAGTTCTTAAGGGGCCCTGAAGAAGAGGAAATAGAAGAAGGGTACTGCAGAGTGACCTCTGGCCAGGAGCAGATGCTCAGGAAACAACTGGCAATGCTATCGTCTGCCTGCCAGAGGTCACACTGAAAGACTGAGACCTCAGTCTCTGATCCAGCAAAACATGTAAGCACATGTTTAGTGTATAAATGTGAGTAGTCCCTTTAAACACATTAATACACCCAGTGAATATAAATTTAGACACGTTAATCCCTTTGCTACAATGGGCCTTAGTTTTTGTGGATTTCATGCATAGCAACTGAAGAGAGAAAAATTTAAAATAATAGGAATGTCTGATTTTAAACTCTCAGAAATTGGCAGAATGTGTAACAAGTGGGTGTGTAGTACCTGAAACTATCTTTTGTTATTTTTAACTTTGACTATATTTCAGGTTGATTGTGTACTTTTAATAGAAAATTATACCTCAGACTAACTTGTACTGTTCTTTAAACACTGATATTGCATAATATATATGCACACACATCTATACATATATATGTATATCTATAAGTGTGTGTGTGTGTGTGTGTGTGTGTGTGTGTGTGTGTAATTTAACTTATTTGTTTTGTTTCTTACACAGTATTAATATATAAGGAGAACAGTGTTCTGGATAGTAAGAATAAATAGTTAAGACTAAAGATTTTCAGCTAACAAATTCTGTAACCTGTGCAGACTTTCTGAAGAACGAAATGTTAACAGTGCTGTGTATTACAAGTCATGCCTGACGTCTGAGTCCATAAGCAATTAAGTTGATGTAAGCTATGCAGACATGTCTGCCACCGTCTAGAGAGCAGTTATTGAGATTCAAGAAAGAATCGTTCTGAGTTACAAGGTCATTCTTTTGGTTTGGCCTTAATGGTATACCTGTAACTTAATGCAGTTGATCATTACCTGAGAAGCATGAATATAATTTTCAAGTCACAAGAAAGCAGGACTTTTTGCCTTTAGATTATTCATTGTACATAGGAGATTATGCAGCCAATCATAACAAGTGCTTAATACTAAATTTGACATAAAATTAAAGATGTATAATTGGTGGGAATGCATAATATAACTAAATTAAAACTAAATGCATTCACCAGTTATTAAAGTTTATTACAAAAATTAAGTTATGAACTAAAAGTCCCTCTGTGTGCATTATAGAATCAGAGAATCCTAGGGTTGGAAGGGACCTCATAGGTCATCTACTCCAACCCCCTGCCAGAGGCAGGACCACTCCCACTAAACCATCCCAGTCATGGTTTTGTCCAGCCGGGCCTTAAACACCTCCAAAGATGGAGACTCCACCACCTCCCTTGGCAGCTCATTCCAACGCTTCACCACTCGCCTAGTAAAAAAGTTTTTTCTAATATCCAGCCTCGACCTCCCTAACTGCAACTTGAGACCATTGCTCCTCGTTCTGTCCTCCGTTACCACCAAGAACAGTCGAGCTCCATCTTCCTTAGAGCATCCCTTCAAGTAGTTGAAGGTTGCTATCAAATCCCCCCTCAATCTTCTCTTCTGCAGACTAAATAAGCCTAATGCTTTCAGTCTTTCCTCATAGGGCTTGTGCTCCAGCCCTTTTATCATTTTGGTTGCCCTCCTCTGAACTCTCTCTAGCATGTCCCTGTCCTTTTTGTAGTGGGGAGCCCAAAACTGAACACAGTATTCTAGATGTGGCCTCACCAGTGCAGAACAGAGGGGAATGATCACATCCCTTGATCTGATGGTAATACTTCTTTTGATGCAGCCCAGTATGCCATTGGCCTTTTTGGCAGCAAGAGCACACTGCTGACTCATATCTAGCTTCCCATCCACCTTGACCGCCAGGTCCTTTTCTACACTGCTGCTACTTAACTGAATGTTTCCCAGCCTGTAGCAGTGCATGGGGTTTTTCCGTCCCACATGCAGGATTTTACACTTGTCCTTATTGAACCTCATAAGATTTTTATTGGCCCACTGTTCCAATTTATCTAGGTCTCCCTGAATCCTGTCCTTGCCCTCCAATGTGTCTACTGGTCCCCCCAGCTTGGTGTCATCCGCAAACTTACTGAGAGTGCAGTCTATTCCATCATCCAGATCATTGATGAAAACGTTGAACAGAACTGGCCCCAGGACCGACCCCTGGGACACACCACTCGTGACTGGTTGCCAGCTAGACATGAAACCATTGATTCCTACACGCTGAAACCGTTGATCTAGCCAGTTTTCTATCCACCTTATAGTCCACCTATCCAACCCATACTTCCTTAATTTGCCAGTGAGAATGCTGTGGGAAACTGTATCAAAAGTCTTGCTAAAATCAAGGTATATCACATCAACGGTTCTTCCTGCATCCAGAAAACCAGTCATCTGCTCATAGAAGAAAATGAGATTGGTCAGACATGATTTACCCTTGGTAAATCCATGCTGACTGTTCCTGATCACTTCATTTTTTCCTAAGTGTTTGAGGATGGATTCTTTAAGAATCTGCTCCATAATTTTGCCAGGGATTGAGGTGAGGCTGACTGGTCTATAATTCCCCGGATCCTCCTGTTTCCCTTTCTTGAAAATAGGCACTACATTTGCTTTTTTCCAGTCCTCTGGCACCTCCCCTGTTCTCCATGAGTTTTGAAAGATAACAGCCAGCGGTGCTGCTATCTCATCAGCCAATTCCCTCAACACCCTTGGATGCAGTTCGTCCGGCCCCATGGACTTGTGCACATCCAGCTTCTTTAAGCAGTCCCTAACCTGACCTTCTGTCACCAAGGGCCTCTCTTCTTCTCTCCCATCTGTCATACCCATGGTAGTGGGCTGGGAGCTGACCCTGCCTGTGAAAACTGAAGCAAAAAAAGCCATGAGTACTTCAGCTTTTTCTTCATCCTCTGTCACGAGGATGCCTGCCCCATTCAGCAAGGGACCTACACCATCCCTGATCCTCTTCTTGGTATAAACATACTTGGAGAACCCCTTCTTGTTATCCTTTACATCCCTCGCTAGCCGCAGCTCCATTTGTCCTTTGGCCTTTCTGATTTTATCCCTGCAGTCCCTAGCAATATCTTTATATGCCTCCTTGGTCATCTGACCAAGCTTCCACTTCCTGTAAGCTTCCTTTTTATGTTTAAGCTCAGAGCAGAGTTCTCTGCTAAGCCATTCTGGCTGCCTCACATGTTTGTTCTTTCTCCTAATTGGAATGGCAACTTCCTGTGCCCTTAGCAGGGTTTCTTTAAAATATAACCAGCTTTCTTGGACTCCTTTCCCCTTCAGATTAGCTTCCCAAGGGATCCTGCCCATCAGTTCCCTGAGGGAGCCAAAATCTGCTCTTTTGAAGTCCAGGGTCTTTGTTTTGCTTCTTTCTTTCCTTCCCTTAATGAGCATCCTGAACTCAACCATGTCATGGTCACTACTGCCTACCTTGCCATTTACCTCTATCTCCCTGATCAATTCTTCCCTGTTTGTGAGCAGCAGGTCGAGAGGTGCAAGGCCCCTACTTGGTTCCTCCAGCATTTGTACTAGAAATTTGTCCCCAACACACTCTAAAAACTTCCTGGATTGCCCATGCACTGCTGTATTGGCCTCCCAGCAGATGTCAGGGTAATTGAAGTCCACCATGAGCACCAGGGCCTGTGATCTACAAGCTCCCTCTAGTTGTCCATAGAACACCTCATCCACCTCCTGCTTCTGGTCTTGTGGTCTATAGCAGACCCCCACCACAACATCCCCCTTGTTGCTTTCCCCTCTCAATGTAACCTGCAGACTTTCTACAGGCATGCTTCCACTTCCATAATGGAGCTCTGAGCAGTCATAGAGCTCTTTTACATATAGTGCTACTCCTCCCCCTCTTCTTCCCTGCCTGTCTTTCCTGAACAGTTTATACCCACCATGGCAGAGCTCCAGTCATGCAGACTATCCCACCACGTCTCCGTTATTCCTATGATATCATAGTTCCTTGTCTGCACTAATACTTCCAATTCTTCCTGTTTATTTCCCAGGCTCCTCGCATTAGTGTATAGGCACCTAAGATACCCAGTCACTTGCCCTACTTTGTCAGTTTGGTTTTCAATTCTATTACATATACCTCCTTGCATTTTTTTTTGGAGTCCTCCTCCCCCACTCTCCTCATGTGTTGGTGCCTCAGTGGAACATTTAAGACAATTATTTGATTCCCCCCCATGTTCCAACTACCTTCTCTTTTATTCCTGGTACTACAGTCCCAACACCCCCCAAGTTCCATCCCTTCCCGTAGATCGCCCACATTGTCACTCACCTGTGGGCTTTGGTCTCCTTCCCCCGTTGAACCTAGTTTAAAGCCCTCCTCACTTGGTCAGCCAGTCTGTGCCCAAATACACTCTTCCCCTTCCTGGACAGGTGAAGGCCATCTCTTCCTATCAATCCTCTGTCCTGAAACAGAACTCCATGGTCAAGGAAGCCGAATCCCTCCTGACCACACCATCTTCTCAGCCAGGCATTCACCTCTAGGATGCATCTGTCTCTCCTCAGGCCTCTAGCCTTGACTGGAAGGATTGATGAGAACACCACCTGTGCTCCAAACTCCTTCACCCTCGCTCCCAGAGCCCTGAAGTCACCTTTGATCTGCTGAGGATCACCTCTCGCAGTATCATTGGTACCCACATGGATAAGAAGCATGGGGTAGTAGTCTGAGGGGCGGATGATTTTTGACAGTCCCTCCGTAACGTCTCTGATACGGGCACCTGGCAGGCAGCATGTCACCCTAGAGGCCTTGTCAGGGCGACAGATGGGTGCCTCCGTTCCTCTCAGGAGGGAGTCCCCAATCACCACAACCCTACGTTTCCTCTAAGGTGAGGTGGCTGTGATCTCCCCAGCCTCTGGGGTGGATGGTCTCTCCTCTACCTCCTTCATCGTGTCCAGCACCGCATAACGGTTCCTCACCACAATGGATGGTGGGATGCGAGCAGGCGTGGAGCACTGTCTGCTGCCAGAGGTGACCAGCTGCCAGTGTCCTCCCTCTGCCATAGGCGTCCCATCCATTTCCAGAGCTGTGGCAGTAGCCCTTGGCACTGGGAATAGGGACCTCCTCCTTGCAGGTCTCATCGTGGACACTGTCAAGGAACTTTTCCAGGGCATAGATACCCCTGAGTCGTATTAGCAAACTAAATTTTTTGCTATTAATTTTGAAACAGACAAAATAGTAATACTAACAGTTTAATTCTAATGTTCTTTATGCGAAAGACATGTATTTTTTTTAAGTTACAAATAATGGGTTTTATTAATGTTTTAGAAACTTTGCGTTGACATACTTGGATTTCTGATATTGCACAAAAGCATGGATTTGTTAGCACTGGTTTGCTCATGAGAGCTGGAATTGGGATTTTGTTTGTTTTTCCACTAATAGAGCAGCATTTGGAGGGACAGGGATGGAAAACAAATTTTTACACAGGATTGGAACTGGTGTAGTTTTTCTGGACCTGTTAACCTTTTATACTACTTGTTAAAAATTCTTGTGGGTGAAAAGTAGAGCACTCTAATTTCTAATTCAATTCATGGTAAAATAATTGATTTCAGGGTGAAAGAGGTACTGTTCAACTAATGTTGCACCACCTTATGTTCTGCTGCAGCTCATGATTTACCAAAGAGAACAGTGGACTCTGCCAGGCAGGGAGCCTTTATTCCAACAACTAACTTTACAAGGCACAACGTACAATGTTGAGGACTCTTACCGCTCTTAGCAATATCTTAAGGTCAAAAAGTTCCTGTTTAGAAGATTATAAATACAAGATAGCATGTAAAATTGCATAATATGTTGTGCTGGTAGTAAGAGTATCAATTTTTTATTATTTCAGTCTAGTGATGTTGCACAGATATCATGACCTAAGCTGATGAAATGGAATGAATGGAATTCTTAAAATGTTGTATGGTTTATACAAGTTATGGAGACTTGACTCCAGATCATCTGCATTTAAATTAAAAACCAGAAAGTAAATTTCAGTGTGAATTGCCCTGCTGATACACCAAATGAACATTCTTTGATACAGCAATGGCACTACTGTAGGGCTCCTAATATCTTATATTTCTTATTTATTGTACACATGTAATTTTTATTTACAGTAACATGGTTAGGGCATTTTATTTATTATTACATTTTCTTCATCATAGCTGAAAATTTAGAGTTTTCCTAAACCACAGGTGCTTACGTTTGACGAATAAAATGAGTTTTTGTGTAAGATACAGTAATTGACAGCATTTGAAAAATTTGTTTAAAGAGAGTTAAAACTGAAGTGATATGATAAAGTATTTGACAAACTATCAATGTTGAATGTTTTGTTTGTTTTTAGATTTGAAATACAGCAGCTTTAAACCATTTTTTAAAATCCCCTTCTTTATAGTTATGATTTTAGTAATTACTTATTCATTTATGTATACAACACAGTTGTAGCTGTCTTAGTTCTAGGATATGAGAAAAAAGTGGTGCATGAAGCAATATTTTTACTGCAACAGCTTCTGTTGGTGAGAGAGACAAGCTTTTGAGCTTAACAGCTGGGACCTGAAGAAGATCTCTGTGTAAGCTCAAAAGCCTATCTCTCTCTCACCAGCTGAAGTTGGTCTAACCAATGAAAGATATTGCTTCCTCCACCTTGTTGCTCTCTAGACATTTGTTTTACTGTAGTTTGCAGTTAAAAATTTTCCATGGTGCAAATGAACTTCATATTTATGCAAGTGAAAATATGTAAAGATCATAGTAATACTTGGTTATAGAATAAAACAATCCTACTAAGTTTAAATGATTTATTTTTAATTAAAATTTTTAATTCTGTATTTTTAAGAAATGTCATTCATGACTATGCAAACAACCTGTTGTGTAGATGGCAAGCACTTCAGCTATTTCAGGTCAATCTGAATATTTTTTTAAATGTGGAAATAAAATTTTCACAGTTGTAATACTTGTACAAAAGTCTTCATCTTGTAAGTCTTTTAAAAACCAAATAATTTAATAAGAAACTCCAAAGTAGCTGTCTGAAAGAGATATCAACATTGTCTTGCTATCTGGAGTAGCTCTCAACTGTGAATGCCTGTCTCAGGGCACACTGTCAGAAATAAGGGCTAAGGTGACCAGATGTCCCAATTTTATAGGAATAGTTCTTATATTTGGGGTTTTATCATATATTGACATCTGCTGCCCCCACCTCTGTCCCACCTTTTCATAGTTGATATCTGGTCACCCTAACAAGTGCAGACATCCCATGCTGGTGGTATGTTCTGTTATTAGATTTCAGCAACTCGGTTTCAAGTATGAGCTCCTAAATTATTGCACCAGTCTTACCACAGAGTCACAGACGGTTCCTTTAGACTCTGTCATCTTTGCTATCCAGACACTTAACCCAAAAAATCACACAAAGGTTGTCCCAAACCCAAGAAACCACTCATTTACCCTGGATCAGTTGGTACTCCGTATCTTAGAGTAAAGACAATACTAGCAGCCACTTCTATAGTAAACTAAGAGTTATTAGGTAAGAAGAAGAATAAGAGTTATTGAGAGGTTAAAGTAGGTAAAATATATGTGCAGGTGAATCAGCTTGTAACTCCAAATGGTGGCAGTGATGTAATAAACAACCAGTTTCCCAAAAGTCTTTTAGAGCAGTGGTTCCCAACCAGTGTGCCAGGGCACACTGGTGCTCCGTGGCAACGCCCAAAGTGTGCCACAAGGGTTCCCGACAGCTGGAGTTAAAGTTCCCTCCCTGCTCAGCCCAGTCACATGGGCTGTACAGGGCTGGGAAAAGGCAGGAGTTAAAGTAAGGGGGAAGGCACTGGAACACAGTTCTGGGGCCCTCTATCTTTAGGCAGGCAGCCTTCCGCCCCCCCCCCCCCCCCCCCGAAATAGAGGAAGGCACCGGAACATGAAGTTCCAGGGGTCCCCCTAAAAAGAGCAGGAGCAGCCTTAGGCCCAGCCAGCAGAGAGGGTTGGGAGGCTGGAGTGTGTGAATCACCCCCTGCAGGGCGAAGCAGCTTGTGTCAGGCAGCCTGCAAACAGCCCAGGTAAAGGCTTTGGGGGGAGGGCTGCTGGAGGGGGTGTGTGTGTGTGTGTGTGTGTGTGTGTGTGGCAGAGGTGGGTGGGAGTGGATGTGTAGCTAGGGTTGTGGGGTGGCTGCTTGGTTGGGGGGGGTGTAGCTGGGTGGTGGGCTGGCTGTGGGTGTGGGGGTGTAGCTGGGGCCTGGAGGGCTAGTTCTGGCCCCTCAGTGATGGGAGGGTCCATCATAGGCAGCGGGGGCTGCAGGAAAGGAGGACAGGACTCACTGGGGTGGGAGGGAGCAGCAGTGGGGTGAGGATTTGCCCTGAGTGGTAGGGACCCACTGTGGAGAAGGGGGAAGTGGGTGCTCCACCATGCTCCCCTGCCTTACCTTCCCGCTCCCCAAGTTCCCCCTGCCCCCCAAGCCAATTTTGTTCTCCCGTTCTCTCTCCTCTCTTGCCACCCTTGTGCTGTTCCCCACATGGCTGTCTGTGTCCTCTTTTGCCGCCCCTGCGCTGCTCTGCTCCCCACACTCACTCCTGCCACTGCACACAACTCCTGACCTCCTGTTTTGCCACCCCTGCTCTGCTACCCCACCACCCTACATAGCAGCATTTCCGAAACAGTGTGCCATGGTTCATGAATATTCATAAGTAATTTAAGTTAATTTGAATATTCGTGAGTTTTTAAATGGTGGTGTCCCTCAAAAAATTTGAAGGTATCAAGGTGTGCCATGGTAGAGAAAAGATTGGGAACCACTGTTTTAGAGGACCCGGATTGTCTCAGGGGTCACCACCTTTGCATTTGGTACGCTTCCCCATAAGAGTCCAAAAAGTTTAGACACGAAGGATCTTTTTTTGTATTTTATATTTTTCACAGAAGAAAAGCTTTTTTGCATCTCTGATCTCAAGTCTTCCTCACAATGGCCATTTGCTTTGATGTCATCTTTTCTGGTAAAGTCCTTCATTAGCACTTCAAGATTTCTTTGATGGGTGGGTGAGTTGGTTGGTTGGTTGGTTAGTTACAGCTTTAGAGATTATACAAAATTACAAAATCAGAAGTTCATGAAACTAATAGCAGAAGTGCTGCATATAGAGCTTCCAGTTTTGTGGGTTGCAGAAACTTTCATATGCTGATATCCTGCTCCTTTATAGAAGGGACAGATAGGGGAATTTTAACAAACAAACAAGGAGTCCTGTGGCACTTAAAGACTAACAAATTTATTTTTTTACATGAGCTTTTGTGGGAGAAAATCCCCACGTCTGACGAAGTGGACTTTTCTCCCATGAAAGCTCATGCAAAAAATAAATTAGTTAGTCTTTAAGTGCCACAGGACTCGTTTGTTTGTTTTACTGAACTAGACTAACACTATGCCCCTTTGGATATAGGGGAATTATGATTCTAAAAGGCAAGATTGTCACTTGTCCCATGCCCCAGTGCAGGGGAGAAGAGCATATAAGGCATTCCCATACTTCTTTCCTATGTGAGCTGCCTTTGTTGCCAGTCTGTGCATAGGAGACAAAGCAGGCTCCACAGTTCTCTCTTCCCACACATAAATGCGCTGGCAAGCAAAGCTGAGAGGGCACAGAAGGGGAAGATAGCAATCTGAAACTGTTATGGGCTAGTAACAGATTATTTCCTGCCTGGAGCAAGGAGACCTTGGCGTGGCATTGGCACTCTGACTTGTAGTTCCTCCCTAAATTGTTATTGGGGCATTGTTTCTACCCACAGAGAACTAGAAGCAATAGATGAAATTGTGCACCATTAGGTATATTTACATAGCAATTAAACATTCACAGCTGGCTTGGGTAAACTGACACAGGCTCACGGCGCTTGAGGTATATGGGGGGTTCAAGTTTGGGCCAAAACCCAAGCTTTGCGATCCCATGAGAGCTCTACCTCACTCCCAAATATCTATACAGCAGTTTTTACTCTCACAGCCCAAACCAGCTGATGGAGGTCAGCCACAGCCTTGCCAACGGTCCTTTATGCCAGAGTAGCTGTACCCTGAAGTCAGTAGTTTTCCCATTGACTTCAACAGGGCCAGAATTTCTCCAGCACATCAGTCTACCCCAAAATGTTAAGATTCTATAGCTGTAGTGACTTATTTAGTAAGTGTCCATAAATAATTAATTACACTTCTCCATATTAGTAATGCTAATCCCTTGAGTAGTCTCACCAAAGCAAATGGAACTAATCTGCGTGAGAGCTTGCAGGAGTGGGGACTGAATGGTGGTTCTGTGTTATTTGTGTTTTTAAAAATGATTGATGAAGTCAGTGAGAACTTTGGGTGTGCAAGGGGCACAATCAAACACAATATGAAGAAATTGCTGCTTGTAATAGAGCATGTTTAATACATTTTCATAATATCTATTATGATCAGTTGTTTTGAAAGTTTCTTTCTACATTTGCTTTTAATGTTTTGTTTAAGTCAATTAAAATGTGGTTCTTAAAAAAAATAGAATGGATCTAAACAGAATGGTCAACTGTTGTATAAAAGTGGGAATAAGTTTTCCATTTAGTTTATGGTTGACATTAATAGAAGGGAAATATTAACAATGGTGTTAGCTGTAATAATAAACATTGTATGTTATCACAAAATATATATTGAAAAAATCAGTGTTCATGGAGGGCTACAGTTTCCAGTATTTCAAAAGATATGCTTACCTCTAATTATTATTTGATTTCATGATGCAATCATAAAATCTAAGCAAGTCTATATTCTAAGATAGCTAAATAATTTTCTTTATATATTTATTGAAGACTGGGACAGAGAGAAATTACTTGAAGCATGGATGTCTAATCCAGAGAACTGCTGCCAACGTTCAGGTGTTCAAATGCCAACTCCTCCTCCAAGTGGCTATAATGCCTGGGACACACTCCCTTCTCCACGAACTCCACGTACCACTCGCTCTTCTGTGACCTCCCCTGATGAAATCAGCTTGTCACCTGGAGACATTGAGACAACTCTGGTATGTTCTATTCTTATGAAAAATTACCTGTGTACAATGCTTTAGAGATAAATAGAGGTGTAAAGTAATGTATTAAATATTATTTAAATGTTGCCCTTGTATATAATGCTTTGTGACTTGTGCAAAATATCATCTTTCATAATCACTATGCAATAGGCTTTTAAAGTATGTTTTTACAAGTAGAACTCAAATTAACTGGGAACCTGCCATATGAGTAGAACTGAACTTAACTGAGAAATTGAACTGATTCTATCCATCCTGTCCCCCCTGTATAGAACTAGAGAGCCATTTAGTCATTTCCCTTTGCATAATTTCCCTTTGGAAAGAACATAAGAGATTTGTTTGCTTGCTTGCTGGCTTCCAGAAATACAGCATTGGAAAGGAGAACGAGAGGTCATCTGGTCCAGCCCCCTGTGCTTTGGCATGTTAACAATTGCCTTTATAATGATTCAAGTTGTGCCTGTGTCTGAAACAAGGGACACTGTCTTGTCAGGTTGATGGCCACCATTATAATAAGGAGTTGTGTGGCACTTTAAGACTAACAGATTTGTTTTTTTTTAGTCTTAAAGTGCCACACAACTCCTTGTTGTTTTTTTTACTGGACTAGGCTAACACGGCTATCCCCTTTGAAATCGATAAGATGTAAGACACCATAATATAATGTAGGACTTCTGATTTAACAAAATAGGATCCTACCAAGTATGTGTGGCTCTGCATTTATTTTGCGACTTTTTAATCTAGATGTTCGCTTCCATGGTATCTATTTCCCTGAACAAACTTAAATGCTCTGAATCTTCCCCTTTTGTATTTTTTCATTAGGAAATAAAGTTTTCTTTGTTTGCATTTTAAATGTCAGGCTACTATTATACTGTAAAGTTATAAATAATTTTGCTGTGGGGTGGCTGCTTTGAGCGGTTTAGAAAGTTATCACAAATTTCAAACATAAAAGCATCTTTCATTAAAAATCAGTAAGGTTCTTTTGAAAGACAAAACTCTCCTTTTATGAAAACCATAGCTATAACTTTATAAAATTTGTGCTCAATGGCCTAAGCATTTTTCTAGTGATGCATAGTTTTGTAACTGGATTATCCCTGTACATCATATCAAAGAAAAAATTCTGCATACAGTATACAGACAGCCCTTATTTCTCAAATTTTAAAACATTAGAAAAAACTAAATAGGATGGTGTTAAGGTTTATTTGTTTTATGTTCTGTAATACTTTTCCTGGAATATTAATGTGTGTAAACTGAAGTGATAAATGTGTATTATATTGTATATTTCCTTCTTAAGATTGTGGCCTTGTGATGGGAATGCAGGATAAAATATGATGATGGAAGTAGATTTGTATCTCCGATATGAGATTTATGTCTGGATTTAATTTCTGTCCCTTTTCTAGTTATTTTAAAAATAATAAGCTACGTTTATGAGTCCCACATTTTCCAATTTTACTCATCCTAAGCCAGCCAGATGAATAAAAATCATGACTAAAATATTTTGTTTTTTTTTAAGATTTAGATTATATATTGCTTGTTTACTTCTTGTTTTATAGTCTTAAGTTGCTTAACTGGCTCGAAACTAAAGAAACAAGACAAACAAGGAGTCAAGACTAACAAATTTACTTCTTGTTAAGGCTTTAAGTGCCACAGGACTTGTTTGTTTTGCTGAACCAGACTAGCATGGCTACCCCATTGGAACTTGGCAATAAACAAAGAAACAAATGAAGTTATTGTTAGAATTTCAGATTTTGCATAGAGATTTTTTTCTGTGAAGATATTTCACATTTCAAATGTTCATCTATGCAGAAAAAGACAAGTCCCAGACCTCATTTAACATCCTCACTGTGAAACAACACAAAAGCCAAACAGCCACAGATTAACTGACAAATATCTGCATCACTTTCTCTATTGAACTTCCACAAGTCAAATAATCTGAAATGCTTCAAACAAGGTATACTCCTCCATCAGGGTTTGCGGTTTGAAATCAATAGAATTTGTGCTCCTAACTCACTCAAGTTCCTTTTAAAATCCCACCCATAGTGAACTGAATAGGGGGTTTAAATTTTTGAGTATTTTTGGCTTCTGTGGATGGATGGAATTTGTCACTTCAAATCAAAAGATTTTCATCCTATTAAAAGAAAAGTTTTTATTAAAAAAACAATTTCAACCCTTAAATCTAAAAAAATTATAGACGGCTATGTCTACACACACATTGTTATTTCAAAATGAGTTATTTCGAAATAAAGTCCTTATTTTGGAATAAGTTAATTTGAATTAAGAAAATGTTAATTTGAATTAAGGGAAAGCCTGCTGTCGAAATGGCTGTTATTTCGAAATGGTTATTTTGAAATAAGGCCATTTGGACATGTTGTTTTGAAACATGTCCAAACTGCCTTATTTCAAAATAACAGCCATATTGAAATGAATGGGGTTTAAGCTGTTTTGAAATGACGGTTCTTATTTTGAAATGACAGATCCTGTCATTTCGAAATAAGAAAACATCGTGTGGACCTAATTGCTTTTATTTTGAAATAACCAGTGTTATTTCAAAATAAAAGAGATGTGTAGACACACCCCACGTGCTTAACTTTAAGGCATGGCAATAGTTTATTCATGTGAACAAAGTAACATACTGTGACATCCCACAGCGTAATTCACAGCAGTGGAAGGCTGCCTCACTGCTCCACTACAATCTTACAATGCCACATTGCTGTAGCTCCCAACCTGGACCTGTTACAAACAATCTGCCGGCATGTATGTCCCACCCATGTGTTTCTATGTAAAACCATAGCTCTGGTCCAACAACTGTCAGTGCACACCATACATATGCTGGTTTCCAGCAGCATTGGCTACCATTTGCCAGGTGACTCCAATACACTCCCGGTTTCAGATCCACATCCCCCTCCCCCCCCCCATGCATGTTCTGCACTGTCCAGCCCTCTCCTGATTGCTATGCCTATGTTAAGTCTGTTGTCCTGCCAAGTAAATAATTCATAACAACTTGCCGCCTGAAATGGAGTTACCTATTTAAACTAAAAAAATATAATGGGCAAGGGTTAACCACAAAGAGAGATTTTAAGTGAGTACAAGTAATCAGGCATATAAGTCAAATAAAATAAAGGAATGCAACATTCCCCTTCTGCAATCTGGTCTGGTGTGCTGTTGTGCCTACCCAGTCACCCGTACTGGGCCCCAACTTTTACCCTGCTTTGCTGGGTGGACCCCCACTCTTGGGTCAGCCCATACCAGCCTCTTGCGTGTAATTGGTCCCAGGCAGTGAAAGTATACTCCCTAGACACTCAAGGGACAGTTCCCCAGCAAAAACCCGAGGCCCCAGATGCCATGCCAGGAACTTCCTGTCCTTCAAAATCAGAGCCCTTCCCTGATCACCGCAGGCTTATATACGCTGGTGTGTCAGTTTAACAACAAAACTGATATGCAATTATCCTTTGCTGATTAGGTGTCCACACAGCTTTAGATAAAACAAATGCTGCTTTATTGATTAATACATGATTTGAGTGAATATAGCAAATCAATAAACAATCAAACAATCAGCCAAGGAGTTTTTATACCTGTACACATGTACGATGCTGCAGGAAACATGCTACCATCAAAATAATGCAGAGGATGTCAATGAGCATTCAAAAAGTATTTTGCATGGCATATTTTGCATTAAACCATACAATTACATTGGAAAGATGAACAAAAAAGATACACAGATCACATTACAGAAGTGTTGGGGTGTGCAATCCATCACAAGATAAAATGCTTCTAAGTACCTGAAGTACCAAACTATATATGATTTAAAATTAAGTCCTTACCACAAGTTTGAACAGCATTACTGACCAAATTATTTATGTCAGGAACCTTCCCCCATATTCCATTGGCTCTTTCTTTTGTTGTCTGAGACACAGAGGTGGAGGTGGAAAGGGAGAGAGAGAACTTGAGGTGGTTTTTTGCCTCTCACTTTTAAAGTTCAGTGATCCTTTGACATGCACCTTCTTGAGAGTGACCTCTAGCTAAAGTTCTTACCAACTGAGAGTAAAGAGACATGGAGTCTAGTGTAGAGGAGATTTGCAGATCTGGTTTTTTTGTAATTTTTTTTGTTCTTGGTTCCTTTTCCTGTCAAAGAATGGTCATTAGGTAAGTGATGGCCCACCAGCTTTGATGCCACCTTGCTTAACGAATCAACTTGCCCTTTGTTTTTGAGCAACAGGTTTACCCGCTTCTCAGGCTTGTCTGGTAAACATGCTTTAATCATGATTTCTGTTTGTTAATAACTTTTTATATATAATGTTACCACATACATTTTAGCATGATATTATTGACCACTGAGCTATTAGCCTTAAAATGATACCTTACAAGGCATATTTTGTACAAAGTTTATTACGATGCTGCATCGGGTGTGACTGCAGGGGAGCATACAGTTACACATACACAGGAGTTAAAGTGTAATTCGGGGGGCCCTGGAACCCATCTAAATTGGTGTGGCCCCCATGCTGGTGCAGGACCCCCCTCATACACTGCAGCTACTGCCCCTAAATGCCTGCCCTCCCAACACCTGCCCCCCCCAACCCCAGCTACTGCCCCAAACACCTACCCCCATCAGACCCCTTTCCCCATGTCCTTTTTTAGCTCCCATACCCACTCATCCTCCCTGCCCCCTCACGTTCCCTGCCGGCTGCTTGACTGCCTCAAACCACCACCACCACCCCAGCCCCCTTACCTGGCTGAACAGCTGGGCAGGGGGCAGAAGGCTGCGGTGCTGGCTGGCCAATTGGCCAGCAAAAATGAGGCCAGGCCTCTCCCTTCCTCCGGCCTACAAGGGATGTGCCAGGCCGCTGGTTCTGGTGCGCCCTTCTATTTTTAGGGGGCCCTGGAATGCAGGAATTCTGGGGTGTTCCCCTATTTTTTAGGGGGGTCCAAAATGCTTGCTCCCTAAAAATAGGGGGCCCTGGAATAACCCCTGCATATACCTGCTTGTATTTTTGCAGGATCAGAGCCTTTACTTTCAATATTTTGGTTTTTTTCCATATAGCAGTTCTTATAAACTTCAAATGAAATACCCTACAAGTAAAAATATGAAAGGAGGGTGCATTTATAGTTTTGCTCATTATAAAGTTTGTTCTGAACTTTCAAAAATAATGAATTTTCAAATCAATTTTACAGAAACCTCAGCCTAATCTTTTAAAAAAAATCAAGTGATTATAATCATAATTTATATCCATTATTTAAATTGGTTCACCCTGCTTTAGGCCTAATTCACTGTTGACAGAATACCTGCTGTGACATGAGACGACAGTTTTTTCCACATCCCTAATATGAAGTCAATGACAAAACTCTCATTGACTTTAATGGTACAGACCACTATTATCTTTATTGGAAGCTAAAAGTGCTCAACACCTTTAGGATGGAGGTGGAGGAAGTCCCTGAAGGCAATAAAAATTTTGTTGCATGCTTTACTACATTGTTTTTGGGGTGGTCTGTAGAAATGAAGCTGTACACCTTTCCACTCTCAATTTTTCTAACATACAGCAACATCTTCTCCTTTATAAAGTCGTAAAAGATTTTTCCCTGCTTTGTACATAGTCTGTTTTCTTATAGTAATTTGATTTCATGTTTTTATGATGTAATTCTCATGAGTTTTGCATATGGCACGCAGGTTTATTTTTTTCTTCATCATTTGTATTTTTTCTTAATCTACAGTGTGACATTTGTATGTGTAATATTTCTGTATTTGAAGACCCAGTGGATATGCCTTGTGGACATGAGTTTTGCAGATCATGCTGGGAGGCGTGAGTATATGCATTTAGCATTTTTTGCAAATCAGTTAGACTTTTCATTTTAATGAGGAAGGAAGAAAATCATAACCAATAAATTACTAAAGACAAAGGTGGAGATGTAACTGTTCTGAACCATATGAAATATTTTTTTGTCTTTGTTTCTTTCTTCTTTGTTCTTTTTGGTCCTTAACTGGCTCGAAATGTATACAGTGATGGCCTTGGCCTTCTTACACACTGGGGGGCTTTGTAAGCCTGTTCTTCAGTGCTTTGGGAACTGTCAGAGAATTAATCTCAACTTAAATGTTTTACTGGTATAACTATTTTAGTCAAGAGTGTGACTTTTATTGAACTAGTGAGATTGTTAAGGGCTCAAGTATGATGTAGTGGTAGTGATATAAAGGTAACTTTATACCGTTACCACTGCATCCACATTTGTGGGGGCTGTACCACTTTTTATCCTGATAAAATTAAAATGGTTCAACTTTTCTAGGGTAGGTAAAGTCTAATTCCAAAGCATCCATTACTGTGGTTTTTTTTGTAAGAGCATTAACTCCTCATACTTGAAGTTCTGATGGGCTTACTATTTAAAAAATGTGGATTTTAAAATATGTGGAATAACATTTCTTGTTGCTGTTGTCTTGTAAACTGGTGTGCTTGGCAAGGTTTGGGTAAGGCTTGTGCTGCAAATTTGGAGTTGTTTGCTCAGCAGCCCCTCTGTTTTCCCCCTACACATACACATTCCCCCCAAAATAGACCTTGTCAGTAAAATTGTTGTTCATACCTCTCATTTTTGCTCACACCTGTGGGTGAAATGTGTCACTTACTGAGTTCAAGCTGATACCAATGATCAGGTTACAACTCATCTAATGTCTGGTGAGCACTATTGCTTTGGGGTAGCTATAATTCTTCAAGCGCTGCTCGGATACATTCAGTTTCAGGTCTACCTGCTGCAGCTCACGATTGGCTGGAAACTTTTTAGCCTTAGCCTGTCAGGACAGGGCTGGCAGCCACTGCCCCCTGGTCACCCTGTGGCTATATATATGGCCACAGCCCTGCTCCTCCCCTGTTCCTTTTTTCCCCGCCCTCAGCGACAGTTACAGAACAGCCTGTTCCTTGCTTTTTGCAAATGCCTGTCCTTCCGCTCTGTTTTATGAGCGTTTTCGTTGGAAGATCTGTTTGTGGACATTGCCAGCGCTCCTACCCACTCCTTCCAACCAAAACCTGAACCCGAGGGACAAGCTCCACGGGAGGTGTCTTAAATGCCTGGGTGAGCTTCACTGGGTAGATTATGCTCCATTTGCAGATCTTTTAAGTGAAGGACTCAAGAAGACAGGGAGCAAAGGCTGTGTAACGTTGCCCAAGAACAGTCCCTGCAGCCGATGCCAGGTACGCCTGTCGCACCCAAGGATTCACAGGCACTGCATGCTGGGCTGGCACTGGAGCCCTTTCAGCACTGCTCTCAGGCTATGAATAAAAGCCACAATTGGCTTTTAACTTGGCACCATGTGCTCGGTCAGCACCGGGG
Source organism: Podocnemis expansa (assembly GCA_007922195.1). Taxonomy (NCBI): domain Eukaryota; kingdom Metazoa; phylum Chordata; order Testudines; family Podocnemididae; genus Podocnemis; species Podocnemis expansa. The sequence goes on along the minus strand of ML681964.1, from coordinate 33,326,454 downwards.
CCCTCTCGTCGCCACTCTCCAACCATGAATAAAAGCTGCGATCGTCCTCTAATGCGGCACCACATGCTCAGTCGGCACAGGAGCCCTCTCAGCGTCACTCTCTGGCAAATAATAAAGCCACGATCAGCTTCTAACTTGGCACTGCGTGCTCAGTTGGCACTGGAGCTGTCTCAGCGCTGCTCTCTGTCTATGCATAAAAAGCCATGATCAGCCTCTAACTCGGCACCGTATGCTGGATTGGCACTGAAGCCCTCTAGGCGCCACTCTCCAGCTGTGAATAAGTGGCCGTGATCAGCATTTGGCTTGGCACCGTCTCGGTGCTGTGTGACCTTGTCCCCGGCACCCCCTCTCCAAAGAAAAGAGCCGGAGCATCTGAGCACCATGCATTGGTGGCAGCGCTTCATGCCAGTTGGCACCAAGGCCCTCTCACCGCCGCTCCCCAGCAGACCATAGGTAAGCGAACTCAGTGTCAACTTCGGCACTGAAGTGCTGGTGCTGTTTTGGCCCTCCCTTCGGGGGGTGAGGGCCCAGAGCCTATCATGGTGCCATCCACTGGAGGCCTTTGAAGCGGTGGAGCCTCTTCAGCTCCCGAAATTGCCAACAGGCCACCGAAGCAAATGGCAAGTCCACCTTCCTTTCACCTTACCCAGCACTGGGGGGAGCTGCCTGCTCCTTGGCCTTGCGTCACTGCGGAACTGAGGGCTCCAACCCTTATGGTGCTGACACTTTGCCTCGGCACCACAAGGAGGTCCAAGAGTGCATGCCTTGGGCCCAGCCTTCTACTGAAGCCAGCACTGGGTTCTTCCTGGTACCGCACTTGAAGCGGGTTGCCTCCCACTGAGGCATTGGAAGGGGAGTTCCAGCTTGGTACCACGGCCACAGGAGAGGGCATCCCGGTACTGGGGTTGTCCCTTCTCCAGGCCAGAGTCATGATCCCAGGGCCAGGGTCTTATGGAGAAGACCCTACCATACTTCAACTCCCTTCACTGGGTCACTGCCTACATGGGGGTCAGGGTTACATCCCTTGAGGGGAACCAAGACCCCTTATTTGACCTGGGGTTTGCATCCTCTCCAGTTGCCATTACGATCCCTCTTCATGCTCAAGCCGTCCTGTTTTACCCCTGGGCTCCCAGAGGTCCAGGAGGTTTGACCTCCTGGGTCAAAGGGGCTATTCAACTTCAGTCCTTCAGCTGAGGATTGCTAGCCATCAGGCCTTGTTTCACAGATATTCACTAGATCTGTGTAATGCTATGAAGGGTTTTAGCAGCTTCCTCCCACAAGAACACTTGGAGGATTAGGATGCCTTCGTTGAGGAAGGTGCCTTGGCCTCATGAGAAGCCCTTACAGTGGCGTGGGATGCCTCGGATACAGCCAGTTGCAGCATTGCTACAGCCATGGTTATGCAACCTCTCCCAGGACTTACAGCAGTCCATGTTAGACCTTCCCTTTTGAGGGCAGTCTATCCTTGCCCTGGTCACTGACTCCCTGATCCGCAGCAGCTGTAACTCTCAGAGCCCTCGGTATGCTTACTCCCCACATGCTTTAACATTCTTCCAGCCCACCACAACCCCACAAATGCTTGGGGTGAGGGGCCCTCATGGTAGTCTCCCTCCCAAAAAAGCGAAAGCGCTTCCTTTTAGGGGCCCTTGGACTGCGGGTTGATGGCTCCTTTTTCTCCCGTTGAAGGTGATCAGCTCCAATACAGTCACCTCTCCCTCCATCAAACCCAACACTCGAACTTCAGGGCAACACCCTAAATCGCTTCTGTTAAATGCCCCCTCATAATCACAGCCTCATCTCTTTCTCCTCTCCAGTAAAAATGCGTCTCCCTCTTCCCTTACCACACCCTTCGGGTCAGGTAAGGGCCTGGCAACCAGAGAACTCTCCTCACATGTGCTTGGTTCTAATTGCACGTGCCCTTGGAGCCTTGGTGGAAATCCAGGGGTGATAGAGGTATGAGAAAGGGGCGCATGATGCCCCCCCCCAATAACACCTGCTCTGCAGCCCTTACCCTGGGCTACAGCTGCTGGGACACGTAGGAGAGGATACCCACACCCCGTCCTTACACCCAGAGCCCCTCCTCCCTCCCCACACCTCATCCAACCCTTCTCCAGTCAGGCACACTGGGATGGGTACACTCCCACTTCGCTGATCCCAAGAGCATTTCTTATTTGTGTTGGCCTGCGACGGATCTTGGGTGAAATTACTGCAGGATGGTGTACCCTGCCTCCTAAGTGGTAGATAAGAGGGTGTCCTCTACCTTTTCCCTCCTCGCCCCTCCACCCCCAGCAGTTCCTTTTTTATTCTCAGGGTCATGGTCATCAGACTTGTATTAGGCCTTTTGCTCAATGCATCCTTGAGCTCCACTGCAGGGGTTTGGCCTCTTCAGCTCCCACTGCTCCTCCCCAAAGACATTTACCACATCTCATTTGTCCGTGTGCCCATGAGCAAACCTCACGTTTAGCCCCATACTGGAAACCCCTCTGCTCTGGTGCCTCCCGCCAACCAGGCGAGGGACGCTTTCCGCTGAATACCCCACACAGCCATCTAGGAGCTGCCTTGATCTTTCTATTCCCCTCCTCCCTAGAATCTCAGTGAAGGGAGATAGTAGGGGATAGAACACTTAACTCCCATCAGTTTTCATACACCTGAGTAAGCCCACTTGAGGACCTGTGGTCCTTAGCTCACGGTTCGTTCCCCTGCAGAATTCTGGCTCCTGAGGGAGTTTGCAAAACCCTTTGCAGGCTGGAAAGCCTGACGCCTTGTGGGTGACGCATTCAGAACATCCCCTCATTCTTTCCGTTTTCCTTAGCGGACACAGTGGCTTTTCCTTGTTTTTCCCTAACTAGGAGTTGCCTTATGCCCTCCTCCCTTCTCCCTGGGGTCTCTCTCTTCCCTTCTTCCACCAAGGACCTCCCCAAGCCTTACGTCTTCCGACACGTGGGGGGATACACCAATAACACCCCTCCCTTCTCGGGGCAGGCATTATAGACCACAGCCGCTTTGCATCTTGGCTAAGTCGTCTTCTCTCCTCATCAGGAACTATGCAAGATCCCTTGTAGTTGTCCCGCTGCAGTTGGGACCCAACACCTACACCTGCCACTAGAGGTGAGTCAACCAGCCGTGATGCGAAGTGAGAGTGAGAATATAAGGCAAGAGGAGAAGTAAGAACATCATGCAGGCCACATGCTCTCCCCCCTGATCACTCCGATTCTGGAGCTTAGAGGGCAGAACCCTCGCGGGGGTGGGGGGGGAGTACCTGACCCGTCTGTAGAGACGGTTGGATACCACTTCCCTTCCTTCAGCATACCTCTCCCTATGCGAGTCCATGTGTCAGGACAGTAAAGTATGGGGGCAAGGGAGAGAAATGTGCATCTAGCCTTGAAGTTGCATAAGCCCCTCCCAAAACCCTGTGATGGTTTCTCGCCACCCCTGTCTCAGGTCATTCCCCCACCCCTTTGGTCAGGGACGACCTAACATGGGAATTCTGTCATTTTTCCTCCAGTTTCTCTGTTTTCACTTCCCAGTCATTCAACATTCATGACCTCCGCTGTTTGGCTTCTCTCCTGATGCTAGGATGGGTGTACCTAAGGGTCCCCCTTTTTCCTACTGTAACCCGTTGAAGCATCACCCCTAAAGAAGGGCCCTTCTGGGATGGCCACTTCACTCCTTATGACTACCTCCTTGATTGAGCATCTCCAATACTTTGGGCCTAGAGTAGGGCCTGCCCAGCATTTAGTCCTTATTCTGGAGCCCTCCCTCCAGGCCCCCCATTCCCATGTGTCAACGGATGGAGAGGTGGGGGTCCCCAGCTACTTCTTCCTTATTTTTTCATCTTACATTATCTTCCATATGGAGGCAGGACACCTTATTTTAGGGCACCCCTTATCAATCCTGCCTTTGGCATCTCCTGCCGGCATGTAAATGGAGAAAGGCCCTTTGCCTACCCCCAGTTTGGTCAAGGGGCAATGCATTCCCTGCCCCCAGTCTTGGTTAGTAACCTAACCCAGTTGACTCCCCTTTGGGGTTAAGGCAGCAAGGGAGGCAATTATCCCACCCTTGCTCATTGCCTTCAGCTGTAGGAGCCTGTTGCTCTGGATCATGACTGCCTTTCTCAGGAGTCGATTCAACTAGGGAAGGGCAACCCTCTTATTTTAGATGGTCTTGCCGGTGGCAAGAATGCTCTTTTGCTATTATGATATAGCAAGTTGTCTGGTAATGAACTGGCACTGCCCTTGTTGGAGTTCTGGTCTCCTGACAGAGTGGCAAATGACCCCTCAGCACTCTCATTAACATCTTCTCTCGAAGATCTTGCACTTGGTGGCATGTCCGTTGGCATTCTCCTGGCGGCCCACTTCTTCTTCGCCCAATTTTGGATGCTGTGCTGTTTGTGGGTAGCCGTGCTGACAGCGGATAAGGTTCTAACTCCGTCCACCTTCCACAGTATGGTTAGCAGTACGGTAAGCACCTGATACTGAATGTATCCTAGCAGCGCTTGAAGAAGAACGGTGGGTTACTTACCAGTAACTGTCCTCCTTCAAGGTGGGCTGCTTGGATTCATTCAGTTTCCTCCCACCATCCCTGCTACTCAGAGTTCGCGATTAGTTGGGACTGGGGAGGAGCAGGACTGCAGCCATATATATAGCCAAAGGGTGGCCAGGGAGTGATGGCTGCCAGCCCTGTCTTGACAGGTTAAGGCTAAAAAGTTTCCAGCCAATCATCCACTGCGGCACGTACACCTGATACTGAATGAATCTGAGCAGCCCATCTCGAAGGAGGACAGTTACTGGTAAGTAACCCATTTTAAAGTTAGTAAGAGGTTAGTTCTGCAAGCTGTCTCTCATATGAGTGATATCATACTGACATGTATTCAGATTTTCTGCTCTGTGATGAAGTATAGCTGGCATTGGCTCAAACAACGTGCTGTACTTGTTGAAGGCAGGCAACACCCTCGTACAGTGAATTCAAACACTGCACTCAGCAGACTTCTGATTCTCACTTTGCCTGCATTCAGCTTGTGATTAGTGGCTGCAGAGGGAGCCCTTAGGGAAATTTGGCTTTAAGTTCAGAGCTTTATGTTTGAGATGATAATTTAAAGTGCTCTAAAATTTCTATAGTGACAATTTCCATAAGGGTAGCCACGTTAGTACAGCAGAAACAACAAGAGTCCTGTGGCACCTTAGAGACCAACAGATTTTTTTTTTTTTTGGACATATGCTTTCGTGGGCTCCAATCCAACATCTGATGAAGTGGGTTGGAGCCCACAAAAGCTTATGCCTGAAGAAATTTGTTAATTTTTAAGGTGCCAGATGACTCTTGTTGTGTTTTCAAAATTCCAGATGCATATTTTGCTTGTCTTGAAAAATGCTTTATGTCATCAAGGCCAGGACACTACTAGTGGTGCAAGTCTGGTTTCATTTGGGCAAAGGTTTTCATCCCATCCGAAAGCTATATATGGAAACTGTGCTAGTTCTACTTACAGACAATTTGTGAGCTTCCTCAAGAGCTCCATTGTGTGGGAGAGTCTCTGAGCAGTGATTATTACATGGTGTAATGGGGAAACAAGCAGTACCCTTGGATCATGGATCATGTGTTTGTTTCTTTGCCTAGGGAAATGTGTGTACTGTATACCTCAGTGTTACCAACCTGCCATTTGCTTGCTGTCTAGGGCACAGTAAGGCTCTTTCGGGGAGGTATGTGCAATTTTGAAGATGTTTAGCATTCTACAAGTGTACCTGCAATGCCATCTACCCAAATTCCAGCGAGGGCTGGTAGGGCAGCAAAACTGTGCCCAGGATGTGAAGCTCAGTGTGGTGTTATGGGGCTCAGATGATGGGAGAGACTAGATGTCCCATGGACAGGTTCCAGAGGGGTAGATGTGTTAGTCTAATTCAGCAAAATAAACAAGGAGTCCTGTGGCACTTTTAAAGACTAACAGATTTGTTTATTGCATGAGCTTTCATAGGCGTGATCCCACTTCATCAGATGAATGAAATGGAAAATATAGCATGTTAATGTAAATATACACCCTTTTCTGTGTCTATATATTTATAGCTAACATGATTTGTGAATGCCAGTGTATGGGTGTAGAGTTCTGATAGGGAAATATAAGAATAACTCGTCCCATTCTAACACTCTCTTGAATATTCTCAGTGCCTATCTCCTTGATGTAACTAGTGGAAAGTTAGCTTCTGAAGGTTAGAGGAGCCACCTTGGAACTTCATTCATTCTTAGGCTTTAGAGAGCCAGAAGTGGCTATTCAATCCATAAAATAGGAATCCTGAATTTCTCTAGTTGCAGGTGCCAGCTATTGCATTGCCGCCTGAGGAGAGTTGCAAGTTGGTCTATCCAATCTCAGATTAATACAGCTATTTCTAACACAGTGATCAGTGAAGTATATGGCAAGGCACATCCAGCACAATTCCATATTACCAAAACACAGGAAATGACAGGTTTTGTTAGAGATATGTCTTGTTTGCTTTGTTTTTCATACCTATTCCTAGCTCTGAAAGAATGGAGTTAAGGTTGTGGGGCCTTGTGCTATGGAAGGTAATACCAGAACACACAGTTCCATAGTTTTCAGCAATTTAAGTTCAGCTATCCTCCATTTTCTGGAATGGCACAGGGAAGTGCTAAGCAACCATATGTTAATGAGGTTTTTTTTGTCAGTGAATTTGGGTATTTTGGGTACAGGATTGTTATGATGCATGAAAAAAAAAAGGAAGAAAACTTAAAAACAGTTAAATATAATACTAGAAAAAAAATCTTGATGTTTTGTGGGGCCTGATCTGTGCTTAAAACATATGCAGGCTGTGTTAGTCAGGAGTGTGAAAAACCACAGTGTCTAGCCAAGATAGCTATGCCAATGGAACCCCCCAGCATAGAGGCAGATATAGTGGCGGAAGAGTACTTCTGTTGACGTAGATAACATCATTCTATCAGCACTAGAGAGGTCTACAGGCATAGCTGTTCTGACATAGACTACAGTGTAGACGTAGCCTAAGACTTAAATAATCTTTGTTTGATGATCTTTTTGTGATCTCACAAGTACAGTCTACTTTCTAGTAGTAGTTAATAGCTGATGGGAAAAAGTAGCCATTCCAAAGACCTGTTGTTGACTTACTCTGGCTAACTATCAGTTTGTTCAGATCAAGCTCAGAAGTGTTTCAACATGTATTTTGACAAGAACAGGGACTGATATTTATTGTAAAAATGAATTACATGTCAAAGCAATTTGTGTATAAATTAAGCACTGCTATATACTTCTTTTGGGGACTTAATGAAGGAGCTTTGCCGAGTTTGATTTACTTTGACAAATGGGAGACAGGAATAAAAACATACACACACTAATGCAAGTATTTTTTTTTTCAGTTGCTCACTTTCGGACTGTTAACATTTCCTCCCCATCCCCAAAAATCACTCCTCAAATCTGAGGTACTTGTTGAGTGTAAAAACCAAGGAGGAATTTGTATTTCTTGTTTTAAAAAGATGAATATAAAAATATCTATTTTATGAAAAACAAACAAGGAGTGGCACTTAAAGACTAACAAATTTCTTTATTGCATGAGCTTTTGTGGGAAATGGGATTTTCTCCCATGAAAGCTCATGCAATAAAGAAATTAGTCTTTAAATGTCACTGGACTCTGTTTTGCTGAACGAGAGTAATCCAGCTACCCCTTTGAAACTATTTTATGAAGTTAGTCTGGAAACAATAAACCTTTATCAATTTCTTGACTTATTTTTCATTTTCAAATTCCAAGTGACTTCATTTTTGCAGGTTTTTGAATCTGAAAATCCAGGAGGGCGAGGCTCATAACATTTTTTGCCCAGCATATGATTGCTTCCAACTCGTTCCTGTAGAGGTCATAGAAAGCGTGGTTTCCAGGGAGATGGACAAAAGATACCTACTCTTTGACATTAAGGTAAACTGTCAAGCCCTTCCTATGTGACTACAGTGTGCCCAACTAGTATTCCAATTACAGTGCAATTTTTGTGTGATATATGACTGCACCTTTAAGTAGAGTTTAATAAATCAGTACTGTAGATCTAGACTGTATGTAGTTTAAAGATGGTAAGAAAGGAGTTAGGATACTGTTGAGGACATTAAAGAAGGAATAACTATATTTCTTCCTCAAATACAGAAACTACACTTCCACGCAGGGCAATTTAATAACCTTTTTCAGTACTTGTAAAATAGTTTGATTAAATTAATGTCCAGCAGGCACTATATAGATTTTAATCTGCCAAGAATATTTTTCTTGGCATGTCATGTAACTGATGTTTTAAAATGAGCTTCTTGAAGAATGTTTTGATAAATGAGTCACAATTTTGATCGAGTTTCTAGGAAAGTTCTACTGTACCTGAGTGATGCTGTTCATATCATTAGAGTTTGTTCAAGCCCATACTTTCATAAAATTCCTATATAACCCTGACGAGCGAGAGAACTTGGAAAATCTCTATTTGGTTTGTGCTTGTTTTTATTTTTCCCATTCCCACAGAGTATATCTTTAAAAAAAAATTTTTTTAAATTAACCTTTGCGGGTTATTGTCATAGAGTGTGGATCTTTGAAATAACTTTTGAATTATTCCCTCGGTAGGGAGGGTAGACCTATTTTTAGTACAAGGATTCATTGTAGATAAATTACAAGTCACTTTGATATGAGGCAAAAAACTTCATACACCAAGTGAGAATCTGATATCCAGATATGACCCAGTATCCTAACATCTTCACCTTCTGAGTAACTTGTAGCTCAACACAATTTTGAAAGGAAGCAGCAGAAGTTCCTTTTCTATCACACAATTTATTTTATGTAACTGATAAAAAGGAAAATGCTATACAATGACAGAAAAAAATGAGGCAAATTTCTGATTTACTTTAATTCTGGTTCTTAAGAGTTTCTTTCAGTTTCCAGTAATATTGAGATTGGTGATAGAGAGCACAGGTTTTATTTCTTAATCTATAGTATTGTTGTATACTGTAAAATTCTGAATGTTGTGCATTAAATATATTTGTAGTAATAATGGATTGTTTACAATGAAGACTTATCTACATGGAAAGTTCTTCCAGAATAGCTATTCCTAACTCTGAGTGTGCACTCTTAAATTCAGAATAAGTATGCCCACACGTTGAAATAATCAGGAACAGCTACTCCACTTTAAATTTATACCCTATATTTTTCTGAATTAACTTTATATTTGGCCAAGCACTAAATCTTTTTACAAATTAGGAGACTTGTACACATTAAGTATTTAGCATGAGCTGTAGATTTTCAGGTGTTAGTGTGACTCTTAAGTGTTGATGCAGCAAAGAAATGTTTGAACTACTGCTTAAATAATTCTCCCTTTATAACTATTTTTAAAATACATACTAGTTTAGTTACAAAACTACCTTATGCTCTTTGGCTTTGCTCTTTCAGAGACAGACTGTAATCACAGGTTACAATTCATATCACTGATGGGTGTCTGTTTCCAAATGAAATAATTTTCTTCTCTTTTCTTCTTTTCAGGCCTTTGTTGAAAATAATCCTGCTATTAAATGGTGCCCTATACCAGGATGTGAAAGAGCAGTCAAGCTAACAAGACATGGGTCAAATACGACAGGTTCAGACACACTTAACTTCCCATTGCTAAGAGCCCCTGCTGTGGACTGTGGAAAAGGGCATCTCTTCTGCTGGTTAGTATTAGAAATTTGTACGTGACTGCATAAAATGATCACACCTACTGCCAGTCTAAAAGTCAAGAGAGAACTCCAGTCAGCTGCTATGCTTCAGAAGCCTACATGAAAATTGCTACATAACATGGTATTAATATATTTTCATACACACATGGTAAATATTAGTATGTGTACAGTGTAAGTCAGATTATCCATTGTTCCTTTTCTGTGCTTGGCATTATCCGCTCTCCATACTCTGCGGATTGATATACTGCTCTCGATTTAAGGGACATCTGTTTTCACGTGTCAATCTTCCATGGCCACAGAGTGCTCCTCAGGTGCACTACCAACTCACTGTTGTCTCATATAGTGGCCCTGCATGTGTTTACAAAGTGTATGGTAGTTATGATGGCCTTCCTGAGAAGACAGCAGGTACAAGTCTGCCCATAGCAGGACAAGAGGCTAGTCAGAGGCTGGTCCAAGACTCAGGGAGAAGCCAAAATTCACCTCATACACTTGACTTCTGAAACCCTTGGGCTGCTAATAAATGAGCAGAAGTCTATTCTTGCTCCACTGCAGAGGATAAAGTTTATCTGAGTGGTGCTCAACTCCATTGAGGCCAAGGTGTTCCTCCCAGAAGGTCAATTTCACACAGTTATGTCACTAATAATGGACATCAAAGATCACCCCATTACAACAACCCACTTCTGTCTGAGACTTAGGTCACATGGCCTAATGTACATATGTGGTACAGCACGTGAGGCTTTGCCTCAGGCCTCTTTAAGCATGACTGGCCTGAGTATGCGCACTGTACCACCATGATCATGGTGTCTTCCCAGTCCTTGCCTCCCTCAATTGATGTCTGGACCCTCTTTAGGTTTTCTCAGGCATTCTCTTCACCCACCCCCAGTCTTTAATATATCTGATCTTGGAAACATCAGATCTAGGCTGTGGAGGTCACCCTCAGGAACCAAGGCCTGTAGTCCCTGGAAGAGCTCTTGCTATATGTCAGTGTAAGAGAGCTTCCAGCAGTTTGCCTGGCCTGTCAGGCGTTCTGCCTCACATTACAGGCAAGAGCATGCTAGTGCATATGGACAACACTGCAGCCATGTTCTGCAACAGCAGGCGGGGGTGGACTTATTCTTCCACTGCTGTGTCAGGAAGAAGTTTGCTTGTGGGAGTTTTGCATAGCCCTCTCAATTCACCTTGAGGCGTCTCACCTACTGGGATTACAAAATGAACTGGTAGATCATCTCAGCAGGTCTTTCTCAAGTCACTGCAAGATATCACAAAGGTCATTTTCCAGTGGTGGAGGACTCCCCAAATAGACTAAACACAACAGAAAGTGTCATTAGTTTTGCTTCCTATGAAGCAACAGCCTGTGGTCATTCACAGATGCCTTTTGCTCCCATGGACAGTACCATGGTCTATGTTTTCCCCTCTGTTCTGTTCATGAGCAAGGTTCTGCTGAAGATCAAGCACAAGAGGACCTGGGTCATTCCAGTAACTCCAGTCCAGCACCATCAGCACTGGTTTGCCACACTGGCATGTCTTTCTGTAGCTGCTTCAGTGCTTTTCCTGCTGCCCCCAGACTTGATCTCATAAGACTAATGTCAGCTACTCCACCCAAATCTCAGTGCCCAACACCTAATGAGCAGAATCTCTATGGCTAAATACCATGGAGGTGGCCTGCTCAGACTAGGTCCAGTGGGTCCTGCTGAGTAGCAGGAAATCCTCTACAGAGCCTCACTCATGCAGTTTTCACTGCAAGTCTTCTTGAATATCAGTTACACCTGAAACAGCAAGATTTAGCAATCTCATCAGTTAAGATTCGCGTCGTAGCAATTTCAGTTTTCCATCCCCCAGTGGATAACCAATCTGGTTTTTTGGTGTGAGATCTCGATTCATTTCCCCAAAGGTCTAGAAGGACTATATCCACAAATACAAGACCCCATTCCCCTCAAGGGACCTAAATCTGATCATATGGAAATTTACGGGTCCCCTGATTTCTTGCCCTGTTTGAGCTGCTGGTAACCTCCCCCTTGTCATACCTATCCTTTCTCATGTTTATTACATTGGACAGGAGGTTCTTGGAGGTCCATAACCTTATAATGGAACTCCCATACACAATCTTTAAGGGTAAGGTGCAGCTGTTCCCTCACCCTACCTTATTCTGAAGGTGGTTTCACAGTAATCAGTTTTCTACCTGAAACCACATGCACACAGAAAGGACCAAATCTTCACACTCTGAACATCAAACATGCCCTGGCATTCTACACTGGGAGGACCAAACCATTCCATAGATACACCCAACTCTTCATAATGATCAATGGGAAGAGGAAAGGTCTCAATTTATCAGTTCAGAGACTTTCATTGGGGATTACATTGTACTTTCACACATGTTATGAGCAGGTGTTTGTTCCTTCACGAGGTATTCTGACAGCCCATTCCACAAAAGTTCAAACAGCAGCAGCATTCCTGACTCAGGCCCCTGTTCAGAACATTTGCAGTTGCAAAGGAATTTCTTGGTCTTCAGTGCATATGTTCTCTACTTATTACACTATTACTCAACAGACTAGGGACAATGCCACTTTTGATCAAGTTGTTTTATAGTCAGCATGTCCATGAACTCTGATCCCATCTTCCTGTGCTGCTCAAAGATGAAAACACAGTTACTAAACTTTCTATAACAGTTGTTCTTCAAGATGTGGTGCACATGTCCATTCCAAAACCCATCCTCCCACCCCGCAACCCCCCGCTTTTGGAACTGGCCAAAAAGAAGAAGCTGAGAGGGCACGTGTTGAGGTTAACTGTGCCCTTTCTATGACACTGAGCTAGCAACAGCAGGGAGTACCTGAGCAGAATCAAAGGGTCGTACCACTGAAGGAAAAATTTCCATTAACTGTGCTTGGAGCATGCATAAACCTACAGTGGAATGCATGTGCACAACACGTATCGAAGAACAGTTACAGAAAAGTGAGTAACCACATTTATATTATGGACAAAGTTCCTTTGGATTCACTGGTATGTCAAATCTGCTGTGGAAGGTATATCTAACTGCTGATCTCTTCAAGGGAGTGGCCATTCCCTAATCACCATGATGGACAAATCTGCTTCTGTCCCCTAGCTGCAAACAGGGTAAAGACCCATAGTCATTACCTATTAACTTCCAAAAAAGAAAAAGGAAATTTTAAAGATTGTGTATGGGGGTTCCATTATAAGGTAATCGGGATAAATCTCAAACACTTTACTATTAAGTTTATTACTAATCCCTGATGATAACTTGAACAGACCCTAGTTTCTTATAATAAAGATACACACTTCTGTTAACTATTTCTAAATCCTGTTTTTGAGTGCTGTTATCATGTTTTTCCACTGAAAGCACTTTGGGCGTGTCCCAGAGATGCTATGATGAACCACAGCCTGAACTTGAGGTTTGACTAAGCATGAGGTTTGACAGAATGTTCTGAAATACCATCATGAGGCAAAGGAGATGACTGGGGCTTTAATGTATCACATATTAATTTTATTGCTGTATTGTGTGAGAGCCCTGTTATGCTGGGCAGTGAGTGACAGTTCCTGCTAGGAAGCACTTATGGTCAAATTAGAAAAGATGGAGGAGGGGAGGGGAGTATAAACAGGAGCAAAGAAGTACAGTGACTTATCCAAGTCACACAGCGGTCGGTGGCAAAGCTGGAAATAGAAGCCACACAGCGTGACTGCCAGTCTAGAGTATTATCCACTAGACCAGTGGTTCCCAACCAGTGTGCCATGAGAATCTGGTAGAGCTGGAGTTAGAGCTCCCTCCCTGCTCAGCCCAGCCATGTGGGTTGTGCAGGGCCGGCAAAAAACTAGTAGGGCTGGAAGCCTAAGCACTTTTCACTCTTGGCTCATCAAGGTAAACTATCATTAGGATCTGTGCTTCGTCTGCATTGCAGATTTCACCATTATCTGCCCATTACCTTTACATTGACAGGCTAAAAAAGCAGGAGCAAGCAACCGCCAGCACAATAGTAGGAATTTTCCCTTGGGCTCAGCTTTTAATTCCTCAGTGTAGCCACTTATTCTGCCATTTTTTAATTTTGTAAAATATTGCCTTTCCCTTTTTTTTGTTTTTGTTTTTTTTTTTTTTGTTACCTGTTCTTTTGCCTTTTCCTTTGACTTTGTGACAATTTTTAGTTTGACTTTGGTTAGATCAATTTCAAAAGGTATAGCCATGTTAGTCTAGTCCAGTAAAAAAACAACAAGCAGTTGTGTGGCACTTTAAGACTAACAGATTTATTTTTTGCATGAGCTTTCATGGGAGAAGATCCCACTTCCTCAGATGCTTCGAATATAGGATTCCTTTCTGTAAGTTCACCCATCTTCGAAGCATCTGAGGAAGTGGGATCTTCTCCCATGAAAGCTCATGCAAAAAATAAATCTGTTAGTCTTAAAGTGCCACACAACTGCTTGTTGTTTGGTTAGATCAGTTTACCAGGTAGGTCCATATAGGCTGCTACATATAAATACAGTGCTGCCCTCTTAGACAATCATTACAGCTGTGTGTGATGTCTGTGCTGTATCATTTTTTTTGTAAGTAATTTTTTAGCTTCTTCTGTACTTACTATTTAATATTTTTGAGGGGGCAAGAGTCTTATAAACTTGAGTACTTCAGAGAATTTCACTGAAATTTGACGTTTTTCATTTATAGCTACACACTAGGAACCTTTTTTTTTCACTTATTTTTATTTATTATAATTATTTGTATTAAATGTCTAGTGCACATAAACCCAAGCCTATATGAAACATTTGTAAGATTTGACTGCCAAAATTTTAAATGTGGTATTTGTTATTTTTGAGCCATCATTAATGTTACCACTTTTTATTTATTAATTAATGCTCATACTTTTTAAAAATTTTTAAAATGTTCATTTTAACTTTGTAGTTCAGCATTAGCTCATTTATGTTAAGTGAAAGATGATCAACTTACAAGCTTCATGATGGGAAGATCTTTATAAATATCATACCCCAGAATAATTTACGAGTTCCAGAGGGATAGTCATGTTAATTCAGTTCAGCAAAACAAAAAAGAAGTCCTGGGGGGTCGTGTGGGGTGTTTAGGGCTGCAGGGAGGTACTGGGGCCACAGGGAAGGTAGCAGTGGGGGCCAATAGTGAGCCCTTTAGGGGGCCCCACAAAGTAGTTTGTGGCAGGGAAACAGCTCCCAGCCTGTCAGCCAGCCTGCAAACAGCCAAGGTAAGGGCTTTGAGGGGGGTTGTGGGGGGCGGGGGGGTATGTGTGTAGCAGAGCTGGGTGGGAGTGGATGTGTAGCTGAGGGTGTGGGGTGGCTGTTTGGTTGGGGATGTGTGTAGCTGTGGGGGGTGAGCTGGGGGCTGGAGGGATAGTTCTGGCCCCTGCAGTGATGGGAGGGTCCATCACAGGCAGCAGGGGGCTGGGGGAGGGGGGAACGGGACCCACTGGGGTGGGAGGGGGGCAGCAATGGGGTGAGGATTTCCCTGGGTGGCAGGGAGCCACTGTGGAGAAGGGGAAATGGCTGCTGCGTCGTGCTCCCCTGCCCTACCTTCCCACTCCCCCAGGTTCTCCCCTGCTCCCCCCCAAGCCACTCCTGTTCTCCCTTCCCCTCTCCTCTCTTGGCACCTTTGTGCTGTTCCCCACATGGCTGCCCTTGTCCTCTTTGGCCACCTCTGCCCAAGAACAGTGCTACCATTTCTGGTGCCCCCCTGCAAGCAGAGCAGGTGCCGGTGCCCCCCTGCAATGCTTACCAGGCTTACTGGGTTGTGCCAGCCCTCCCCCTGCCCTGCTCTGCTCCCCACACTCACTTCTGCCACTGCAAATAACTTCTGACCTCCCCTGTCTTGCCATTCCTGCTCTGGTACCCCTACTACCCCACATAGCAGTATTTCCAAACCACTGTGCCATGGTTCATAAATATTCATGCTATTTTGAGCTAATTTGAACATTCATGAGTTTTTAATGGTGGTGTGCCTCAAAAAATTTGAAGGTATCAAGGTGTACCACAGCAGAGAAAAGGTTGGGAATCACTGCACTAGACTGCTATCCACGATTGTGTGCCCTTCTCTGTTTTCTTCATGCTGTTGATTGATACCTACTTGTCATAGTTTGTCAAATAGTAAAATATACATTGACACCTTCCCCCTTAGCAAGGAAGGTGTTTTTTTGAGGCAAATTAGTGATCATCATTATGCTAAGGAGCCAGGGTAGTATGAATTCATTGTTTCATTTACTATAGTATTATATATTCATGTTTAACCCATATAACAGGGGAAATACATTATTCTCACAGCAAAATGACTGACCAAGTATTATTTTATCACCTACCATTGGTTGACAACATAGCGGAAGCAATCCGTTTGATTAATAATTTAGACTGGTTAATAATTAAATCCCACAGTGTTTTAATATGTGTGGCAAAGAGCCACGGGAGGCACGCTTAAGGTCCACTTGCGGCTCTCAAGCCTGCTATAAGCAGTTACTCTTTTCAAGTATTTTATAACCCGCTTCAACTCCAGTCCCCAATAATTTCTTATGTAAGCCTAGTATTTCTCATGCTCCCAGCACTGAGCTGGACTTGAATTTTCCTACATACAGAAGAATGTTTGTGTACTACTAATGTTGTTCTATGGAATTGCTGCTGAATTTGTTTGTGGCCCGTATTTGGTCATATTTGTGATGTTTTTGTGCTTAGGCTAAGGTTAAAGTTAACCAAGGGAGAGATCTGAAAACTGTGGATTGTAACCACACTCCATTGGACTATGGTCATTTCTAACTGCTCCAGAAGCACAACAGGACTGTCAAGCAGCCAGATCTCCTGAATAATAAAAGTGCTGGGCATAACAGGGTTTTCTGGAAGGCAAGCTATTCTTGGCTCTACATCTGTGTTCCCAGCAGCCTTCAGAATAGGGAGGATTCCCAGGTTACTGTTGCAGTATGGCAGTGTTCAGCTAATGACTCCTAGGTGGTAGATGGAGAGCTGAGCGTAAAAGGCAACAGCTTAGTGCTGCTCTAATTGACATCAGGACCTGGGCATTATACATGAGATGATATTTATTCATAAGGAGAAAAGTTCCAGAATCGTGCTGTCTTGTTTTCAGTGTCTTCAGTGTGAAGATATCTTGGCATATCATTTCCCCCCATGCATAGATGGTGACAGTTGGTCATCAGACCTCTTGTGGCAATAGAGATCAATTGCTGTTGCTTTCAGAATTAATAGTTTATTATAAAATGTTTACTTTTCAAACATTGTGCTTAATGTTAAGACGATTGAATTTTTTAAAATAACATTTTATTTTGTAAATTTCAGTGCTATTGATATAAGGCTTGTCTATCAAAATCTTAGATTAAAAAGAGAGAAACATAGTCTTTAAAAGGGCCACAGGACTTGTTTGTTAAACAAATCCTTGGAATACTGACCAGTTATTTTGGATTTCAGTAAGGTGCTGGAAAATGAAAAGGACGTTTACAATAGAAACTATGAACTATTGCTGAAACACTTTGATTTTTAGTTCTTTATTCCACCTTCTGATCATGCGATATCATGAATATCAATTCACCTTATGACATTGCATTGCAGGGAGTAGTTTACCATTTGATCCTCAGAAAACAGCTTCCCTTTTCTTTGATACAGCAGGTGTCTGTGTGGAAATGTATCCCATTTGTAAACTATTTGTGTATTTCACGTGGCAGATGTCTCAAGTTGTTTTGCTGCATTTCCAGTAAAAGAGTGAGTCGTGACAGTTCTGGAATCCATGTTGACACATCTCCACCCAAGCACCATCTGGAAGCCATGTATCTGCTGCTGTATAGTGACTGCCATCCTTAAAACTAGCAATAATAATATTGGAAAAAGTTGAGGGACCCACTGTTAACTCCTTGTGTCCATATAATTTCAACAAACCTTATCTCCTTTTCCTTTTAGGGACTTTGGGGAGGGTAGAAGTCCAAATTCATGCAACATTAGAGGAGCATGAAAGCAATGGAGCTTGACTCAAGCTCTGATCTTCTTCTTAAGCATTGATGATCATCAGGGAACATGACCAAATAATGCTGGGTGAAATTCATCCTTGCTCAAGACCCAATACATCACATACTGTAAACTCAACTTAAACTAAGATCTTATTCTTAGAGAGGTCATTGGTGCAGGGAGTCTCTTACTATACATTTATACAGCTTCTAACACAGTGAGTCTTCAGTGCTTGTTTGGGGCTTTTGGAATACTTATTTGATATGAATAATAACGTCCCTTCATAGTCTGTCTGCACTGAGGTCAACCATCCACTGTCCAAAAGCTGTATGGCCAGCCTATGTTGATCTAGTTCAATGGTTCCCAACATTTTCTCTGCCATGGCACACCTTGATGCCTTTAATTATTTCGAGGCACACAGCTATGTAATTGCCAGATGAACTCATGAATATTCATGAACCAATCCATAACTCTTAGTGTAGTTTTTAAAAAAATTCCGTGGCACCCCTGCTCATGCCTGACCCAACACCTCTGTGCAGTGGCATACCGGTTGGGAAATGCTGATCTAGTTTGCTATTGAGATTAATTACTGGTTAGCCCATAGAACATACCCCATAACAGCTCCTTTTGAGGTATTCTCCATCATAATTAAAAAGCATTTTTCTTTGTTATCTCACTTAATTCTTCCAATAATTTTCATGAGACTCCTTCTTGGTTTATGAGCAAATGTAAGAATTTTTGAAACTAAGATTGAGCAGGTTTCTTTATCTTCCTGACTTAATTAGAGCTTTTAATAAGCCTTGATTAATTTTCATTTTGAACCAAAGTAGCATTTAATCTAAACAAGTAGCTACTATATTTATGACTTAATTTTTCAGGGAATGTCTTGGTGAAGCACATGAACCTTGTGACTGCCAAACCTGGAAAAACTGGCTGCAGAAGATAGCCGAAATGAAACCAGAAGAACGTAAGAGTCGTTTTTGTGAGGTTTTTAGCAGCACTAAGAGCTTTATGGTAGTTAAGAAATTAACATGATGGAAGGGAAGAGGTTTGATAACTTCTATTGTAGAGATTGTCTAATAAAAAGAACCTGATGTAGAAAATTGTACAATTCTGAGGTTTATTCCTTTCTTTAACTCTAAATTTCCTTGCTGATGTTTTGTTTGTTTTGAGTAACATTACAGGGAAAAAATTACCTAAAATACACGTTTTAAAAACTCCTTATTTAATAAATTTACCATAAGATCAGAAAGTGGTATTACAAGAAGATCAAGAGTGTCATGTAAATAGTTAACTTGTTTCCCCAACTCAGAAAACATTAAATGGCACCCCCAGAGTCTGTTCAGACCTTTTTCTTCTGGGAACCATTTATTGCTTGCTCTGCAAGTCTTTAACAAACTCCCACAGAAAAACAGTTCACCATAAATACAGTGACCAGTCCCTGACCCAGGAGCTTCCTTGCTAGAGCATCTTTAATAGTTGATCTGTGGCTGAAGGTGAATTATTTTGGTAAATTTGAGTTTCAGTCAATTCTGAGTAAAACCACAGTGGAGAAAAATATCTTTTCACATGTATATGTCTATAAAAATCTTGTGACTGTCTTTTTTTTTTTTAGTAGCTCTGTCACTGAACCAACTCAGGATATTTGGCACAGAAATAGTCATAACTGAGGAGATGTGCTTTTTAATCTTGTGGTTAAAATGTGTTTAGATGTGACCAGCTTATGACCCTTTGAAATTTCCATGCTTTGTGTGCACAGTAGATTTTGCATGTTCTTTCTTGTTAAGCTCATAGCTAACATCAGCATTATAGAGAAAAATGTGAAGCAAAGCACCCCTCTCCACAGACTGAATATCTCTAGGAGCTCTTTGGTATAGAAGGGAACACAGAAGGGGTGCAGCATATTCAGCTCCTTGGTGGTAGCCACTCGGTAACTGGTGCATGGAAGGCTGAGCCATTCCATCACCTACTTCTTTCCTTCCTTCCTTTGATGCACTATGCATCTGTTGAGAAATAATTGAAGTATCATTCTTGCATTTGGTTCACAATAAGGAATACCATTCTGTTCAGGCCTTAAACAGGGATATTGAGTAGTGAGGTAGCTCCACTGTATAATGACTAGCTAGCCTCTAGTCTTTTGTAAACTCATTCTTAAAGGTAAACTTCAGTGTGAAATAGAAGATAAATTGTTGTACAGATGAGTTCTTCAAGTGGTCCTCTGCACATTCCTACTTTTGGAATGTGCTCATGGTACCATCAGGACAAATAGAAGCTATGATTTTTTTATTTTATTTTTTTTTAATTCCTAGAAAGGGTCTTGGACCCTGCAGTAAATGTCATGCTATAGTAAATTTAATACATTAATATGTAAAGCATTAAAACATATGCAGAGGGGGACAGATATATTCTTTGGCTGATGTGAGGTTTGGATGTGACCTTTGACTTATGTCATTTTGTCAAAGCATTCTACTTTTTGCCTTGTATTATTTTATGACATGCTGTAAGATAATGAGGAAATTAATGTGCACTGACAAGAATTAGGGAAACATGCAGACTTCTTAATTTGCTTTTCATCAGAATGAATATGTGCATAATCTTAACTTTTCTACTTTATTTTTACTTCTTTTTTTTTTTCCTTCAAAGTTGTGGGAGTTAGTGAGGCTTATGAAGATGCTGCCAACTGCCTATGGTTACTAACTAACTCCAAACCATGCGCCAACTGCAAATCTCCGATTCAGAAGAATGAGGGCTGCAACCACATGCAGTGTGCAAAGGTAGGAAGAAGTTTGTTATTTATGGTGAAAAGTGTAATTCAATTTGTATATATGAGTTTATTTTGTAAATTCAAAGATACAGAGGCTCTGAAATTCAGGTATGGGATCTAGTGGAACCTCTAAACTAAATTGTAACATTGGCAGATGGACTAGAGCTTTAATATATTAATATGTAAACAGAGTATTTGATACAGTGTTTCATTAAATCTTACTTAAAAGCAGGGGTGGACAAAATTGCCTTACAGCTAGGCACCAGCAATTTTACTTTTGGTTGCCACAGGTGCTCTTCCATTATGTTTCTGCAGTGGAGCTAGGTGACAGGCTACTAAAACTGATCACCATAGCAACCAGAATCATTGATTTGTTGAGGGCTGCTTACAAGATCCATTTTGGCTTGGCAATGAACAATGGTTACATGAGTTGAAAGACAGTAAATAAAGAGAAATGACAAGTGGTAAATGAAGTATAGAAGAGGAGGAAAGGCATAGAGGAAAACTATACAGATCTTTGCATAGTCTACTTTTTATTAATGACTTAGATGAGAACATGAATATCATATTTAATTCATATAAGATACTAAATTTTGAGGAGCTGTGAACACTGATGAAGATAATGAAATAATACAAAAGGAAATAAGGTGAGCTAAAATATCAGAATAAGTTCAGCTTGGAAAAATGTAAACAAAAATATTTAATGGGAGTGAGAAACCAGGAGAACAATAAAGCCAAGAGAGGCTTTGTGGTGAGAGTAGATAGAAGATTAGATACAAATTTTCAGTATTTCACAAAAATAGAAAATCTTATGCAAAATGTCTATGTCAAAACCTCTTTATGCAGTGGCATCACTGCAGGGAGCTCCAGGGACCTGAGCCCCCCTTGAAACTCAGGGCCATCCCCTGAGCAGACCGCCATTAAACTGTGCGGGGGTGCACCATCGCACCCCTGCATAGGGAACACTCCCTGCCTCGGCAGCAGGCAGCCAGCAGCTGCAGCCTCTACCCAGCCAAAGACGGAGTCTTCCAACTGGTAGGGAGCTGCCCCAGGCTGGTCCAGGGAGGTTTTTAAACTCCCACCCTGGCCTGACCCTGCTCTGAGCATGCTCAGAGCAGAGTCATGCTGGGAGCTTCAGCTGCTGCTGTGGCCCCGCTCTTCCCTGGTGGACAAGTAAGGGGGCTGCGGGGGGGGAGTCCAGGGCCAGGCACGATGGCCCAATGGGGAAAGGGCGCGGGGGAGGGGGTCAGCCCAGGGCAGCAGGGACCAACGGTGGGACTGGGGGTTAGAGAACAGCTTGGGGAGCTGCTGGGGGGGGCAGGTTGGGAAGGGCTCAGGGAACTGGAGGGGAGGGAACAGATCAGGGCCCCAGCAGCTGGTGGGGGCCGGGGCCCCCCAATGTTTATGTGTAGCAACGCCCCTGTCTTTATGTAATTTTATAATATGTTTCAGACAACTCTTTTTTCAAATGAACTAAAAATGGAATGTTAGAGCACTTGCTCTTTGTTCAACTAATAGGCTGTGTGAAACTAGTAAGTGCAACTAATACATCCATTTAGTAATGTAAGGTATTCAGATTAAGGAGTATTTGTTACTATTAAGGTTTCAGACACATATTTGTATAGGTAGGTTGAATTCTAACAAAATATAACTTGGATTATCTTTCTCTCTCTTCTCTCCCCCCATGTAAATGGCTTTTTCTTTCTGTGCCCATCATATACTCCTCCTCAATTTTCCCCTACTATGTAGAACAGGGGTGGCGAAACTTATGGAACTCAAGAGCCATACAAGTTGATTATTAAACCTTTAAGAGCCACACTAAGGCATATAGCCTTATACTTTTGCCTACTAAATTGGTTGCTGATGTTCTTCCACAAGCCACGATTTTTCATTCAAGAGCCACATGCAGCTCCTGAGCCACAGTTTGGCCATGCCTGGTATACAGGGATGTTGTTTACATTGCCAGCAAAAACAGATCCTGTTGCTCCCTGGTTCATTCTAAAGTTACCACTTATCTTTTCCTCTCTTCACATGATTTTAAAGAGAATTCATAAATTCAAGTGGTGGTATAAACCAGTGGTTTTGAAGCATAGGGTAGGGACCCAGTACTGGGTCACAGTCCCTCAGGCACTGTGTCATGGCAACCCCTGCTGCCACTGCCAAAAGGCTGGAATGCATTGCTCAAAGATGTAATGTTGGGTCATGGGCATAAATGATTTTCTTCAATTGTGTCCTGAGGAAAAAATTTTGAAAACACTGGTATAAAATTTCAAACTTAAAGTATTTAGCAAGATTTGAAACTTTCCAGAATGTGAGTTTCCATACATAAGACAAAGGTAAAACAAGCACGACATAATCAGGTATAGAAGAATCTGATTGGCAGAAGTTGTGAAGATTCACATGTAGAATGGAGAATGAATTCTTGTTATTCATTTGATGATGGTTCTTGCCAGTAAGCTCAACTCAACAAGATTTAAAATGGTGCATTTTGTAGCCTTGTTTGCCTTTCATCATTAAACCTAAGTTAGTGTCACTATTTCAGTTCTAGCAGCATTTGAGATACTGACTAAGGGCCAAGATTCTCCAGCCTGCTAAGGACACCGTGCACCTTAAAAGCAGCACTAAGTCACTTTAAAAGCAAGAGGTAGCTCTTGTTGAATTTCCCTTATGTAAGGGAATTCTCCAGCAGCAGAAATTTGATAGCGGCCACTCTACTATTTCCTATGCCAGCCTATCCTCTCCCATATACATAAGAAGAGGGGGAAGGGTTATGTCAGCAGTATTCCAGGGCTGGGGCATGTGGTGGACTGGCACTCTCTTATATTTGTTCCTACACTAGCAGAAAGTCCGCAACGGACTTTATACCTTTAGAGTAATCTCTCTGCTGCTCTAATTTCTGCCAGAGTCTAGTGGTTGAGGATTCAAGAGTCACAGCTCTCTCCCTGCAGTTGCCATGCTCCATTATATAGCCACACAGCTCAAAGTGAAGAATTGGGTACTAAGTGTTTCAGGCAGTGATTTTGAGAAGTCATTGCTTTTTTCACCAGACTGTCTGCTCAGAGGCTGTCTTTTATTTCTTCTTGACTCTAAATCAGTTCAGTTTTATTCTTGCCATATCCCTCCAGATCTTGTGTTCTTCTTAATACAGAATAGGTGTGGAAGCACAAGATTTGTAAAGGACATTATAGGGGATAGACCACAGTATTGATGCAAAAAAGATTATTAATGAAAAAAGTAATTTATTACTTAAAATTATCATGTAACTGCCTTCACTGATACTGAATTTTAGGAGACAATTATTTTCATATACAAGATGCTTGGGGAATATGATAACTTGTATGCTTATGGGGTTTTTTGGTTACTTTTACAATTAAATATTCAAACTAATTAAGTAAATTCCTAGAAGATGTCTGCATTTCATCAAATAGTGACAAGAACAAAGTGTCAAAGAGGATGACACCACTTTAGTTATAAAACCATATTTGTTATCTCCATGTGTGTTAACACAAAGTTTTGAAAGCAGGTTTGTAGCTTCTATTTTGCTTTAACATTCTGTACTATTTTCTTTTTACATTATGCTTTGGAAGATGTATATAAATGTTTTATTGGGATTTTCACCTTGTATAGCTTATTTGATAAGAGTGCTTAATTGCAAATTGCGAATGTACTACAAATAGTAGGTTGTAAATCTAGGAACCATTTTGTCAAAAGGCAAGCAACAACAAGGCTCCTTTATGATTTGGAAATATTTTATGGAAAATATTGGTTACTTCTAACTCATGTTTCCACTCATAAGTGAAAATTTTTGTTATCCCTCAAATGCTTAAGGTGTTATAAGCTTATTTTGAAATGTATGTTTATAAATATTGTACATCTAAATACAGGCCTTCGTACAATAATAGACTGATACAAAAATGTGGATCATCAGATAGTTTATGTACAAATAAAGCTATGTCATTTGATGCTATAGCTGATAACTAATGTAAGAAGCCATTTGAGTATAAAAAAAATTTGTATTAATTGGGAAACTAATTAGTTTTCTGGCAGTGCTTAAGCAGCTCCTTGCCAAGCTCAAAAAGACAAGAGCCACCTCTCCAAGGCTGGTGTGAAGGAAAGACAATATTTTCTTTCACCATTTAAATTTAAAAATCTTTGATCATCATCTACATTTAAAAAGGCTATTTTAAGAGCTGAAAGATCAGAAGGCTATTTCAAGAGCTTTTTTTTTTTTAAAAATAAGAAATAGAAATATTTGGGTGCATTTGAAACAGAATTTCTGTTCCTATTAAACTCTGATGGATAAGGCAGGAGTGTCAAACTCATTTGCTGTGGTGGGTGACATTTGATGTAATTGTACTTCAAGTGGGTCATATGTACCATAAATCAAAATACTGTGGCTCTCTCATGGCATTGCAGAGTGCTGGGGTGGGAGTGGGGGGTGGACTGCACTCCACGAGACCATTCAATCTCTCTCTCTCTCTCAGGAAGAGACTGTTGTCTCACGGATCTCAGTCTCACCTGACACTCACACAGCATTGCGGAGTGCTGGGTATGGAAGACTCCCTCTCTCTGTTAGGGAGAGAAAGTGGTCCCATGGAACACAGTCATGGGCCAGATGGAAGAAGTTCTCAGGCCACAGCTGGTCCACGGGCCACATGTTTGACACCCCTGAAAGGATACAGTAGCTCAAGAAATGAGCTGAATAAAAGAGAAAGTTAAAACTTTTTTAAAATGACACAAAGACAAGTCAACGTACCCATAAAGTGGAAGAAAAATTACAACTATGCTGCAATAGCAGATTGCACATTCTGGAGCTGAAGATGGTAACCAGTTTCATGAAGACATTGAACCAATGGGAGGTGACAGCAGCTGATATTTGAACCCAGCTGTTCCCCTGAAAGAGAGCTGTCTTCCACCTTCAGTGTGGCTATGGAAAGAGAAGAGTATAAATTTCTCTGAACTGAAACATGCTCTCTTCTTACACTCTTATCCTTACACTGTTAATCTTATATAGTCTGGCATACACTTGCTCATTTACACCTCAGCTCTCAGCATTCCTCATAGTTTAGCCTCTTCATTTCATCTCTGCAAGGAAAACAAAAGCAGTGAAACATCAAAGACAAGTGAAGCCGCAACCCAGCAGTGCTTTAGCAATGTGATGACATCATCGAGAATTCAGCATCACTGGTGAGATGGAGTTTGCCAAAGCACTGCCAAGGGATTCCACTTAATTTGTTCTTGTATAGATTTTATTGCAATATTGAAATTCTATTTTAATTTAGACATTAACAGCTTCACATGTTAAAACCCAGGTTGTTTAAACAATGAATTCCTAGAGACACAAGCTAATTTTGGTAAACAGAGAGAAGTTGTGTGATTTAATTTGAATTTAAGATTAGCATATTCATTAATTTGCCTGCCTGGACTACTCCTTCAATGGCTTCTTTTAAGTAATAAGCATATACTTCCTTTAGTTTCAAAGGGCTTAGGTCCACTCCCATTGATTTCAATAGGAGTTAAGCACATAACTAGTTTTCAGGATCTGGGCCTTAGTTAAGATCACTCACTCATATACATAATAAGGTTTACAAATCAATGCAATTGAGTCTCTGCTCTGTGCTCTCCTGGAGGCAGACCAGACCTGGAACATGTGGCTTCACCTCTGATGAAACACCAGTTTTTCATCTGCCTCTTCAGCTTCGGGCAGGCAGACCATCTCCTCCCTGCTGTAGAGCAAATTTGAAGACAAGAAGGAAAAGCAGGCTTAAAATCACCAGCATGTGTTGGTCTGCTTTGTCAGCACAGAGGGACTCCCTTTCTCTTCAGGCTCACTGGGCTCCTCACGCCTTCAGCTTGCCCATTCCATAGGGAATGCAGCATGGTGGAGAACGCTATGGCCAGATGCTGTGTCTCCTGCACTTCCCCTGGACAATATGTGCCTATTCTGCAGACTCAGGCACCTCTCAAATGCTCAGGTTAGCCCACAGTTTTCTATGGCCTCCCTCCCAAAGCAGGGGAGCTGTAAGAAGCAGCAGCAGCACCTCAGCTGCAAAATCCCCTGGGTTTGGCACAGGTGGCAGCCTCAGGAACCTATGGCTCCTTTGTCCACCCACATCCCTGTGGCAGGAGTGTATCAAACAGCCAGGGACACTTCCATTCCCAGCTACTGGAACCTGACCTCATAACCACGAGTGTTGATCCATGGGACAGCTGGCCCAGTCACTTCCACGAACTGCTAAAGTACCTGGGGAGTAACTGATAGGAATGCAGATCAGGGAGAGACTTTAGTCAAACCTCTGCCGCCATTCTTCAGCTTTCCCTTCTGCCTGGCACTCTAACCTTTTTTACAGTTAGCTTATTATCTCTTTCAAAGGGGCAGCTGTGTTAGCCTAGTTCAGTAAAACAAACAAGGAGTCCTGTGGCACCTAAAGACTAATCAATTTATTTGTTGCATGAGCTTTCATGTGCCAGAAATGCCTCTCTGCCTTATACATTGGACAAACAGGACAATCTCTTCACAAAAGAATAAATGGGCACCAATCTGCTATAAGAAATCACAGCCTTCTAAAACCAGTGGGTCAGCATTTCAATCTTCCTGATCACTCAATTGACTAGTTGCTGTGCTCAGACAGATGAATACCAGATCAAGGCTTCAAAGAGAAGCTGCTGAGATCAAATTTATTTGTAAATTTGATTGCATTGCTTCAGGGCTTAACAGGCACCTTGGGTTTTTCTCATTACAACAGGTGATTTGACATCATCTTCCACTATATGCTGTTCCCCATTGTTTGAATCCTTACAACTGTTTTGATTTGCTGTTATAGTGTGACCTGTTCCCATGACTTACACTTCCCTGAATTTATTTCCTCCCATTCTGTAGGTTCCCCAATCTTCAAAGTGTCTGATAAAGTGGGATTTTCTCCCATGAAAGCTCATTCAGTAAATAAATTTGTTGGTCTTTAAGTGCCACAGGACAGTTTCTTATTATCTCTGACAATTTCAAAACTTTTTGAGTTTGAAAAGACCACTTTAAAACTGACTCTACCCCACAAATAGTTTGTTTTGGTGAACTAATATTTTTCAATAGAAAAAGTCATGTTACCAACCAGCTCTGCTCAACACCTCTTTCTCTGCACCCGCTCCATGCTTTACTTGTAGCATGCAAAGCACTCCTGGCCTTTGACTCGGAGAACAAGAAGCTGTGCCTGAGTTTAAACTATATCTTTAGGTGGAACCACAGACCAGTTGCTACATATACAACAGTTTAGAAAACTTCTAAAAAGTGGGTCCTTGGGCCTTTCCTTTTGGCATATAAACATATGGGCAAGCGTGAACTCCATCACTTCAGTTTGTTATGGCAGAATAGTGATGCAGTACTAGAAATCTGTAACATGATTGGATGCAGGTATTAGTTTTGTTTTCTTTTTTTTTCTGAAGTGCAAATATGACTTTTGCTGGATTTGCCTAGAAGAATGGAAGAAGCACAGTTCATCTACCGGAGGCTATTACAGGTGCACTCGCTATGAAGTCATTCAGCATGTAGAGGAACAGTCCAAGGAAATGACAGTGGAGGTAGGAGATTGAATTGGACTGGCTACAGTACGGTACTTGGGCTGTAATTTTCTGTCTTGCATAACATTCTGAATTGGCGTCCCTGGGAAGGGTTTATTAGACTTCAATTTTCCCCTCTCCTAGATACGCAGTGGAACAAAAGTGAATTATAACTCTAAATATCACATTAAGGTAAAAGGAAGATTCTTGTTTTGAGTTAGATTGGGAATAAAGACAACTGGATCCTCCTGTTTTTCACAGACTCATAGACTTTAAGGTCAGGTGGGACCATCATGGCTATCCAGTATGATCTCAAGCACATTTCAAGCCACAGAACCTCACCCACCCGCTCCTGACGTAGACCCCCTAATCTCTGACTGAGTTACTAAATTCCTCAAGTCATGGTTTAAAGACTTTCAAGTTACAGAGAATTCACCATCTAACCAACTGTGTGATGTTGGGCAACTCCCTTCATCTCTCCTGACCTTGGTTAGTATTCTGTGCAATGGGTATAATAGTGCTTTAATTACCTGCTGTGCCTCAGAGAAGAGTCATTTGACTTAATTGAGCCTTGCAATGTTCTTTGTGGCCTTCTCATTAAAAGTTGCTCTGTAGGCACAAAAATTTCAATTCCACAGATTTTTATTTTTTTATTTTTTCTGGCTATAGCTGCCACTTATGTCTGTCTTAAACAGTTCCCATTATGATGGTATTTGTGTTTAAATGTCTAATGTTGTCAGCTGAAACATTTAATTGTACTTTTGTATTCACTGATGATAGTTAAAATAATATACATCTAATGAATGAGTCATTTGATCTCTTATTTTCTAGGCTGAAAAGAAACATAGACAATTTCAAGAGCTTGATAGGTTTATGCACTATTATACAAGGTTTAAGAACCATGAGCTCAGCTATCAGGTATGATCCAAACTAATTCTAATACATTTTTCTCCCACTTCATAAGTCCAAAAATTACATGAGTTTGTCTCTTGTGTCCCTTTTTTTTAGTTAGAACAGCGCCTTTTAAAAACTGCCAAAGAAAAGATGGAGCAGTTGAGTAGAGCTCTCAGTGGATGTAAGTAGTTTGTTAGTATTTATTGATTTATAATGGATGTCTAAAGTCAAATATCTCATTACAGTAAAAGAACAATTTTGTTCTGCAGATTATTCTTTACTTTTATTAATACCTGCAAGAAATGAGATATTTTGGGGTGCTCCTACCGCACATTTCAGGATCTGAACTTTCAACCTTTGTCAGGCCTCGGTTACTGTGGTTTTGAGTTTGTCTCCTTCGTTATTAAGGAGATAACAATTCTCTTTCAGTATTAATGTGTGATAGCCCCCGTAATGTTCCCTTCCTACAGTCTGGTCTGGTGTGCCTCTGTGCCTTAACAATTTCCCACTCCTGGATGCCAACTTACCCTGCCTTGGTAGATGAACCCCCACTTCCTGATCAGCTCACACTAGCCTCCCGCATGTAATCAGTGGTAGGCAATGGAAGTGTGCTCACTAGCCACGCAGGGGACAGTCCCCCAGTGAGCACCCCTAGCCCACAGATGCAACAACTGGAACTACCATCTTGCAGGGATCAGAATCTCTGCTGATCACTGCAAGCTTATTTATTATAGTCTGTCAGTTTAATAAAGAAACTGAAGAGTGTTAGCCTTTGCTCCAAGTCAGGCACTCTTGCGTTCACTCTCTTTCCAAAATGCACACCTCCTTAGATAAAACAAACATTAGTTTATTGATTAAGACATGATTTAAAGTATGTAGCAAATCAACACAAAATCAGATAATTAATCAGTCAAGTTTATCACAATCAAATAAAAGAGAGCTCCAATTCTGATTGCCATTACAATCCATTGCTAGCTTACTCACATATTTTGACTGATGATGGTTTTGCAGCCAGGTCTTCCTTGCAATGTAGATAGGTATAATGCTTTTTAATTGCGTCAGCAGGAGAATCAGAGGCAAAAAGCCCTTTTTCGGTTTTTACTGTATTCTTGGCTTATCCCTTTACCCAGTCTTCTTCCACGTAGAACTTTCCCCAGGACTTGAAATTGGGGGGCAGGGGCAGGGGTTGGTATGATCACTGAATTGTTAGAACACTGTTACTGGGGGGTGTTGGGAAATTCCAGGAGAGTGTAAGGGGATTGTCAGAGAAATGCTTGCTTCCACCCCTCCCTCCTACAGTCAGGTGACTGACCCTGGCCAGAACGTGGGGTAGGTGACCTGCCCTTCTTGAGCCAAGGTGCTATATAGATGCTTGGCTAGTCCACTGTTCTCTTGTGCATACCTTCCCTGGATGTGTCAGCTGCAGCTCCGATAGCTTGTTCCTACCTGAGCTATGTGGAATATATTAGGGGACATGTTTCATATCTGTACATATACGATGTTGCAAGAAAAATGCTAGCAGAACAATAATGTAAAGCATGCCATGAGCATTCAAAAAAATACCTCATGTGGTGTATTTTGCATTAAACAACACCATTACATTACAAGGGTAGCCATGAAAGATGCCCAGATTACATTACAGTAGTGTGTGTGGGGGGGTGCAGCATGTCACAGCCCCCCACACTTTATTCCATGTACTTATTTAAAATATGTGGGAGAAAAGACAAAACCCTGAAATCAATGACAATCACCTGAGGGAACAGTGAAATATGAATTTCAGAGTCTTAATGGTATCTTACATTTATGTAGCAATTTAAACTCAGAAGAATCTGAAGGTTCAGTTGGAACAAAAGTCCATATGCTGTATATGAAGAATCACTTTGCTTCTGAAATTCAGTCACCTTAAGGATGAGAAAAAGTGACTTGTTCAGTCGGTACATAGCACAGTGCACAAGTTGTTATATGTGAGTCTGTTCTGAATCAGTTAATTTTCTTACTTTATAGAGACGTGTACCCATAATAAAGAAATCAGTCTTGCTCCTCCAGTGAGCTCTGTGGGTATCCGAGTGTTTTCCCATAAATAGCTCTTTACCGGATCATGGCATAAGTCTATACTGAGGCTGTATGAAGTCAACCTGCTATGCCACTCCTGCAGCAGTGGGAATTTACCTTGTCAGGCAGTTGTAGGTGGCAGTTTTATTGTAGAATCATAGCGTTGGAAGGGACCACATGAGGTCATCCCACTCCGACTAAATCATCCCAGACGGAGTTTTGTCCAACCAGGCCTTAAATATTTCCAAAGATGGGGATTCCACCACCTCCTTAGGTAACCCATTCCCATGCTTCACCGCTCTCCTACTGAGAAAGTTTTTCCTTTATATCCAGCCTCGATTGCCCTAGCTGCAACTTGAAACCATTGCTCCTTGTTCTGTCCTCTGTTACTATTGAGAACAGCCTTGCTCCCCCTTTGGAGCACCCCTTCAAATACTGTAGTCGAAGGTTGCTATCAAATCCGCTTTCAGACTTCTCTCCTGCAGCCTTAATAAGCCTAGCTCCTTCAGTCTCTCCTTGTAAGTCATGTGCCCCAAGCCCCTAATCATTTTCATTGTCTTCCGCTGGACTCTCTCTTAAATTTGTCAGTATACTTTCTGTATTGCGGAGCCCAAAACTGGACACAGTATTCCAGATGTGACCTCACCAATGCTGAATAGAGGGGAATAATCACATCCTTCAGACTGATGGCAGCACTCCTACTAATGCAGCCCAATATGCCATTGGCCTTTTTGGCAACAAGAGCACATTGTTGACTTGTATCCGGCTTCCCGTCCACCAGAACTTCCAGGTCCTTTTCTATAGTGCTGCTACTTAGCTTATCAGTCCCCAGCCTGTAGCAGTACATGGGATTTTTCCATCCTAAGTGCAGGACTTTGCCCTTGTCCTTGTTGAACCACATGAGATTTCTTTTGGCCCAAAGCTCCAATACATGTAGGTCTCCCTGAATTCTACCCCTACCCTCCAGTGTGTTTTACCATTCCCCCCAGCTTGGTGTCATTTGCGAATTTACTTTGTGTGTAATCTATCCCATCATCCAGATCATTAATGAAGACATTGAACAGAACATCCAGCTGTCCCAAGTGAGCAATCTTATCTGACCTTCTAGATAGAGCCTGTTAGGCCTATTACATGGTGTAATTTCTCATTCTGAAATATTGATGTGACTAAAACATAGTAAAAGCTTTAGGCAGTAGCATAAGCATATGAGTCTATAAATACACACAAGGAGTAGATCACAGGAGTAAGAGAGACGCTAGGGATAAATAGTTATTTTTTTGACTGTCACCACATCTACCCGTTTACAGTATGGATTGGAGTGTAGTTGGAAAATACTTCTGATCTTATATTAACACACACTTGTACCTCTCGGGGGGGGGGGGGGGGGGCCCTTAAAATCACACTACTGAGATCAACCAAAAAATGTTTTTACTATGCTTGTATTATGGAATAGCTGAAGAAGGCTGTCCTGATACCACTTTTATTGAAGATGCAGTACGCGAGCTTCTAAAAACTCGACGCATTCTTAAGTGTTCTTATCCATATGGATTCTTTTTGGAACCTAAAAGCACAAAGAAAGAAATATTTGAACTTATGCAGGTAAAATATGTATACTTTGCTGTTTATGACATGGCTAATTTTTCTTGTATTGCTAGTTATCCATATTACATTATGTTTTCTGGCTACATAAAATTCTTAAATGTAATTCAAAATGACAGATGTGGAAAGAAATCTGTATAATCAACTATTTATTATGCTGTAGCATTAAACTCATTATTGGGTCTATATAATTTTGAATTCTGTCTTCAGAGATCTTAAGACTACAACCATATTAGGAGGAGGAGGAGAAAGAATTCTTTTGGCAGGATTGTTTAGGCTATAATGCAATATATTTTATTTTTTCTAAAAATAAGCTATGAACAGGATTCTCATTCCTGGATTAAGTTGAGACCAGCTAATCTCCCTCAATTCTAAATTAATTTTGATTCCTGAGGGCACTGGCCATGCAAACCAAACCCCATATTGACCTTTTTCTGCTGGGTGTAAATAATGCCCTTTAAATGATCTAGTTAGTTGCTTTTGTTTGCACAGGAGGTAAAACTTCTAGGATGATAAGCCAATACAAAATGACTAATTGTGATAAAAAATGTGCCCCAGAGACAAATAGAATCAAGGCATAAACTTTAAAGAAGATAATCCCAAACCTCTGTGGGAGGATAATGTGAATAGAAGTTCTGCCAGATGGATGTTTTTGTTTAATGTATTTCCATAGCACCAAAGAGCCCTACTTAAGAACCAGGACCCCGATACGCTAGGCATTGTTAGGACACTGAACCAAAAGACAGAGCTTGCTCCAAGAGGTTACAGTCTAAGAATGAGACAGGAGGTGGATACAGATAGGAAGAGTAGAAGAGACAGAAGTGTCAGCCTAATAGATGTGGTCTCAGCACACCTCTACCTTCAAGTGATAAAAATACTTTTAGGGATGATGGAGTTAACAGTTTCTCATTAAGGAGCTAACACCCAGAAATGAAACTCCTGTCAGGATGGTATCAACAGATACACTGAATAATTCAGCACAGCATGTTTACAGTGCAGTTATACATGTTTTTCCTTCAGTTGTTTTATTTTGTAGTAACATTGCATGGTACCCTTTGTTTATTTTCTATTACAGACAGACCTAGAAATGGTCACTGAAGACCTTGCTCAGAAAGTAAACAGGCCTTACCTTCGTACTCCTCGTCATAAAATAATCCGTGCAGCGTGTCTTGTGCAGCAAAAGAGGCAAGAGTTCCTGGCCTCTGTTGCCCGTGGAGTTGCCCCCGCAGACTCACCAGAAGCTCCAAGGCGCAGGTAATTTAGGCATAAAAATTGTGAGTGTGCAAACCCCAGCATGTTCAGGTTATAGCCACCAAGCGTTGTGAACCCAAACCCCCACCACCAAACTAGTGGTTCCTTTAACATACACTTTAAGGCAGAACAGAGCTGACAAAATGTTGTAGTTCTAACTCGCTGGTTCAATAAACACTTCCATTTGATTTATGTGAAATTACACCCTTTCACTTTTTAACTTCAAAATGTGAAACTCAGGTAAACTGCCAAGTGTTTCCCACTTTCATTTTGGAACTGTAAATGAGGAATCTTGACTGACTTAAATTTGTAACAAAACCCAAAACCAGGCAAAATTTTCACCAATTTGTGATTTTGTTGCCAACTCTTCCCACACAGATGTGGTTGCAATGTCAGCACAGGAGATAGGGCCCGTGCTCCTGGAGTTTGGGAAGCTGCAGAGATGGACTAAATACGTGGGGAAGTCATTGATTTTCTCCATTGGCTATAAAAACAAATATTATAATTCACAGTTCCTATAGTTTTGGTTAGACTGGTGTTTTTACTTCACTGTTATGTCACCCTGTGGATGCTAACTCAAATTGCAGCATACACTTTTATTGCTATTCAGTCAGCTGACAAGTAAAAGGTGTTACACTGAAGCCATCTTGTTCATAGAATATGTATATTAATAGAATAATGTGATGGTTGAACACGGTCAGAAAAATATTGTTTTTGCTGCACAGTGTTTTGTTTAGATTACATTTTAAATTGTTTGAAGTAGATTTTTGTGTGTTCATATTATTTTATCCCTGTATTTCACTTCCTTTTCTTGTAGTGAAAGGATATAAACCTAAAAAATCATTCTTCATGTTTTCTATTTTTTATTACATTAAGATATGCCAAGTTGTAAATTTTAATAAGAGCTTATAATATACTCACCCATTCAGTTGCTCAGCCATCCAAGACTTTGTGACAGTGCAGCATGATTTTGGTGTAATGATTCTTGTCCAGTTTAATCAGTGTATTAAGTATGAATTATTGCTGTAGAATTCACACCCTCTTCTGTGATCTGTTAATAACTGGCGAAGTACCTAGGGCCTCATTTCATGTCCTGTATTCCAAAATAACCACTAAATACTTGGCACTCACTAAATACTATTTAAATAATTACTGAGAAAAAATGTAAAAATTTCAGAATTTTGAATACTTTAATTATACAACCTTCTGAAATATTTTATAAATGTAAATATTAAACAGGTGAAGAGTTCACCTCAAAGGTACAACTGTAAATCATCTCTTTTTTGTAGATTGAGGGCGCCCATGTTCATACTTTAGTCTGCTAATAAGTTAAATGGTGTATCTGATTTCATTTACAGCTTTGCTGGTGGAACGTGGGATTGGGAATATTTAGGATTTGCATCCCCTGAGGTAAACTATTTCTTTTTTATATTTTTCATGTGGCTATGCATATTACAGAAACCATGGTGTAATTCTGTTTTGCATGGAGAGATTACTGATTTTGTTTCAAATTGTACTAAAGTTTGTGCGTTTTAGTTAAGCGTTCCATTTTCCTTGCTTCACAATGGAAGGAAATATGTGTGTGTATAAATGGGCAGAACCTAAGTTTTAAGGAAAAAAATTCTTAAGATTGACCTCAAACCAATTATTTTGCCTTGTATTTTTTCCAATCTCAAAGCAAAGCAAGATCTATGAACAAAAATATGCCTGCATTTGTAGTGATAATTTTTATACTAAATATTCAAAAATCTGTGCAATTAAAAATATTCTTTTGAGTGCAATATCTGTCCAACAGAATTTGACTGAGAACTAAAATAAACTGGTACACTAGCTTCCATTCTTTGCTGATTTAACAATCCAACAAAACTTTAAAGATTTAAAATTAATTGTTGTTTACAATTCAAACAAATACTATTCTGAATGTTAAGGTAGTGTTGAAGAAGGAAGAAAACTAGATAATTCCTAAATCAATATTATTATGCTATTTGTTTCACAGCTGATACCACTTTTTCTGCAGGAGGGGCTACTCCTGTAAGAATTAGAAAAGCAAATTCTAATTTTTAAAGCCATATTTCACCATCTGTGTATGGTGGGAGAACATTTATGTGACCATCAAACCACTGCACCACAAACAATATATGCAGTTACCTTTGAAGTCTTCCTTTTGCTCCTTAACTTGGATTAAATATTTTGAGGGGCATCAAAGCATGGAGAGAGAGAGAGAGTATGTGTGTATGTGTTTGCCTTTGTTTGTTGCATTGTTTTTTTTTTTTAAAGAAACAATCACTTTGAGACACTGGAAGAATATTCTCTCATAAAACTTCATTTTTTAAAATATATTTCCTTTCATATCGTTGCTACTGTACACTGGCAGAAAAAACAGCTTGCTGCTTATAAAATAATGCGCTTGTTTTTCCTGTCCAAGTCTTTCTTTATTCCTAAATAATTCAGTATATGAGACTAAACTACTTGTGATGTTACAACTGCATAGGAGGAAGATGCTAGGAAAAAAGGTTGTTTAGAAAAGGGAAAGCAGCTGTAAAGCAATAAGCATCACAGCAGTCATGTTTAGATGACAGTTGATTAGCAGATATAATTTGTCCAAATATGGCACCGGCTGATTTAAATCGAACTCTCTGCACCTTTGATGGCAAAAACACTTGCAACCACCTGTGCTACAGGAATTTTAAAGCTAAAATAATACAGCTCTCTTTGCATATTTTCCATTAAATTCACTAAACTTCTTTTAGCACAATTATGTATTTTTACTGACGAACCATATATGTTTGTGTATACTGTTACCACAAAATTCTACCTAGGATAGAGAGGATCTCAATGTTTTCAATAAAAAGTTCTATATTTAGGTCAGTATATGAAAATCCTACATTTCAGTGGAACAAAATTAAAACTTATATTGCTTAAACGTATAAAATCTTTCCAAGCAATCCAAAGTAAAACAGTATGTGTAAGAGTGCAAATATCTGTCTTAAGTACAAATGTATTGAAGAAACCACAGTTATTAAAAAGGCCATAAGTGAAATCTATGATCTTATGCAGAGAGGATATTATATTTCATGTAATATCTAGTCTGCCTTGCGCATCTTAATAGTGTATGGACAGTAAGTCCATGATCATTCATAATCCCCATCCTCTGAGTGTGTATTTATAAAAGAATATGGAGCTCTCTACTTAAGGAACAGGTGTGTATGGTGTAAATACCAAGTTAATTGTTAGGCACCAAGAGCTGGAAAATAAGGTCCTGATCCTGCACTTGAATTGGCATAAATTGGAAATCGGTGAAAGCCACACAGGAACAAGAATCTACCAGTCTTGGTCTTGTGGTGAAAATACTTATGGCTTTCGTTAGCACCCAGGTTGAAACTCTTCATAGAAAGAATTGAGGAAGCCATGTAGCAACTGCCTCAGCTCTTGGACCTTTTTGAGTCCCTTTTATATTGCAGAGCCCCTTACAAAAGGAGGCTTTATGGCTAGGCTACCTTTTTCAGACTACACAGTACCAGGGAGACTTTGAAGTAGAGCAAAACAAAGAAGGAGTCCTGTAGCATGTTTAAAGACTAACAGATTTATTTAACACATGAGCTTTCATGGGAGAAAATCCCACTTCATCAGACTCCTCTTCAAAACTTTGTTTGTTTTGCTGAACTAGACTAACATGACAACCTCTTTGGTGCAAAGTTCAGGGGCAGAGAGAGGGAACAGGTATTGTGTGTGTTTAATTAGTTTGAGACTGCTGTGACTCTGAGGAAGAGGTTAGAGACAGCTATTTCTTGGGGAGGACTCTGGTGCCTTAGCTACAGTTTCTCATAAAGAGAGTTAACACCTATCTGCAGTTTGTTGGAACCTCTATTCAAGTAAACAGGATTTGTGTACAGTTCATAAATAAACAAATCACACTAAGAAACATTCGTGGTCCCTATTCCAATGCCCGCACCCAACCCGACATGTCAAAACAGTTAGATATGATGACACACCTCTTTTATCACTATGCAGTGGATGAAATCCACCCCATTTGAAGGGCAACAGTCCAGCCACTTTGTACCGCTGGTTCTGTGTTAGCCCTGCAAATATAGGCCCCAAGTCAGCAAAACATCTCAAGCATATGTGTAACTTCGTGATTCCTGGAAAGCAGCCACAAGCTTAAGTGCTTTGTTAGATCAGGGCCTTTATCAGGTAGTTCCTTAATGACTAAAGTCAAACAAAATAGACAGAAGACTTGTATTCAAGCAGTTATATATCTAAAAATAAATAAAATTTGATATTAATGCTTGTAAACAAAATTAATGGTATTTGGAGTTGTTTCAAAATGGAGATTGCAAGTATTCAAATATCTGCAACTTGACTGGTAGTCTTCTAGTTAATAATTTTATTGATTTAGAATTAGTTGCTGTGGTGGGCTTTTTTTTTTTTTTTAATTTCTTGCATGATGTAACCTGAAATTTATTTTTATGGGAACAAGTGATTTTATAGTAAGTGTATAAAATCACACATTTTTCTTAATAGAAAATGCTCTGTTGGTTATGTCAGAAAAATATTGCATGTTTCCCCCGTATTTTGTAACCTTTGGTTTATGCAGGAATATGCTGAATTTCAGTATCGGAGGAGGCATAGACAGCGTCGACGTGGAGACATGCATAGTCTGCTTAGTAATACTCCAGACCCCGAAGACCCTAGTGAGAGCACATTAGGTATATTCTTTGTTTAGATAGTTTTTTTTCTTTTCTTTTTTTACTTCATCTCAATTGTTAGTAGAGTCTGCTGTGATGTATAGATTTAAAAGAGATTATATCCTCAAGGCCGCACTTGCTTAACTTTACACATTTAAATTGACTTCAGTGTGATTACTCCTGTACAGTTGAACAAATTCATGAATCTTTGCATCTTATTCTATCTGCCTTTACTCACAGCAGACTTATTTTTCTGTCTCTGAAAATGTCACAGTGGCATAAAAGGGTTCAAAAGGCCCTGTATCCACCTAGAGATTTCCCCTCATGCAGACGCTGCAGAAGACACTGTTTTCTGAGGACTCCCTCACAAAGCCTCATGTAGCTGACAGGGGCATACTATGCAGTACTGCAGCCTATAGCCTCAGCAGACTGCTGTAATATAAACAGACCCTAGGGCTGTTTAAATTATGCCAGGGACCTCTAAAGTACCTGAAGTAATGGAGATCATAAAGTGCAAAAACAGCTTAAAGCTGTCTTTGCCTTACTCCCTTTGGCCTGTACATGCTATGCTGCAATTCTAAGAGACACAACACAAGTTCTCTCCTTTTGTCTCTTTTATTCACATAAGGGTGTGCTAGCCAGCAGTGTAAGTGCCAAATCACATTTGTTTTAAAAACACAACAAATCTTTATTAAATCTAGTATTAAGAGAAATGTCTGAAAAACCCCAGATCTCTGCAAATAGTTCTGTTTGACTATGGACATTCTACAGTGTAACTTAAACACAACACTACCGTGATACTATATGGGAACTTGAAAATATCCCCTTTTAGGCACAGTATAAAAACACACTTAGCAATAAGATAGAAACAGTAAAACGAACTGGATTTCATTTATTTTTAATAATCCAAGATGTGTGTGCTAATGAAAAGGTGTCGATTTAGATGTTTTTCAAGTTATTCTCTGTAAGACAGTGTAAACAGGAAGATACATTATAAACAAACAGCATAAACTAAACTTCTAATACTAACCAGCATTCCAAGCTATAGAGCTGGTACAGAGATTTAATAACATATTGCAAAATGAATTAATTGAAATAATATTTCTGGATCATTGTGCGTTACATATCAGGAACCATTTTTAGTATTTTTGGGAGACTATTTAGAAATCTTACTTGTTTCTAAGTATATAGTCCAACATAATCTAAATTAACTGGTTTTATCCAATGAGATACGCAGGACAGACAAGGAGGGACAAACTCCAAATCTGGATTAAAATAATTCCAAGAGTACAGTTTAAAATAATAGATGCAAAAATTGCCATCCTTTTGGTTTTTGACAAGGTACTTTATGCTTTTATGCCACCAAGTTAGTTTTCTTTTCAAATGAAAATGGTCAGTCCTAGTAATGTAATTCAAAATATTGATATTTGCCTCTACTAGAGAATGTGACTTATTTCTGCAAATAACAGCTAACTCCTTATTAGAATTTTTTTCTCTCTTTAAGAACAGGCATGTCACATGGATAACAGAGGGGAAGCACTAGCAGCATTGCTCTTAGAAATGCTTATGTGACATAGGAAAAAGAAATGTGAGCATGATGCTCAGTTTACAGCTGAGCTATGGTGAGCTCAGATATATCTGTGACTTACATATTCTGGCCTAGGTCTTAAAATAGAGCAGTCTCATGGCTGCTCTAAATCGCACTCAGCTGCCACAACACATTAGGGGCCATTGTGCAGCTAAGAATAGAGGGGGAGAACTGCTAACTTATGGACAAGCACATCCAGGCCCCTGCCGGAGATGGAGGGACCAAGAGCATTCTTGCAGCTCTCCAGCATCCAGGGAACTCTCTTATGCCAAAGATTCTCTCCTGAGATACTTTCCACAAGGAAAATAATAAAGGGAGAAAGAGTGCTGCAAACTTAGCAATTAAAACTAAGCATAAAGGGGTAAATCAGTCCCATCCTATGAAGCCACAAAGGCTCCCAAAACAATGTAACTGGTGCTTTTCCAAGGCACATGAGTTGGGGCTGACTCTGGAGGTTTATATGTATATACCCATGCAGAACATGGTGCTGTGCAGGGATCAAAGCCAGAAGAAAAAGCTCCTCTTGTCTTCTCTCCCTGCCTTCCCTCCAAATACAGCAGGGATTCATTGGTGTCATGGATAGCAGTCGTGCAATCATCCCTGCTGGCGATGGGAAAGCAATCCATTCCTCAGTCCATTTGTTTGGGCTATACTCCATAGTATCGGATTTGGCCAAAATGAAGAAGGGAGCAAGATCATACCCCAAACCGGGAGGGAGGACGGACAGACGGATGGAGAGGTTCTTGTGTTCATATTTAAATGTTTTTGTTTAAATTATTTTAACAGATACTCAGGAGGGTGGTAGCAGTAGAAGACATGGTACCTCCATGGTGAGTTCAGCTTCTATGAGTATTCTGCACAGCTCTTCACTTCATGACTATACCCCTGTCAGTCGCTCTGAAAACCAGGATTCTCTTCAGGTATCTTCCCTCGTCTCCTTTCCATTATCTTTGCTTTGCTTTCCTTACTGTATTTTTATCATATTTTCCTGCATCCTACATTTAACTAACTATTTGTGGTGGGGAAAAGTGTGGAATCAAGAATAAGAAAATAATGAATTTAAAAAGTATTGCTAAGCTACTATACATTTATCATCATCAAAGATAAATCAACTCTTAGCTTTGATTTTAAAAAATTTAGTGGAATAAATTTTTCAGAAGTTTTAAACAACATGTAACAATATATAAATTAATTTGGAATCCAAAACTTGATAAAAGGAAAAATTATTTTCTTTTGAACGTGATCTTCTATATCTCCATAGGCTTTGAGTTCTTTGGATGAAGATGACCCAAACATCCTTCTTGCCATTCAGTTATCATTGCAAGAATCTGGCCTGGCTATTGATGAAGAAACTAGAGATTTTCTTAATAATGAGGCCTCATTAGGAGCAATAGGTACTTCTTTGCCTACAAGGTTGGACTCAGCTCCCATAAATATAGATAATCCTAGGGCTGCTTTGAGCAGCTCTGAGTTATTAGAACTTGGTGATAGTTTGATGAGACTAGGAGCAGGCAATGATCCATTTTCAGGCGATCACGTTAGTTCACACCCTTTCAATGGTACAAGAAGTGGATTATACTCAACATCTAGTGGTGCTGATTCAAGTAGCCAAGACCCCAACATTAATGAAAATCTTCTTGGAAATATTATGGCCTGGTTTCATGACATGAATCCTCAAAGTATCGCACTAATTCCTTCAGCAAGTACAGAAACTGACGAGGATTTACAGCAACCTAGTGTTGGAGATGGAGTAGGAGGACAACCAAATCTTATAGAGGTAGGACTGGAACCTCAGGAAGAGCA
Organism: Podocnemis expansa; assembly: GCA_007922195.1. Lineage (NCBI taxonomy): Eukaryota > Metazoa > Chordata > Testudines > Podocnemididae > Podocnemis > Podocnemis expansa. Next base: position 33,284,632 of record ML681964.1, on the reverse strand, counting down.
TGCACTTTTTGAGGATACCCTGAGAAATGAAGTCAGAGGAACCCAAACAGAAGAGAGTATTTCTGAAGAAAACATTATTCCGAGGGAAAGAGTACTACAAAGTGGTGACTGTACTGGGGAAGCTATTAGCGGTGTGGCTAGCTCAGAAGATGTTTCAAGTCAGACTTCTCAGACCTCAAATGAATGGATTGAGCATGTACATTTGGTATGAAACCAACTAAGTTTTGAACCTAAATGGGTGGCGGTTACAGATGGTACAGTATGTGGAGTAAGCATTATGGGGACTTTGATCCACATACTTATAACTCAGTTGTAAACCACTGACATAGTGATGGAATACATAGGAGTTCCCTTGAATTGAAGTTCTTTATACTAGTACTATGAACCTTTCAAGGAATATCCTTTGCATTTAATCAGGTAGTATTTGCCTTTTTTGCTCTGAAGAAAAAGGAATAAGTAGGTTGTGCTCCACATTCCTAATACAATGAAGCATTTTGTTTAGCCTTAGGTTGGTGATCCTTAATTTGCAAGTACAGATTAAAGGCTTATGCCGATTATTTGGACTGTTTATTTGAAGAAATAGTTTTCTCCATTTTTAGAACTCATTCTTTCAGCAAAATAATAAGTTTGCTGTTCATTTACATTTTGTTTTTGCTTTTCTCTAACATTTTCCTTATTCATCTTTCATTTTTTACTAGCAGTATGAATTGAAGTATTTAATGTTTCTCTTTAGTTCTGCTCCAGGAACAAGGACTTGGATATTGTTTTCATGTTACAATCAAAGATTTTTTTTAATGTCTATTTACAGTCCAAACGTGCCAAACTGTGAATAGCTAGCTAACTTTGACCCAACGCAACAGGAGCAAAGTGTTCCTATCTCAAAGTAATCCCAAGATTCTTAGCGGTGAAAGATACCATTGAGTAGCATTGCTTCTCTAAATTAAATGGCATTTATTGCCATGGTGACTGCATTTAATTAAATGTAGCCTGTACCTTAAGTTAATTAAACCTAATGCTGCTGTTAAACAGTTATTTTAAATATTAAAATACAGTTTATTAGCAACAGCTATGCTGTATTTAAGAGACACTTTAATGGAAGTGCAATCATACATAGTTCTTTGTTTTCATAATTTTACAATGCATTTTATGCACTAATGGTGCAATTAATTTTACTGGTAATGTTTTATAAAATATAGAAATATAAAATTTTCATATTATGGCCAGTCCCACAATTATTAAAGTTCAATGATGCATTCTGTGCAACATGTTACTGTGCCTTTGCCGTAACCCAAATGGATAGTTGCCAGAGTTAAATCAGTAATTCAGATTCAGTGTCTGTTCTGGAGTAACTATACTCTTAATTGCAAAGACCTCCACAAAACCACCCATGGCCTTGCCTTTACAGTAAACAATGACTAAATGTTCAGTCAGTGTTTCTGCATAAATAACAAACACTGCTCGAGATTTGTTCAATGCACAATATTTGCTTGCTGTGTGATTATTATTTAGTGGGAAAAAACAAAACAAAAAACGACCCTTCCTAGTTGTTGTACTGTGAAGAAAATATTGGTTTTAGATTTGCTTAAAAACATCAAAATTACCGTTAGTGGTATGTGAGAAACAATGGTCCAGTATATAATTACAGCTAGAATAAATTGTTGAAATTGCTGTTTTACTTGCATATATACAAAACCTGTCATAATATAAAGAAAATCAATATACAACACTCCATTGTAAGTTTTGCTTGACTGTTAGGAGATTTGTTGATATAGAAGTTTTTCACTACTGAGCGTGTATAGACAAATATGATGGGAAACAAATATATATATATAAATATATATATTGATTACTGTGAGTGTTTTGGTAAATATTTCATTCAAATACTACTCCTGGAAACTTGCAGTTCCCAGGTTCGTATTAACGAGGAGTTATATATGAATATTTTATCTCCAGTTATATATGAATATTTTATCTCCAGCTGCCACACACAATTTTTTCCTCTTAGCAGTGTCTTTAGAGAGAATGGTTTGAGGCTATGTTACTAGACTCTATAGTTCATTTCATTCTCTAACTTTTATCTCTAGGTGTTCCACTCTCAAAAACATTGATGTTTAACCCTTTGTCATCTTTGGAAAATACCTATTTTAAAATGTTGTATGCTATAAAATACTATAATCTAAAATAGTTCTGAAAAGCCTATATCATGAATTGGTCTAGAATTTACAAATGTTTAATTCACGTAGTGTCCTTGAGTTGTAATTTCTGAATAGAAAGATTCTCACAAAGACTGTGTATTGCATTGAGATGTGTCTTGCAAAGCAACAGTAAGATATGTAAGAGTGCTCTGTGAAGATAGTGATGTTTGTGGGTTCTGGTTTTTCTGTGCTTTGTTTAGGTTGTGTAGTATACCATGGTTTCTGTGTTACTCTATTCTAAGCATGAAAATAAGCATCTTCAATTTGTATTTTCTTGATACTTATTTTAAAAATCACCACAGTCATTGACTTTACAATTCAGAAATAAAGTTTGGCAAGCCTATTTTGTAAACCTGTTAATTTTATAATGTAAAAAAAAATTATTCTAACCTTGAATTATTTGCACTTTCATAGTCTATACTTGATACATTCCCACTTTATATACAGTAGGATACTACAGCGATATAGATGTTTGGCCAAATGAATGCTGTTAATAATATGTAAAATTCTTTGATTAAACATTTATTACTTAAACTATCTCCCTTCTGTTTCATTACGTCTGACTTTATTTTAGCAAATTCAGATCTATTTGATTTATTTGGCTCTTAGACTGTGAATATTGCATCCTACAGTTTGGGATTTGAAGAGTGTAGAAGGTTGGGTATTTCTTGATGCTTAAAATAATAAGGATCAGAGCATAATGTATTTAACTGAAGTGAACATATTTAATTAGGGGTAAAATTTAAGAGGGAAAAACATCCAAAGGCACTAAATGTTTGTTGGATCACATTACACAATACTTTAATTATAACGTATGCTACTGAAGTCAGTGGAACTACGTATGGAGTAAAGGAACCACAATCTGAGGCCAACTCTGAATGCAGGGGCACACTAAGGGAGGATATGAAGTACAGATCTTGTACTCTCTCTCTTAGGGAAAAGCTGCATTCATAACAACTGTGGGGATTTTTGTACCTGAGCTTCCAAATTCCACCCTTTGAGGAACACATCCAACCCCTAATAAGGTTCCAAGATTCATCTTTCAGCCAGACCCTCAGTGTGACAGGTTAAATAGCGATATTAAAAGTAGCAATGTATGGTTATACCAGTGATTCCCAACCTTTTTGGTTCAATAGCCACAGATATCATTTTGATAGCCCTGAAAGGCCAGCAGCCCCTCCCTGCTAGATAGCAGGACACAGAAAGCAAAGTGCTATATCCTCTTCAAAAGTCTTCCCAGGAGTCCAGAGGTTAAAGAGGAGCAAAACTAAGAACAGGTGGGGGTGTCACTGGTGCCGGGCTCACAGGGCTCAAGCCCTGGGTCACAGCAGTGTGCTTAAAGCACGCGAGCCCCAAGCACTGGCACCCAAGCCCAGGTCTTTTTCAGGCCAGGGATGCTCCTGGGAACAGCTACTTGAAGACAGGAATTCCCTACATAAATGTAATGCTGAAACAATCTCAATGTACCAAAGGGGTGTCTGTGTTAGTCTAGTTCAGCAAAAAAAGCAAGGAGTCCTGTGGCACTTAAAGACTAACAAATATATTTCTCGCTTGAGCTTTCATGGGAGAAAATTCCACTTCATCAGACGCTTTGGAGATGGGGGGAGGTCACAGAATCGGATGCAAATAAATGCAGGAGATGTGAGACATGGGATCAGGCCATACAGTAACAGCAAATCAGAGCAGTTGTTGAGATTCAAACACAAAGTGCTTGGGGAAGATTCCAAATGCCAGCTGCAGAAAACGAGCTTGAGCTCCTTGTAGTACATCATGCTGAGGAGATAGGGCAGAAGCATGGTGTTGCTGAAGAAGCCCTACAATGTTCCCATATATCTGAGGAGGTAAGTCCTTACTACTTACATTTAGGAGAACCCACATCTCAACGGAAGAATTCATCGACAATTCCATGAGTTGAAACTGACCAGGAATCCTGTCCTCATATGTGGAAGTAGTCCAACAACACAATAGACTGAAGGGACTAGTGTTGCTACATTTGAAGCATGGTTAGTCTGAAGCAGTGGTACATACAATAGTCATGACAAATTACTGAATTACTTTGTATGTTTTAATCTAAGTTACCAGCTTGGAAGAGTTCCATTACAAATGTTTTACTAACTGTCAATTACAGTACAGGCTGGCTGCCACTAGGTGTCAGCATTTTGTTATACTTACTGCACCTGCTTTTACTGTTGCTATGAGAATACACTTTATTTTAAACCAGGCATGGCCAAACTGCAGCTCGGGAGCCACATGTGGCTCTTTGAATGAAAAATTGTGGCTCCCAGAAGAACGTCAGCAAATCAATTTAGTAGGTAAAAGTATATGGCTATATACCTCAGAGCGGCTCTTGAAAGTTTAATAATCAACTTGTGCAGCTCTTGCATTCCATAAGTTTGGCCTCCCCTGTTTTAAACAAACAGGGAGTCTGGTGGCACTTCTAAAGGTTAACAAATTTATTCATTGCATGAGCTTTGAAGAGTCTTACAAAGTGGGATTTGCTCCCATGAAAGCTCATGTGATAAACAAATTTGTTGGTCTTTAAAAGTGCCCCCAGACTCCTTGTTTGTTTTGCTGAATGAAACTAACACAGCTGCCCCTTCACCAGTGTTTTCTCTAAGCCAGTGGTTCCCAACATTTTCTCTGTGGTGGCACACTGTGCTACCTTTAATTAATTTGAGGCACACCACTATATAATTTCCAAATGAACTCATGAATATTCATGAGCCAATCCAGAACACTGAGTAGATTTTCAAAAACTGTTGTGGCACGCCTGCTCAGATCTCATGGCACCCCTGTGTGCCATGGCCCACTGATTGGGAAACACTGCTCTAAGATGATGATGCAGCTGAGCAACTTATGGATACAACTGAGCAAGTTCCCTCCCAGTTCCCCGACTTGGGACTGGGACGCTGCCCATCAGCTCCCCAAGTGCATCCATAACTTGCTTAGTTGCATCATCAGCTTAGAGGGGGACCATTGCTTCCCCGAGGCATCGTGTGGCATAGATGATCCCCTGCTTCTGCCTCTGTCCCCCCCGACCTCTGCCTTCTCCCGCTGCAACACCCCCCCCGCTTGCTTCTCCATGGTGCGGTCCCCCGATTATGCCTCTGTCCAAGTCTGACAGAGGACGAACCCCTTCTTTCCTCCCTAACCTGCCTGCTCACCCTTCCTTTTCCCCTTACCTGGCCACCCAGCTGATGCTATTGTCTATGACTCGGGAGGCCAAACTTATGGAACTCCAGAGCCTCACAAGCTGATTATTTATTTAACTTCTGAGAGCCACTGAGGCATATAACCATGTACTTTTTACCTACTCCAAAATTACTGAGTTCAAAATTCATTGCATAGTTTAATTTTATTGAAAAAAGAGGGCAAATATTGGTCCTACTAATGTCAGTCTAATAATTACTGAAGGTTACCATGAAAACTAGGCCTATACACTAAAAACAGCTGTTGCTCAATGTAGAAGACAGCAGGCTAGTGGTGAGCTTTTTAAAATCTGGGCAATAATGTGTCAATGTAGTAGGTAAAGGCTCTCAGGTGCTGATCTCTAAGTGTTGCAAAATGTTTTGATTTAACAGATTTCATTCTGGAATACAATGCTTCACAGCAGTTAGTCGTGCCAAAAATTGAAAGTAATCTACATTCAGTTTTAAACAATGTTTTCTTCATATTTTTGTTTATTGTTCCACATCATGTTCAGAAGGTCTTGAAAACACGATTTTATCTTAACAACTGAACTACATTAGGACCTATGAGAAAATCTAAACACATTGCAGCTTCCACGACCACGCCGTGCATCTCCCCCTTCTCTGACCATGTGGCTGCCGTCCCCAATAATCCAACCACTTCCCCGCCGTCCCTGACCATGCCACCGCTTCTCCTCCATCCCCAACCATGCAGCTGCTTCCCTGCCATCCCCAACCATGCTGCGCTTCTCCCCGCTGTGCTCCTCCATGAGCCACAATTATTCTCTTGAGAGCCACATGCGGCTCATGAGCTGCAGTTTGGCCAAGGCTGGTCTACTTGACCACTGATCATGCTATTGCCTATGTGACTGACATCTGCTGCTCCATCCAACCCTAAGCACGCATCTGAAGCAAGACATTAAACTCCCCCAGGCTGGATGGCACTGGGGAGGTATGTGTCCAGGGCCAGGTAGGGCCTGTGGCTCCCAGACCTGCACGGGGGGGGGGGGATGCATGCACAGGTGAGCGGGAGACAGCTCCGCCACCCTCCCCCAAACCACCCAAAAGGAACCATTCCCCTTTGGAACTTCACTATATTTTGAAGTAAAAAAAAAAACCAAAACGAAAGGGCCCCCCCCCCCCCCCCCAAGGCAGCATGCAAGGGACCCATTCTTGACGTTTTTAACTCCTTCCAGCCTAGGCCCACAGCTGACCTGGTGGGGTGGGTGGGGGGTTCCCAGTGGGGCTGGAGGGAGTTAAAAAGTCAAGAATGGGTCCCTTGCATGCTGCCTTGGCGGGGGGGGATCTTTGACTTTTGCCCAGGGCCCTGGAATCCCTAAGACTGCCCCTGGGGATACTTTAAAATCAATGTCACCTATCCAAACACTCCTTTTCATTCTCATGCTACACTAACTTTCTGTCCCATCCTCCCATTTGGATTAGCAAAACTGCAATTGTATGTGTTTGGCCTTGCCGTTCAGGACCCTTAATGATTATTCCTAGCTCTGTAGTATATGATTTTCAGCTAGAAGTGGCTGGATACATAAAGCTGCTGACTACAGTAAGGGCAAATTTAATTTCTTTCCCCCAACTGTTTCACTGAGATATAACTATTGCAATTTTTAACCAGTTAGGCAGAAATTATCCATGGCAGTGTATCTCTGCCTCAATCTGGTTGTGGTAGGGCTTTTTTGTTTGTTTGTGTTTTAAATTGCAACCAAAAACAGTTCAGCTGTTTCTGATGATAAGATCAATGAAAAATATGTTTTGTCAATGTTAAATTCTAGTGACATTTCCTTTGAGAAATTCTACACCATGGGACTTGAAATTTTACAAGAGCTTGGACTTTGTGCCAGGGATTTTTGCCTTTTGCTGTACCTGTGAAAATCCATCCAAAATTAGCCAAGTTATTAGTCTTTGACAAAATTTCAAGTTGCACTTGCCAAAGAGACTTACATGAATTTAACCACTCATGTCTAGCGCTTTTGTCTTCACTGAGCTTGCTTCAGCCTCTCACAACTCCTAGTGCTGACCAGACAGATATCTGACTGAAATGGAGAGAGGATAAAAGCCTGACCTGAGAAGTGGGAGATGAGATTGAGATAAGTACAGTAGTCTGGTGAGACTGGAACTGGATGAGGCAGAGGGCAAAGAGACAGTGGGACTGCCTGAGCAAGGAGATTTGGACTTAGAATCAGTGGGGTGGGTGGCAGTGTGCAGGGAAACATCTGACAAGGACCTGCAAAGGGGAGAAAAACTGGAATTTTAGGGGCAAAGAGACAGGGATGAGGAGCCCGAGAGACTGGGAGAGGAGGAGACAGATCAGATGAGTTTTTCCATGTATTACAAGTTACAAAAGACGGTTGCTAGTATATGGGGGGGGGGGGTATGTGGAAAAAAACACAACACCCTTAAGAAGTTCCATAGGGGCAGCCATGTTAGTCTAGTAAAGCAAAAAAAAAGAGGAGGCTTGTGGCACTTAAAGACTATCAGATTTATTTATCCCAGCCCTTAAGAAGAAAAGCTTCCCACTGCTTCACTAGGTAAAATTGGAGGGGCTTGATTTCTTTGCCGGACCAATCAGCAACACTGATGCAGGCAACTATGTTAAAAGGCTTCAAAACACCAAGCCTAGGAACTATATTAACATAACAAAGGCTTTATAAACCAGTCACTGATATAGCCAGTTTTAGACATACTTAATGAAGCTGTAAGAATGCTGGAGATACAATACAGTATCACACAATACAAACTGGTGGCCAATTTTAAAGTGCATTGTCACTTGTTAACCATGAGATTGGACACTAATGCATGTCCACATGATGTTTCCTTATTTCAAAATAAGGAAAATCATTTTGATATAATAAAATCTAGTATTAGATCGAAATGAGGGTTATTTCAAAACTGTGGTTTTGAAATAACCCAGTGTGGCTGTGTTATATTGCTATGACCCACATATTGATATAAGTTTGACCTTCCTCCCAGGGTGCATGGCTCCATGGAAGGAAAGCACACCCCCCACCAGCACCCTGGCCAGGAAGAAAGGAGGAGTGCAGGGGGGGGGGGGGCTGTGGAGTTTTAAGAGAAATTATAATCCAATAAGGAGGACAGCATATTGAGAGCTGTAATAGAAGTCTTTATTGAAAGAGAACTGAGAGAGAGAGCCAGGCGCACGGGACTGCCTGCCCCCGCCGCCCGGCAGCTGGGGGCGGGGAGCCCCAAGGTGTGGGGTCTGTTCTCCCCTCCGCCTGGCTGCCCCAGAAGGCTGCAGCCAGTCTGGGGGGATGTCTTTTCACACACTGGGCTCCAGGAGCCCAGAGCCAGTGGGGGCTTTTTTTCCCTGCCGCTGGCTCTCCTGGGGAGCGCCAGGCAGGGGATTGGGTGACAGCATAGGCCTGCCACTGGGCCATATTGCCACACCTCTCAGAGTGCCCCTCTCCTCAATCGAACTAGCAAGTCCTGCCCTGACATGCTAGTTCAATTTGGATTTTTTTTTTTGTGGGACCTGTTAAATCAATTTAACTTAAATCACTTCAAGTTAAATCGATTTAAGTCCCTGTGTGTGGACATAGCCTAGGTCTGAACAAAACCAGCATATGCTCACTAGCTTTCTACAAGACACATGACTTCTTAGAAGCTTGTGATGAAACAATGAGAGACTCAGTTGTTGAAAAAGGGAAGAACTGCCTCACCTCATTCAAAGATTTGCATTCCTGACTGATGAATAATATCATAGAGTCCTCTAGAAGTCACAGAATCCGCAACATCTGTGACAAAAACCTTATCCTTAGCTATGACCTAAGAGGAAGGATGGATAGAATTGGCTTTGCTTAGCCTGGAAAAGAGAAAACTAAAGGGAGCCATGATAACAATTTTCAAGCACATAAGTTGTTAAGGAAGGAGAAAATGTTTTCTTGTTATCCACTAAGTGTAACCTGTTCCCATGACTTACACTTCCCTGCATTTATTTCCTCCCATTGTTAAGTTCCCCCATCTTCAAAGCATCTGACGAAGTGCGATTTTATCCCATGAAAGCTCATGCAATAAATAAATGTGTTAGTTTCTTAAGCGCCACAGGACTCCTTGTTTGTTTTACTGAACTAGACTAACACAGCTGCCCCTTGGGAATCTGTATATCATAGCACACTGCTGTAAAAGGTTTTATAAATGGCAACTTTGAAAAATAATTTTCTAAGTGAATATCTCTGTTTTCTGGGCTTAGGCCTTGGCCTAATATTCTATGTCACATTATTGTATTATTTGCCATAATTTACTAGCCCCATGCAAATATTATGCAGTCTGCTATATGTACATATAATAAAAGATTAGCATGAGCAGAACTGGAAAAATTCTGATTAATTTTTATGGAACATTTGTGAGTAAGTTTCTCCTCTCCGCTCTCTTTGTACTGCACAGGTAAAGTAAGCTTCATTCTCAGCACATCTGTTCCCTGTTTGAAAGTCACAGTGGCTGACCTGAGTGCAGGGCTGTAACTATGGCAGGGCCGACAGGGTAAAGCCTCGGGTGGCCTGAAGCAGCTCAATAGAGCTGCGCTATTAAAGGGGTGGCTTTGTGGTGCTGGCTCTAAGCGCCGCTAATGGGAAGGGGCACGTTCTGATCGTAACGCGCCCCGGGTGGCAAAACGCCATGTTACGGCTCTGCCTGAGTGACTAAAATAAGGCCTTGATCTTCCAGTCAGACCTGTACACACTAAGCTCTCCATGGCCATGTGACTCCGTTACTCCTGTTCCCTCACTTTTCTTGTTGAAAGACAAGGTAGGTGAGTTTTGGACCAACTGCTGTTGGTGAGAGAGACACATTTTTGAGCCACAGAGCTATTCTTCAGGTTCAAAATTTACAAAAGAAAGAAGAAAACATGGCACTGAAGTTACAAGACGAGTTATTTACATTGCAGGAGTAAAACCTACAGCATGTTTAGTTCCCTACATGAATACTTTTGTATCCCCAATTCTGGCTCTTTATCACGTCACATCTGGGTGCTGGCAGATTAAAAGGTGCTGCAAAACCCTCTTGTTAGCCTTGCAAAGCCAAGGCAAAGTAAGATGGAGGCTATTCCTCCCTGTCCTAGGTCCCCAACTTTCTGGGGGCAGGGAGGGAGAGAGAAGGTCTATGCTAGATGAGACTAGGGTGGGTGCAACTTACGGGTGTCGCTGGTGCTGGGCTTACAAGGCTTGAGCTCCGAGTCCCAGCACCTGAGCCCCAAGTCTGCCACCGGGCTGGCTGCAGGGGTGGCTGCAGCGCCAGCGTGTGAACCATGAATCTCAGTGTGCTGAGCCCCAGATCTTTTTCTGGGCTAGCAGCGCTGTTGGTGCAACTGCCGCCATCTCCCAAATGGGGGAGGGATTGCTAGGGTGATCTGGGTGGTGTGCAGCTGAAGAGCCGTAACAACAGTGGGGCAAGCAGGGCTTTGCTCCAGGTGCGCTGGAATGGCTTCATTGAGCCACTCCATTATTCATTCCCTGCCACTTGCTCCTGGTGCTGGCTATTGTTAAGGGGCACCAGAATCTTTAGTTATGGCTCTGTGCAGCTGGGCTGAGTGGTGTGGTATAGGGGGGTAGGGTCCTCCTGGGTCAGGCTGTGCAGGAGGGCTGGGTGCTGAGCCAGGCTATATGTGGTGTGATGCGGGTTTGGTTCCGTCAGGGGTTACGGGGGGGCCCCTCCCGCACCAGTGGGCCCCCTTCCCGTGCCAGTGGTCCCCCCTGGAGCCCAGCTCCTGCCCCCCCGTGCTCCCAATATACCCCCAGCATGAGCCAGCCCGCCCCCCACTTAACTGCGGTGCAGCTGTGGAGGTGGGGGCAGTAGGCCCCAGGTACCAGTGGTGCCGCATCTGGGGCTGATGCTGCAGCCCCCGGGTTGGGGGTGGGAAGTGGAAGGGGAGGGGTTTGGGGTGGGGCTTGAGCCCCCACTAATGTCCCTCGGCCCTGCCCCTCCCTGCCCGCTGGACTGTGGTGGAACGCCGCTCTGGGGCCTTTTATTTTTAGGGGCCCAGTGTTCAGGCCCCTAAAAACAGAACACGGGCCTGGAGTGCTGCGTTCTGGGGTCTCCTGTTTTTCAGTGGTGGGCCCCGGAACGCTCATTCCAGCTCCACGTTCTAGTTTTGGGCCCCAGAAAGCTGAGCCCCTAAAACTGGTGGGCCCTGGAACAGTGTTCTGGTGTGTTCCCCTTACTGTAACCCCTGGGGGCTGCTGGGCTGTGTGTGGCCAGAGCGGTTGGGTGCTAGCAGCAGCTTCCCCAGGCCTTGAAATTAGGGTGGGGGGTGTTGGGGCGCTGACTAAATTGGTACAACACCCTTACTAGCCGACCCCTGGGGGGGGTGGTGTTGGGGAAATCCCTGCCCAGGGTGTGCAGGGGGCTCTGGGCCAGCTGGCTGGTGGGGCTGTGAAGACCGGGGATTTGAGGGCGGGGGCCGTGCACAATGAGGAGCTGTGTCAGGCTTTGGGTGACCAGAGCTGAGGCAAAGGGAGGCCATGTCCTTTGTGCCTGCAAGTCCTCCCCCCGGCCGCCATTTTGAGAGACATGATTTTGTCCGGCTGTGGGGGTTCAGGGGTGCCCTGGCGCGTTTGTAGGGGAAGCGCTGCAGGCCCCTGAAGCCAGGCCCGGCGGGGCGGGGCGGCCGGGCGGCCGGCAGGGGGCTCGCTGCGAGCGGCGGCGGCGGCGGCGAGGCGAGGCCCGGCCAGGCCCGGCTGTGGCTGTAGCTGCGGGGCCGCGGGGCCCGGGCCGGCGGCGAGGATGCCGCTGGGGCTGAAGCCCACCTGCAGCGTCTGCCGCAGCACCTCCTCGTCCATGTGGAAGAAGGGCGGCCAGGGCGAGATCCTCTGCAACAACTGCACGGGCCGCGCCGCGCCGCCCGCGCCCGGGCCCTTCGCCACCACCTCGGCCGCCGCCCAGCACAGCAACGGGGGCGGCGGCGGCGGCGGGGGCGGCGGGAAGCAGGTGGGGCCCGGCGGGTTAGGTGGGGCGAGAAGAGGGTTAGCGGCTGCCTCCGCCGCCTCTGTCTGGCAGGCGTCTCAAAATGCAGCCTTCTGCCCGGCTTTTTCCTCACAGGGGTGAAGGGGGCTGCAGCAGCCTGTTTGTAAGGGGAAGCCTTCCAGGCCCCCCAGACAGAAGACTTTGACATTAATACTACATGTCTCCTCCTTTTTGTACCCCCCTTTGGTCATGGTGCCCCTCAGCGAGAAGCGGGCACTGGGGGCGGTCGCTGTCCTGGCCCCGTTTTCTGGGGTCTGAGCGAGGGTCGCTCCCTGTGGTGGTGGCGGTGGTTGTGGTGGTGGTGGTGGTGGTGGCAGCGCCTAACGGCCCCTCTTTCCTTCCTGTCTCGCCCAGCAGAGCAAGCAGGAGATCCACCGGCGGTCTGCTCGGCTGAGAAACACCAAGTACAAATCTGCCCCAGCTGCGGAAAAGAAAGTGTCCACCAAAGGCAAAGGGAGAAGACATATTTTCAAGTTAAAAAATGTAAGGGGATGGCAGGGGACCGCTTGGTCTTGTCGCCCGGCTTGGTCAAGGCTGCCACTTGGGTTGCTGTAACTCTGGGGTGTCAAACTCATCTTCTATGGCTGGCCAGGTTCATGAGCGCCCCTGGCTCGGAAAAAGACCCAGGGTCCGGGCACCAGGAGTCAGGGCTCACACACATTAAGCGCACTGCTGCTGCAGCCTCCCCGTGGCAGACTCAGGGCTCTGGCACCACAATTCAGGACCTGAGCCCCAAAAGCCATGGACCAGTGACACCCCTGGCCAGCTTAGGTTTAAGTGTACTTCAAGGGGCCGTACATGCCGTAAATCAAAATGATATGGCGCTCTCACACCACTGCACAATGCTGTGTAAACTGCGCTCCACTGCGCCCCTTTCTGTCTCTGTTAGAGAGTGTGGTCTCGGGAAGCACAGTCTTACATACCCAAGGCTTCATGATGTTATAGGACTTGTGTTAGGGAGAGAGCATGGTCCTGCCAAATGTCTTAGTGGGTTGGATGGGAAAGGTTCACGAGCTGCATTTGGACACAGGCTGCATGTTTAACACCTCTGGTGTAATTTGATGTCATTCAGGGGTGTGAACAGGGCTGTAACTACCACAGAGCGAATGAGGCTTTGTCCCAGACACCATGGGCTCTCTTAAAGGGCATATTTTGCACCACCAGCCTGAAGTGCCAATAATTGCAAGGGGCACTGAAACAGAGTGTTACAGTTTTGAGTGTGAATAAACCACTGTCAGGCCAGGTAAATTGCACCCACCTGAGCACTGATATGGAGAGATCTGTGTCAATGAGAGAGCTGCTCCAACTCACATAGCCCCAGCCTCTTGCACGGGTGGCTTTATTATGCCTGTGGAAGAACTCTTGCCTATTGGCATAGAAAAGAAGGTAACAAATGTGGTTTGCTGGGATCCCCTTGAAAGATAGTTCTGGCTGTGACAGATCTTTCCCCACGCCCTGTGCTTTGGCAACCTTGCTTCTTTGCTGCTGCCAGAGGTGGCGCTACCTGCCAGCTGGCACCTTGCCAGCAGAAGCTTTTCTCCAGCAACTCAGCTCTGAAGGGCTCAACATCAGCAGCAGCCCCATCATGCTGAGGGGCTGACAGCTTGTGACCCTCAGTTTGAGAATCCATGGCATAGAGCCTCTTCCCCAAATCCATTACAGCGGCACCAGCACAACGGCTCTAGAGTAGAACCAGTACTTTCTGCCCTTTGTCACTCAGCAGCACTTCTCAAGAGCAGTGTCTAAGCCTGTTCAGGTAACCCAGTTCTTGTAGAAATGTTTCTTTTTCCTCCATAGCATTGCTTCTTTTCTGCAGAAAGTCAGATTAAACCCAAAGTGCGTCCAGCTGGGCTGTCCCAACTTCTTGGTCGGCAACTTCATTTCTGCAATTATTTCATTACATATCTGTCAAATCCAAATTGACCTTTTTTATTTATTTCAATAAAATACACATTTATTTTTTGAAAATAAACGTGTAATTTAAAATTGAGTGATGACCTGTGATAGATGATTTAAAATAAATAAAATGAAGCAGTGTATTAATATTAAACTGCCAAGTTTGAAATAAACTCTAATCTCTGAACAGGTGGAAGATGCCAGCTAAACATCTGGAACCAGAGTTTGCTGAAATACAAAACCAGCTTTTGACAGCAGTAACGGCTTCTTCAGTTGTAGAGAGAGTGTTTTTTTTTTTTTATTTCAGTTCAGCTAGTTCATTGCAGTGCTAGATCATTCAAAGTTAAGAAACCAACTGGAAATTGAAAAAGTGGGAAGGCTTCTTTCAATCTATGAATGAAAACTGTGTATGTGAGGATGTGCTCTATTAATTCTAGAGTCTTGGAGAACACAGTGACTAAAAACAAATCAATCAAGTTCCCCAACTACATATAATTCTTTGTGTGTTTTGTATTTAAAATTGTTTTTCATTCCAACATAATTTAGGTAATTGTATTTAATTAACTTTTTTGTTTGTTTGTTTTTGTGCATTTGCAATTTAATGGCAAGTTCCTTCCCAGTAGAGGAAAAAATCACCTAATAAGTAAATTATTCACCATTCTCTAACAAAATAAAAATGTTAAAGTGAATAAATGTATGTTAAACTATGATAAATGTGTATAGCTATGGTATTCTCCTGGTTAGCAAAAAAGCTCAAAATTTAGACTATAGGTTATATTTAGTTTCAAATCAACATGTTTGAAGAATCTACCTTTAGGAAAATAACTTAAAAAGTACAAATGGAAAATAATTTAAGTCAGTGATTTAAAAATTTTAAATGAACATTTTCAATTTGCTGAATAAATTGCCTTTTAAATACTTAGTTAAAATTGCTTTGATTTAAATTAATCAACCCTTATTTCTGATGAAATGTGTGTTCGACCCTCTGGTAGTTTCTTCTGCAACTCCAATCACATGATCAGTCTTTAGTCAGGATAGGATATGGTTGGAGTGTCAGGTATACAGGTTTGGATTGCCCCTATTCCTGAGCAACATAACAAACCTGCTCACAAGTCTCTGTGTAAGGGTCCCTTCTGCCTCCTGATTTGAACTGAGTCCTCAAGGGTCCTATACTTGCTCCTCCTTTCTCCCTCTTCTCCCTTTCTCTTTTCTTCATGTTTAACTGTGAGATTGGTCATATAAGTTGATAACCAACCTTTTTCTTTAGAACTTCATTTCTGAGGTAACTAACGTTAGTGGTGGTAGTGTAATTTTTATTACAAAAAATGTAAGTATTTAGAGGAGTTCTAATTTCTTATCCTTTTTGTTGTGAAGATACTGTTTTTGGTATCTCAGATTTGCTATAACTGTCCTTCCTATTTTTAAAAAATAGGGACATTTTCTTGAGTTTTTCTACTCTAAATTCTGTTTTTATGTTGTTTCTTTAGCCCATCAAGGCTCCTGAGTCTGTGTCCACTATAATTACAGCAGAATCTATCTTTCATAAGGTATGTATCGTTTATATAGAGAAAAAGAGGTTGCTGTTCCTCAGAGACTTTGAAAAGTTATTGCATGTAGTGAAAGGACTTTATTTACAAAAATGTTTTCTTCCTTTCACAAACTCAAATCCTGGGGAACCCCAATATCAGTATGTTGTATAATATCGTTACATTGCTGTCCCCAATCATGGGATATTGTTTATCTCAAACATTTTAATCCTTTTCTTTTCTTTCCAATGTTTCAGCATTAACTTATGGAATTCTTATAAAGAGAACCAGCTTTTTAATTTAAAAGAGAGTGCATGAAAACAGACTTGTGAATTTATGAAACAGTGTCAGCTTTACTTGGGAACCAAGCAAAATTGATATTTACTTTCAGCAGTAGCTCAAATTTAGCGTGATGTGTCTTATTTTAAGTAAATGGAACATCACAGATAATCAGAAATTGCCTATGTGTAATTCTGACTTCAGAAGTGTTGTAGCCAATGGGAAAGAAAACAGTAGATGCTTTAAACAAGGGGACAGCATGTATTTGAACAGTAAAGAATAAGCCAGACTTAGCAATGTCCATAGCTGGGACAAGACTCAAAAATTATGTATCAACTTATCTGGTAGCTTCCCCCCCCCCCCCTTTTTAAATGCTGAGAGGGGAAAAATTCAAATCAATAAAAAGTTATGTTATCTCACAGATCTTTTGACACTGCCAAAAGTTTGATTGCTGGTCGGTTCTTCATTTTTGCTGCCATGTGTATGGAAGGCCTTGGCCAGTGACGCACAGCTTCTGGCTGTAGAATCGCATGTGGTTCTTGAGAACAGCATGTACACTGGCTCTTCTGATGCCTGTAGACTGGCTCTTGTAGCACTTGTCCCTTGTATTAGTGAGGTTACTGTCTACATTTGCAGGACAGAGACTGTGACTCAGGCCACCAGAAATTAGGTGATGTTACACAGACCATACTATGGGAGAAAAATTATTCCATTTTACAGCACCCCTGTCCCTTGTGTTTGAATGGCCAAATTAATGATACGCTTGGAGAAGGGTGCATTTTCATCTGGCCTGGAGATGAGGCCTAAGCACTGTGTCTGGAAATAAATGGTGTAAAGAAGGGATAATTTGGTATAGAAAGCATCCCTGAAGAAAGCTGAGAATAGTTCCAGGAAGCTGCTAGTGAAATCAAGTTTATAAAAAGGTAATTATGTATATCTTTTCCAGGGAGTATACTATCAAATTGGAGATGTTGTTTCAGTGGTTGATGAGCAGGATGGAAAAACATACTATGCTCAGATTAGGGGATTTATTCAGGACCAGTACTGTGAAAAGAGTGCAGCTTTAACATGGCTCATTCCTACCACGGCCAGTCCCAAAGACTGTTTTGACCCTGCATCCTATATCATAGGTAAGCTCTACAACTTCCTATTATAACTTACATACCTGGTTAAACTGCTACCACACCTTGTGTAGACTGTTTCTGTCTGTGATGTAGTTTATAGAATGCTTCTTGTTCTCCTTGAACATCATTTATGTAGTAAGCAACCAGTGCGCAAGAGTAGCTGTGCATGTGAATGATCACATCTAAGTTGAATTAGATTATTCACGTGCATAAAAATAATCACAGGCATAATTGATGTGGGTTTGGGGGTTTTAATGGTCAGAATCTGTCCCTGGGTAGACAGGCCCAGATTCTCCCCTGTGGTGATCCAGATTAAATGAAATGCACTTGGAATGTACAGAGCAGGTATGGCCAAACTGTGGCTCTGGAGCCACATGTGGCTTTTGAATGCAAAAGTGCGGCTCATGGAAGAACGTCAGCAACTCAGTTTGGGAAAGCAGCCTCAGCTTAGGAGTTATATCTCCCACCCTGAGCATGCTCAGGGCGGAGCCCAAGCCTGTGCCTAGCCACTGGAGCAGCCAGGTTAGGGGGCCCTGGGGAGGGGGGCACCGTCTGCCCAGGGGAGCCAGCATCAGAGTCTGGGGGTTCAGGAGGGGGTCGGGGATGGCGGGGAGAATCAAAGCATTGTTGGGAATGGCGGGGAGAAGCGCAGCATGGTCGGGATTACTTTCAGTTTTTGGCACAATTTATTGCTGTGAAGCATTGTATTCCACAATGAAATTTGTGAAATTGAAACATTATGCAATACTAAGAGATCAGCACCTGAAAGTGCTTTTACATACTGCGTTGACAAGGTACTGCCCAGATTTTAAAAAATTCGCCACTAGCCTGCAGTCTTCTACATTAAGTGACAGCTAAGTTTTTACTGTATAGGCCTAGTTTTCATGGTAACCTTAAGTAATTATTAGAATCTGAAATTAGTAGAATCAATATTTGCCTTCTTTTAATGATAAATTTGAAATGTGCAATTAATTTCAAACTTAATAATTTTGTAGTAGGTAAAAGTATATGGTTATATGCCTTAGTGCGGCTCTCATAGTTTTAATAATCAACTTGTGTGGCTCTTGAGTTCGATAAGTTTGGCCACCTTTGGTATAGAGGGGTAGAGGGGAGTAAGACTCTGAGACATAGTTTCTGAACAGTTTTTATTACACATGTCAGATATGAACATATTTGAGAAAAATGAACTGGACATGCAAGTCAAGCACAGAGCAGCTAACTTTATTAAATTTATTTTTTCAGCTCTACTAATAACTAAATACTTGAAGAATGCTTTAGCAGTGATGTACAAAGAATGGAACACATTTTAAAAGGCTTTTATCATATTGATTGAACTAGTAGCAATCTTAGATATTGCTGGCTATTGCTTCATACTGTGCTCAGTTTATACATAATGGCTGCATCTACGTTGCTTAGCATTTTCGGAAGAACTTTTTTAGGAAAAATTATTTCAAAATCTATTCAAAATATTTAACTTTTTTCAAAAATGCTATTTCAGGAGAACAATCTGGGGACTGTTCGTTGTCCTGAAATACTGCAGCTTTTCTTTCCAAAAGTGAAAGTCTACACTGGACTTCCTTTTTAGAAAGAAAGAAAGGCAATGGAAAAGATAGGCAGGCTGTTTTGAAAAAAGCCTTTGCCTCGTCTGGTGATGGATGGCTTTTTTTGAAAAAGCCATCTCAAAAAATGGCTTTCTATTTCAAAAAAGCTGTCGGGTTTAGCTTTTTTCAAAAAAGTGCACTGGTATCTTGAAATAGTGGGGTGCTTTTTCAGCAATGCTAAACCTCATTACATTTTGAAAAACAGCCTTTTTTGAGAGAGCCTTTTTGAAAAAAGCCATCGCTGGACACGGCAAAGGCTTTTTTTGAAAATGGCTGCTTATCTTTTCCATTGCCTTTCTTTTTTTTGAAAAAGGAATTCCGGTGTAGATTTTCGCTTTCGGGGGGAGAACTGCATTATTTTGGGACAAGGAGTGGTCCCCGGACCATTCTCCTGAAATAGCATTTTTGAAAAAAGTTATTTTGAGATAATTATTTCAAAATAATTTCTTTGAAAAAAAGTTTTTTTGAAAATGCTAAGCAATGTAGACATAGCCAATATGTCAAGTTTTAAAATTTTGCATTGTTTTTTAGGACCAGAAGAAGATCTTCCAAGGAAAATGGAATACTTAGAATTTGTTTGTCATGCACCTTCAGAATATTTCAAATCTCGATCATCTCCCTTTCCTACTGTTCCTACTAGACCAGAAAAAGGCTATATATGGACTCATGTTGGACCTACTCCTGCAATCTCCATCAAGGAAACTATAACTAATAATTTATAACCTTTTGTGTGAGTACCATTTAAAAGTATAATGTATTCCCAGCCTCCATCACTCTGTCTATTACAAGAAATTCCAAAACTTCTTATATAAGGCTTGGTTGGCTTTACGGATTATGGTGATGGCTGTTTTTTTGCCACGGGGCGGGGGCAGGGACGGGGACAGGGAGGTAAGTGGTGTGTGTTTGGTTGCTTTTTTGTTTTTTTAAATAATCTGACTTTTGAAAGAGAGAAATTTTTTACTTGATGCTTCTATTTTACTGTCCTGCTCCAATTAAAGCTACTTCTTTTGTTGCTGCTGATGGAGTATTAGAAACTACAAAATTTGAATTTTCCTCTCTACTGCCATGAATTTTTGAATAACTCCTTTCAGTTGGTTGGGCCTGTAGTTGTAGCAGTATGGGCAGTATTAAAAGGACCATCAGTACCCACATAATGTATTTTATAGTTATAGTTAAGGTTATTTTTGTTCCCTGCCATTGACTTAGACTAAAACTGAGGTTTATTAATGTGGCTATGCTCTATATGTTTGTTCATCTTTTTAACGAAAGAGAATTGAATGAACTGAGATGAATTTTACAAACAGATGCTGTTAAATGGGTTTTTATGGAACTGCAGAAGGGAAGGAGACAAATTAAGCAACTAAATACTATTTTTTGTCTTTTTGCCATTCTGTCACATTCCCTGCAAAAACTTGCTGAGCAGAGCAACATTACTTGGTGCAGAAACAGCCTGGAGCCCTGACTTGTACTGGGAAGCATCGACACATGATGTACATAACCCTTTGCTTGAGTGTTAGCAAGATCAGGTCTTGGGTGAGGGCCAGATTAAGGCAGGAGCTGCAGGCCTGGCCTAAAGGGGGGCCTTGCAGTACCCCAAAAATCTGACCCTTGCCTGAATGGTGGGGCTGCCACTGCTCACTTTCAGTAGCCTCTGACCTGTCTCCTGCAGCAGTGCTGGCCTGCGGAGCTTCCCTGAAGCAGAGGAGCAGCGCCAGCTTGTCCTCCACTGCCTACCTCTTCCCCACAACATTGTGGGCCTGTGGCTCCTCCCCACTGCCACCCCAACCCCCTGCAGCAGCATGGGTCCCTACTCACTCTCATTGCCCCCTTCCCTTGCAGCAGCACTGGTCAGCTGGAGTCTCCCAGGGCCGTTCTTACGGGGGGGGCAAGAGGGGCGATCACCCTGGGCCCTATGGTTCCTTGGGCACTGCACTGTCCTGCTGTGAGCTGCGCAGCATGAGGCTTGCAACGCTGCCCCCCGGCCAGGGCCACACTGTCCCCCTCCCCCCCCCCCCACTGCCTTGGAGCAGTGCCAAAGGCAGGGGTGACGGGGGGCAGTAGCCGGCCTCTGCTCTGGGCTGGCTCTTCCCTGCCCCCAGGGCAGGGAGCAGCCAGCCCATGGGCAGAGCAAGCCAGCCCAGAGGGTGGGCTCAACTGTCTCGCCCTTCCCCTGAGCCAGCTGCTCTGCCCTGGGGGGGAGGGGGGGCATCCCAGAGGTAGGGTGGGAGAGGAGAGCCCAGCCCGCCCCCCCAGTTCAGGGGAGGGGCAGGAGTGTGGGGTCAGCCCACACCCCCCTGCAAGTGGGGGGTGCAGTCCCCTGCACAGACCAATTGGCCCTGGGCCCCACACACCCCCGGGGATGGCCCTGCCCCACTGTGGGGTGATCTGCCCCCAGGCAGGATGCATGGCAATCGGTGAGGGGGGCCTACTGTTGTATCTTGGTGAATTAAAATCCAGGAATGAAAGGCAGCATCCTCAGAGCTTTATATGGAATCCTTATTGAAAGAGAATGGAGAAGAGCAACATGTTTTCCTAGCACTAAAACAACCCTCCCATCTATCACTGTGGCAGCCCCAATGACCCTAGGTAATCTGAAACACCACACCCCCCAAGAGAGGATAGTTCCAGGCCTTGATCCAGCTTTGCCTTTGGTTGGTTTTAAATTCTCTGCAGAGTACGAATAGGCTAATTACTGATAGTTTGTAAGGTAAGTAGGAAACAAAAAGACTTCCTGAAAAACACAATTTAATCATATTGAACTAACCTGTGAGGCAATTTCTAAAGAAACAAACATTTAAACATCAAGATAAACTGGAAATCAATAAATCGTATTTTGTACATACACTGTTAAGAACCTTCAGAAGCACCTTACACATTAGAAGCTAAGTAGTGACTTCTTATATTTACGCCAGTGAACAGAAAATGTTTAATTGATTTACACAACATTTTTACCCCACGTAAGTACTTTAAAATCTACTTAGATTGTGAAAATACTATGCTGCTCAAAGCTTGCATGTCCCTCACGCTTTTAATGTGTTTTAAAATTAATATTGCATCCCAAAATCCTAGTCAATGTTGTGATATACTAGGTCCTGTACAGGTATAGACAAAAACAAGATTTCTGGTCCAGAGATAGGTTTAGCTGGGGAAAAATCTGAAATCATTCCCTTTCCATCATTTTATGTACCCCTGAAATTTAAATTAATCATCACACTTTCCTTAATTCCAGTACGCCAGAGGTCCCCAACTGTGGGGTGTTCCCCTCTGGGGGATGTGAAGGACCATTTGGAGTGTAGGGGAGGCTGACCCCCAGAGGCGGGGGAGAAGGAGCATCACACAGCCCTGCTCTTCCCCTGCCTCCAGCAGTGATTTTGTTCCGGAGCTGGATATGGTTCACATTCAGGCCCTGATTCTGATCTGGCCGCAGCGGTGGCGTCTGGGCCTTGGCAGCCTCAGCTTCAACTATAGAACAGCTGTAGTTCCACTTCTGGCCCTGCCCCAGCCCACTCACAGCTCCTGCACTGGCCTATGCCCAAAACCCCAGGAGTGTACAGACAGAAATAAAGGGGCTACAGCATAAAGAAGGTTTAAGGACAACTGAACTGCACATGAAGTATAGAATCATAGGGGTGGAAGGGACCTCATTAGGTCAACTAGTCCAGTGGTTGTCTAACCTTTTTCCTCAGGACTCCTCTGCCATGTGGCAACCCTCCACTAAAAAAGTTGCCACTGCCAGAAAACAACAGTGACCATGGCTGGAGGGAGCTCCCCCCACCCCCCCGGAAGCAGCACAGACCAGCTGTGGAGTTAGGGGCAGCCACATGCTTATTTCTCCCAGGATCCAGGATGGCTGTGCAAAAAGAAAATCTATTTCTCCTTTGCAGCAGACCGTTACAGGGCAACAACTTCATATTCATTAATCAGATACTCCTGGGCCAGAAAAGAATACACAAAAATGAGATTTCATGCAAGCCACATTACTTTTTCCCTCTGTACCAGAAATGGGAAGTGAGATCGCTAACCAGGGACACCATCGTCTGGGCCTTGCTGAAAGACATTTACACCTTCCTCCTATCTGTCCACCAACATGGTTAGTCCTTTGGCTAAAAGGTCATTTTTCAGCTCCTCCATACTACCTGTAGTATATCTTGGGCCATGCTCTCAACACTTCAGTGCCCCACTTAAGCATATCACCCCTTGCTCTACAGCAGCAGGGTTTTTAGACTTTGTTCTACAGACCAAGATTATTGCATTATAAAATCTAAATTGTGGGATTTCATCCTATGTTCTGAGACTATTCCCAGTGAGATGCAAGACAATGGAAAGTGGGGTCGGTACATATTTGCAATAGCAGTCCTGCGTGAAGTTCCTCCAGCTGTCATTACTTTCCCATAGCCACAAAACCCACTCCAATCACTGAAAGCCTTGTCAGCAGCTGAGTTTGAAGACCCCCTCCACCCCCATCATGTCTGCACTGCCACATTCCCAGAAGCTACCCAGGCCTTTCCAGCCTCCCAGTCCTCACACCCCAACTGCACCTGAGGGGTCCCAGCCCCAAGATAAAGCCCCACTAAGCCCTTCTGCCCCAGTGAAACTCTGAGTCTTTCATGTCCCAGGCTCACTAAGACAAAGCAAGCCCCCCCCAACCTCATCCAGCCCCCCCTCCCCCCCAACACATCAAATAGCCATGGGGGGGGGGGCTGAAGGCTGCAGACTCTAGGCACTCTTCACCCCTATGGCTATAGGGCAACAGAGACCCAACCCTTTACAAACTGACAAAAGAAGCAAAGAGTCCTGTGGCACTTATGCACTCGCCTACCTGAAGAGAAAGCAAAGGCACATGTGCACACATGGCACCCTGGGAAATGTAGTCTTTCTACCTTTCCATTCCCTGCATCGCCCAGGCAGTGTGACCTTCACCTTCCAGCTAGAGCCTTGCATGTAGGCTGTGCAGGGGCTAGCTATGGCTCTTCCCCCACCCCAGGCTCCCGCAGGCTGGAAGAGGAGTGAGAGGCGGGCTTCCCGCCCCCCCCCCCCCCCGCCCAGTACTGGGTCGCAACCCGCAGGTTGACGAACACTGATCTAGTCCAACCTCCTGCTAAATGCAGGGCCACACCCACTAAATCATCCCAGCCAGGGTTTTGTCTAATTGGGCCTTAAATGTTTCCATGGATGGAGATTCCACCATCTCCCTAGGTAACCCATTCCAATGCTTCACCACCCACCTAGAGAGAAAGTTTTTCCTCATATCCAAGCTTGAGTGCCCCAGCTGCAACCTGAAACCATTGCTCCTTGGTCTGTCCTCTGTTACTACTGCAATTAGCCTAGATTAGGGTTACCAGATGTCCGGCAAAAGGAGGACATGTCCTCCTTTTTACATTCAGGTCCTCCATCTGGCAGGCACTTAAAAAATACATGTTTTTTTTTTTTTTTTTTTTTTTTTTTTATTTTACTTAGAGGGGTTAAAGTACACTGGAATGCCACGGAATACTTATCTTTACGGGGAAGCATTCCAGGGCACCCTAAAAACAGAAGAATATTACATTAACACTACATTTTCTCTCTGTGTTGTCCAATGTCCTCCTTTGCGTACTGCCCCATCCTCCTTTCCAGGCTTTGCTATCTGGTAACCCTATCCTAGATACCACCTCTTTGGAGCACCTCTTCAAGTAGTTGAAGGTTGCTGTCAAATCCCCCCTCAATCTTCTCTTCTGCAGACTAAATAAGCCTTGTTCCGTCAGCATCTCCTCGTAAGGCATGTACCCCAACCCCCTAATCATTTTTGTTGCCCTCCACTGGACTCTTTCTAGTTTATCAACATCCTTCCTGTATTGCAGAGCCCAAAACCAGACAGTATTCCAGATGTGGCCTCACCAGTGCTGAATAGAGGGGAATAATCACATCCCTCTATCTGCTGGCAGCACTCCTAGTGATGCAGCTCAATATGCCATTGGCCTTTTTTTGCGACTAGAGCACATTGTTGATTTATACCCGGTGTCCCATCCACCATAATCCCCAGTTCCTTTTCTACAATACTGCTTCTTAGCTAATTGGTCCCCAGCCTGCAGTGGTACATGGGATTTTTCTGTCCTATATGCAGTACTTTGCCCTTGTCTTTGGTGAACCTCAGATTATTTTGGGCCAATGCTCCAATTTGTCTAGGTCTCTCTGAATCCTATCCTTGCCCTCTAGTGTGTTTACCACTCCGCCCCCCGCCTGGTGTCATCCGTGAATTTACTGAGCATGCAATCAATCCCATCATCCAGATCATTAATGATGTTGAACAGAACCGGCCCCAGGCCCGACCCCCTGGGACACACCACTAGTTACCACTTGCCAACTGGCCATTGAGCCCTACCTGCTGAGCCTGATGATCTAGCCAGCTTTCTATCTACCTTATGGGCCATTCATCCAAACTGGTCTTCCTTAACTCGCTGACAAAAGTGCTATGGCAAATCCGTATCAAAAGCTTTCCTAAAGTCGAGCTATATCACATCAACAGCTATTCCCGCATCCACATATCCAGTCATCTCATCATACAATGCAATCAGATTGGTCAGGCACAATTTGTCCCTGGTAACTCCATGCTGACATCCCTGTTTTCCTTCAAGTGTTTCAGACTGAATTCTTTGAGGACCTGCTCCATGATTTTTCCAGGGACTGAGGTGATGCTTATTGGTCTGTAGATCCCTGGGTCCTCCTTTTTCTCTCTCTTGAAGATAAGTACTATATTTGCCTTTAGCCAGTCATCTGGGACCTCTCCCCATTTGCCATGAATGTTCAAAGATAACGGCCAGTAGTGGAGCTGCAATCACAAGTAGCCATAGCAAAGAGTGCAACTGCAGCTCCCTCCACCACCTCCATGTGCTAGGGAAAATGGGTGGAACTTGTTATATGCCCTCTAGTCAAAGTACTGGGAGTAAATTCGAAAGTTGAGGGCCTGCCAGTAGCTTCCAATTCTCTATGGAGAGGATGCTAGTGGCCATTAACAGAGCAGAATGACACCAGAGCTTTTATGTGCATAGACCCTAAATCTTTTGGAGGGGGTGGGTGGGGTTTATAACACAATACCATCTTAAAAATCCATCCAGAAATGAATAAACAACCAGTGTGCACCATGGAGTACTGTGCTTGCAGGACAATACTCCATTTATTGAACTGGTAGTTAAATTCTGCACCAGCTTTAGTTTCCAGATGTCTTAAGATACAGCTCCACCTGGAGAATGTATAGTAACCTAATCATGAGGTGACAAAGGCATGGGGGGGGCAGGAACAGTAAGGTGAGCCACATCCAAAAGAAGTAACATTATGGCCATATGTAAACAGAAAGCTAGTACCTTGCCCTTCCCAAAAAAAATCATTAACAGCCTCCACTAGTACTAGGCCCAGATCTTCCCAACTGACTTGTGCCAGCTTAAAAGGGCACAGGCCTAGAGTAGTGGTCCTCAAACTTTATTTGTTGGGACCCAGTTGAAAAAAAATATCACTTATTCCTGTGACCCAACAACTGCATCTTTGAGCAATGCTGTCCAGTCTTTGGTAGGGGCAGCAGGGGATGCCATGACCTAGTGCCTGAAGGTCTGTGACCCAGTACTGGGTCCCAACCCAAAGTTTAAAAAACATTGGCCTAGACCACAGATGGTCACATAGGCTATGGCTACACCTAAAATCTTAGTTCAGACTTGGTTAGTCCAAACTAAGTAGTTCAAAAGTTAGTTCAAACTAAGCATGTTTTTAGTTGAAATTAATTTTTAGTTCAAACTAGCCAGGCTTTTTTTAGTTCAAACTAACTTTTGAGTTTGAACTGAAAAAAGCACGATTAATTCAAACTAAAAGTTAGTTCGAACTAATAAAAATGCACTTAGTTCGAACTAACCACTAGTTCAAACTTATTTAGCTCGAACTAGCATGTCTACATTGTGCTAGTTCGAAGTAAATATGCAAATTAGTTTGAACTAAGCAGTTAGTTTGAACTAACCATTCGAACTAACTAGTTCGAACTAAGCTTTGCTTAGTTTGAACTAAAAATTTTTTTAGTTCGAACGAGGCAAAGTCTAGTGTAGACAGGGTTCAAATTAGTTTGAATTAAGGCTCCTTAATTCGAACTAATTTGCTACTGTAGACATAGCCATACAGTGCTTCCACCATCTCCAGAGGTGAAGTCTTGGTGCCTCAGCAGGAGCAATATGACCAATTCACGTGCCACTCTTAAAAACTGGAGACAGTCCAAGTAAGGAAGACACAAATTTAGAAAAATGTGACTCAAGAAGAAAGGTAAAAAAATGATGTATATTTAGTCTTAAGAAAGAAGACTGAAGAGGGACTTTGTCTTAACTATGGTAAGAGCTGTTATGCAGGAAACAGTGCTCAACTGTCCTGTTACAGAGTAAAAGGTAATGAGCTTAATCTAAAGCAAGCGATGTTAGTTTAGATTATGAAAAAACCTTTTTTTTTAAACACCAAAGGTATCTAAGCATGGAATAGGATGCCAAAGGGATCTGGGTGGAATCTTTGTTACTGACAGTTTTTAAGAGGAGGCTAGACAGACAACTCTCAGGAATGAAGTAGCTATACTTGGTCCAGCCTCAGCGCAGTAGTCTGGATTGGGTATCCTGTTAGGTTCCCTTACAGCCCTACGGTTCTATGATTCTGTTATTGTCCTATCACAACACAGGCATTGCAGGCTGTGTTCTTACAATCTTATCTACAACATAAGAAGCAGCTTTCTCATACTTGACAGTGCTGGAATTATCCACATGGTGAAGGCAGCTTATTTTAACCAAAATGTTCACCATGCAAAATAAACCTGCCGAACCTTTCTTTGGTCTCCTACACAGCCATGGCATGAGACTTCTAACAGCTCTGTCACAGGCTGTTAGCTGTAGGCTGAGACTGCCCCCACTGGTCATGTACGGACAGATTTTTTTTACAAGGTAGTTAGGCACCTAAAGCTGCAGATACGCAGCTAGTGGAATTTTTCTTGGTACCTGACCTCTACTGATTTCCAGGATGTTGCCATGCAACAGTCCCCCTAGAAACCCTAGTCCCAACCTCTTCACCATGCCTCCATATCCCCAGCAATAACAGAATAGTTTTCATCCTCTTGGCAACTCAAAAATGACCATCAAAAGGATGCATCAAGGCACTCCAATAAGGATTCCCAGGGCAGGCTGTGAAAGAAGATACTAATAATTTAGCCACAGTCACCACAACAGAAGACCATCACTAGCGTCCAATTACCTGGGACTTGCACAAATGTTAGAACATACCTGTACAACACCAAATGATCCTATTTCAAGAGGGTTTATAACCTGCCCCCATAAGTTATCACAAATATGTTTTCCTCACAAAATATAAAAAGAAAAAATACAACCCCCCCCACGTTTTCTTTCCCTAATATCCCACTTCTATTTGGAATGCCCCCCCCAATCCTCTACTCAATGTCAACCCAAAAACAGAGTAGCATCCATTTACAAGGTGTTTCACATGCCCACAGGAGGTATAGAGTGTCCTCACAATATTAACCTGGCTCCCCTTTCCACAGGGACCAAAAAGCAGGGGACTGATAAGAAAAAAAACCCAGTTCAGTCTAGAAGGTATTTTCACCACCTACTGTAAATTCTCTCACCATACAGGAGGATCACATCCTTCTCCCTCTTTCCCCCTCAAAAAACCCCTGCAAATAACTCATTGCTGCTCCTGCCCCTTGCAGCTGGCTCCCCCAGTCCAAACAGTTGACATACTCAGTTAGCTGCAAAATAAAGAAGAAAAGGGTCACAATGTTTATGTAAAGATTCAGTGCCAGAAAAGCATAATCCGTGGGCTTTTGAACCTCCGCAGATGCTGTTCTGATGTTAATTTGTGCCTTCATTAAACCCTATAAGGAAAGAAAAGTGTCAGTTACTTTTTTTTTTTCATTTGGATCATAGAACTTTTACACAAAAATTAAAGGTTTACACCTTGGGACTAAGCCCAATGTGCAACTTTAAATGAAGGTAATGGTGTTCCATGGACTCAGCTGCATTTGTTAATACTTATGGACATCATAATTTCAAGTGTTTATTTTTCCTACAGGGACTTCTGGTCCTAGTAACAAGACTGTATAGCAGGATTTAAACTGTCACATTTGGGTGGGGGAATGCTTTTTTAAAGAGTCAGTTTTCAAATATTGTCTTGCCCCTCTTTTATAAATGACACACTCCCTTCCCCCTGTCTTTAGTGTGGATCTTTAAAAGTTCTCTGACTTCATGCTCTGCAATAACACAGCCACAGGGAACAGCCCACTGCATCCTGCCCCAAACCTTCTGCTCCAGGAATTTGAATCTACTAGACCTCTCAGGCAACCCCACTGCCACCAGTGATGCTGCTGCTACTTTTCTAGAGCAAAATTACAATGAAAAACTACAAAATTTCAGTAAGCAATCACTGCATTTCATATGTTGCATCATTTAATGGTCTAGACAGCATTGTTTGGGGAAGAAACTTTGCATTTCTCCACACCAAGCCTAAATCAAAATGGTCTGGTCAATGGAGATGCTAAGCACTTGCAGAGCCATGGTCTTCAGTGACAGCTGTGAGTGCTTAGCACTGCTGAAATATATCAGACTGCAACTATTTAGGTTTCTAACTATGGAATTAGGAACCTCATTTTAGATAACTGAATTTGTAAATTTTGGTCAAAGAAAACAGTTTGTATGAAGACAATGTATGTGTGTGAGTATGAGAGAGAGAGAGAGAGAATGCAATATGCTACTTACAATTGCAAAGAACAGAGTTCCAAGCAAAGCGTAAGTCAGTTGCAGAGTCTATAGGAAAATGTGAAGAAATATGTTTATGCACACCATCATTGCAAAATGACACATAGGTACAAATTAAAGTCACAGCCCTACAGCATTTGAAGCAATATCAGCATTAAAACTAAGAAAGAGACATTTCAGCTATTAAATAAATAAATAAATAGTAGTAGTAGTAGTAGTAGTAGTAAACAGCCCCAGCAGAACTGTCTTACAGTTGATCTAAAACAAATGCTAATTCCTAACTGGCTAATTATACACTTAATATTATATCTATTAATAAGAGTCTCATTCAGGTGGGAACATTTAGGCTGTGTTCACATGTAAACTGTTATTTCAAAATAAGTTATTTCAAAATAAAATCCTTATTTCAAAATAACAAATCGAAATAAGAAAATGTTAATTTGAAATAAGGGAAACCCTCAAAGCGAAATAGCATGCCCTGTGTGTGGACATGCTATTTCGCTTCAGGAAAGGGGCAGTTTGGGAGGTGTGGCAACATGCCCCCACCCAATATATACGAAAAGGAATGCACCCTCGGAAGGAGAAGGGCAAAAGTGTTATTTCGAAATAACTGTTATTTTGAAATAACATGTCTGGACAGCATTGTTTCTAAACAATGTTTTCAAAACAATGGCTATTTCGATTGCATGTGAGGTTTTACTGTTTCAAAACGACGGCTGTTATTTCGAAACGATGGGGTCCCGTTGTTTCAAAATAATGAAACATCGTTCGGACATGCCTGGCTTTATTTTGAAACAATGGCTGCTGTTTTGAAATAAAACCCTGGTGTGGACATAGCCTTAGACGCTCTTCTATGATATTCTGTTTCTCATTTTTGTGAACATGCACAAAGCCATCAAACCTGAGGCTTTAGCAACATGTTAACACATTTTACTACTCAGAGAGGAATGAAACAGGAAGAACCTACAGAAGACCACTACTGATTAGCTGATTAAACAAACAATGTTCAGAAGAATACAGTTTATGTCCTAGAGTGACACTCCTTCCTCGAGTGCATGGCTCATCATTCCTTTGTGCAGTTGGTATTTTGATACAGTTTGCTGTAGTGAGAGATGGCGCTACTGGTACTATCCCATGCCAGACACAGAATACATCTACACAGTAGTATGGAGACATAATATGCATCTTGGGTAGACTTACATTCTCTAGCTTTGTTTGACCTAACTGTTAAAAATAGCAGTTTAGTCACTATGTACAGGCAGTGACTCATGCTAGCCACCCATCACCCATGTATATGCATAGGGTGGAATTGTACTTTAGCACTTGCCTGAACCCCTGTGGCCACACTACTGTTTTTAGGGTCTAGCTCAAGCAGAGCTAGTGCATGTAAACCTACCCAATCTGGGAATGACACCTCCTAGCTGCTGTGTAGACATGCCCATTGTGAGTATAAGTACTGTATGGTACAGTCATGCCTGTGCTGAAAGGGTGCTGCCTGCTTTCATGAGAAATACTAAGTAAATTACTTACAGGTGATTTGTTAAAGATACAGAGTGTTCCAAAGATGGCCAAGCCTGGGACTGCAATCCAGAGGGGCACAGCTACACGACAAATGTTCCACTGAGAACAACAAATACAATAAGACTGTCTTCAATTGCCATTAAACAGCACGGCAATGACTGCAAATGCTACAGTGTTTTCCAGGGATGGTGATTAGTAAACTTGACTCAATGAGATACAACAGTGATGGTGAAATTCTGTAATTACCACAGCTGGTTTAAACTTCTGCTCCATTTCTTGAACTTTGATTAAGCCAAATAAATTACTGAAATATATTTTATTAATTTCTAAGTACTACAGGTCTTGATTTTAATTAGGGTCTTCACCTGGCCTCGCAATGCTAATGTGCATACATCAGCACTCCCTAGCACCTACGTGAGAGATGCTAGTACCTCTGCTGGTGAATGATAGAATTTTTCTCCTGGAAAACATTTCAAGATAAAGGCATTATTAGTTTATCTGGGTTTTATAACCTGCCATTTGTGGTAACAATTAGATCAGCAAAATGTGCGGAAACATAGGTGTGTACCTTGCAGGGAAGATAGGTTAAATAGGCTCACAGACTTTAGGTCAGTCAAATTCACAGGTTGTTTTTGTTTGTTTGTTTTTAATATGAGCATTCTTAGCACCAAAACCAAAACCATGAGTTGAGGTAAGATATTGAATAAAAATAAAATAGCACACCAAAAGTCTATGTTACTCTAAAATCTAAGTTGCTATACATTTTATAATTCAGCCTAATTCAATTCAATTCAATATTCAATTTTTATAATTCATGCTAATGTTGGCTTCCAACCTGCCCTTTTGCCAAATAATTCATTAGATGATACTTACTTTTGTCTTCATAGCAAACCAAGATAAGACCAAAGTCACAAATGCTGTTATTCCTCCAACCTGCATGACTGTCATGGCAGCAAAGAAACTAAAATCCAAGCATACGACATATTATTTCAATGAAATGCACAAACAGACTGTAGTACAATAAAAGAAAATTCTTGAAAAAGACTTACGATGAAACCACTCCAAGTACCAGGCCTTCAACAATGGCCTAAAAGATGCAGAACAGGGAGGGAAAGAGAGAGAAAGAATGCCCCTCAGTAAAATGGTATGTATTTTTGTTTCAATTCCTTAGTACTGGGATTAAATACTGAAAAATGGCCAAGATGATGATGGGGAAGAAACACAGCATATAGAATATCCCTAAGAAAATTAGCTTCCCAGTCACTGTCTTCCATTAAAGTGTTGTTATTTTACATATTAAATTATTTGAACAATTCCTCATAATCAAGTGAAATAGGAGTAAATAATAAATCTGAAAGCCACATTCTTACAAGCACTATTTTGAAGAATAAGAACTACAACTGTGAACCTCAAAGATTAGGAAAATGTGGGGGTTCTATGACCTCCAAAAAGGACACAGCAATAAAGAGAATGCTGTAGAGACAAAATTTGTGGTATGCAGTTGAATGATTTGAACCACCACCACATCATTCATCTTTGCTTTGCTTTGCTTGATGGCTTTCATTCCTACACCAGCATGTGATTAATGGACTTGTGACAAAATAGGATAGTGAACATGGGCGGGGGGGGGGGGGCAGAGGATCTCAGATTTTCCTTTGTAAAGCAACTTGAGTTTTAGAGGTTAAAAGTCTAGATGAGAACTGAGACCCCCCCCCCCCAGCCTACCCTGTAATCTTTAAGTTTTACTCCCTCCACAGACACAATGTGTCCCTTTTATATTTATAGGAATTCAGTGCTATTCAGCAGATTTCATCCTTCAGCATAGGTGGTACTGTTAGGGAAAAGGATCACAGTAATAATTTTTTGGTCTTCCTTTTGATTTAGAGGAACCTTCACATTTATGTATTTGAGATCTGCAGAAGAACTGATAAATTCCTTAAAATACATTAGAGAAAAATGATCGGAAAAACTTACAGATGTCATCAGTATACTTACAGTCATCAATGATAAAATAAAGCTCAGTGGGAATTTTTTGCAATTGTTCTCACAGCAAGCAATTACAAACATCAGAGCACTGATTGCTGGACTGAAAATAAATTTTAAAAATGTCACTTACTAATCAGCTAAATATAGTACATGACAGTTGCTAGTATTTGCCATCATTTAAAACAAAGCATACAAATTTTACATGTGAATCACTTATCTATGCAATGTTTAGTTACTCGTATGTTGTTTTGTTATTGCTCCAGGCTTTTAGTATGCAAACCCACATAAAGTGAAATGTGGAAATGAACCTGGACTCAGAAACTTATTTTTCTGAAATTCTAATTTTTGGCTACGACCCCCTGAATCAGATGGATCATCAGGATTTATTGTTTTGAGCCCTGCTCTACACTGACAGTGAAATTTGACATAATGCTGCTTATCTTAACCTTCTTCCACTGTCAGAGCAGTAAATTTCAAAAAAAAAAAAATTGAGCTGTAATTTGACCTGCTAATACCACCCCGTCAAGTGGCATAGCACTGAGGTTGAAATCTACATTTCAAATTTCGGTCCATGTAACCAGAGAGTAGCGCTAATCTTGCTTTTCCAGTTTTCCTAATCTATTTCATCATAGCAACATAGCTCCTCCCCTGCTTGCAGCCCCAGGAAGTTTTCAATTAATTCTTCTCTCTGCGTGCAGCACCATACTTCTGTGTTGTGCCTGAAGCAGAGAAACAGCAAGGAAAGCTTTTCCTGATTTTTTTCTTTAGAGAAAAGGGGCAGGGGAATGAGTGGAGGACAACTGCCACCTCACAGGCCCCTGTGCCTACTACCCACAATGCAATGTATTTCAGGAAGTAATATAAGCAATGGCAATATGAAACCCTGAGCAAGCAAAAGAAAACAGAAGGAAAATGTACTACCTGTATTTACTGCTAGTAATCTTGCAGATCATGATGTTTAATGAAATAGAGAGTTTTACTGAGCAATTTATGGTTACTTACAACAGTTTACAGCAAAACCAGATACTCTTCTGCTGCCATCCTTGAACCACATTCCTAGTAAAGACAAAAATAGTTGCCACAAAATCACATAAGGCTTTGCAAAATATCTGGGGCAAGATTCAGCTTTCAGTTACCTCTGTGTATCTTCATGGACATCACTGTAGTTGCAGGAGCTTAACTGAGCTGAACTGGCTCTTTCCTTTGTATCTAGTATTGCTTTCCTTACATGGCCCTTCTTCTCACACACTGTTTGAACTTACATTAAGTGCTGTTTGTAACCATTCACAGAAGTCAAACAAATAAAAAACAATGATTTCAAATAGCAAAGATGAGTTACAGAGCAGTGACAGATAGTTAAAAATTTACACATCTGCCAGATCTTGCCCCCACTGTCAGCAGAAGGCCTTAACTACAACAGAATTAGTATCATCTTGCTCTGTGGTAGAGCACATTAGGAAAGGACTATATGGGGAGACTTTGTGCTTCTTACACAACAGGAACCGTGCTCTCTGGCCTTACAAAGGGGGCAAGTCAGGGATGGGATGGATCTGGTGTTGTAAAGATCCACCAGCTTAAACAGACATGTGAGGGTATGCTCCCTGGAAATGCCCTTGGCAGCGCCCCTTTATTTTGGCTGTGGCCACAGATTCAGAATTTGCCTGTTCTCTCAACCTATAACATGCCCAACCCCAATTCATTACAACAATGAGAGAGAGAGAGCTCTGCTTTAATGACAGTTTCAGTTGTAAATATATTGTTTCCATCCCATGAAAAACCTGTAAAGGAGTAAAAATCAGTTTCTCAGCAGCTTCACTGTTTTGTGTTCACTGTGATAGCTGATTTAAGCAGAAAACAAGCCAAGTATTATCAGGGCTGGTTCAAGGCGTTATGGTGCCCCAAGCCAAATTTTGATTTGGCACCCCCCCCCATCCCATTAATGGATGTTGAAAACGGTTTTCCAAAGTGCATAAATTTCCAGTGTCTGCCTGCAGAGGGATTTAAAGTGCACTCTGCCTACATGACTTAAGCTGCAGGTTGACTAACAGTGCCTGAGCTGCTAGGAAAGAGTTGAAGAGGTGGGAGCCAGCCTGATCTTCAGGGGGGCTAGGCGCCCCTAAGAACTGTCACCTGAAGCCACATCTGTCTCTTGCCTCACAGTAGAGCCAGCCCTGAGTATTATAAAGATGGAGAAGCTTAGATTATTGTAGAAAACAATCTTGTGTATCATGCAGGCTATTCAAAGCAAGAGGGACCTGCTCTCCATGGATGCATAACAGCTGTCATATGGTCTCTCTCACTCACTGGCTCTTAAAATTCATCTGTCACTTCAGCCTCAGTTTTCCCTAACTATCACCTTCTTACTCTTCTCGATCCACCGTTAGGTCCCAAAAATGACCTTTTTCTAGGCCAATGTGCCTTGGAAACAAATTCATGTTTTCACAGGGTTTCGTAGTGTATAAAGCCAGAAAAGACTGATAGATCTTCTAAATGCCTTTATATTACATTTCATATCCCTGTGCCAAGGACAAAGACTAATCAGCCTAAAACATATCAATTGTCAGAAGATTCAACTATGTGCCACAGGGAAAGATCAGGAGAGATTAATGTGCCACCAAGGATTGATGTCCCTCTAATGACAGGGAATTGATAGGTGAGACAAGGTATGTCCAGATGATCCCAGCAGTCAAACTACATGTCAGGCTGCAGGAGATGGCAAATAGCTCCCACACTCCAAACCAATCTGACTTAGGGAAAATTTTCTTCTTGCCCCCAAATCTGGCAATCAGTGTGATCCTGAGCCTGTGTGTAAGACATAACAGCCCATCATCTGGTGAAAGAATTCTTCTACTACTATGCCTGGTCTCCAACTGTGGTCAACTTCTGATAGATACTTCAAAGATGGGGGATAGAAAATATCTTTCCAGAATACATCTAGTCCATTGTGCAAGATGAAAGAAAATCCTTTCTGACTCCTGCAAACAACCCAGATGCCCTGAGGCATGAAATTTGATTATAGTCATGATCTTAATACAAAAACGGAACTGTTCTGAGCATGTTGAGGGTAAAACATATAAACCTTCCCATGGCCCAAGAAAGAAAAGGATGAAAGGGCCATTCACAGAGTCCAGGCCCAGAAAGGACCACCATGTCTATCCAGCATCTCTGAGGCATACACATGCCACAGAATTTCTCCCAGAAGCTGGCTTAAACCATTTACCTTTTTGAAGTATTGGACTTAACGCTGGCAGTCCTCCAACTCTCTGGAATTGCCCCAGCATTCCCAGATGGGTTTAAAAAATCAATGTTCCCTCTAAGGCTTGGTGGCTTGTGTGCAAAATTTTCAACCTGTGTGCAGAACTTTTTCTGAATAAAATTTCTGTGCAAATTCATGTGATGGAAATTATTGAAAAGTATCGAACAATGAAAAATTAATAAGTTATTTAAAATACTTTTTATTAATAATTTGAATGTATTCTATGCTTATGTGACATTATGTCTCGTCAATGCTTCAGTACTGTTTGGCTGCCTTTATCAGTTTTCCAAAATGAATAAGCACATAAAAAAAGTTTAAAAAGTGAAAGCGGCTAACTTGCCTCTTGTTTGGCATTTTGCACAGTAGCCCATTTTACAATTTAAAAAAAATTTGTCCAAAATTGTTTCTAGCCAGTTCAAATGTGTCCCTTTGTTTGTTTTACTTAATTGGTCACTATTAGTAATTTTAATCATGGTACACTTTATTTTCCTTCATTTTATTAGTGGTTGCTATATATTTTCCCCCCAGTTTAGCCCTTCCCTAAGAAACAACAGGCCAAAAGTTAAAAAATCCAACACAGGACTTATAATGCCAGACTCATGGGTTTAAGTCTGCAGAGCTACCAACTGAGCTATGAAGGTACCATCAATAACACCCACAACAACAACAAAAAAAGCTTCTAGGAATAAATGGCTGTGTTCACACAGCCCTCTTATTTCGAAACAACAGAGGTTGTTTTGAAATAAGATTTAGGCTGTTCACACAACGCACGGTTGTTTCGAAACAATGGGTCCCGTTGTTTCAAAACAATGGCATTGTTTTGAAACAAGTTAAACCCCATGCGGGGACGAAACAACGCCATGCGAACATGTTGTTTTGAAACAATGGTGACTTGTTTCGAAATAACTGTTGCCTGAACCTGCTATTTCACTTTGAGCTTTTTTCCTTAAATCGAATTAACAAACTGTTAATTCAAAATAAGTTATTTCGAAATAAGGCGTTATTTCGATACAAGTTGTTTCAAAACAACCATATCGAAATAACCCCCTGTGTGTGAACACAGCCAATGATAACTATGTACTCCACTGCCCCTTGATATTGTTTCCCCTCCCTATAAACTGCTCTTTGTTTTTTGTTTGATTGGTTTTTAAACATTCTACTTATCAGAAATAAAAAGCTGGACATTCACCTATTTTTAGAATGCCTGGGGAAGGAAGGACATGAAGGTAAAAAGGAGCCCTTGGATAGCTCAGGAATAGCAACCCGCAACTCCCCCGCCCCCAGCTGATCCTCTGCTGCGCTTCAGGCCTGCCCCCTGCCCATCTTCAGCTGCTCTCCCAGGCTTCCCCCTCCCCCAACTGATCCTTTGCCATGGTTCAGGCCTGCCCCCCACTTCCAATCATAGAATCATAGAATCATAGGGTTGGAAGGGACCCCACAAGGTCATCTAGTCCAACCCCCTGCCAAAAAAAGCAGGACCACTCCCATTAGATCATCCCAGTCAGTGTTTTGTCCAGCTGGGACTTGAACACCTCCAGAGATGGAGATTCCACCACCTCCCTAGGCAACTTATTCCACTGCTTCACCACTCGCCTAGTAAGGAAGTTTTTCCTAATATCCAGCCTGGACCGCCCCAGCTGTAACTTGAAACCATTGCTTCTCGTTCTGCCCTCTGTTACTACCGAGAACAGTCGAGCTCCCTCCTCCTTGGAGCAACCCTTCAAGTAGTTGAAGGTTGCTATCAAATCCCCCCTCAGTCTTCTCTTCTGCAGGCTAAATAAGCCTAGTTCCTTCAGTCTTTCTTCATAGGGCTTGTGCTCCAGCCCTTTGATCATTTTGGTTGCCCTCCTCTGGACTCTCTCTAATTTGTCCATGTCCTTTTTGTAGTGGGGAGCCCAAAACTGGACACAGTATTCCAGATGTGGCCTCACTAGTGCAGAATAGAGGGGAATGATCACATCCCTCGATCTGCTGGTAACACTTCTTCTGATGCAGCCCAGTATGCCATTGGCCTTTTTGGCAGCAAGAGCACACTGCTGACTCATATCCAGCTTCCCATCCACCATGACTCCCAGGTCCTTTCTCCAGTGCTGCTATTTAGCTGATCACTCCCCAGCCTGTAGCAGTACATGGGGTTTTTTCGTCCCAAGTGCAGGATTTTACACTTATCCTTGTTGAACCTCATGAGATTCCTCTTGGCCCACTGCTCCAGTTTGTCTAGGTCTCCCTGAATCCTGTCTCTGCCCTCTAGGGTGTCTACCGTTCCCCCCAGTTTGGTATCATCTGCAAACTTACTAAGTGTGCAATCTATCCCATCATCCAGATCATTAATGAAAACATTGAACAGAACTGGCCCCAGGACCGACCCCTGGGGCACACCACTTGTTACTGCCTGCCAACTTGACATGGAGCCATTGATTCCTACACGCTGAAACCGTTGTTCTAGCCAGTTTTCTATCCACCTTACAGTCCATGCATCTAACCCATACTTTCTTAATTTGCCAATGAGAATGCTGTGGGAAACCGTATCAAAAGCCTTGCTAAAGTCAAGGTATATGACATCAACGGCTCTTCCCGCATCCACAAATCCAGTCATCTCATCATAGAAGGCGATGAGGTTGGTCAGGCATGATTTACCCTTGGTAAATCCATGCTGACTGTTCCTGATTACTCTACGTTCCTCCAAGTGTTTCAGGATGGATTCTTTGAGAAGCTGCTCCATGATTTTTCCAGGGATTGAGGTGAGGCTGACAGGTCTGTAATTCCCAGGATCGTCCTTTTTGCCTTTCTTGAAGATAGGTACTATATTTGCTTTTTTCCAGTCCTCTGGCACCTCCCCCGTTCGCCACGAGTTTTCAAAGATAATGGCCAACGGTACTGCTATCTCATCAGCCAGCTCCCTCAGCACCCTCGGATGCAGTTCATCCGGCCCCATTGACTTGTGCACATCTAGTTTCTTTAAGCAGTCCCTAACCTGACCTACTGTCACCAAGGGCCTCTCTTCTTCTCCCCAGTCCCCCGTACCTAGTGTAGTGGGCTGGGAGCTGACCTTGCTTGTGAAAACTGAAGTAAAAAAAGCATTGAGCACTTCAGCTTTTTCCTCATCCTCTGTCACGAGGATGCCTGCCCCATTCAGTAAGGGACCTACACCATCCCTGATCCTCTTCTTGTTATTGAT
This sequence comes from Podocnemis expansa, assembly GCA_007922195.1. Taxonomy (NCBI): domain Eukaryota; kingdom Metazoa; phylum Chordata; order Testudines; family Podocnemididae; genus Podocnemis; species Podocnemis expansa. The sequence goes on along the minus strand of ML681964.1, from coordinate 33,245,135 downwards.
ATACTTGTAGAACCCCTTCCTGTTATCCTTCACATCCCTTGCTAGTCGCAACTCCATTTGTCCTTTGGCCTTTCTGATTTTATCCTTGCAGTCCCGAGCAATGTCTTTATATGCCTCCTTAGTCATCTGTCCTAGCTTCCACTTCCTGTAAGCGTCCTTTTTATGCTTCAGCTCAGTGCAGAGCTCTCTGTTAAGCCACAGTGGGCGCCTTCCACATTTGCTGTGCTTTCTCCTTATCGGAATTGTATCTTGCTGTGCCCTTAGCAGGGTTTCTTTAAAATGCACCCAACTCTCTTGGACACCTTTCCCCTTCAGATCAGCCTCCCAAGGGATCCTGCCCATCAGTTCCCTGAGGGAGACAAAATCTGCTTTTCTGAAGTCCAGGGTCTGTGTTTTGCTTCTTTCCTTCTTTCCTTTAATCATCAACTTGAACTCAATCATTTCATGGTCACTGCTACCCAGGCTGCCATTGACCTCTACTTCCCTGATAAATTCTTCTCTATTTGTGAGCAGCAGATCGAGAGACGCAAGGCCCCTCGTCGGTTGCTCCAGCATTTGTACCAGGAAGTTGTCCTCAACACTCTCCAGAAACTTCCTGGATTGCCTGTGCACTGCTGTATTGGCCTTCCAGCAGATGTCAGGGTAATTGAAGTCCCCCATGAGAACCAGGGCCTGTGCTCTAGAAACTTCTGTTAGTTGTACACAGAATGCCTCATCCACTTCCTCCTTCTGATCTGGTGGTCTGTAGCAGACACCTACCACAACATCCCCCTTGTTGCTCTCCCCTCTAAACTTAACCCACAGACTTTCAACTGGCTTGTTTCCACTTTCATAATGGAGCTCTGAGCAGTCATAGAGCTCCTTTACATATAGTGCTACTCCTCCCCCTTTCCTTCCCTGCCTGTCCTTCCTGAACAGTCTATACCCATCTATTGCAGAGCTCCAGTCATGCAAACTATTCCACCACGTCTCTGTTATCCCAATCATGTCATAGTTCTTTGTCTGCGCTAGTGCTACCAATTCCTCCTGCTTGTTTCCCAGGCTCCTTGCATTTGTGTATAGGCACCTAAGATACCCAGCTGATTGCCCTACTTTCCCATTTTGACATTCAATTCTATTGTATCTACCTCCCTGGATTTTCTTTTGGTGTTGACCTCCCCCACCTGCCTCAGGCATTAGGGCTTCATTAGAGCATCCTCAGCCACTTTGCCAGCCTGTCCTCCCCCCAACCCCGGGCTGAACTTTAGCCGCTCTGCTGGCATGGCCCTGCCAGGCCCCAGCTCCACTGCCCCCCCCCGCCAATCCTCAGCCACTTTGCTGGCCTGGCCCTGCCTGGCCTGCTCTGCTGGCCTGGCCCAGCCCTGGCCCCCACTGATCTTTAGCCACTTTGCTGGCCTCACCCTGCCCAGCCCCAGCACCCCCGCCCCAGCCAATCCTTGGTCACTTTTCCAGCCTGGCCCTGCCTGGTCCTGGCTCCGCTTCTCCCCCCCACCCCCCACCCCAGCTGATCCTTGGCTGCTTTGCTGGCCTTGCTCTGCTTGCCCCCGGCACCATCCCCACCGTTCAGCTGGTCTGGCCCTGGCCCCCTTGCCCTCCCACTGCCCAGCCAATCCTCAGCTGCTTTGCTGGCCTTGCCCTGCTTGGCCCTGCCTCCCCCCCGCTACTCAGTTGGCCCGGCCCAGCCCAGTCCTGCTCCCCCCCCCACCCCTGCCAATCCTCCACCGCTTTGTCTGCCTCACCCTGCCTGGCCCTGGCCTCACCCCCTCCCCCGGCCGATCCTCTGCTGCTCTGCGGGCCTTCCCAGCCAATCCTAGGCTGTGCTGCTGGCTTGGTGCTCCCTGTGCACGGGAATGGGACAGCCTTGCGCAGGGAGGATTTTTTTCGGTGTGCGGCCGTGCAGCCACACACCTTAGCAGGAACATAGATTGGAGGACACATACACATCCAGGGCTCTACCTGGGCCTCTTTCATCCACCTAGCCAATGCCCCCCCCCCAAGCTTGACCCATTGATCACCCAACTCCAGGGAAATCTGTCTAGCCCCTAGTTACAGTGTGAGATTAATTGCAAGAACAGCGGCTCAAGAATATCAAATGAATGACTTAAGTATTTTTCATCTTCACATTAAAGTAACTGTAAAGCCAACCCCTTTAAGGAGTCACAAAATTAGGTATTTAAGATTTATATCAAGGTGCAAGGAGAATCACACTGCAGAACTCCTATCTAGATTGATATTTTTACATTGTGAGTTGTAAATGGAAGCAAACCTCCAATAAATTTAATGTAGTAATTATGAACAATATTAAAATCAGTTTTAAAACAATAAGTTCCTTCACAGAATTCACTCTCATTGTTTGACACATGGAGAGTCAGGCCCTTGAGTACATGAAGTCTAGCAGCATTTGATGTGTTGGCTTCTAAAGGAAAAGTAATCTCTGTCAGCAGTATTTTCCCCATGAATTGAAATTACGGGTGTGGAGCAGGGGGATTTTGGGGGGGGCGTAGGGGGTGCTCACTAATTGGGTATAACACTATTCCTAGCTAACAATTGGGAGGGTGCAAGAGGGGTGTATGGAAATCCCTGTCTAGCCTCAGTTTTGAGTCTCACTGTACAGAATTCTAAAAAAGTCACAGACAAGCTCTTTAAATTTTACACACACAGGAAAGGAAAAATCAGAAGAAATGAGAGCTGCTGGTCTTTATGTGCAGATCTGCCTGAAACATAACCTTTTACCTAAAATGCAAATTTCTGGAGACATCATATCCTGCTATGTCTACCATAAACCACAGATGGATAGATATCTATTTTATGACAGCTGAAATTTTGTTTGTTTTTATGTGACATACACATCAAATGGGGGGGGGGGGGGGTTGTGACTATCAAATGCTTCACCCAAGAGGACAGCTCCTATTCCTAGATGCAGTGATCAGTTTTTTTCCTAAATATACCAAAAGAAAGACTCTCCCTAAAAGTAAAATAAAAATAAGCATAGCGTATATAGGCAAAAGGCAAAAACCAAGCTGATTGTTTTCTGTGATTTGATAAACTACTAACAAAGGGACAAATATTGCAATCCTTGTTCCATCAAATTTCCCACTGACTTCATTTAAACTATCGGATCAGGCCCAGCCCAGCAGCTGCTTTAGAATGTATAATCCTTGCACATCTGTGCATCTTAATAAAATTTAAGGATACATCTATAGCTGACTAATCTCATCTTGGAAAGGAGAAACAAACTGAAAAATTACATTGAGAAAAGGAAAATCTTATGGATTCAAACCTCCTCACAATCAAAAGTGAAATTTGCTTGACCTCTAAACAAAAGATTTGTTGCCAAAAGCCAAAGTTCATTAGAAGGAATAAAGCTCTGGCTTAGCCAAGCCATTAGAGAAACAAAACCTCCCCAGAAACTTTAAGCCAAGGAGGGCAGCGAAGCAGAAAGCAAAGAAGCAGTCACAGGTTTGTCTCTGGGCACTGCAGAAACACCATCAAGCTGCAGAAAAGCCCCAGCCCCTCCAAAAAATAAGATCAAGCCTTCCCCAAAATCAGGTGGGGGTGGGGAGGTGAGCAAACCACAGCTGGAGGACTAGAAAGAAGCTGGGGGTGAGGAGCTGAAGCAACAAGGCAAAACAAAACCACTTCCACTGCTGCAGCCAGCCCTCTTCTCTCTCAATAAAGGTGCACCAGCCCAGCAAGGGATCCTCTCCAAATTCCCAACCCCACCAGCAGCTGCAGCTGGGCTGAGGAGCAGAGGAACACCTCCTGGAGCTGTGCACATCTATTTTTAGAAAGCTGCCCCATCGTCCAGCAAAAAGCCGACAAAAGGCACTTTTTCAGTAATGCCTGCAGGATGGCAGGGAACAAAGGAGGCCATGTCAACGTAATTGGCCTTGAGGCCCCCTCCAAGAGCATCTGGCCACCAGGAAGGGTCGACTTACCACCTGCCAGTGTGAATGCAGGCAGTCAACAGTAGTTTTCTGTGTCAACCTAAAGTCGACCTTGTTAAGATGCATTTACAGAGACGCCAGTGTAGACATACCCTGACACAGTGCTAGAAGGAGGCATCCTCATCCCCTCCTATTTCCCCACATGGCCATGTAAGGGACAGGCACCATCTAGCTGTTTACAGCATTAGGCTAAACTGATGCTACAAGGACACACTGCTAGAAGTGTACTTTAAGATGAAGCTAAACATTGAGAACTTACCAGTACATCAATCCAGAGATTATACCAATCGTTATTGCCAAGAGAAGTGTTGTAAAGTGGTTTACTTTCAAGCTGAAAGCTGAGGAAATAGTGCAGAAACTGTTGTTTAGTTTCAGACATGGCATTTACATTTAAAATAACATCCTTCAGCAAATATCTTAGGCTATGTCTACACACACATGGTTATTTCGAAATAAGGATTTCGAAATGAGTTATTTCGAAATAAAATCCTTATTTCAAAATAAGTTAATTTGAATTAACAAAATGTTAATTCGAATTAAGGGAAAGCCTGCAATCCAAATAGCTGTTATTTTGGAAGGGATATTTCAAAATAAAGCCATTTGGACCTGTTATTTCAAAACAGTTGTTTCAAAACAACAGGTCTAAATGGCGTTATTTCAAAATATCCCTTCCAAAATAACGGCCATTTCGAAAACATCGAGGTTTTACTTTTTCAGAATGACGATTCTTATTTTGAAAGGATGGCATCCGTCCTTTCAAAATAAGAAAACGTTGTGTAGACCTAATTTCTTTTATTTCGAAATAACGAGTGTTGTTTCGAAATAAAACTGCTGTATAGACATACCCTTAGTGTAAGCATCACATCCCATTTCTGAGGTGTAAGAGCTGAATGACAGTGACTTGAAAAAGCCAAAGTATTCAATTTATATCATGGAATAGAGCACAAGGGAGCATGTGTGTGACTTGTCCCTTGCTACAACAGTCTCAGCAGCGCACCTGTGCTGGTGGGCAGGAACAAGGAGCTGAGGTGATGCTCTTTCCTACACCCAACTCAGACTTACCCTTGCTGATGCTACAAATGCTGTAGATTGTATTTTAGTTTTTTTAAGGTAGTCACAGTGAATATAATGAAAAAATAATAATACATTACTATAGGTATGCTTATTCCTTAATATTGTAATACAAATTAGGAAGGCTCTGAAAAATAAATTATTTAGCTTTGTTACTTTGTATCATACAGCTGGATCCTGGGCAGTCCTTACTCAACCAACACTCCCACTATCTAAAAATTGGGTAAATAACTCAAACTAGGCATGTTCCTTATTGAACAAAAAAAATCAGACATCTCTAGCTGATTTGTGCACGCAAGTGACATTGAGTGAGCAAAATCTAGGTTGCAACAATTAGCATGCCAAAAAAATCGGTTGCAATAGTAGTTGTCCTTAGTCCATTTGTAGAATACATATTAGAAATCATATTTTCTTTCCAAGAGTGGAAAGCAGAGAAAAAACATTTCTTTTTGTAAATGTTATAATGTAAATATTATGTTAGACACAGAGGCATAAGAACAAAAACTGGATTTGAGCATTTGGTGATCTTTAGATGAAAAGCACAGAGCAAGTGCAAAGTATTAATTGTTCTTAGAGGTCTAGCTGGAATAGCTCCTCCTTAAAGCCCTGTTTGAAACATACATCTTTAGTTATGCCTTTACATCATTATAATCTCCCCCCCACCCCCACCCCCACCCCCGGCACCTACAAAATTTTTAAAAAGTCAAACCATTAAATGTTCAAGACATGTACACTACTCATTGCATGTCATAATTTTTATCCCTCTTCCTCCCATATGTGCTCATCCATTGTTATGCCTGTATCTCCAGGGAGTAATTATTTTTAATTCTACACCACAGTCTTATTCTGAAGTATTTCCCATAGGTGGGAATGAGTGTGTTTTAGAAAGTAAGGTGGGAGAAGAAGGAGATAGCATAACTAGTGTCCTGGAACGCTTGACCCAAGACTATTTGTAGGGTTGCTCACTTATCCCACCAGGTTATGTTAAGGGATAACCAATGAGCTATTGCATCTTTCTCCATAATCCCTACAGGCTACAGGTTATGTATGATTGTAGAGTCTAGATCTGTTAGAGACTGTCCTCTTTTTTCCCCAGAGATTAGTTCTGCTGGGCCTTCACTTGGAAGGCCTCTCTCTGTCCCAGGGGCAGAGGCTATAAAGGCTCAGTCACGCACCAGTGGAGCTGAGTAGATATGGTGTGAGGAGGTGCCATCTGTGAACTACCACAGAATCAACTGTTTTCAGGATAGCTCTGAAGAAGTAAGCCTATGCCAGGTGGCACTGTCCCTGGAAAGCCTGCCCACCCCTTTGTGGCACCAACCTGCTGCCCTATCCTCTCTCTGGGGTCTTGCAATGATTTACTCCCAGACCAGCATACTTAGAACACAATTCTCCCTTTGTGAGGAATAAACTTGTGTACACAGTATGCCCCACTGGTCTTTCAGTCCCTGACCCTTCTCCTTGGCTCAAGATCCCTGAGCTGTCCTCTTGGTGCTGTGCTAAATCAGGCAATCTGTGGTCCTACACCAACTTCTTCCACCTGTCCCTGTTCCATCCATCCCCTCCCCCTCCCCCAATTCTGCCCTTCCAGTCCCTTGGGAAATACAGGAGTCCTTCTGCTGCTGTCTCCCTCTGTATGAGGGAGGAGGCAAGGTAGCATATATGCTGTCCTCCTTTCCAGGGCTTGTCCCAGTTGGTTAGGAGAGAAGGGGACCTCGCACTACAGGACTTCTGTTTCCTAGTCTTTAACAGTAGCATGGGTTTTTCTCTTCATACTAATTCCCCAGGACCACTTCCTCTCAACAAGTATCTGCCTGGCCATTTCCTAGGACCTTGCACACACTCAGTTCCTGGAATCTTAAAGGAATAGGATTTGGCTGACTCACATACCCCACCGCCCTTAAATGAGACCATCTCTGATAAAGTCCCTCTTTGTTTCAGCCGAATTGCACACAGTCATGTCATATTCTCAGTCCTCCCAGCAGGAATGAAAGTCAGAAGCTCTTTCATTCCTCCTTCAAAGCAGAGATCCTTAGGTGAGGCAGCAAATGACACATGCATTGCTTTTTAGCAGGCACTCTGCCTTTCTGCCCCTTGGTACAGTTGTGAGGCCCCTTTTGCAAAATCCCAAATATATGAACACCCTAGGTTTTAAAGCTGGAAAGTGGTTCTGCTGGTGAGACCCACACTGTCAAGAATAATCTCTTACCCACTTGTGAACATTTCACTATCTGCAATCTAATAACAAAAGCCGAATGACCTTTTGCCAGATCCTTCTAGTGTATACCCACAAACCCAAAGCCCAGACAACACTATGGTAGGAAAATGGGGCTTTGGTATTCCCTTACATACCTCTATGAAGACCGTAAGTTTCCTGTGTAACTCCTTTGGTCCAGGATTTTGTCTTTGGACTGGTTATCTGGGAATCGGTACTGTAGCCAGGCTGGCCTCCTGGAGAATGCTGGCTCTCGCTCCCTGGTATCTGCTCTCCATCTTCAGAGCTAAACTTGGCTGGTTTGTTTTTCTCCATCTCTAGTAGTTTCCTCTCTTCCATTTCTAAGATTTTTGATAGATATTGTAGCATGAGTTTATTCAAGTATCATGATGGACTTATAAGGTAATCACTAATGGAAACAATGTGTATTTGCAATTCAATCAATGGACAAAATTATCCATGGTGTAACTAATAGAGTTACCGTAGAGATAGGTTTGACCCATTAGTTGCAATGGCTAAATAAGGATTTATTATTAGACTTGCCAATATTTTCTCCTGCAAAAAGACGTTGAAATATTGATTGATATAACAGGCAAAGCTAGATGGACAGATGGTGGGCACTACACAGATGAAATGGTCCTACTAGACTAGTTTCTGACAAGATTCTGCAAACAACTATTAGGGATTCTGAAGCTTGTCATTCTTGGTCAAATTATTTCTCTTTCACAAGACCTTTGTGCACAGGCGGACTCACATGCACGTCTGTCATAATACAGACAAGATTTGCAGCATTTCAATGGAGCAGCTTGTTCATGTGGCCCTTCAAAAATCAAACATGTCTCAAAATGCTGTGCATATTCACACCCATCAGCTGCATGAAATCCACAGGAAGGAATTTGCTTAAAACAAAAAAATCACAGATACCTAAGCCTATGACTTTCACTTCCCTGCATTTATTTTCCTCCATTTTGTAAGTTCCCGTATCTTCAAAGTGGCTGACGAAGGGGGATTTTTCTCCCATGAAAGCTCAAGTGATAAATAAATTTGTTAGTCTTTAAGTGCCACAGGACTCCTTGCTTATTATGGGAATAGTTCACCAAGTGTTGCTGGACAACCCCATTCAACTGTGAAAAGATTGAGTTCATTGTTCCTAAATCACTGCCAAAAGTTGCATTCGGGAATGGGAGAGAGGTGTATAGTGGGAGTGGTTGGCTAGTAGGAGAGTCCATTCACAAATTATTCCCCCTTCAGAATAGAATAACAAGACAATAATTGCAGCAGAGAGTATGTGGTAAGGACCACGTGTGAGAAGGGCGAATAAGACAGGAAGACTGGGTCATGCTAAACAAAAATGGGAGTGGCACCTATGAGTATTCACCTATTTTGCAATTGTAAATGCAAAGTTTGAAAAACCCTGTTATCCAGGATGAATAGGAATCTTCCCTGAGTAAGTACTATCAATTCTGCAGAATTGATGCTTGTATTTAAAAAAAAAAGTTTTTAGTTCTTATTGTTGCAAAGTAAACCTTCCAAATAAGAACTGAGTGTAACCAGTGCAGCACTGTCTTCCTTCTAAATATCTCCCAACAGCTCTGGCAAGCTAGGCTCTAATATAGGCACCCATCTGCATAGTACCTCAACACCAGCACCTCTGCTGCTGCTTAGCACTGTCTGAAGCTACAGAACTATGGGTATGCCTACACTGGAGCCTCAGGTCGACTTAAGGAAGGTTAAGTTGACCTACGGATGCCACACTGGGCTTTTATTAAGTTGACTTAAGCACTTGCTTAAGTCAACTTAATAATGCCACCTCTTTACACCACTCCTTAAGCATGATGTCAATCTTATTAAGTCGACTTAAGCAAATGTAGATGAAGAATAGCCCTTAAGCTGCCTTAATTGGCCTCCAGGCCCCCGCCCAGAGTTCCTGGCCACCAGGAAGGTTTGACCTTGCACCTGCCAGTGCAGTTAACAGGAGTTTTCAATGTGGATGCTCTAAGCTGGCTTAACAAGGTCGACTTTAAGTCAACCTTGTTAAGTTTACTTAACAGCATCTCCAGTGTAGAAATACCCTATGAGAGCTCACAAGTCTCTTCACTTTCAGAGATACTCTTCAGAGCCCTGTGGGCAGCAGTGACTGTGAAATTGGTAAACCAAGTGCCACTTCTGGCCAAATAGGTAAGTGTTAGCTAAGAAATGACAGACTCATACATGGAACCCAAACTAGCTCATCTCTATGCTGGTTAATTTCACTTGGAATGGCTGTATTCCATGAAAACAGCTAAGCTTTGCACCATTACTTTGAAAATGTTTGTTCTGCACTTATTAATGCAAGGCACGGGCATCACCTCCCCACCTCCACACCACCCAGAAGGACTATCAAAAATCAAATAGGTCATTAAAAGATACCAGCTTTGCTAATTGCCACATCCACCCATCTAGCCATCCGTGTAGGTGCAGGAGGCCTTGTCCCATTTGTTTGAATGTTGGAAAACGGCAATTAAAAAAATGGACATAAAGGTTTTCATCCATTCACTGTTTGAACTTTCAAGGGCTAGAGACACTAAACTGAAGCCAGAGATCCCCAGGAGTTACCCTGATTCTGCCCTGAAAAACATTTTGAACTGAACATTCTCTACAGCTTTGTTTGTCTTAGGATTTAGATTGCAATTGGTTTGTGTATATGTGTTCAGTTGCTAAATACTCTCTTATTTCTTTATTCTATTCAATAAACCGTTAGGTAGTTTTATAGTAGGATTGGCTACAGACGTTGTCTTTGGTGTAAGATTGAGAATATCAATTGATCTGAGATGATTTACTAGTCTGTTGGCAACCTGAACATTTCTGGATTTTTGCCATAGGTGACCTTTTGTCATTAAATCCAGATTGCTAGGTGGCAAGATGGACTGGAGAGTCTAAGTGGACTGTCTATGCCTCCATGGTAAGACTGTCATAGTGATCCAGGAGTTCACATTTGTCACTGGCTTTGTGCAATCTAATTATAGAATGTGCCACCATTTTGGGATATCTGCGCTGTTTTTGGCACTCCCAGTGGTAAGCCACTCCTGACTGTGACAACTGACAAAATCAGATCCCTTTCAATTGCTTAGTTAATCTCTGAACAGTTGCTAGCGAAAAAGTGGGGCAACAGAGACTGGCCCTTCACAGTAGCCAGAAATGAAAAAGCGAGGTAAAGAAGTGGCAGCACACATATGTTATCACAGCAGCAGGATGATAAAGTAGTGGAGACCCTTCTCACTTACATCCTTCTGTGGCTTGATGATTCTCCAGTGGGATCTGACTTCGATGGTTCTGACACAAGTGAAGGCTCTCTAGGGACTACAAGTGTGTTCATTTGTTTTTTCATTATTCTACTTTTTACCCAAGTACCCAACTATTGAGACAGGAAGATGTTTCCAAAACTCTACCTTTCCCTTAAATTTCTGGCTGGTGGGAAGACGAGAGCTAGTAAGAGATTTTCCTAGAGATTAAATCACTATACTTCCTTTTATCTTTCTACACTGCATAGGAATAAAAAAAATGAATGGATTCTCTTCCATGCTGTTTTGAATTACAGGCTTTATTTGTGTACACTCTCTTTTTATAGCCCCTTGCTGCTAACTTTTTGGATAAAGGTCATTCTTATCTGGAAATATCAAGGCTATTGTCTTATGCTTGATATGTGATTAGCGAATTTGCACTGCTGGACCCTGATCCAACAACTAATTCATCAGAAAGGAAGCCCTCTACTCAGAAACCTGGGCAGGTGCAAGCACACATGCATGCCTCCTGTTGCAAGTTCAGAGCTCTGAATTTCCTTGAGAAGGGGCAGAGGGGAAAAGCATTTTTCGTTTCTAGGGCTCTAAAAAGGTGATTAAATATTGAGAACATTGGTACAAAGATTAATCATGCCCAGGAGTGCAGAACAGAAATGTGGACTTAAAAATGTGTTTGATTACTTAAAAAGTTTATGAGATTATTAAAACTACAAAAGTAAATGTCCACCTGCAAGTACAGTGTGGTTACTAAATTGCTACAGCAGTGACATTTGAAATAGGCCAGCAATTAAGCCATGAAAATTGCCACTCAGCATTCCGCCTAACAAAACATCATTATGAGATGTGACCCCTGGTAACGGTTAAGCACTAATTTTAAAACGTCGCTATTGGCAGTAACGCAACAACAATGTTTCTCAGCAGGTGTTCTGTGTAACACTGGTGCTCCTCAGACATAGTGCAGGTGTTTTGTGACTCACCTCGACCCCTCCCAGTGGGGGAATGGGGGCTTAGTGGGGGGGGGGGGAGTGGGGCATTGCAATTTAATGCTAAAGCCATAGCAAAGCTTACAGGTATGCAGCAGATGCTGATGTACACCTTAAAACTTTGCTGTGGGTGAAACATTTATCTCCCACCACTGTCACCAGCTTTTTTGAAAAACAAACAAGGAGTCCCATGGTACGCTTAAAGAATAACAAATTTACTTATCTTCAGCAGATGCATGAAATGGTAAATGTGGCATGCAGCTGGCAAAGCAGGATTGTGCCCACAAAAGTTTATGCAATAAATAAATTTGTTGGGCCTTGTAAGTGCCACAGGTGTCCTTTTTTGTTTTTCTGAAATAGGCTAATATGGCTACCCTGCTGCAATTCTTCTCAGTGTAAGCAAAGGAATATGATGCTCACTAATACGAGCACACATTAGGACCCTTATTTCCTATTTGTAAACCCTCAGTTTTACAAATCAGTTAAAAACAAACTACCCTTTTAATTGGCAAATGTTGACCCCCAAAAAGTAACACACGTCTGGAATTTTCCTCCTTACCTTTCTGTAAACAAGCATCACATTTCCACGTATTTGTAGTATTGTAGTCATTTAGCCTTGAACGCATCGTCACAACCTCCATATTAGGAAGCCATTTTTGAGCTGGTGCGGTATTGACATTCACAATTTCTATGCGTTTGTTGTTTTGACTGCATCTTGAAACGCGATTTCTGACCTCTGCCTCCATTATTTTAGTCATGCTCGTGAGTATTTTCTGCACCTACAGGAGTGCTTGGAAAAGCATGATAAGCAGCCTGTGCCATCCCAAATAAAAAGTACCATAATCAATGCATGAAGCAGGCATGTTTGCTTAAGTCAGTGGTTCTCAGCAACTGTGGTGGAACACGTTACTGTGTCACCACAGTAAGTGTGTCATGGCGAGCCAGAGAAATGACTGGAATTGGCCTGTGGTTGGTGGGCTGATGTAGCCTATAGGGTCATGACATGCCACCAAGCATGGTGTGACTTGCAAAAGGTTGAGAACTACTGGCTTAAGATAATATATTGTTAAAAGATTTGTATATATGCAGTAGAGCTCATTCTATGAATCATCAATAATTTGTATATGTAAAAATGCATATTACATGACACCTGTAAAATACACCTATGCAACATAATCAAATGGCTAGTAGTTGCAAGTCAATTATATATGCAATAATCAATCTTGAAGACCAGCTAAGCTCTAATTAACAGCAGGCAGCTTAACGTTTAGTATTAAACTTACCTCTCGTTTTCTTCTGTATAAACCAGCTGAAAGTTTCATTGGTGAGATAAAATTAGACTAAACTAGTAAAAGGCAGGAATTTCCTTATACAGAGCTGATCATTGTTTTTTTTTACTGTACCTGATTTCTTTAATCTTTATGTCTAAGTAGCTTAACTGACCAATTGCTGTAGCATTCGATAACAATAATTAAAAAAAAAAAAAAAAAGCCATTCACCCTTTTCTTTAAGCCATTACTCATAGACCCAAAGCGGGCAGCAAGAGTGTAAGCTGCAACTACATTCAACAAACTAAAAGTGAAAGCAACTATTGTGTTGTTTTTTTTTTTTTTAACTTAGCAGCACTGGGTACAAAGTTTGCTTATGTGGGCTGTGGCTAGGCGTCACCTTGGTGCAAAGAGCAGAAAGGCTACAAATAGCACCTTTGAATTACTAGTTCACAGCTAACCCATTTTGGTAGTGCCTGATAGACTTTACAATCTGATGCAGGATTTTTTTTCTTTTTTTGTTGCTAAGCACCAAGGTGGTGGTCTCAAGTTGGGTCCTAGCAAACAGGCGTTCACACACGTTTTGGCTCCCTACTTAAGTATTTGCATGGGCCTTCTCACTATAGTATCTGAGGCTGTCATGAGGTGAAAAGCTATGTGCCTGCCCACTTTATCTCTCTCACCGTTTCCTGAAACTGCAAGGCAGGATTTGGGGTTGTTTGTTTTCTTAGAGGAATGGGAAACAATGAGGGGAATATAGTAGGCTAGGAAAGGTTGTGCTAAAGAGTTGGGCTTTGCATTTGGTTTTGAATGCAGTAAGGTTAGTAGTCACTCTTATTTCACCTGGTAATAAGTTGTGCAGTATGGGTGTCTTGTGTGAAAGGCCCTTCTCGCTGGGTTACAAGCATAACTCAACAAGTCCATTGGTCAGTGAATGACAACCGTTGTGGTAGGTCATGGTTCTGGATGAAACTGGACTCCTAGGTAAGCCAGGAGTGGTTTTGTGAACAACTTTGGAAAGCTAGCCATCAACCTAAAATTGACTTATGCTTGCCCCAGTTGCATGGCAGCTCTTTAGTGGCTAGCACCTCTGCTTAACATGCAGAAAGTCCTGGGTTCAAGCCCCAGGGGTCTGGACTCAATGATGTCATGAGGTCCCTTCCAACACTATCATTCGATTCTGTTCTAGTCTTTGGCTAGATTCACAAAGAAGACTTGAGCTCAGCATTGCAACATCTGGCTTGTAGGGATCCTGCCACCCATCAGAACCCACAGCCCTCAGTTAGGCATTCAGACTGAGTGAATGTGACACCACGGGTATAATCCAAACTAATGAATAGCTGTGCTGTGTCAGCCTTGATCTCGAGCTGGGGGTGGCCTTTACAGTGCAGCCAGCCACACTTTGGTGCTTACCAGCCTTGGTTATGCTGCAGGGTTATCCTAACACATTACCAGAAATAGTATATTTCTCCCCACAAAATGTACGTCTTGTAAGGCCCAGTCTTCTCCTGGATAGCCCAAGCTTATGTAACATCCATCATTTTATTACTAGTAATCATGGGCAAACATCTTGTAATTCCAAATGTAGTTTCCCAAACACTTCAAGCACCCTGGATTACATCAAACAGTAAGTTTATTAACTACAGGTCTGTTTTAAATGAGTAAAAGTAATGAGGCATAGATGTCCAAAATAGTTAAGAAAACTAAAGATAAAATGCAGCAGGTGCCTAACTTAAGCTATATTCCAGTCAAAGCAATGTTTCATCATATACTGTACATGTATATGTTCTTCACTCTCTGACCAAACTTCTTAAGAGGACCCCTTCTCTAAGTCAGTGGCTGCTTCCTTTGGTCCTCCTGGTGTGGTGAATTGATGAACAGAAAGAGGGAGGGAGGGTGGACGCTCCTTTAGGGGCACTTAAGTCTCATTTTTATAACATCAGGCTCTCCTTCTGAGAACTATTTCCAGCTGATATTCAAGAGACAGGGTCTACAGGACAGGATGTGCTCTGTTGCTTTTCCTCACCTGTTGGATTCTCTTTTTCACTTTGCTTCCCTTCTTGCTTGATGACTGTTTACTGCTTAAATGAAAATTAAGTGGCACACACATTGCTTTGTCACCCAGCCTCAGTTTGAAACATGAATGACTCATAACCTCACATACACTGTTGCCAGTAATTTTATCAGGACACTATTGACCAGCAAATTACAAGTTTTCAGATGGCACCTTACAAGGCATTCTTTGTACAAGTTTTTCAACAATGTGTAGGGTTTGACCACAAGTACCTGTTACCACCGTGAATGCATTAACCCAGTGGGCTACATGATATAAGAGGGTATCATCACCACTGTGGGGTGTGCAGAGCCCAGTCTGGTAGAGGGCTCTAGGAACACCTACTATATTAGGTGCTCCAGGAAAAATAGACAGGTCACCCAGTGGTTTTTGGATACTGATGACCATAGGTACCAAGCTGCTCATTGCACCATGACTTAGATGGCTTTGTAGCTGCTATAGGCAGAAACTTAGGTACCTACATGGGTAGGTAGCAGCAGAGTGAGGATTAGGATCTAAATTTTGGACTTAGGTACCTAAATCCAGAGGCGTCGCTGGCTGGGGGAGGGACATGGGGCGTGGGCCCAGGCCCTGCCCCCTCCCTGAAGGCCCCACCCCCCAGCCTGAAGGCCATGCCCCCTGTCCAGGGACAGGGACAGGCACCGCTGTGCACAGCTAGAGCCTGCATCCCCAGCTGGGGACAGGGCTGCCACAGCCGCCGGCGGCTGGGCCCCAGATCTCCAGGCTGATTGGGCCGGAGATCCAGGGCACTGGTGCTGGGGTTCGGGGCATGTGCCCCAGCGTGCCCAGCGCCAGCAACGCCCCTGCCTCAATCCCTTTGTGACTCTAGTTTTCTGGCTTCATCAGAGGATAGCATATAGTTGCTGCATACCATAGAGAAAGGTACTTTTGGCCTTAAGACTTCCAGCTAGGACAAAGAAACAATGCTGATTAATCTGTGGAACTCATTGAGGCTAAGAGCTTAACAAGCTTCTTAAAGGATCTGTATAGTTATACAGATATCAAGAACATGTAGAGTTGTTAGAACTAGTAATTTTAGAAGGATGTGTAAACTTCGTACTTCATGGTTTAACCCACTCTCAAACTATTAGAGACCAGGTTCAGAGCTGTGTGGAATAAAATTATTCCACATCTGCTTATAGTGGGGCTATTGCCCCTTCCTCTGAAACCACCTGGTGCTGGCCACCCTGCCCTTTCCAGTCAGACAAAGCTGAACCTGCTTCCTGAAACTGCAGAAGAGAGGAAAATTCACTGCAGAAACAGCGACCCTTCTAATTCTCGTTTGCTATTCCTACAGCCACCCACAGGAACTAGCTGCTTCAAGCTATCAATTATGGCAGAACCTTGTGGGATGTTGTCACAGGGTTGGTACAACCTGTCACCCTTTGGGGAGGACTATAATAGCCCATGGTTGAGTTCTAATGATCAACTCTAGTCTCAGGAAAGTATAGTCTGATGGGTGGGGGGGGGGTCAATGAGCTGGTCTTACCCAGGGCTCTGTGGTAGAGTCAATATAGCTGCCACCTCAGCAGAGCTCCGTAGCCTGTGTCAGTCAATATGGCTGTCCCCACTCTGCACAGCTGCATGGTCTAATGGCCTGAGGGGATGTGTCACCACTTTACCCATAGTTTACTTTCCAATACAGCAGGTTTCCAATAGATCTGCAGCAATCTCAGATAACTAGCTTCTAGCTGGCTTCAGCAATCCACTTCTGGACTGGCAAGTTCCAAAGTCGTAGGCCTATTAGTCTAGTTCAGCAAAAGAAGCAAGGAGTCCTAGGGTACCTGAAGACTAACAAACTTATTTATCTCATGAGCTGTTGTGGGAAAAAATCCCACTTCGTAACTGGTTTGAAGCTGGGGAGACTTACAAAATGGGAGCAAAATAAATGCAGGGAAGTGTTAAGTCATGGGATCAGGTTAGACTAACAGCAAATCAAGCAGTTGTTAAGAATCAAAAACTGGGAAGCAGCATATAGAGGAAAGTGAAGTCAAATCACCTGTTGTAATGGGAAAAGAATCCATAGTCACAATTTAACCCTGCTTTCACGCAATCAAATCTGCATATCAATTCCAAGTCTGCTGCTTCTCTTTGAAGTCTTGAATGCAACAAACCACATTGCCAACTTTGCCCACGTATCTGTACAAATGCCACCACCATAGGACCTAATCAAAGCAGCTACTCCATCAAGAGCTCGTTCATCTGCTCATCCACCGGTATGATTTATCCCATCATGCACCAGTCATGCCTCCATATTTTACACATTGGACAAACAGGACAATTTCTGTGGAAAAGAATAAATGGGCAAAAAACTGACATCAGAAAACAATATTCAAAATCTAGCAGCTGAGAACTTCACTCCTCCTGATCATCGTTGTTTGTTAATAACTGTGGTCAAACAGATGGCCAATACATCAAAACTTCAAAAGAGAAGCAACAGAACTGGAACTGATATGCAGATCTGACTGTGTGAAAGCAGGATTAAATCATGACTGTGAACTCTTTTCCCATCACAACAGGTGATTTGACCTCTCCTTCCTCTATATGCTGTTTTCCAGTGTTTGAATCCATAACAACTGCTTTGATTTGCTTTAACAGTCTGACCTGATCCCATGACTTACACTTCCCTGTTTATTTTGCTCCCATTCTGTAAGTTCCCCCATCTTCAAAGTGTCTGACGAAGTGGGATGCTCCCATGAAAGTTCATGCAATAAATTTGTTAGTCTTTAAATGCCACAGGACACCTTGCTTGAATTGGCAAGGGTGACTTCATGCATGTCTTTATACTGGAGGATTGGGGGAATCTGCTTACAAAGTTCCAGTAATGCAGCTTTCTTCATGAGGAAGTTCTGGACACTGTTGGTCATCCCTGGTCTGCGTGACGATGCAATCTCACAAGCATGTGCTTGTGGTCCTGCATCAGCAGTACCAGTCTACACATTGGGCATCAATGGCTGTACCAAGTGTCACAAGGGGCATCAACCAGCACAAGTCTGCTATGGTTAAGAACCTCTCTTCCTCCTGCCCCACTGTACGTTTTGTCAAATGCCCCTGGTGGGTTACAAAACACTGGGGAAATGCCCCCCCCCCAGCATCTCTTAGAAGCTCTGCCTGTTTCTGAACACAAGTGAAAGCAAAACCAAGTTCCTGAAAAGATGCCTCTTCTACAATTCTGGCTCTGGAGTTAGGAACACAGACCCCAAAGAACACTCAGCAGGATGTGTTGGCAGGCGCTCAAATGTCCTGCAACATGCAGGGTGGCCAGTCAAGTTCTCACAGTGCACCAGACAAAAGGCTAGTGGCCTGCATAAAGAAAAAGGTTGGGAACCACTGACTTGGTGCATTAGAGCCATTTAAGTCAACTTTAAGTCGGCCTTATTAAGTCAACTTACCTGAGCCCTGTAGTGTAGACATGGTCCATGGGATTACACTGTCATGTATCCATGCCACTTGAGGGCTTCTGCCATCTGTTGGTATGAAGCATGTGTAAGGAGCTGGTACACCCTCAATGCAGCTCAA
This sequence comes from Podocnemis expansa, assembly GCA_007922195.1. Lineage (NCBI taxonomy): Eukaryota > Metazoa > Chordata > Testudines > Podocnemididae > Podocnemis > Podocnemis expansa. Next base: position 33,226,780 of record ML681964.1, on the reverse strand, counting down.
GCTCCAGTGAATAATTCTGCGACTTGGTTATATTTGAGTGAATTGTTCTGAGAAAGAGGCACATCCCTAACACCAGGGCTAACACCTGTCTAGTTGCTTTTCCAAAGCATAAAGTTATGCTAACAATTCTGAAGGAAACAATTAGGTTTTATTTTTTTTAAATTACAGGCAAAACAATACACTTCCTCTAACAGTGTTCTATCAAATGGATGCTCTGCTCAAACTTTTTTCAAAAAATTCAGCCTGTGCCAGACACCCAGCACAGGACATTTTGGCCTAATCAGTTAAGTTTGGCAAACTTACTCAGCTAAAGACATGATTTCATAACGGAAAGTGTTAAGGGTATCTAAATATATGTAGCACAATGATCACCACCTACAATGGGATTTTAAATACTATGGGGAGTCTTTTTTCCCCCAGTGAGATTCTCTATAAAAAAAGACAACTGCTGGTTTTGCAATTTCTGTTCCCCCACCACAACCCATTCCTAAAATAAATAAAGCTATGAATCAAATCTACAAATACAGGTCAAAACATTGGTCCAACACAAACAAGTCAGTCAAATTAAAGTGTACTACATGCTTCTAAATGTCTTTACTTCATGTGAAAAGCTGAGCCAAAGGACTGATGCTTTTGAAAAAAAAATGCCAATATAATGTACATAAGCATTCTTTACATATCTGAAAGGAAGCATGAGTCAAAAAACTGAGTATTTTCTAAATAAGTCTTTACATTGCTCTCTCTCTTCCGAAAGCTCATGTATGAATTCTTTTATCTGTCTTAAAAAGTTCCCATGCAGATGTTGTGTTTGCCAAGTGATACTAGTGGCTATATTTTATTTAATGTATCAGTTGGTTCAACCTTTTTAATCTTCTGATTAAAATATAAACACACTACTCAATACAAAATATTGAGTTCAAGATTCATTAAGGCCCTGAGTCAAACAAACCAACTCCGTTCAGCACAACACTTAAGCATGTATTTAAGACCTACTGAGTTTGATTGTACTTAAGAACATGCTTGAAGAATGGGCTTTAAGTGCTTTGCTGAGCAGAGACTAGAGTTAAGATACAGACCAGGTTACTAACATTCTAGTAGTCCATCTTGCAAATTAGTAACCATAGGCTACAGCAAAGTGGGACTGTCCTATAGGAATACAGCAAAGTAACAACTTCAGTAAACAAACATGCTATATCATGTTTTGTGTAGTCCCCAATTTCATATAAGATTTTAATAAACAACAATTTTCTTCAGGTCTGAGTATGCTTCCGAGACTTCATCTAATGGTACATTTGCATGGTTCACTGAAGGTTCATCTTCTGAATTAGATAACTCGTCTTCCACAGCAGATATTGTGTTTGCAACTGACTTGGTAGTTTCAGTTTGCAGCATTTGTTCAAGTCTTTGAATACCTGTAAAAAGAAGAATACGCTTCTGTTTAATTTTCTTTGTTAGTGTCCTTAACCATACTTCAAACATCTTAGATTGCTAGAAGAGAATTTTTAAAAGTCCAAATTACTTTTCTATTAAGGACTTCATGCACTCTGAGAAGTGCAAAGAACAGGTTAATTACAGGGCTTTTTATATTCACTTTCAAGTTAGATCAATTTTCAAGATGGTTCTCATGCACCATCAAAATAATGCAGCCCTAAGGTTGCAAATCTTGTAGGAAAAATTTATGTAATAACTGTTTCCAACGGAACTTAAAAAAAATCAAATTCTATTTGACTTCAGTTTGTTAGAAGTATATTTTTAAAAATAAATTTAAAAAAAAATAATTTTACAAGATGACATGGCCAGCTACAAAGATTCAACAGATTTCACATTCATAGATCTATGTCCTGCATTTCTTAAGCCAGGCGTTCTCAGTCAGGAGTACATGTACCCTGGGAGTATGGATAAGTCTTCCATAGGGTACATCACTCATCAGTGTTTCTTAATCTGGGCATTTTGACCTCCTGTGGGGTGTCGCAGGATGTGTTTGTGGAGAAGGAGACTGAAAAAAGCAGGGGCAGCGTTAAGGGGTGGCAATCAGGGTGATTACTCAGACCTCATGCTACAGGAGGTCATGTGAAGCTAAGTTACGTACTTCAGTCCCAAGTGACAGGGCTCTGGCTTCAGGTCTGAGCAGCAAGGCTCAGGCTTGAGCCCTAGACAGTGGGACTCAGGCTTCAGATTCCTGAAAAAGGTACAGTAGTTGGGAAAGGTTGAGAAACACTGTGCTAGGCCTTTTCTATCTGGCAACTGGAATTAATATCATTGAACTCTGTTGTGATTCACACCTTTAGTTATTTAAATGCAAGTCTGCATGTTAATATTTATTTCAGATTAAAAATGTCCAATATAAATAGATTTAAAACAAATTAAAGAATTATCAAAATAAGGCACTCTTAACTGAAATAAGAGTGTGAATCACAACCAGTTTAATTATTTTGGCTCCATGTACTGTGCAGAGAAGATCTTCCTTAAGTCATATGGGAGTTTTTTCTGAGAAAAGAAGTTGAAGAAGAATTTGGCTCTTAACCATAAAAATGTAGGGCAGATCCTGCAAACATATGCTTAATTTTGTGTAATAGTAGATGCATTAAAGACTTCAAAATACTATTCCTATGCATAAAGCAAAGCATGTGCTTAAGAATTTGTTGAATCAGGACCTTAATTTACATAAGCCAACAGATACGATGTTTATTAATGCCAAAGCCCAACAATTCTCATTATGCATCTGCATATCAAACAACCATTCCTCCATTGCAGAGAGAAACTGTGTATAGGAAATGTCTTGATTGTTTTCCCCCTTTTTGAATTTCTATGAAAAGCAGTTCTCTTATTTATATTGTGGTACAGACAACCAGCCAACTCAGGTAACAGGCTCAAATAAGTGCCAAGCATATCAATTACTTGCTAGGACAGGACAAAAGTGGATGTTATCCCATTATGCATGTGGGATAACATGGCATATACCCAATAAATACACTTGCTCTAAATGCAAGGAAGCTAACTAAAAGCTAATGTTTTTGTCTTCAGCTGTTTCCCATGGTTGCTATCTTTATATTCAGCGTAACTTTGATCACAAAGTGTATTCATCTGTAGATGAGCATTTACTTAATATGTAAAACTACATGAAAACTAATTGTTTCTGAATAATGTAACTAAAAGGCATTACGTTATGTCTTTGTAACTGAATGATTCATTAAACAGAACTGTAAACCTCAGAACTGTAAATGAAGAAACCAAGAACTTCAAAGCATCAAACAATGGAAAATCCACATATTTTGTCTGCATTTGGTCAACAAAACAAGAACCCCATTATGCTGAAAACACTTGTCAGACTGTTTTAGCTATAAGAAGGAAACCTGGGAGTGATTGTGCTTCTCTGATCTAGTTGGATGCTGTCAGAGGGCATTCCAGACATATCACAGAGGTCCCCCAAAGCCCTTTTCCACAACCCCAAGACACCCATGGGAAACAAGCAGATACTACTCAACACCCCTCCTCTCTTTTCTTAGATAATGCATCTTGGATTAGTTTAAAGGATTGGCTATCAGCATTATCTTTGGTGTATCCACTGATCCTTTGGGGATGGAAGAACCTGATGTGAAGTGATTTTTGGTTTTAATAAGCTTGTATCCCAAAGGCCAATCTGCCCAAGTGGCAAGAAAAACTGAAAAATGCTGCATTGATCCCCATAGATCCTGGAAGTGCTCATCCATCAACTCAGTAACTCCAACCCCTCCAAGTGCAGTAACTCTGCGGTGATGGAAGAGCCCATCAAGTTGACGCAGCCAAGTAAAGACACTGCAGTAAGTGAAAGTAACTAAGCTGATGGGAGATATGCATTCTGTGCCATGCAGATGGCGTATCTCCCATCAACTTAGCCCTGCAGTGTAGAATAGGTCTGAATAAAAGACAGAAACTAAACTGGGGGTCAGATAAGATGATCTGGTGATCCTGTCTGGCCTTAAATGCTAAGACCATGAGTGTAAAAGATGAAAATTTACCCTTATAAAATTATTTCAGTTTAAATACTCATCTAAAGTTAATTAGGTTGTGTGGGTACGCATAATTTTCTTCTTTTTGATAGCAGTAGTTCAAGGAAAAAAGTGTTTATCTAAATACATCATCAGAAATCTGTGTGTTTACTCAGAGTTACTGGATTTTCAAAACTATATTTTTGTGGTTAAATTATTCCATTCTATACGTTAAAATACTTTCACAAATGAGTTTATGTCACAACAACCAAATAAATTATTCCCACCTATTAGAGAAAAAACTCAGCACATTGTGGAAGCATATTAGTAATTACAAACGAAAAAGATAAACTTATGCTAACAGAAAAATCAGACAATGCTAAAACTGATCTATCTGGTGTTCTTTGGAGTCATATTATATGTTGTGTTTAGATAGAGCACACACACCTGAAATAGCCTACTAAAATTTCAATGAAATATTACAGATCTATGGTCTCAAACATATTTTATGTGAAAAACAGTCCATAAAGAACACAGCATATAAAAATACATTTTCCCATTCGCTGGTAATAAACTGTGCCTGAACTGATTGCTCACACTAACCACTAACTGATTTCTTAATAAACTATAAGAGAATTTTTTTGCTGTGCCACATCAAGAACTGAAGGCTCAAAAATGATGGTGAATTTCTCTATGGCTTGAAAGAGTGGGAAATGTGTAAAATGATGGGTCCTCTTTCATGACTGATATACATTTTTACTGACAAGAAAACACCTCACAACCCTGAATTCCTCTCTAGTTCTCTGTATAGTTAAAAAAATAATAAATTGTGAATGTGGTGTAAAAACTAACAAAATTAGCATGAATAAATGTAAGTGCTCAGTAACTTAGCATCAGTGTTCAGAATCCCATAGTCTGGGCCATATAGGCTCTAACTGAGCTGCACTGTTTTACACAAAGGCTGAATAGGGCCCTTCACAAAATCATTAGGAAACAGAAGTTCTGAACCGAACATCCGAGATGTGTCACCACTCTATAGGGTCATAAAACTTTAGCACTGGAAGGGACTGTAACAGCTCATCTAATCTAGTAACCTGAACTCAAGGCAGAACTACTTAATAAAGACCATCCCTGAGAGGTGTTTGTCTAACCTCTTCTTAAAAACCTCCAGTGATGGAGACTCCTCAACCTCCCTGGGCAGCTTGTTCCAGTGCTTAACTATCCTGAGTTAGGATAATTTTTTTTAAATGTCCAACCTACATCGCTCTTGCTTGCAGTTCAGGAACACTGTGTTTTATCCTACCTTCAGAGGCTAACGAGAACAATTTTTCATGCCCTTCCTGCAACAATCTTTTATGTACTTGAACACATATGTCCCTTCTCGGCCTTATTTTTAAAATCTTCCCCACAGGTCATGTTTTCTATACCTTTTAGAATTTTAATTGCTCTCTTCTTGGCTTTCTCCAATTTGTTCACATCTTCCCTGAAATGTAGTACCGAACTTCATACACAAGCTGAAACCTTATCAGCACAAAGCAGAGAAGAATTACTTCTTGTGTCTAACTTACAAATGCTTGTGTTGATACCTCCCAAAATGCTGTTTGCCTTTATTAGGGATAGCCATGTCAGTCTAGTCCAGCAAAAAAACCAAGGAGTCGTGTGGCACTTTAAAAGTGACAAATTTATTCTTCCCATGAGCTTTTGTGGGAGAAAATCCCACTTCGTGGGAGAACATCCCACTTTGTCAAATGCTTCGAAGATGGGTGAACTTGTAGAAGCATCTGACGAAGTGGGATTTTCTCCCACAAAAGCTCATGGGAAGAATAAATTTGTCACTTTTAAAGTGCCACATGACTCCTTGGGTTTTTTTGCTTTTATTAGAACATGCAAGTTATTTTATGATAAACTAAAGGTAACATTCAACTTACCCAAATAAATTTTATCTACAGAGTCTGAGAAGACCAACCTAAACCATCCAGGCTCATAACAGCAAAAGGCTTTTCCTGGACTAATAAGGAGTTTTTCATCAAGGAACTTCCACCATAACTCCATTTCAGCTTCAAATGTCTGCGATTTTAAGAACTAAAAGAGGAAAAATTAAAAATGCATTAAGAAAACTGGAATACAAACTCAAATTAATGAACTACTGCACTGAAATATGTTCCACAACTAGGGTAAAGCAGAAATGAATGAAAATGATGTTAAGAGTCACTTTAAACACCTGAAACTCCCACCAACTTCAGAGTTTTGAGTGCTCAGCAATTCTGAAAATAGTAACTCCTTTTGCCTATTATATTGCATAAACTTGTGAACTCCATTCTACAAATTCATAACGTGCAGAGGAGACTGCTCACTGGGACAAAAGGACCCCTGCAGCATTCCCCCAAAGCCATGAGGCCTTTGAGAAAGAAACAGCACGATGGAGCCAGGCAGGGTATGTTTTCATTGCTGGAGTAACTCAGGTGACTGAGCACTGGGATTAGCCAAAGCCAGGGGTGAGTACTGACACTGCAAAACAACCTGTGAGTTACCAAGTTCTCCACGCTGCTAAACTCACCCACGTCACTTAGACTGCTATTGTATCTCATGGGTCTCTGATTCTTTTTCAGTGAATTGTGGAGGAACATGTCTGTCCTTCTGGGAAGATGGTGAATTGTGGAAAGGCTCTGGAAGACTATAAGCACTTCAGTGATTTGGCCTCCATCCTCATTGTAGAGCAGGCAGCTACTAGGCTGAGTTAAAGCAGCACATGGGCGCTAACTTACATGCCAACTGAGCCAGCCAGCCTGGGCTGAAACACCAAACTTGGCTAGGGTTACCAGATGTCAGGAAAGAGGAGGACATGTCCTCCTTTCTACCTTCATGTTCTTAGTGCATCAAGCATTTTAGAAATACACAGTTTTTGTTTGGCTTTTTACTTACAGAGGTTAAAGTATGCTGGAACACCCCGGAACACACTATTTTTAGGGGGAAATGTTCTAGGGCCCCCTAAAAACAGAATATTACATTAATGCTACATTTTCTCCATGAGTCCTTCAATGTCCACCTTTTCATACTTCCCTGTTCTCCCTTCCATGCTTTGGTATCTGGTAACCCTAAACTTGGCTGAGAGGCTATTATATGTGGATGCAAGCTGTGGGTGGGGGGAATCAAGCGTAACACCAAAATCAGACAAATAGCTCCACCAACTAAGAGCCTCAATTAACTCCGCAGTGAAGACATAACCCTCAGGAGACTAAAGCACATTTAGAAACCAGTTCAAACAGGGATTGGACAAGGATGCTAAAAATACCAGATTGCTTTCTGCACTTCTGACCACAAGCTTTTTCTCTCCTGTGTTGATTGGCTGTTAGCTCCAATCCTTTCTACTGCCTCTGAATCACCAACCCCACCTAACACCCCCTGATCTTTGTCTTTCCATATAGCCAATCCCCTCCTAACAAACCCTTACTGAAGAGATTTAAAACAACAAAAATCATAGAACTAACATGACATTTGCCGCTATCATATTGTTTACTCTGCTTGTATGTGGTATCCCTTTCACTACTATTCATCCTGTCTATGTAGACTGTCAGCTACTCAAGTGACAGACAGTTTCTTATTCTGTGTACGTGCAGCCATCTGTGGCTGGCGTCTAGGTACTACTACAATAAATATACTAAACAGTCGTATCTTAAAAAATTATGGCTTGTTAGTTATAAATGTTCTTCTAGTTAAATGTTTTGTGTGAACATACTGTATGTTACAGTGCTAGAGATGGACATTCATTTGCACAACAAATTCTCCACCAATCCACTCCAGCTATGTTTTAGAGTTTACACTGCATAAATTTATACAGTGATGTTTGCCTGTAAGTCTTACAGATGTGAGGAAATACCACCCTCACCCTCATCTTACAGATGAGAAACTGAGGCACAGAAAGGTTATGTGATTTGTCCAAGGATAAAGCAAGTCACTGACAGAGCTGGGACTAGACCCCATGGCTCAACTGTTAGTTCAGCACCATATCTACTGGAGCATTAAGCTTTCTAAATTTAGATGTTCTATACTGAATAGAAAATTTTAGGAAACTGCCTTTATTTAATAGCTTTAGAGAATATATTCAACTGAGCGACCAGACACTAGGTTTTTTCACACTTGCAAAATGCAATATAATTTCTAATGTAAAATGAAAAACGGAAAATATAAAAACAGAACAGGAACATCCGTCTACAAATTCCACCACAAGCTTTGTGGCCTTCACATAAAAATAAACCATTGATAGCACTTATTTTTCAAACCTTCCTTCTTCCTACTCCCTCTCAAGCCTTCAACATACTTTTCTGAAGTCTGCCCATACATATAATCCTCCTGAACTTTTGAGAACAGGTATTCCAATCTCTCTGAGACCATCCACGAGAATATTCTGTGCTTCTTTAAGTCTTTTTTTGTTGGTAGGAAAATACACATTATCCAGCCAATCTACCAAAACAAGAAAAAACAGAATAATGACAAATCTATTCCATTTCCATCTATCATGGAAGAGTAAAAGAATGGAAGTAGGAAATATTAATTTTGCTAACCTCGATCACTAAGGAATTGGCTGAGAATATGCTGAACAGGCCCAGGACACCCATGAAAAACAGCTAGCTGATTCACAGCTTTCCGAACTTCATGACTTCTGGTGTACAACACTCCAACTCTGACACCACACATACCAAAATCCTTGGAAGGCAAAAAGAAAAGTTACGTAAAGATTATTCCAAAATCAAAGTGTACATTTGAAGGCTGCGATTTCACTCTGCACCTATATTTAAGGACTATTATTGGACTACACTGGTAGTTTTGCTCCTTTTATCTCAAAGGAGAATGCATGTGTTAGAAAGGGGAACATTTTACATTATGATGCACACAGGAGAAGCACACTATAGAAATAAAGAGCTTGGTGGCACTTTTGAAGACTAACAAATCTATTTATCACATAAGCTTTTGTGGGAGAAAATCCCACTTCTTCTGACAAAGGCTCCCACTTCTCCCACAAGAGCTCTTGCCATAGACAGATTTGTTAGTCTTTAAAAGTGCCACCAAACTCCTTATTTGTTTTGCTGGACTAGACTAACATGGCTACCCCCTCAGAACTACAGAAACAAGAACCCTAGAATTGCAGTAGAACCTCAGAGTTACAAACAGCCAGGGTTACGAACTGACTGGTCAACTACACACCTCACTTGGAACCAGAAGCATGCAATCAGGCAGCAGCAGAGCCAAAAGAAACACAGTACAGCAGTATGTTAAACGTAAACTACTGAAAAAGTAAAGGGGAAGATATAAAAAAGATTGGACAAGGTCAGGAAACAGTTTTGTGCTTGTGTAACTTAAATTAAGATGGTCAAAAACAGCATTTTTCTTCTGCTTAGTAGAAAAGCAAAGCTGTATTAAATCTATGCTCAGTTGTACACTTGGAAGAACCACAACACTGTATCAGAGTTACAAACAACCTCCATTCCTGAGGTGTTCATAACTGAGGTTCCATTGTATATATGACAGAGGGTAAGTACTGAGGAGAAATGAATTTCAACTGGCAGTCCTGGAAGAGGGTGCGGATGATCTTGCTCCTTACTGAATGATTTTAAATTGTGTAACAACAGCACGTGTTGAATTTATATAAACTTGTTACATACCCTGGGAAGACACATGGTTCAATGAACAGGACACAGACACCTGGGTTCTGTTCCTGGCTCTGTCACTCACGTGATGTGACTTTGAGCAAGTCACTTAGCTGGCTTGTATCTCAGATTCCCAATCTGAAAGATGGCGCTAATTATACTTATCTCCCTTTGTGAAGTACAGCAGGGGCATCGCTGGCGCCGGGCTTATGGGGCTTGAGCCCCAAATGTCAGCGCCCGAGCCCTGGATCTTTTTCCTGGGCAAGGGTGCTTCTGAAGTACGGATGGAAATAGTGCTGTGTATTTATTTCTTTGTCTTATTAACCCAGCCCTACAATTCCTTTTTAGGCAAAAAAGTGTTCCCTGAGTGGAGAATGCAGGATCAGGCTCAAGTAATTTCAGATGACAATTCCATGGCACTAGTCACACTAAAATACATACAGCCACATGGCAAATATAAATAAGCAAGATTGCAAATGACACTGTTGTGGGCCAATACGTGGGAGCTCATTCTATTAACAGACAACCTGTGGTCCCCCACAGAATGTTGCATTTCTGCTGATCAATGAGGGTGGGCGGGTGGGGAACCAGAGTAAAGGGTGGTGACCTATGCAGTCCCATGAATATGAATTGATTGTAAAACAAAAAGTATAAAGGCACAATCAGTTACATTTGTGTCAGATAATTTCATAATGAATAAAGAAACAATTTATGGCATTTTAGCAATATTACATACATTTTGTACATCTTAAATATCTGCAGTTATAGTTGAAAAGGCTCAGACCCCAGTTATTATAGTGGAACATTGCTCGAGGTTGTAGCAAAAATGTTGTATTGTATCTACAAATAATGTGTGTTCATGTGACTATAATGAATGCATTCCCAAAGGCACTGAGCTAAAGTATACACACAACCATAATGTTGGCATTTTTTCATTTCTGAGAGCTTAAACAAGAACTATTTTTTAATGCTATTTTACACTTATCAAAAGTATCACAAAGTCACGTTTGAAAAGGGCATTCTTCCTTCAAAACACAGGATAGGCTGGAGAAGCAAAACCTTTTTGTATTAAGTTCTGTTATTTAATTGGCATTTAACCATCACGCATCTCTTCTAGCGTTATGAACTGTCTCAGTAGCTTTATTGATATATTTACATTTTAAAGAAATGAAGAGCCTGTTACTAAAGATGAAGAGTATGTTAGGCACTTCCCATCATGAGGGCAAATTAAATCTACCAGTCTATGTTAGCTAATTCCATCCCAATCTGATAGGCCCATATAGCCTTGGAACTGTACAAAGTTACATAGGATTTTTAAACACAGCTACTACTTTATATTTTCAAACCACTACACAACACTAATTAGATGACCACTTGATAATATTTATGTACATAATTCTCATTATTTTAGAGATGGAAAATACCAAGATAGAGATATAAATTAGCTTGACTAAGGTTATCCAACGGATCAGTGATAGAATGAGTATTATAACTCAAGTGTTACTAGCCCACAGCCCCATGCTTTATGTACTAAACCAATGGTTACCAACCTGTGGGGAGGCCGCAGATGCGTTGCAGGGGATCTACAGACACGCACCCCAGCCGGGGACAGAATCCACCAGGGGTGCTGCTGCTCTGCAGCAGCCAGATCCCAGCAGTGGGGACTGGATCTCAGTGGCGGGGGCGCTGCTCCCCACCTGGGCCAGAAGCCGGTGGGGGCTGGATCCCAGCGGCGGGGGTACCTCTCCCTCCCTGGGGAGGGGTGCACATAATTTTTATTTTTAAAAGGGATCTGCCCACTTGAAAAGGTTGGGAACCCGTCTACTAAACCCTGCTGTTAGTGACTCAAATTTAGTCTTATTCCTGTTTTAGATGATAGAAGAGGAGGAAAATGACATATGAAAGATACCACCAGCAGACTGGACACCTCTGGGATGGAGATTAAATGTCAATATAATTTCCCTGAAGTACACTAAAATATTCATTTTCTGCAGTTTCTCCTAAAAGCATAATGTTTGCAAAGTACATGAGCAGCTCCTCAGAAGTACTGAAAAAGATTTCCATTATTGTGTCACTATAAACTGGCAAAACAGTGTCCTAATGGCTCAAATTGGTAGGAAGTAAGTCCTTTAAAAATGATCGTTATTTCTGGGAGAAATATCCAAAACTAAACTCAGATATAATAAACATTCTAGACCTACCTTACTAAAACCCCACATAAAATGTGTCCGTTCTGGATCCGGTAAACTGGGGAGAAAACAAAACAGAACTTCAAGTTTTTGCAGATTACCACCAATTCCTTTAGACAAAATACAGTAAAAGTGGTTTTCAAATTACACATCTCTTTGTAGAAAGAATATAACCACTTATAGAACAATATTACTTCCTTCATAGTTTTCAATATTCGAATTAGCAATAGATCATTATTACAGAACATTGATATCTACCAATTACATAAATGCTGAGATATAAATAAAAGAAAAATAACAGAGGCTGAGACGCATGATCCTGTTAAAATATTCTGTTTATTTAGAGCCAAAAGAAGGCAATGGAGTGTTTCTGTAGAGATGGCTCAAAATCCACAGCCCCCCCCCCCCATTTCAGCATTTCATAGTGTTCTGAGCTCTGTGGTGACCCCAAGTGGACACCAGATCATGGAAATGGAGAAAAGGACAAATTTAGGGCATGTCCTGGTACACCGTGAGCCACAGCTTCATAAAGAAAGAAGAATGCAGAGCAAAAGGTTATATCTGCGTTGATCCACGGGGATCGATGCAGCATTTTCAGTGCAGGGAAGCCTTCAGTCTGTGCAGCAACAGCATCTTTTGGAGAAAATGAAACAAGTAGGAAGACAAACTCCTCTTCCCAGTCCTGACAAGCACAAACAATCTGTCTTGCAGGCACCCTAAATAAGGAACTATGTATTAACCAATTACAGTTATAAAGGTACAGATAGATTAACCATCCAGAAATCTGAACAGATGGCCCATATTCTACTTTGCATTATAACAGTAAAAAGCTACAACACTTACCTGTCTAAGCTAAGAACACTGGTGAAGGTGGTATCATCATATACAGAGAGCATATATATTTCATCTACTATTACGTGTAACTGATATCTATATACAGAAATAAATAAATATGTTAGAGAAGTATTTAACACCAAAAGCTGTAACAAATTTCCATGTATATATTACCACAATAATTTCCTATTTATCATTATACTCACCCCAACCAAGTTTTACTCAGAAAGTCAATTCTTATTTACATTTACAAGGTTCAATTTAAGCACTTTCATATTACAAACAACTATTTTTATATAAATCTATATCACCCAGCACAACCAGGTGCAAGTATGTCTGAAATAAAATTCTACTGAGTACCAAGAATGTCTCTGCAGGCCAGACGTAGTTCCCCCATAACCAATTTTTTAAAAACTAAAACATAAAATACAGCAACATATTGTAGTTCACCATGCAGAACTTTTGCAACAAGACATGAGTGCAGTTCTGTTAGACAAGTGCATAGCAAGATTTATCATCCCACAGTTAGTCACAAACAAACAGTATGATTGTACTTGATACCAGCATGCTTTGGGTACATTCAGATGCATAGAAACAATAGCAAGATGCCTTTAAACACCCAAGCAGTGCAGGTATTCCAGTGTAACAGAACCCTTTATTTCTCTAATTGAAAAGAGAAAATTCAGTTTCAGAATACAAAGTTATTCTGTTTGAAAATTTTAATTTTTTTCTGAGGGGGATGATGGATTAAATCTCCTCCCCCACCCCCAACATTGTTTTACTGATTTTAGATGTCTGTGGGTCCTGCTGCAAAAAAATATATTTGCAGTATTCAGCTGTGACAGTTTACAAGAGTTTTGAGAACTCTAACGACCACCATGGTTTCCATGGAAAGAAAACCAGATCATCAGAAGTTACACAGATTTTGTATAAGTTAATTTGCTTTACAAATAAAAATAATTTTAAAAAACAGGCTATTTTTGGTATGTAGTCATCAATGTATACCAACCTGTTATATTTTAACTTATCAGAAATTTGCTGCTGCTCTGGAAACTACAGCATAAGGCCAAATTTACCAGTCCTTATTTAGCAAAGCTCCCAGTGGCATTACACGGAATTTGAATTCATAGAAGATTGCAAATGCTCCCCCATCTAGACTTCAGAAGACTGTTAAATGCTTCAGAGCCAGAGAAAGATAAAAGGCAGAAGAGAGGAGACTCTCTTTCTGGGGAGCTTCCTTCTCTGAGGAAAAGTAAATTGACTTATAAATCCTAAACTACATTGACACTGGTAGGGGATGCCTTGAGATCTGGAACCCTTCCTGGCCAAACAGATGCCTTTTTCGTAATGCCAATTTTATATCATTGAAATTTTGGCAATTTTTCAAATGAAAGATCCAGCCACAGTCTTGCTGCTAAACACTTTGGTAATTAACTAGTTTCATTTTTTGGCACATGTATTAAACACAGAAATAGTGCTATGCAACACGAAAGCTTTTTTTTTTTAGCTGCACAAAGAACTAACTGTTAGCATAGGGCTATTCATTCAGAAACAGCGTCCTGGGTCCCAATTTAAGCGATGTTACTTATAATTTTCCCCAGATAGGTCACAAGAAATGGACAGTTATGGGATAATAAACTCTACAAGGAACCATCCCTCCCACAGGTCATATGCCCAATAGAACAAAAGATTACTAAAGGTGATTTTTATAACTTGAATATTGCATCATGGAAATTAAATCCCAAACAAAGAGCGCTAGGACTCAAACCTGTGCGCAAACTCTAGACATTCTTTCAGTAACTGTGCTGGGTAAATGTCCCCTAATGGATTGTGAGGGTTGATCAGGATTAATGCTCTGACTCGGATGCCCTGAAAAAAGAAAAACTGATAGTCGGAGACGCCAACATGACGTCAAACAAATGACTAGCGAGGCTATAAAACTATCACCCCTTCAGTATAAAAGTTATTAAGAATTACTTGATTGCCCATGTGTACACATGATCCTTCTTTAATAATAAATGGCTAAACACAAGGAAGTTCCAGTTACACAACTTGTTCTCTCATTTCTTTTCAGTAAGTAGCACCAAAGAAATATATTAACTTCCTGGCAAATGTAAATTGAGCTAGCCCTAGCTCCAGAAAAACATGAATATCAACAGGTAGGGCTACATTGCAGGATAGACCAAATTCTGCTCTATTTTACACTTCTAGAGTTGTTCAACAGAGTTCAGCAGTGCTACAAATGTCAAATACTGGCATGCAGCAGAATTTGAACCTTCATATCTCACACCAGCATAGGCATATTTTTGTCACTTATTTCCTTAAAAAATTAAGAGCATTTAAGGCAGTAGAAGTGTGAAATTTAAGTTTCTTGGTGTCTTATGAGAGACTGAGAAAAGTTAAAATGAAAACTGATGTAGTTAATTACTTATATCCAATTATGGCTCAGCCATGAAGGAAAGTAGATTTCATACATAATGCTACAGAGATTAGAGTTTTTAGCACTCCTATTAGAAAAGGCTGTAAATATTGTGTAGAGAAAAGAATCCCACACAAAGTCAATTACACCAAGTAGCCACACGGAACTTAATACTCTTTTTATATTATATTTTATATAGTATATTGTGGGACATTTGGGAAAAACCCATTCCTTGCAAACTAAAACAGTAAGTATCAATTACTGGACATGTTTAACATATTCTTTATCTAATAAGAAGAGTTATGTGGCACACACAGCCAATTACTACAACGATTATAGCTGGAAGTATAAATTGCTATATTCAAACACTATGTCAATGAGAGCAATAGTCACCCACTAAGTGATGTACAAGATAAACTTGGAATTACAGCACACTTCTATTTTTAGTTCACCCCATTTAGTTTTTGTCGAATCAGCTCAGTTGAGGATTATTCTCACCCTTCTTTAGCCTTCAAAAGGAGGGCAGTTATTTTTAAGGGCTAATATCCAAGGAAATTCTATCAAAAGTGAAACAAAAAATGAAGAGAAAAATGCATTTTTGGCTGTGAGGGAAGACTGAAATCTACTCTCCCCTTGGTATATGTAATTTACATTAACATTAATATGAAGTATGAGCATGAACTGAAGGAGATAGAACTCTATTTGCTGCCTTACAGTAGCATGACCCAAAGCAGTTATTTGTAATATTCTTGAAACCAATTTCTGTTTTACAAGGTGGATTGAATTACACAAATTCCTAAAAGTTAATTAAATGTAAAGCTTACAAATAAAATTTGAATGTGCGAGGTCAAAACTGTCTTTAAGATATAACAATAACAATTTTTCTTTGGCTTTATGAGATTTTTTGGGCTAGACTTCAGCCAAATTCTACAGTCTTAACTGTCAAAAAGGGAAAGATCCTTGTTATAATAAATTAACAACTAAAACTCTCCCTCTCCTCACTTCAAAATTCATACCAGTGTACTTTAAGCACCCTTCCACACAAAAAGTGTACTAGTCTAGTCTGAGTTTTACAGCTATTTTTGTGTGTGAAAGGGAGAATTATAAATAGTACGCTGAACTATTATAGTTTGAAGGCAAGCTAATGTAAAACTTAAGTTTTTACAAGGTTGTAACACAAGATTAAACAGATGTGTAAAATTGCATTCAAGCTCCTACGAAGCTCTTCATGTGTATTTACTCAATCAGATCATTAAACTGAACATTTCCTGTACTGTACTTTTTGTTAGAGAGAAAGACATCTTCATGTACTGGAACAACCATATGGATTACTTCAGAGTTTCTTAAAATATTGATTTTTTATTTGAGATATTAAACACCAAGATGCTGTCTAATACACAGATGCATACACATGTTGGAACATGACTGTCAAGGAGATACATTCTCAGTTTAAGTGTTATGGAACTTCTTAAATTCAATGTGTGATCCTTAGTCTTGCCTAATCTGCTCACACTGTGATACCAACATAAAAACTGGTAGGTGACTGTATTAACATGACAAAACCTGTGGACAACAGCTAACACAGGAATGTTAGCTAAAATGCATGAGTTAGGATTCAGTGCTAATGCATCTATGTGCTGAATACCAGCTGCAGCTATAGATGAAACAGTTCTCCCTACAATTTAAGTAGGACAACCTCAATACTGATAAAGTGGCAGTGTACAGCTCTGTCTGGCCAAAAACATCTTTTTACCAGTGGCCACATAATACAAAGTTAATTGTGGGAAAATAGGTCTTGCGGGTAGGGAGACTGCTGGTCACTGATGCAAGTGACAATAGGAAGCAGATCAAATAGCAAAAGATACTGATTGAGACTATGCCTAAAGTTTACTACAAATTTTAAAAAGTAGCAATTGTCTATTTCAAACTGTAACATGCCCACAGTTTGAGACAGGTGCTGAAAATGTTAAGACAAATGTTTCACATATATAGAAGTCAAGCTAGCAACTTTCAGTAGGTTGTTCAACTTAGTCTATAACTTTGTACCAAGTTAGTTTAAACAGGTAAAAGAATTTTGCAGTTTTATTTGTAGTTTTACTGTTAACTGTTTGCAATACTCTTTGAAATGTAAACATTTCCTTCCCTGCTGCTGTTTTCCCTTTACCTTTTATTAGGCCTTTCTTTTTGTCCTGCTCTAATTAAGAAACACACTACAATAGATCTACTTAGTTTACTTCCTTCTTCTGAAACCTGTATTACCAATGCCATCATCACAGCTCTGGCAACAAGACTTACTAGTTATCTTGCATTCCATCCTCTGGATGATTAAACAGAATACAGCAAACTGGTTCCGTATAAATAATTCCTTCATGTTTTTTCTATGCATTTGTGGGTTTAAAGAAAATAGATACGTTTAGAATTTAAAGTACACTTCTTGCCATGTAATTTTAAAAGGCTGGTTGTATTTTGGCCCAAAGAATATGGCAAGCGATAGCCAAATGTAATAGACTAGCACAAAATAAAGGTACTTTTTCACAAGGAATTAATATATGAAAGGAGAGATGAAAGAAACCTAGAATACAAAATAAACTGCAACCACGTTGAAGTTATTTAAGCAAGGATGGTTTAAGTAGGAGAATTTAATATAACTTCAACAGAAAAACTAAGTTTTTTTTCCGGAAAATGCCTCAAAAGATAACTTTTTGCAAGGAGTTTTGCGTCCCGTCACCAAGGCCATGTTGCATCATCACCTATCCTTTTGGTTAGGTAGAACTTGACAGCATTCCACAGAATCTGATATGACTTTCCGGACTTTGTTTTTTTAAACTGAACAGACCACTGAAATAATGCATTTCTTCTTCCTAAAGACTGAACCTGTAACCTTTTCTACACTGCACATCTCTGAACACTCAGTGAATGAGAAACTAAGTCTATAGAAACACATTTGAAGACTCATTCTGTACAAAGCAGTATGATTGTCTGCTGTATGAGAAATTTAAGTCTTTTTGTTGCCAGAGTTGTGCACGTCTAATATTTCATGAACTGAGACTTCTAAAAGATTTCAAGCAGTTAGATTTTAAACCAGAAAAAATAATGTCCCAATGTTGAGTGAAATTGAGTTAACAACTTTGTCTGTGATTTCTCTAAGTACAATTGGAGATTAAACTCATTCCTACCTGTTCTTTAGCTCTCTGTAGGGCAGTCTCTAATTTTTCAACGGTTAATTGAAAGGGGTGACTTCCTTCATCAGTCACCTATGCAAGAGAAAACCAAAAAAAAAAAACAGTTAAAGAATCACTTTCAAGTAAAGGAAAGAGAACAGTAGTTGAAGTTACTAAAATAATCCAGTCTAAATGGAAGGGAGCTTTGAAGAGAATGGATGTATCTAATATGTTTGCTGAAGTTATTTGTGGAAAAAAAGCACTATCTTGCTTTAGTTACTATTGCTCCCCACACCTTCTAGCTAGCAGTATGTCTACACTGCAACTGAAAATTTATGGCTGGTCCACGTCAGCTGACTCGAGCTTGGGAGGCTGCCTAACTGCAGTGTAGAGGTTCAGAGTGGGGCTGCAGCCTGGTTTGTAGCACCATGCAGGGTAGAACGGTCCCAGCATCCAGGCAGCAACCTGATCACGAACCCCTATGCTGCAACTAAAAAGCCCTCCCAAGCAAGCTGCAGGCCAGCTATGGCTGGCTAACTGCAGCATAGAGTTACACTTGGTGTGATTGTTGAATATGATAGGAAAAGCAAGTTTTCAAAAACAATGGTACAAATAGGGAGGAGAAAAACAAGTTAACAGCAACGAAGCTAGGTCCATCTCCAAATTCATGAACAGGAATAATCCTGCCCACATTTCAATAATTCTGTTTTTAAATGTTATCTTTATTTTTTGTTCTCACCTTCAAACATTGAACCAAAAATGCACTGCTTGACAGAGACAGACATATATTCCACAGCAAGAGAAAAAAAAAACATTTCCAAGATACACTTCATGCCTGTGAAAAGGTTGCCCACCCATAGTGAAAAACTTATTCTGCTTGTACACAGAGCAGGTATTGCCTAGACAACAGCAGGACAGACTTGGATCATGTCATTTTACTAATCTGCTGCAGCCTGAACAAGACAGACTTCCTCTAAAGATGAGAGGCAAAGTGCATGAGGTCACAATTTTTATTGCACCAACTTCTGCTGGTGCAAGAGACAAGCTTAACTTTTGAATTTACACAGGGTTCTTCTTCTTCTTCAGAGTTCACTTACACAGAGCTCTTTTTCTTCAGAGTTCTGGGCTCTATGTAAACACAAAAGTTAGACTCTTACCAAAAGAAGCTGGTTCAATAAAAGATAAGACCTCACCAACCTTGTCTTTTGACTATTGTGGGACCAACACAGCTACAATAACACTCAAAGATGAGAGACTACCTCAGCCTCCATGTCTGCATTCATCTGTGGTCTTTTGATGCTCATTGTCAAACTCATTCAAATTCATAAACATACATTTTTGTGTGTACATATAATACAGTTTTCAATAAGCTGAAGTTTTACCTCACTAAACAATGGCACATGGACAGGTTGTAGTCCACCATACAGCCAGGTTTTGGAATTTATTCCACCATAGTACGGAGTAGGAATAAGGTACCCATCTAAAACAAAAATGTAAATAAGAGGTAATATTAATGCATAGTGAAGTAAATTATAATGGGAATGTTTAATAGACCATCTGCTGTTTCCAAGAGATGCATATCCAATTTATTCTCACCACTGCCTCGCTAAAATGAATGGCTACCAATACCCGGCACAAAGAAATTAGTTCCATTTACTGAATGATTTCCTTTTTTCCTTTGCCTTTTTAGTACAATATCTATTTTGACAATTGTTTATGATGCATGAGCTGAAACTGACCTGACATAGGCCTGGCCTACACTGGCTGCAGATTTCAGTGGCAGTCAACAGGAGATACGCAAGCTACATACAATAACATGCATATCTCCTGTCAACTTCCTAGCACCTTCCTGCCATATTGTCCCTACTGTGCTGTGCTGACGGGAAATGCCCTCTGGTCAATGCAGTGCTACACTGCTTGTGGGGGTGGATCAACAGAGTTGACTTTCCGATGTGACTGAACAACTCTTCACTGTCGCTCAATCGAATCAGCAAAATTGACCCTACACTGCTGCCACCACAACCCATAGCAACAGGATGTTTCTTTAATATCAAAACCTAGTAAGTTCCCAAATTAACATTTTGTTAATGTTTGACTGTTAACATGTTTTCTTTAGATAAACACCATGAATCTTATTTTTTCTGTATTATACTCAGTCAGCTGCCAGCATCTCCATTTGTCATGGGATGCATGCCTCCCCTTGCTAACCTGCCCCAATGTACGATTTGTGCAACTCCTCTGTTCACCTTTGCAATGTAATTTTATAGTTTGATGCCAAATATGCCATGCAAGGGGTTTCCTTCTGAATACTCACAACATGTGTTATTGTTATGGTAACATGTTTCCTGCAGTGTAGCATCATGTACTTATACAGATGTGAAACATGTTCCCATGGGTTTCACATAGCTCAAGAAAGGGGGAAGACAATGAGAGCTGTCTTCCAGCAGCATGTAAACCAGCAGTGCCCAAAGTTTTTGTACATTGGGGCAGCAGAGCCTGACTGGTGCAGGCCCATGGCTGCAAAATTCCTGCTCCCTAAGTGCAGAGCTAGGACAGATCCCGATCTCCATCGCCAGACAGATTCAGTTCTCCCTTTACTGCCACCAGCTTCCTGTGTGGTCCCAACCCCTTCCCTAACCCCCCCGCCCCCATCCTGTGCCACTGGCTTTTGCTGCTCCCCGACCCCCTTCCCTAACCTCCCCGTCCTACACTGCCAGCTCTCCTGAGTCCCCGACACCTTCCCTTAAACCCTCGCCTGTGCTGCCGCTTTCCCAGAGTCCCCAACCCCCACTCTAACTCTGCGCGCTGCTGTCACTTTTCGAGTCCCTGATCCCCCACTACAATCCTGTACTCTGCCGCTGCTTTCCTCGACCCCCTCCCTAACCCCTGCATGCTGCCACCACTTTCCCCAGGTCCCTGTCCCTCTTCCTAAACCCCCACCCTGAATTGCAGACTTTTGCCACTTCCTGATGCCTTCCCTTACATCCCCGCCCTCACATCTGAGCATCCCCAGAGTGGGAGATTTCAAAACTCCCAGACTGGGCTGGGGCTACTCCCTGCCGCAGCAACTGGATTTTTTCTATTTCCAGTGCCAGGTTAAAATTTTTTATTCAGGGGCTGCAGAAAAGCCTTTTGCAGGCTGCATGTGGCCTGAGGGCTGCATTTTGGGCACCCCAGATATAAACAGTCAGGGCTGCAAGCACACATGCAGTGAAAAACAAATGACAATGGACTTGCTAAATGTCTACAGCAGTGGTTCCCAACCTTTTCTCTGCTGTGGCACATCTTGATACCTTCAAATTTTTCGAGGCACACCACTATTAAAAACTCACGGATATTCAAATTAAATTAAATTACTTATGAATATTCATGAACCATTGCACTGTTTCGGAAATGCTGCTATGTAGGGTAGTAGGGGTACCAGAGCAGGAAACAAAACATGGGTGGTCAGGAGTCATGTGCAGTGGCAGGATTGAGTGCCGGGATCACAGCAGGGCAGGGGTGGCAAAAGAGGACAAGGGGAGCCAAGTGGGGAACAGCACAAGGGTGGCAAGAGAGAAGGGAGAACGAGAGTGGCTTTCTAGGGGGGTAGAGGGAACCTAGGGAGTGGGAAGGAAGGGCAGGGGAGTATGGCACAGCACCCACTTCCCCCTTCTAAACAGTGGCTCCCTTCCACCTAGGGCAAATCCTCACCCCACTGCTGCCCCCTCCCACCCCAGTGGGTCCTGCCCTCTCCTCCCCAACCCCTGTTGCCTGTGATGGACCCTCCCATCAGTGCAGGGGCCAGAATTTGGCCTCCAGCCCCCAGCTACACCCCCCAACCAAACAGCCACCCCAAAACCCCAGCTGCACACCCCCTGCTACACAGCCACTCCCACACACCTGCTGCACACAACCCCCAGCACCCCTCCCCTCCAAAGCCCTTACCTGGGCTGTTTTCAGGCCAGCAGACACATCTGCTCTGCCCTGCAGGGGGAGCTTCACACACTCCTGGCCTCCTGCAGCAATCTGCTGGCTGGGCCTAAGGTGGAGCCACCAGAACACTGTGTTCGGGCTGCTCCTGCTATTTTTAGGGGGACCCCTGGAACTCCATGTGCTGGTACCTTCCTCTATTTTTAGGGGGGCCAGAAGGCTGCCTGCCTAAGAATGGGGGGGCCAGAACTGTGTTCCATTGCCTTCCCCCTTACTTCAACCCTTCCTTTCCTAGCCCTGCAAAGCCCATGTGGCTGAGCTGAGCAGGGAGGGAACTTTAACTCCAGCTCTCAGGGATGTTTGCAGCACACTTTGGGTGTTGCCACAGCACACCAGTGTGCCCTGGTAGACTGGCTACGAACCACTGGTCTATAGCACCTTGGCTGGAGAGGGGGACAGATATCCCGCCCTTTCTGAACTAGGAATCATCTGGCTTTGAGGACGAGGAGAAATAGTCACACTTTGAACTGTTAGAGGCTTTTTGCCAGAGAATCTCCATCTTAAAACGTCTCCATCTACAAGCAAGAACTGAACTTATCCACATGGTCAGGAAGGCCAAGCTGCAAGACCACCAGCGGCCAGTCATGTGGATAAGACAGAAAATGGACTACCATAGTAAACTTTAGGTTAGAAGGCAGCTTATATTTTTATTTGTTAGTGGTTAAGCCTTGACTGATTGATTTGCTATACACTCCCTTAAAGTCATGTTTTAATGTTTAAATCAGAAAGTTGACTGATAGTGTTCGTTTCATCTAAAGCGGTTTGGATTTTAGAGAGCGTGAAGGAGCAAAACTGCTAGCATTTCAGTTTCTTTGTTAAACTGACAGACCCAGTGTATACATGCTTGCAGCAATCTGGGAGGGGCCCCAATCCCTGCAAGACAGAATTTTCTGGTGCAGCATCTGGAGGTTGGGGGTGCTTACTGGAGGAGCACCCCTTGAGTGGCTGGGGAGTACATATCCACTGCTCAGGACCAATTACACACAGGAAGCTGTTGTGGACTGACCCAGGAGTGGGGGTCCAACTAGCAAACTGGGGGTAAGTCATGGTCCAGGAGTGGGTGAACAGGGTGGCACAGCAAAGCAGATTCTGGGAGGGGACCATCATAACACGTTATATTGTTCATTTGACTTTTTACCCAGTATATAGGTATTTATACAACACCATTCACCATGGTATCCAAGCACCTTAGTTGTATATTGTCAGATATAATATCAATCACTTCCTTTTCAAAAGGGTGTTCTTACTTTTCCATCTCTTAATGTAGCTCCCTCCATCCCACTTCCATTATAATTTAGGTTTTAATTCCTGTCACAATGTTCTACACTCAGAATCTTACCACCACTGGTTTGAAACATGTAACATTGCCACTGGATTGCCTCCCGGATTTGCCTTCACTCCTCCCTGTCCCCATCCTCATTCAGGTGCTGCAATGGTATAACTATCTTCTTCTCTTCCTTGCTTCCTACATACTGCATTATTTCCACTCTGACACATTCATGTATTTAATTTATCTGTATTTATCATTTCCAGTCAATATTTATTGATTCATGTAAACAAAGTCTACAAGTAACACTTGCCATTTTGATTGATCTGAATATGACTGTTTCTTTTAATACTGCCAGCTTACATTTCCATGCTCTTTCAGAACATTAAGCAACAGTGTTTGCCCCCAAAGTTAACATCTTGTATCCCGATTTTATACGGTAGACTCTACAGTACAGCATAAGATAACATAACCCCAATTGTTCATAAACAGAAGTAGTAAATGAATACACATTCTTGCTGTATGCTATTCTGAAAGGGAAATCACCGTCATTCCATTTTTGGAGTTTGACCAATTGTTTAAGCACAGGAATGTACTACTTTTCAAGAATCTTCACAACTCCTCAGGATATCACAACGTACTGTGAATGATCATGAATAGGATAAAGGTAGCCATTAGCAAGTACTACTTATCTCGCACCCTCCTTAACCTGTCAGTTCCAAAATGTGATAGGTACTTGACAGTACATGTCATAAATCAGTCTGCACTTCATGTTATCTTGCTTCATATTCAAAGGATGCTGAAGATACATCACTGATTAGAAGACTTAACCACATAAAGTTACCTTGACCCCTTAAACAGCAACAGAAAGAAAATTACTTTTTCCCTCTGAAGCTACACAAGAACTTTTAAAAATTTAGATATGATTTTGGTAATCTTCCATGGCTGAACTGTTCAGCTTGACTATTTTCTCTTCTGTGCCATCTCATTTATCATTACCAGCTGCTAATGATCTACCTCATTAAGAACAAAATAGAGAAATGTTCCTAAGGACTTAACACTTGTACCATGTTTTTACCAACAGTCTGTCAACATACCCAGTG
The DNA here is from genome assembly GCA_007922195.1 of Podocnemis expansa. Lineage (NCBI taxonomy): Eukaryota > Metazoa > Chordata > Testudines > Podocnemididae > Podocnemis > Podocnemis expansa. The sequence continues at coordinate 33,202,222 of ML681964.1, read as the reverse complement.
AAAATCTCATAACTTACAGGATAGATTGCGTAATGCATAGAGCATCTGACTGGTAACCTAGAACATCAAATGTCCCAGGATCTGCAATGGCTGCCTACTGGTCTCTGGATAGAGTTTAAGATGTTGGTTCTGATCTATAAAGCCCTATAGGCTCAAGGACTGGCCAGTCTGAATGCCCTCTCGTTCTCCGACTTAGTGCCACACTTGCAGTCAGTAGAGGTGCCTGAGGGTGGTGCTCTCACTATAACAGAGAGATGAAGTCTACCAAGTTTTTCTACATGGTGGCTCTAAGACTCTGGAATTTGCAGCCTCCCATTATCCAAACCAGCCCAGCAAAGCTGTAACTACAGCGGGGTGAATGGGGCTTTGCCTGGGGCATGCTGGAGCAGCTCAATAGAGCCACTCTATTAAAAGACACATTTTGTGGCACTGGCCCCAAGCACCGCTAATTGCAAGGGGTGCTCAAACAGAGTGTTATGGCTCCGCAGCCCAGATCTAGTGACCTTTCACGGATGCTGAATGAGATCTTTGACAGGGATTTTGGAGTGGACTAATGATATGCTTCCTCTAATATGAAGTGATGGAAACAAATCTCTGTAGGAGGCTAGCTTAATTCATACTGGAATTATTTTAATATTGCTTGGATTGTGTGTGTCGGGGCACCTAAAGTCATTGACAGGTGTCTTCTATCATTTCTAATACTGGCTACTGAACAAGTGCATGTGAATGGCACACAATTATTAAGCTGCATCAAAATACAATTTACCTCTACAGCTAATACTTTCAGATTAAACATTTTAAGCTTACCTCCAAGATCACATATTACAGTTGAAAGGGTAGCAAAGACAGCACAACAGCCACTCATAACAACTATCTGAAAAAAGCAGACAAAATAACATCAACAGAGCTACCCACACCTCGGTATTTGTTTGGAAGGTAATTAGAAAAGTAAAAAAAATACGTAAAATTGGATTCATTGAAAAGGTTATTAAAATCCAATCATCACTGTACAATAAGATTCTGATCTCAAAACTAGAGGGTTACATATGATATTTAAGCTGCTCATGCTGTTACAGTTAAGATTTTTTTAAATTTACTTCACTGTAAATCCCTGCTTTAGTCTGTAATATTTTCTGAATATATTTTAACGACAGTAAAGATGATCTGTAAAATGTACCCGCAAGCACATCACACAATGAGTGATGGCACTGAGGCCCTAAGTTCGGTTTAGCAGGAAAAGCGTAAACCACTTCCTGTTTGGAAAGTTTTTATTTAAAAAAAAAAAAAAAAAAAAAAAAAAGGGCAGTGCTACAATAATTCCCCCTTTTTCAGCAGTCCAGAGGCTCAGGTTGATGGGTATGAACAAGAAAGGGGTGAAGACACAGAAAGCTCCTTCTAGCAGGTTAACTGAGGCATCAAGTGTACTACATACCACTCCAGAGGCAGATATGAAGTCTTGACATACTGTTATCTGCCCAGAAGTAAATGAAGCTTCTATCAGTCATATCTTGTTATTTTGCCTGTACCATTCCCAGCTGAAGTCAAGGAGAGTTTTCCATAACAATCACAGGCAAAATTTTAGTGCTCATTTTGTCAACACAAACTACTACTCTATATTTGGAATGTATTAATAGGATTTGTATTAAGAGGATTTGTAGAGGCATAACTACTTCCCTCCTACTGGATTCAGTCTCCACACTGTTTTCCCCTGGCAGTGAAGGAGGTGGGAAGAACACTGTCACAATTGCCTAACCCCTCTAAAACCCAACTTGCAGTTTTCTCCCATACGTTGGAGAGGTATGACTTCTCTCTCCAACATAAATCTGGATCAAATGGGCCCTAGAACTTTATGAATTTAAGACATGTTAAGGGCCAAAGAATAACAGCATAAATTCTTCACCCTAAGTGTATCTGTGACTTATTTCATTTGAATTCTGGAACATTCTAAACATCTGGAAATCCTTTTACAATACCTTCTGGAATCTAAAAGATCAGCAATCTGTACAGAAAATATCTACAGCTAAAAAAGGCAAGATGGAGAGATGAGGCACTCTTTTCTTACATGCTCTGGATTCAGTGCTTTTGGAGCATTGGCATACTCAGTGAGAAATTTGGCAATTTCTTCTCTGAAGCTGAAAATGGAAAATTAAAACTGCATTATATAATTCTTCTTACAAAAAGGCTAAAATACACAGAACAGACTTATTAAAAAAAATAGGACAAATGTGTGTTCCTCTTCTATTCTCATGAAAGACACAAAGATTTTGGTTTCACTAACTTCTGTCTCTGAAAAAGTCTGACTTGTTACAATACTTGATTTGGGGACATGTAGCAGGCCAACCTAAACAGGCCAGCATAAAGGACAACCAGCAGCTGCAGCTTTCCAAACTTACATAGTTTTGGAAAGGTTGTGTCTTGCTTAAACTGCTTGGTGCAGAACTCTAAAAAAAATATGGATCAATTATTTTTGTATGAAAAACAGCTATAAAAACAGATGCATCTTTGTATCCACTCCTGTTGTACTTTTGGGACCTGGTTTGGGAAGGAATTAAAGAATTGGTGCAACAAATATCAGTGAAATTTGCATAAATCAAGAAGATTATATTCTCAGGGTGAAATGTGGGCCCAACTCAAGTCAATGGCAAGATTTCCATTAATATTTACAGGATCAAGATTCATCTTGAGCCTGTCTCTGGCAAATACAGAGTTCTAGCTTAACTGTTTACTGTAAAAGTCTGCCTGTGAGAATTACTGTTAACAGCTACAAAAGGGACCTTCACAGCACGATCCTCTGCCTGCATACAAGGTGTCAAGACTTTTCTGTGGGGTGGAGCTGGGGGTGTATATTAAAAGTAAGAGGAGCTGGGGGGGAAAAAAAACCCAGGAAAGTAATTCTTGAAAACCTACAGGAGAGCAAGCAGCTAATATTAAACTGGGTACACACCCCTGAATTTGTAGATTAAATGAAACCACATCCCAGTGTCAATAATGTATGACTTGTACTGAATATATCATGTGAAAAGGAAATGATGTTTTATTAACTTCATACCTTACAATGCCTTGTGAATCACAATATTGCAAAAGGTGAGGTTCCAGATAGTTCATGTCGGGTCTCGTGAGCTGTTAACATAAAAAAATGAAAGAAACGTAGAAGATATACTACAAAAAAACTATGCTCCTACTTGTGACCTTGTGTTCTGCTGAATCACATGACAAGCTATGTTGTTAAATAATACCATTCAGTAACAATGGGGAGATGGAAAATATTATTCAAGGGTTACATCCATTTTCCCACGCTCATTGGCAGTTTCTTCAGATTAGCAAAAAAAAAAAATCAATCAATCAATCTATCTATGGACTGTTCTATGGTTCATGGTTAAATCCAACACTCTGTTAAATGAAAATAGACTGTTACTAATCTCAGAGATTTTATACTTACTATATGAGGACACACCAAACTCTCCAAAATTCTAATATTTATGGAGGTACACCATCATGTTAACAAGTAAAGGTCAATTTTGGTTTAATTACCTTGTCAGCTGGTTGGGAAGGAGTAAGTAATTATAAGTTGAACAGCAGGGGTTCTCAACTTTTTCAAGTGTGCAGACTCCTTTTTAACCTTAAAAAAATTGTGTGGCCCCCTTGGCCGGGAGCAGTTCCCCTGCTGCCAGGATCTGGCCACAGACAGGGAGAGGCACCCCTGGCAGGTTCCAGCCCCGGCTGGGGAAGCAGGCCCGTCCTTGCCGTTCGGCCCTTCATGACCCGCCCCCATGCATCTCCCAGGCTCCTGCCATCCCTCTGTCATCCCCCCAATGGTACCCCCACCAGGCACACACCTCAGTGCCCCTTACCGCCCTCCCCTCTGCCCAGACATACCTGTAGAGCAGGCTGCAGCAGCATAGACAAACTGCTTCTGCAGCAGGCCCTACACAGAACACGTACATGAACTGCAGGTCCGCGGCCCCCCTGCAATACTTCTGCAGCCCCCATGGGTACATGGACCACAGGCCAAGAACCCCTGTGGTACAGTAAGAAGTAGCTGAAGCACCTGAGTTGGATTTCTTTACTTTAAAATGTGGATCTAGTCTGAGAAGTGACTAATAATGACAATGGGCACTTCGTTGATTATCAGATCCACTGCTTCCAGGTCAAATTTGCACAGATCTTACATTATTAAAAAAAATTTCCTTTCCCAAACTGCCAGGTGTGCCAACACACCATAAAGACCTACAAACATACACTAACTTTTACAGTCCTATGGCACCTTAAAAACTAACAAATTTCTTTGGGCATAAGGTTTCGTGGGCTTCAATCCACTTTGTCTGACAAAGTGGTTTAGAGCCAGTGGAAGATTACGCCCAAAGAAATTTGTTAGTCTTTAAGGTGCCACAGGACTCTCATTGTTTTTGCTGCACAGATTAACATAGCTACCCCTCTGGAACCTGAAAACATGCACTGACATCTGATAGAAATATTCTATAGAACAAACTGCCTCTGTGCAATTTCAGTGACTTTTAATAGAGGATAACAAATTTAACTGAGAGAAGCTGGTTTGACAACTGGAAATTAATGTTGCTGGTACAGGATCCAAAATAAAATCTATTTTATTCTTCTATAACTGTGCTAGCTAAGCAAGGCCAAGACTTTTTTTTTTTTTTAATTATTACTTTTTCACTTAAAAAGGTGTTTTTATGTAGTCATTTTTCAGATAATAAAAATTGCTGCTGTTCAGTACAGCAGCCTGATGTCTGGACTGGTATACACAATTATTTCTAGCTAAACATAAATCACACTTCAGACTGAAAGTCTTTTTTCATCTGAATAACATTCTTTAGGCAAAATTTCAGAGAGAATTTTTTGGCCCTCAGCCAGAGCCACATTTCTCATTGTCATGTTACTCTGCTAAGCGTACCTGACTTCAAAATACAAGTATAAAATACAATTGCTTGACGAGTTGTTTGACATAATGCTATCAATTTGCCAGAGAGAATTAAAGACATTTATTTTGTTCTAAATTATTCATTTGTAAACCAAACACCCCCTCCCCCCATTATGAAAATTCAGCTAACAACTGCAATATCATTTTACAGGTCAAAATTCCATAATTTCAAATTATTCATGTCCACTTACTCTTTCCTGTATTAAATCATAGCAAAGTTTGTTCTCACTTGTTCCCAAATTCAAAATGCCCTGAAAGAAAATTAGATATTAAATAACTGTACTGATCTAAAAAGAAAAAAAAATCAATTTTGGATTCACTTTCTTGATAAGAAGAGCCTGAAACATTTACTACCATAACTCCAGTCAGTGGACCAAACCTGCTAGCCAGAAGCCAATAAGAAAGCTATCACTATCAACTCTGGTAATTTTTATAATGAACCCTGCAATATTTGGTGTTTTTGTTTTTTTTTTTTTAAAGCCTCAGCTCCTAAAGCCAGGTGATTATGTGAGAATCTGTCTCCTAATCCTCCTGGTTGTAGAGAAGAAACTTGAAATGATTACTTCTAAAGGCCCCACAACCAGAAGCAATTTTATTTTTTTAAGTTCTCGTGATTTTTAACTTAGCATCCTGTTTCGATCACCTGTAACTGACACTGTGCCAAAGCCTGACACATTTCACTCTGCACAAGACAAACAAGGCGTCCCATGGCTTAATGGATTAATTTTTTTAAGGCATAAGCTTTCATAGGTATAACCTGAGGAGGCGGGTTACGCTTATGATTTAAATAAATTTGGTTGTGGTTAAAAGTGACATATTTGTTTGTTTTGATGAAACAAACCAACAAAGCTACCCCTCTGGAACCTGTCACTCTGAATAAGTAAACTTGTTTGTCTCAAGATCCAAAGGGGTAGCTGTGTTAGTCTAGATCAGTAGAACAAACAAACAAGGAGTCCTGTGGCATGTAAAGACTAATGAATTTATTTTTTGCATGAGCTTTTGTGGAAGAAAAATCCCACTTCATCAGACACTTTGAAGACTTCAAAGCATCTGATGAAGTGGGATTTTCTCTGAGAAAAGCTCACGCAAAAAATAAATTCATTAGTCTTTACGTGCCACAGGACCCCTTGTTCTTTTTGTTTGTGTCAGAAAGACCCTTAGCTGCTGGAAATGGGATCAAAGGAGTGGGGATTGTTTCTTCCATCTAGTTCTGCTCTTGCAAAGAGGCACTCTCATAATACATTGCATTCTTGCAGGACTCTAATATCATATCATACACAACTGGTTATTGAGGCACAGAAGTGTTCTCATTAGCAGACATGTTCATGTTCTTCAGATGCTCTGCAAAGACCACCCATTTTCAAGCATCTGATGAAGCGAGATTTTCTCCCATGAAAGCTCATGCAATGGAAAAAATCTGTTAATCTTTAAAAGTGCCCCAGGACTCCTTGTTTGTTTTGCTAGACTAGAGTGACATGGCTACCCCTTTGGAATTTGCAAAGACAGAGGGAGCAGACTGAAAGGAAAGAGCAGCAGCAGCAGCTCCTCCTTGGCAGGGTGATTTCAGATCAAGGAATAACGTCATCCTAGCACTGGCACAAACCAGCTGGAACCACCGTGCCCAGACATGCTCCGCAGCCCCATCCTCAGCCTACAGGGAACAAAAGTAATGCACTTCATGCTGCCCTACTGTCCTGCTTGCACTCCCCGATGGCCCTCCAGCATCTTACTTTCCCCAGGGCTGGGTTACAGCCCTGCTCAGGAGACTGAACCCTGCAGTCAGAGCTTTATTTATAATGAAAGAGCTGCTGGCCTCCAGCAATGAGGTGCTGGGGCTCGAGCAATAGTTTTACTTTCATGGCTGAGGTGGCAAGCCCATAGGTGCTGAGGAGAGGCAGCTCTGGATGAACTGCTAAGACTAGGGGTGCCCGGGCTCAGCAGTGGCATCAGTGAAGCGGTGCTGAAACCCCAGCTTCCCCGCACCCCTCAGGGGCCGCACCTGGGATGGATGGAGGCGGCTGGAGCCAAGGGTTCAATTCCCGGCTCCTTGGCCAAGTCTCTCCGCCTCCCCCAAACGCAGGGCTACCAGATATCAAAGCCTGGAAGGGAGAAGAGGGAAGTATAAAAAGGAGGACACATGGAGAAAATGTAACATTAATGTAAGAGTCTTCTCTTTTCAGGGGGCCCTGGAACGCTTCCCCCTAAAAATAAGGTATTGTCAGCCTTTCAGCATCCTTTACCCCGGTAAGTTAAAAGCCAGACAAACGCGTGCACTGCACAATGCCTGCCGGATGGAGCAGGCGAAGGTAAAAAGGACATGTCCTCGTCTGGCCTCACACCTGCCACCCCCCCCCCCCCCCAACACCGCCTGGGCAGCGGCGAGAGGGCCATTTGCCACCCGTGCCCCCTGGGGGGCTGTCAGATCGGGGCGCTGCCTGGCTGGCCCTTCCCAGCCCCCCAGCCCCGCCCGTGGGGGCAGCGGCGGCGGCGGCGGCTCCCGGCTGCGCTCACCCGCGGGTTGCGGTCGGGGTCGAAGGGGTCGGCGATGTACAAGTCGAAGCCTTTGTCCAGCAGGCCCGGGGCGCCGCCGGCGATGCGCGAGCCGCGCGCGGAGAGAGCCGCCGCCCGCCCATCGCCCCCCGCGCCGCCGCTCATGCTGCCCCCGCCGCCGCCGCCGCCGCCGCCCAGACAAAGGATGCGGCGGGGCCGGGGCCGGGCGGCAAAAGGAGCCGGGGCGGCGGGGGCGGCGCCTCGGGCCGGGCGGGGGGAGGATGCGGGGCCGAGCCGGAGCAGCCTGCCCGCCCCGCCCGCGCCTCCCGCAGCGCGCCTGCGCCAAGGGCTGCCTGCGGGAGCTGTGCCGCCTCAGCGCGTCTCTTGCAACGCGCCTGCGCAGAGTGCTGCTTGCGGGAGCCGCTCTGCCTCAGCGCGCCTGCGCCGAGTGCTGCCTGCCGGAGCTGCGCTACCTCAGCGC